>BSBM01001455.1:4765000-5965000 GCA_027924585.1 Larix kaempferi | reverse complement strand
GAAAAATGGCAAGCACGCAAACCGAGCAAGAAGAGTTAAAAAAAAAAGAAAAAAAAAAAGCCTCCTTCCTCTTTCCCATATTTTACATACCTTTTAATTTAGCTCGCTTGGTTCAAAGTTGCTTTATTCCTTAATAGGTCTTGAGTTCAAGTCTTAGGAAGTTACTTTTAAAAGAAAAAGTGCATGCAATTTCTATTGTCAAGTTACTTTATTGTAAAAGTGCATCTCACTTAAATAATAAAAAATAAAAATACAAGTGAGTCACTTAAGTTTTTTTATTGTTGCACTATTTAAAAGTAATATCATTGTAAAAGTGAAATCACTTATTTTACAAAAGTGGTTCACTTAAAGCAACTTTCTTGTAAAGTGATTGTCAAGAGGTTCATCTTGGGAAGAGGGGGGTTCTTTTTTTTGCTGGACATTCTCTAGCTGCCACGTCCCTATTGGGGACATCTTCAACAGTTTCTTTGTTCAAGCATAACTTCATCATACAGAGTCAGTTTTTAGTGCCGTTTTTTTGAAACCGCCTATTTTTTCGAGCTCTTCACATCCAGACTATTGGTTTCTGCTTTTACAGCCATTAATTTATAAATATGGCCGCCCCTTGTAATATTCTACTTAACAGTTCCAACTATTTCTCATGGAAATCTCGTATGGAGGATGTTCTACGAAGTAGGGGACTTTTCAGAATTACCACAGGGAAAGAAAAAGAACCCACTGATGATGATAAGAAAATAAAATGGGCAAATAGATGTGATGAAGCTCGTGGATTGATTGGGATGTCAATCTCTACTGATTTGCGATTCCACATATCTGGAATTGATGAACCTATTGCTGCTTGGGACAAGTTGGAATCTGTGTTTGGTAAACACAATGAAATTTGAGGTCACCAACTCGAAAATGAGTTGATTTCTTTAAATCCAAGTGACTTTTCATGCATTCAAGATTATTTATCTAAGTACAAAACTCTTAAACTCTTATGTGCAGAATGTAAGATTGAGAAGGAAGACAAACAATGCATTTATCATATTCTTTCAAAACTTGGACCTGCATATTCTGTTTTTGTATCTACATTTTACTCCATAAAAGCATCCTTGAATGCAACTAGCTATCAAGAGTCTAGTCTTGAATCCTTTTGTGATTCATTGATTAGAGAACAAGATAAACTCATTCACCTTGGAATAATCAACAATGCAGATACATCTGGGAAAGCTTTATTGTCCCAACAGAAAGAAAAGTCCAAGCCTCCCAAGGAAAAAAAATTTCACAATAATAAGTCAAACAAGGGTCCCAAACCCTCTCAGTCAGCTCCTTCTTTAAAAAATGACAAAGGATCCAAGCCAAAAGGCAAGAAGACTGAGCGTCATTGCAACTATTGCGGGAAAGATAATCATGATGAATCTAAGTGTTTCAAGAAGATGGTAGCCTTGGAAGCAGCAATGAAGAAGCACCACATCAGCCTAGATTTGCCTTCAGAATCTGGCTCTCATGGACATGCACTTTGTGCTTCTGGTTATTCTTATAATATATCTTCTTCTTCTATTCAAATGAATGGCTCATTGATTTTGGAGCATCTTATCATATGGCTAAGGATCAAGCCATCTTTTCTACTATGCATGAATGTAACACCAAACAAATATTTGTGGGTGATGATAGATCTCTAAGTGTTGTAGGAGCTGGAACAATTCCAGTAGATAATGGTCATTTTAGTGATGTACTATGTGTTCCAAGAATTTCCTGCAATTTGTTATTAGTCTATCAGATCACTCATTCTGGTGAAGGTAAAACTGTGACCTTTACACCTCACCAAGTTGTAATCAAGGATTTTAAAGATCCTCAACAGGTCCTAGCTACCAGAATTGTTGATGATATTACCAGGTTTTACAAGTTTAACAACTTTGGGTCATCACCTTTCCCTTCAGTTTTTGTTGCTCATAGTGATAACTTGAGCAAACTTTGGCATGAGCGATTTGGTCACTTAAATTATCGCTCATTGCAACAACTATGTAAATAAAATATGGTGACAGGTCTTCCGATGGTATCTTGCAGGGATGGTGTTTGCTCCGGTTGTGTACTCGGAAAACATCATCGGGACAGTTTTGACAAACGTGCCTCTTGGCACACCTCGGTTCCCTTGGAGCTTGTGCATAGTGACTTGTGTGGTCCTCTTCCATCTGCTTCCTTTTTTGGTTTCAAATATTTCTTAACTTTCATTGATGATTACACCAGACGCACTTGGGTTTATTTCCTAAAACTTAAGAGCGAAGTATTTAACATGTTCTTGGCCTACAAGGCCCTTGTTGAAAAACAATCTGGTCATCAAATTATTAAGTTAAGATCTGACAATGGAGGAGAATATGTTAACAAACAGTTCACTACTTTCTGCACTGAACAAGGAATCCAACAACAGCACACTGTTCCATATACACCACAACAAAATGGTGTAGCTCAGCGGAAGAACCGCACTTTAAAAGAAATGGCTAATTGTATGATCCAATCTAAGGGACTAAGTCTTCAATTTTGGGCTGAAGCCATAAATTGTGCAAATTACATAGTTAATCGCACCCCCACAAAAGCATTACAAGGTATAACACCGGAAGAAGCATGGAGTAAAATTAAACTTGATGTAAGTCACTTTCGTGTGTTTGGTAGCAAAGCATGGGCTCACATTCCGGATGAAAAACGGAAAGCATTGCAGCCTAAAAGTGAAAAGTGCATATTTGTTGGATATTCTGAAGATGTAAAAGGTTATAGACTTCTTCCACCACATTCTCATGCTATAATCATTAGAAGAGATGTTAAATTTGATGAAAATCTCTTGGCCTGGGAGCCTAACTCGACGATTGTGCCATCTTTGGCCTGCGAGCCTAATTCGACATTTGTGCCTTCTTCTTCTTCTTCCAACTTTCTTGACAGGTTTCCAACTCCAGTTTCTGATGATGACAATGAGGATGAAAATCCACCTCCGCCTGCTCATGTTCCTCCAGTTGCACCAGCACAAGTGCTTCCTCGATGGGTCCATTCAACATGTGAAGCGGCTGGTGATCTTGCCGGTGATCCCAGAGATCAAAGTCGAACACGTTCTCAGTTTCAGCGAGCCTCTTCTCTTTTGGCTCAAGTTTCCGAGAATCATGATCCAGAAACTTTTGCAGAAGCTTCAGGGAATCCAAATTGGGATGCAGCCATGGATGAAAAATATCGTTTCTTAATGGCGAACGATACTTGGGATCTTGTACCTCTTCCAAAAGGAAGAAAACTTGTCAGATGTAAAGGGTCTACAGAACTAAGTATGCATCAGATGGAAGTGTTGAAAGACTTAAGGCAAGGTTAGTTGCCAAAGGTTTTTCCCAAGTTGAAGGGATTGACTACAATGAAACCTTTGCTCCTGTCGCAAAAATGAACTCCATCCGCCTTGTTCTTTCCCTAGCATCCTTACACAACTGGGAAGTCTATCAAATGGATGTCAAGTCTGCCTTCTTACATGGTGATTTACAGGAGAAAATTTACATGGAACAACCTCCTGGCTATGTTCAGAATAACTCTAGCTTTGTCTGCCGCCTTAAGAAATCCTTATATGGCCTTAAGCAAGCTCCTAGAGCTTGGTATGCCAAAATGGATAACTTTCTCCTTGACACTAGTTTTTCTAGATGCCATTCTGACCCCAATGTCTATACCAAGAAAGTAGGAAACCATCTCATCATACTTGTTCTATATGTTGATGACATTATTCTTACTGGTAGTGACCCTAAGCTTATAACCCATGTGAAATCCTGTCTTAAACAAACTTTTGAAATGTCAGACTTAGGACATTTGCATTATTTTCTTGGTCTCCAAGTCCTGCAAACCAAAGAAGGAATCTTTCTTTCTCAGTCTAAGTATGCTTGTGACCTTCTTCGTTGCTTTCACATGGAATATTGTACACCATCCCCTTCTCCCTTCCAGTCTGGAGTCAAACTTTTTGCCACTTGTACTTCACCTGAAGTCGATGCCACCTTGTATCGTCAGCTTGTTGGTAGTCTCTTATACTTGACTCATTCCCATCCTGACCTTTCCTTTGCCGTTGGTCGAGTTGCCCGTTATATGCAGACACCTCATGAAAGTCACTGGAAAGAAGCTAAAAGAATACTTCGATATATTCGAGGTACAGTTCAGTTTGGGATTCATTATAGTACAGGTGGGAAACCTTTGTTGGTTGGTTTCACTGATTCAGATTGGGCCGGCGATCCTGATGATCGAAAGTCTACTGCAGGTTATGTTTTCAGTCTGGGATCTGGACCTATTACTTGGGCTTGTAAGAAACAACAAGCTCTTGCTCTTTCTTCAGCAGAGGCAGAATATCGAGCAGCAGTTAATGCCAGTTAGGAAGCTTTATGGCTTCGACAGATCCTTTCAGAGTTTGGATTCGAGCAGCAGCAACCTACTCCACTTTGGTGTGACAATCAAAGTGCCATCAAGCTTGCCAAAGATCCAGTTCTACATCAACGCAGCAAACACATTGAGCTACATATGCACTTCATCAGAAATCTTGTTCATGATCGGGTTCTTGAAGTGCTCTTTTGCCCTACAGATGATCAAGTTGCAGACATCTTCACCAAGTCTCTTACAGAAGCGAAGTTTTCTAAACTTCGATCTATGTTAGGAGTTCAGGAACTTGTCATTAAGGGGGGATAGGCTCTAATGCCTCCTTCCTTCTCCTAATAGTGTCACTTTTGTAAATCCTTCAATCCTATCCCAAGTTGTTCTTAAGGGGGGATGTTAGGATATTTAGACACTTAGGAGTTAGTTAAGATCAACTTGTGTAATATATCCGTTAGGGATACTGTGTTTCTTTAGTATGCATTAGTATGCATTTGTAAATACTTAATCCAACGGTCACGATATGTTTCCAACATAGAGTGATCCGACGACTCAAATTCTCTTAGATCAAACCTAACCTTGATCCGTGGCTTAACACCCAATTGGTCCATGATCTCTATTTAAAGAGCATGGAGGGTCATTGTTTAGTTGATCGATTATGAGAAGCTCATTTGTAACTTTCTTTCTTTGCATAATAAATTGTCCTGTAGAAGCTATTTGGCCGGGGCCGTGGAGTGTTTCCCTCAAGAGGGTGTAAACCACGTCAAAACATCGGTGTGTTGATCTGTGATCTGTTTGTGTGAAGTGGTTGCTCTTGGTGTTCGGTCCTTTGGTAGTACCCTGTGTACCCGAACATCTCCTTTCCATATCAGCATTATAAGAGAAAGGATTCATAGTTGATTTTGTTGATGTCCAAGTTCTTATGTGGCTGAGAGGAAAGACATTGATGATGTAGTTGTAATTGGAGAACAAGATGGAGGCTTGTACAAATTGAAGGGTCAAGAAGAACAAGATATGATACATAACACATTGAACCCATGTGAAATTTGGCATATTAGATTTGCTCATATCCACTACAAAGCTTTTCCAATTATAAGCAAGATGGTGGCAGTTCTACTAGAGATTCAGGAAAACCACGATGGTGTATGAAAAGGATGTGCTCAAGGAAAGAACATGAAGAGTATGTTTCCAAGCAACAACAACAAAGAAAAAGAAATCTTAGAAATAGTACACTCATATGTATGTAGACCATTGTCATCAAACTCACTAAGCGGGTATGCATATTATGTTTCTTTTATTGATGACTATTATCGTAAAACTTGGATTTAATTTTTGAAAACCAAAGATGAAGTGTTTAGCAAGTTCAAAGAATTAAAATCTCTTGTAGAAAACCACATTGAAAAGAAGATAAATACTTTAAGATCATATAATGGTGGGAGATACATATCAAAAGGATTCAAAAATTTATGCAGAGAGTCTGGGATTAAGTGGGAGATGAGAACTCCCTATAATCCTCAATAAAATGGTGTAGTAGAAAGAAAGAATCGAACGATAATGGAAGCAATGAAGGCTATGATCCATGACCAAGATCCATCAATGCACTTATGGGATGAAGCAACTAGAACTTCACTTTATGTGCAGAATAGAACACCTCACCGTGTACTTGGGAACAAGACACCAGAATAAATGTTTATAGGAGAGAAACTGGAGGTCATCCACCTAAGTATATTTGGATGCCTAGTATTTGTACATGTTCCATAGAGAAGGGCATATTTGCTGCATAAAATGAGACATCGAAGGCATACAGAGAGGCTACATTCTAGGTTACAAGGAGATTGAGACAAGCAGAGATGCCACCTTCGATGAGGACACAACCTTCAACAAATCAAGGTAGATTCATTCTGAAGAAGTTCATGAGGAGCCTAAAGATCCTAGAGTTACCGTCACAAGTGCAGAAGAAGATATGGTACCAAAAGAACAAACTCTAGAAGATCATGATATGGCAGAACCATAGAGACATGTATCCACCCTGAGAGGTGAATGCACACAAGAGAAGACTGGATTGGGCATGAGAGATTATTCAAGAGGCAGAGAAGTATGGTGCTCCAAATGGGACTTTTAGAGAAAGTAAGAGACCTTGACCATATTCCAGTTATGTGGATTTACTATGTGATATAATTAATGTAGAGCCTTCCAGTTATGAAGAAGAAGCTGGGAAGAAAGTATGGAAGGAAGCTATGATTGAAGAGTATCATTGGATCATGAAGAATGACTTTTGGGATGTGGTTTTGAGATTGGAAGGGAAGTTAGTAGTGTCTTCTAAATGGATCTACAAAATAAATCATGCAGCAGACGATAGTGTCAAGAAATACAAGGCAATATTTGTGGCTTGTGGCTTCGCCTAGAAAGAAGGAATTGACTATGAAGAGACTTTTGCTCATGTCGCAAGATACACTTCGATTAGAGCTATACTTTCAATAGCTGCAGTGATGAAGTGGAAGCTACACCAAATGGACGTGAAGACAACTTTCCCAAATGGTGTAGTAGAAGAAGAAGTGTATGTGGAGAAGACATTGGGATTCGAGACACAAGACAGGTAGACACACATGTGCAAGTTGAAGAATGATTTGTACGGATTGAAGCAGCCACCCATGACGTGGTAGGGTAAGATTGATTATTTTTTGATGAGCTTGGGTTTTAGTAAGAGTAAAGTGTACTCTAACCTTTACTACAAGGTTGAGGATGGGAAACCAGTGATATTGATACTATATGTAGATGACATGTTTCTAATAGGAGACGAGGAACTCATTGAAGAAACCAAGAAGAATCTTACCGCAAAGTTCGAGATGAAATACTTAGGTATGATACACCATTTATTAGGTCTAGAGGTGTGGCAGAGTTCAGATGATATTTTCCTTATCCAAGGAAAATATGTTGTGGATATATTGAAGAGATTCTGGATGTTTGATTGTAAGGCCATGGATACACTGATGGAATCAAAATTGAAGTTGTTGTGTGATACTTCTTCAGAGACAGTGGATTCCACATTATACAAATAAATGATTGGTTCATTGATGTACTTGACAAACACTAGACCATATATATGCTTTTGCGGTGAACACCTTGAGTCACGGTACATTGTTGATATGAGATGTGTTCACCCGATTGTGGCAAAGCATGTGATGAGGTACCTAAAAGGTACACTTGATTATGGACTTAGATATGTGTCATATCAGAATATTAGCTTGCAAGGCTATGTTGATTCAGATTGGGCCAGTAGTGTCACAAATAGGAAGAGTACTCCAGGATGTTTCTTCAGTTTGGGATCAGGCATGATTTCATGGTTCAACATGAAGCATACTAGTGCGGCACTCAGTATAGTCGAGGTAGAATATATGGAAATATGTTCATCCAGCAGTGAAGTAGTGTGGCTTTGAAAGTTACTTGCAGAGCTATTTGATCTCGAGTTAGAGGTGACTTGTATTTTTTGTGACAACCAAATTTGTGTAAAGATGTTCGAGAACCCAATGTTTCATGACAAGTCCAAGCATATCGATATCAGGTACCAGTATATCAGAGATATGGTACAGAAGGGAGCAGTGAAGCTCCAGTGTATTGTGACTAATGAGAAGCCAACCGATGTGTTGACCAAGCCTCCATCGAGAGTGAATTTTGAGTACTTTAGGGACAATCTTGACGTGATGCAAAGAGATGTCCCTCGTAAGAGGGAGGGATGAGTCACATATGTGATTCAAGGGGTAGTAGCTGTACAGTGTGGTAGAAATAGGTTCATTTATGAGCATGTATTACTAGACTGTGTGAGTACTAGAGAGAGTGGCTAGCTCTTGATGATTGGAGAGCGTGACCATACTTTGTATGTGTATCCAGTCGAGCTGCGTATCCAGTTGGATCTAGTATGCATGTGTGTGTGGACTGGAGAGTGTGACCATATCATGAGGATTGGAGAGTGTGACCATACTCACGAGGCTTGGAAAGCACGACCATACTTGCGAGGAATGGAGAGCATGACCATACTTACGAGGGCTGGAGAGCGTGACCATACTCATGAGGGCTGGAGAGCGTGACCATACTTAGTATGTGTATCCATTCAAGTATGTGTATCCATACGAGTATGTTTATCTAGTCGAGTATGTGTATCCAACCGAGTATGTGTATCCAATCGAGTTATGTATCTAGTCGGATATGTGTAAACTAGACGAAGTTCCATAATGACGTAATGTGCACTCCTCTCTTTCTCTCTATGATGTGTTGCTACTGTGATGCCCCATATGTATGATCGTGACTAATGCATGATTGTGATGATTGGGTTGCTCATACAGAAATTCTAGTGATGTATAGATTCGAGAGATGTCACAAGTAAATGATCAGAGTATAGAGTTGCAGCAGCAGTGATGATGATTGTGTCGAAAGAATACCTTCCTTGTTAAGAGGGAGTGTTGAAGATTATGTAACTTTGGAAGATACTCTTGTTAGTATTATTGTACTTCCTTCAGGAGATATTCATATTGTAATTGATCATGTACAAACCCTAAAACCCTAAAGGAATAAATGTAAACCCTACTTGTAAGGTCAACCCAGAAGAATCCAAAAGAAATATTAAATAAGTATTATTTATTATTTCCTAAGTGAAGTCGATCCAATCAAGTAGAGAAGTCGGCCCTAATAGAGAAAAAGGTCACCCAAGGATCAGTATAAATAAAGGTGACACCTAGCTCATTCGAGGACACACATCAAGCACTCAAGCAAGTTCACTAGAGAGAGAAGAACAAGTTCTCTAGGGGAAGATGAAGAAGCTGCTCAGTGAAGACATATTATCTTTGGTTTTTCTTATCTCTTATATTCTTGGGATATTTGTGTGAAAGAGCTTTAGCTCTTCATTGTATTGGTTTGACATTGTACTTGTTTACAAAATCTATATCAAAGAAGTTATGTTGGGTTTTCTTCCCCAAGAGGGTTTCCCAGGATAAGCTCTTGTGTGTGATGTGTTGTCTATCTTTCAATGATCCTATTGCTTATGTTTATTGTGATACAGTAGAAATTGTTTAAAGATCTAACATCACTACTATTCAAGTGCAAATTCTAACATTAAATAATAAGGATATTTTGAAGTATATTTAATCTAATTCTCATTATTTGTTGGATAAAATTCATTAGTCTTAGGAAATAGTTGTTTTTATATTTACTGTATTTATATTGACTTGATATTGGCCATAGTTAATTTATGTATGATATTGTTGAACTATATTAATTTGTGGATGTGTCTTTGTCATTGTAGATTAGCACTAATATATTTTGGTATATTGTTAGGTTCTGAACACTATGCATATTTAAAGTATTTGAGGGACTAACATACTTGGGTAGAAAGTAGTTGCATAACAATAAGACCAAACATGGATGTGTCATTGTGAACATTATTCAAGTTTTTAATGGAGATATTCCATTGCCACATGCATCAAGAGGTGCATATACATTGTCAAAAACAAAGGGTTCCTTTATGGATTCGAGAGCATCATAGATAGTTAACCACATTGATGATCTCTACAATAAGTTAAGAATGTTTGAATAGACTCTTCAATGAGCTATGAATCACATAATGAAGACAAAATAAATGGTACCGGTTTTGAAAATGGGTTAAAAAGATACTACATTATTCTAAGTTAGCATTCATTCTTAGGAAAGTCATAATATTACATACATGTTCAGAGAAAAACGATAGCATAGCCATGGGTCTTGTGTCAAATTTGAATGTGTAATTTTATTTAATGGAAGAGTTTAGGACTTCTCTCATTTGTTTTGCTAGTGAATGAACTATTGATGCCTTGCAACATTTTCTCGTCCACGTTGGAGTTTGGTAATTGAGTCTTAGCCAATAAAAAAAATAGTGGATTAGAAAAAAAATCATAACATGGGGGTTGAATGTATTAACCAAATTGAAGGTTCATCGACACAAAAAGTCAAAATCACAACATTAAGTTCTTGGGAGTAAAGGTGAATTTGCTCGATCGATGTCCTTCAAAACCAAATTAAATAACCATAGATTCAATTTCAAATGTTCTAGAAGAAGGGTTAGTACTTTTCACCACTAGATGGTATTGAATTCAAAATTTTAATCAAGGAAGTATTCATCCAATGTGAGAAATGTTGCATATTAGAAAGTTCTCTCCAAATATGGCATGCAAACCACTTTCTTAACTTATTGGTGCCCCTTTAGATGTGATATTAAAGGAAAGTGCAAAGGAAATTGAGATCAAATTATGGGTTGAGATAAAAGCAACTTCGATGCAGTCAGAGTATCCACCCATGGGTATTGTAGATATTGTTCTATAAATTGTGACAACAAGGCCATACAATCAACTAAAACACCAAAGGCCATTGATATTCAAAATATTACTATCTAGTAAATGATTAAATTACAAACTGTGCCTACAAGGTTATTGCACAGTGTCACACTATAGGTGAAGTATACTATTTAAAATATCATTTGTCCCAAGCAAATTAGCTTCATTAAAGGTTGTTATGTTTTGGTTCATATAGCCATATGGAAAGGTATGGGGTGGTACCAAGCAACATGATAAATTAATTCTATTTTTTAAGATTGATTTCGAGAAGCATATAGTTAGAGTGGAATGGTTGTCTTAGCATGTTACAAGATTTTGGGTTTGGCCGTTACTTTCCCCAAGAAGATGGGACTCTTAACCAATGTGTCAACTTTCCTTACAATGGATGAGTTCAAATATGAGGAAATAGGCTTGTTCATCTAAATCAAGAGGGCTTCCTTGTAGTGCCCATGATTTTGGGGGCCATCTAGGCAATTTCTCTCCCGAGACTAGGGAAAGCTCATCTAATCGATGGGAAAATTATTCTTATGGAAATATCGTTGTATGTTGCACACCTTTGGCCTAGATCCAAGTTTTAACATTCAATTAATGTGTTATTGCAAGAGTGTTGATCCTCTATCAGAGTAGCTAGAAAGCATGGGATGAATGCAGATCTAACTAGGACAGACCTTTAAATATTAAGGATCGTTTTTTCCTTTGAAGAATCTCCCAAGGAGCTTTGGTAGCGATTTATGAATTTACTAAATATAAAGTGGCCAAGTGGGTCATCAAACCTCTCTTTCATGACATGATATTAAATCTGAACAAAGTACTTGTAGAGACTCATGTCTATAATTCCTACTAGACCCCATCAATTAAAGCATATGTCGTAATCAACAAGATTTTATAGTATTTACTTTGGTCTAGTTGGGAAGAGAAGAAGGCCTTTCATCACGTTAGTTGAAATGTCTATTGCCCCTATAAGGAGTCGAGAGGTTTTCCATTGCACAAAATGGATTATCAAGTTGTTGGAAGGGAACAAAGACTAAAATATTTTACTTTGTAATTGTATCATTATGTGGGTGACATATGGAAAGCATGGTTGGCGAGGACAACCTATAAACCCTTCTCATTACCCCAAACCGTTATGAAAATTGAGGGCTCTTTTTTCAATAAAAGTACAAGGAAGGCATGACAACCATTAAACCTTAAAGCAATGGAAAGGGGAACAAGGCGAGAATGGCTACTAAATAAAGACCATTTTTTTTAGTGGTCTCTAGTTTTTCTTGATAATGACAAACAACTCATTAAAAACCCTTGGTTTTATGGTCCATGCTTATTTCAAAAAGGCATTAGATCCTTGCAATATATGTATTCCTCAGGCAATAAAGAAGACAAACTTTTAAAGTTAAGAAATTTAGAAAAGTTTATTTTGAGAAAATTGAAAGTCTTATTTTTATACTTTGTCTTTTAAATTGGCATCACCATGAAATTGGTGTAAGGGTTGGGTATGGAATTGTATAAAATCCTTAGTCAAATATGAACTCATTGATGGCTATAGATGATTTAGCCAAGCTCCAATGCTAGACAGTTGATTGAACAATAATTAGCAACCAAATTGTAATGTCACCACTCAACTTTTTAAGGTTTTGGACATTCTAAAAGATAGTAGTGGAGATCCTAAACCTAACATGGCCATTTTTGCATGGTCCTTACTACAAGATAGTTTTACCAATGGCCAATGCTTCTACTATCTATGTAAGGTACCCTAGTTACACATACACATATTTACAGTGTATAACCATGCAATTAAAAATTTCCATTAAGCATATAATTAACAACTCCATTATTCTCATTATTTTCCCATAAGCATAATTCATACACAGACAGCCAGAAGCATGCCATCTTTGCCCGGAATAGACATATCATAGCTTGCAAAGTTAAACAACAAAACACAACTCTGCCTTATTCATACAAAAGACTCTCAATCATGCATTCAAACTTCATAACCAGGTTTATGCCTATCATTCTAAGAACATACAGGATCCATCCATCCATCAATGAAGTTGTGACAGCATAAGCAAACAAGTCTTACACAATGAAGTTTAGCCATTCATCATTCACATATAAAAATTCATGCTGCAAATAGCTTATGCAATGGAAAATACCTCATTCATAGCACATCATTTAATACAGGCTTAAACATAGCTTATTCATGGCTTTCATTTAATTACACATTCATTCCACATATTGAACCTATCAAGCATACAAGAAAATTATAATTCACACACTTCATGACCAGGTTTCTACCTATCATTCTAAGAACATACAGGATCCATCCATCCATCAATGAGTTTGTGACAACATAAGCAAACAAGTCTTACACAATGAAGTTTAGCCATTCATCATTCACATATAAAAATTCATGCTGCAGATAGATTATGCAATGGAAAATACCTCATTCATAGCAAATAATTTAATACAGGCTTAAACATAGCTTATTCATGGATTTCATTTAATTACACATTCATTCCACAGATTGAACCTATCAAGCATACATGAAAATTATAATTCATACATAGATACACTTATATGAAATTCACAAGAATGTGGCAACTGACTGCATGTGAGCCACGCTCCACCTAGCCTTAGAAATTGTCCAGCCTGTACTATTTTAGCTCCCAAGTTCACCCCCGAGCCGAGATCCATACATTAACCCAAGGTGTCTCACCAACCCCCTCAACTCACTCACACAGTCAAAGGTAGAAGTAATAGGGATATAAGGTTCAACAAATAGCAATTTGGTAACCAATTCCTTGTCAATTCCACAATTGACCCACCTGAGTTCCTTCCCAAAATGAACAACGATACACTTCACTGCAAGCATCGGGATTCCCTCCGGGTCTCATGCATAATTTCCAATCGACTGGTGTAAGGAACCAAGGAATTCATGGCCAAGACATTTTAACTCAGCAACTCAGGTTCAGGTTCGTCACATGGATTCTTACTCAGGTTTTCCATACCTCTCCTTTGTTCTGCAGACACTGTACTGGTTTTCCCCTCTATGTGCATCTTCAGACCACCTTCCAACCGCCAAGCCATGTGTCCCCCTGACCCCATGACCTTCCACGGTCTGCCCGCATTCCATCACCAAAGCAATTCCCCGTGTCCCCTTTGGGCTCCCACGTGGCTATCCCAAAGGCACACGTTGCTTCCCCTCCATAATCACGATTAGCCACTAAATCAAAATGAACTAATAATTAATAATATTTAATCATTAATTAATCCCCCATCAAGAATATGGCTTAGGACTATGGGTTTTGGGGCTTTTATCATAAGATTGAGAAAACAAGGTTTAAGGAGACAAGGTACATAGGTCAACTCTTCCCCCTCCTAGCCCTTGGTTAATATCTGGATCTCCTCTTCAGCATATTGATCATCATGTAGCCAACCGGTATTTGTATTAGAATAATATCTTTCTATGTACATACTTCATAGCAAATTCTTCAAAATACAATATCAGTACTTTATCTGGGCCAGGGGTATTACAATTCCCCCCCCCCTTAAAGTCTTCATTGTCCTTGATGATTAACATTGTATCAAAACTTATACCAAAAAATTTGATGTCTTAATGTTTTAATATATACACATTTTCAGAATAAATGCAGATACTCTTCCCGCATTATAACTTCCAGTTCCCAAGTAGATTCCTCAAGACTCTGTTCCTGAGTGTCTTGCTTCTGTGATCCAATATGCAGATTGGTTGAACCTGCATTTCCCCTTTTGGTTCCACCTGAAGAAAAAACCAATTAAGCACATGATTAATATCATAAACATACTTTTTTCAGAAATGAAATATGAAACAAATTATGTATTTTGATGGTGGGAGGTAGTGCTAGCTCATAAGCTACCGATCCCACTCTGCTCAAGATTTCGAATGGTCCACAAAATCTAGCGGCCAGTTTCTTGAAGTTTCACAACCGCAAGGAACTTTTCTTGCCTCTGACCTTCAGGAACACCATGTCCCCAACCTGGAATTCTCTATGCATCCTCCTTTTATCTGCATAACTCTTTTGATGATCTTGTGCCATCTTTAAATTCTGTTTAATCTTTACCACTTGTTGTTCAATATCCTGAAGCATCTCAGGTTCGATGATTAACCTGTCAACTGGTTTATCCCAATTGATTGGAACCGTATAAGGTTTCGAATGGACTCATTTTCAAAGATACTTGATAACCATTATTATAAGCGAATTCCACCAAGTACAGGTACTCTTCCCATTTACCTGGTTTGTCCATGACATACATCCTGAGCATGTCTTCGATGACTTGATTTACTCGCTCAGTCTTCCCATCAGTTTGAGGATGATAAGATCTGCTTAAATTAAGCTTAGTCCCAAAATATATAAACAAACCTTTCCAAAAATTAGAGGTAAATTTCGGATCACGATCCGACACAATGGCTTTCGGAATACCATGCAACCTAGCAACTTCTTTCATATAAATTTATGCAATTTTAGCTGCCTTGAAAGTTGTTTGAACCGAGATAAAATGAGTTTATTTGGTCAACTTATCAACTACTACCATAATATAATCATGTTGATTTATAGTTTTGGGTAAACCTGTAATAAAGTCAATGGTTACAATGTCCCATTTCCATTCAGGAATAGGAAATGGCTGAAGTAAACTAACTGGATATTGATGCTCTGCTTTGACTCTTTGACATTCTAAACAATGGGAAATGTAATTGGCCACCTCCTTTTTCATGTTTGGCCAATAAAAATTCTTCTTTATAGCTGTAAGAGTTTTCTGATATCTGGGATGCCCTGCATACGGTACATTATGCATTTCCCTCAATATTATTCTCTTCAACTCTTCATGATCAGGTGCATAGATTCTATCTTTAAAGTGAAGGATACCATCCTCGATAATACATAATTGCAGAACTTTAAGGATGTATTTCCTTCTTGCAATGTTGTTGTCACTTGTGAATAAATCTTGTCACTTTTCAAAGCTTCAAGCAATCTGATTTGTAATTCAGAATTCCAAGTGCTAATGGCTGAAACATGCATCAATTGTCCCCTTTTTCCGAGTGCATCAGCTACTTGATTTTCTTTGCCTTTTAAATACTTGATTTCAAAATTGAACTCACTTAAGAATTCAACCCACCTAGCCTGTCGGGCATTTAGCTGAGGTTGATCAAATAAATACTTTAAACTATTGTGATCAGTTCTTAACTCAAACTTACTTCCTAGAAGATAGTGTCTCCACATGCAAAGTGCTCCTTTAACTTTCGTGACTCAACAAATTACATGTCCTTCCTGCATTAGAACTCCACCCTGTCCTTCAAGTGATGCATCATTACATAACAGAAATTCTTTATCCAGATCAGAAATATTCAATACAGGCACATAGGTAAGCAATTCCTTTAGATTTCTGAAACTATCTTCACATTTCTGACTCTAGATGAAAGGTACACCTTTCTTTTGCAAAGATGTAATTGAATTGGTTATTCTCGAAAAGTCTTTTATAAACTTTCGGTAATAACCATCCAATCCCATGAATGATCTTACCTCAAAGACATTATGAGGAGTAGGCCATTCCAAAATAGCCTTAACTTTAGCTGGGTCCATAGCCACACCTTCCTCAAAGATGATATGGCCCAAATATAACAATTGTTTATGATAGAACGTGCACTTGTTGATCTTGGCATACAATTGTTTTTCTCTCAAGATTTGCAAAGTAATCTTGAGATGTTCGTCATGCTCTGTTAGGATATTCCTATACCCCATCCTAGTCCTACTAGCATTTTCATCCTTTGCATTTTCAGTCATGCATGCACTTTTAGGGTTTGCATGCATTATTTAGGGTTTGCATGCATCCCAGTCATCAGTTCAGCACCTAGCCCTCAGTTAGCCAGCCCCCGGGAGCTTCTCTCAGATAATTTTTATCCCTCCCAGTGCTTAGTGTGCCCCTTCATGCAATTGCATGCATGTCATGCGCCCTCTCTCACCTACCACTTAGTTGCACTTCAGTTAATTGAGTTATCATCAGTTCTTTCCTTGATTTAAGGCTAGACTGACTCTCAACTGATTGTATCACTCTGATGGATCTCTAGTGAGACTAGACTACCCATTCTGACTCCAATTAGCTCCTCATGCACCCTCCACTGAGCCTTCTTCACTCAGTTACACTCAATTACACCTACCACACTCAGTTAGACTTAGTTTGACTGATGGTTGACAGTTACTTGAGCATTGATGAATCCACTGATGATGAGATAGAATACTAGTTGTGCTCCGATGACACTCCAGTGATCCTTTAATCACTCCATGAAGGCTAATTCGAATTGCCACCTTAGGCATTTGAATCCTCATGCATTGTACTATTTATTTGTCCATATTGTGATTAATTAATTAGTGTGTGTGAAGTATTTTTGCTTCTATCCGAGTTCTATTGTATTATTATTCTGTTGCTCATTACACTGCATTGACCACTCTTCTTCTATCTTCCTGCTTAATCATAATTACTTTTGTGAGGTATACATCATCTCTTAGATCTACTGTGAGGATTTTCACATGGTATTAGAGCATGTTGAGAGTATTGTTTATCTCCATTCCTGAGAGTTTTTTGCAGGTTATTATCAAGATTTCGAGTGCAACAGTTTCTGCATTTTTGCAGCAATAGCAATTGCAGATATTCTCTATTGTTTTTGCAGGTCTTCAAACAACTTCCATGTATTCAGAAGAAATCCCTCCTCTTTCTCCATTCAACTATGAACTTCTTTCTCCATTCAACTATGATGAATGGAAACCAAATATGATAGCACATTTGAAGAGAAATGGTCTCTTTGATTACTGTTTTGAAAGAGAGTTCGAATCCTCTGAAGAAGAGTATGACTGGTTAATGGAAGGTGATAGAGCTTGTGCAGCCATGTTGTTTTCTATGCCTCGATGCATGATACACCAATTCGTTGATATTGAAACTCCAAAAGAGCTATGGGCCCAACTGGATGTAATATTTGGTAAACAGGATAAAGGAATTGGTCCAAACCCTTTCGAGAACAAGCAAAGTGATGCATTCGCCCTCCTTGATGATCTCATTGATCATGAACCAGTATCAAACATATCTCATATTGAAGTTGTCCATAAAGAAGAAGAACTTGTAGATTCTACACTCATGCTCCAAATTTCTTCTCTTTCTGTGCCAGCTCACACTCTAGATATTACATAAGGTCCTAAATCCTCTCTTGCACCAGAGTCTGTTGGTCTGCATCATGATCTATTGAATGTTTCGAAGGTCAAATCAATTATTGGAGGTAATGCATTCGCTCTCCTCAAGCAATCACCTCTTATTTACTACTATATGATCATTATTCCATGCTTTTAGAAGGTTATTGAATAATATGGCCATTGCCATTCGCTTGGGATAATTTCTCATGCACATCATGGTTTTGATCTCACCCTTGCTGGTTCAAAGGAGATCTCAAGAAACCATGGCCATTCGCTTGGGATAATTTCTCATGCATTTACTGGTTTTTATCTCACCTCTTATGGTTCAAAGGAGATCTCAAGAAACCATGATTCAAGTCTTAGATCTAATTTGGATTCTAAGCAATCACTACTTGGGATAATTTCTCATGCATATGATAGTTTTGATCTCACCCCTGCTGGTTCAAAGGAGATCTCAAGAAACTATTCTTCAAGTCTTAAATCTGATTTGGATTTCAAGAAATCATATGATGGTTCTTTTTGGCACGATCCCACCCATGATGGTTCGAAGGAGAAGACAAAAGACTATCTTCACATTCATGTTTTTGATCCTACCTCAGCTGATTCGAATCACAGGTTCAAGGATCATCCTCATACTTTTGGATTTGTTCTCATCACATTCGATATGAAGAGAAACTACAAGCACATGATTTCTAAGCATGATCCACTTCTTCCCAAGAAGAAGATACCTCCAGACATATGACCAAGCATCACACCTGCTTGAGTTTGGAGCATTTATTTTTGTGTGTGCCTTACAGTCTATTTTGAGGGGGGGTATTTTTCCCATGAGGTTTTCCCCATTTCCTCGGTTTATTGACTTTTATTATTCATTGTATTGGGTGACCTTTGGTCTTAGTTACCAGGGCCCAGGATGGATTAAGGGGGGTGTTAGGATATTCCTATACTCCATCCTAGTCCTACTAGAATTTTCATCCTTTGCATTTTCAGTCATGCATGCACTTTTAGGGTTTGCATGCATTATTTAGGGTTTGCATGCATCCTAGTCATCAGTCCAGCACCTAGCCCTCAGTTATCCAGCCCCCGAGAGCTTCTCTCAGATTAGTTTTATCCCTCCTAGTTCTTAGTGCGCCCCTTCATGCAATTGCATCCATCTCATGCGCCCTCTCTCACCTACCACTCAGTTGCACTTCAGTTAATTGAGTTATCATCAGTCCTTTCCTTGATTTAAGGCTAGACTGACTCTCAACTGACTGTATCACTCCGATGGATCTCCAGTGAGACTAGACTTCCCATTCTAACTCCAATTAGCTCCTCATGCGCCCTCCACTGAGCCTCCTTCATTCAGTTACACCTACCACACTCAGTTAGACTTAGTTTGACTTATGGTTGACAGTTACTTGAGCATTGATGACTCCACTGATGATGAGATAGACTACTAGTTGTGCTCCGATGACACTCTAGTGATCCTTTGATCACTCCATGAAGGCTAATTCGAATTTCCACCGTAGGCATTCGAATCCTCATGCATTGTACTATTTATTTATCCATATTGTGATTAATTAATTAGTGTGTGTGAAGTATTTTTTCTTCTATCCAAGTTCTACTGTATTATTATTCTGTTGCTCATTACACTACATTAACCACTCTTCTTCTATCTTCCTGCTTAATCATAATTACTCTTGTGAGGTATACATCATCTCTTAGATCTGCTGTGAGGATTTTCACATGCTCCTCCTTAGTTTTGGAATATATGAGTATATCATCCAAAAATACAATTATAAACTTATCCAAAAACTCTTTGAATATACCATTCATCAAACACATGAATGTAACGGGAGCATTTGTTAAACCAAAAGGAAGCACTGTAAATTCATAATGCCCATATCTAGTTCTGAATGTTGTTTTACAGATGTCTTCATCCTTAATACGTATTTGGTGATATCCAGATCTCAAATCTATCTTAGAAAATATTCTTGCACCTCTTAACTGATAAAAAAGATCATCAATTCTAGGTAGAGGATACTTGTTCTTAATTGTGGCCTTGTTTAATTGCCTATAATCCACACATAGCCTAAGTGTGCCATCCTTTTTTCTTACAAAGATAATAGGAGCACCCCAAGGTGATATACTAGGCCGTATATATCCTTTCTTCAGTAACTCCTCAAGTTGCATTTGCAATTCTTTTAACTGTGGAGTACCCAGTATGTATGGTGCTTTTGAAGCTGGCACAGATCCAGGCACCAAATCGATTGTGAAGTTGATATCCCTATTGGGTGGTAACCCAAGAACTTCCTGAAATATATCAACAAATTCTTTCAACACTGGATATTTATCCAAACTTGATTCTTTTTCATTACCCAACTCTTCTACTTGAATACCATACAACTGGCACCTTTTTTTGATGCACCTCTTCATTTGCAATACTAAAATCTGTCTTAAGGATATAGGTCTCTGAATACCTCTTATCTGTACATTAAGGTTTACCTCATCATTCAAACATGTAATAACTTTATTGTGGCAGTCCAACACAACAAAGTGTTTCTCGAGCCAGTCCATACCGATCAACAAATCATATGATCCAAGAAGAAGGATGTCCAAATCTGTACAAGTTTGGTTTCCATTCATTCCAAACCAACAACTTTTGACCATAGTTGTGATCCTCCTCTTCATACCAGTTGCCAATTGAACCATTCTAGACTTAGACAACTTATGAGTCATCAATTTACACCTTTCAACCAAGTTAGTATTAATATAGCTATAAGAAGCTCCAGAATCAATTAAAATTGAAATAGGCTCATCATTTAGTTTACCTTCAATCTCCATCATAGAATGTTGATGATCAACTTGGCGGTTATCCAATGCTGCATAGATGCGAGGAACACTTCTAGCAACAAAATTGGAAAATACAGGATCCTCTACCATCTCTTTAAGTCTGTTTGCTTGCCTTTACTGACAATCTGCAAATTTAATGGCTGAATATTTATGTATAATGCTAACAATTTGAACCAACAATGATTATTAGTCTAAAAATTAATTACAACATATATTCTAATACATGTATATATCTCTTTTAAGAAAACAATTTTCAATTCCAGAGGCCTGAGAGCTACAACCGACGCTCTGATACCAATCTGTAACGTACCCTCGTTACACATACACATATTTACAGTGTATAACCATGCAATTAAAATTTTTCTTTAAGCCTCTAATAACAGCTTCATTGTTCTCATTATTTTCCCATAAGCATAATTCATACACAGACAACCAGAAGCATGCCATCTGTGCATGGAATAGACATATCATAGCTTGCAGAGTTAAACAACACAACGCAACTCTGCCTTATTCATACAAAAGACTCTCAATCAGGCATTCAAACTTCATAACCAGGTTTATGCCTATCATTGTAAGAACATACAGGATCCATCCATCCATCAATGAGGTTGTGACAACATAAGCAAACAAGTCTTACACAATGAAGTTTAGCCATTCATCATTCACATATAAAAATTCATGTTGCAGATAGCTTATGTAATGGAAAATACCTCATTCATAGTACATCATTTAATACAGGCTTAAACATAGCTTATTCATGGCTTTCATTTAATTACACATTCACTCCACAGATTGAACCTATCAAGCATACATGAACATTATAATTCATACACAGATACACTTATCTAAAATTCACAAGAATGTGGCAGCTGACTGCATGTGAGCCACACTCCACCGAACCTTAGAACTTGTCCAACCTGTACTATTTCAGCTCCCAAGTTCACCCCTGAGCCCAGATCCAGACATTAACCCAAGGTGTCTCACCAACCCCCTCAACTCACTCACAGAGTCAAAGGTAGAAGTAACAGGGGTACAGGGTTCGACAACTGGCAGTTTGGTAACCGATTCCTTGTCAATTCGGCAATTGAACCACCTGAGTTCCTTACCAAAATGCACAGCGATACACTTCACTGCAAGTGTCGGGATTCCCTTTGGGTCTCATGCATAATTGCCAATCGACTGGTGTAAGCAACCAAGGAATTCATGGCCAATACAGTTTAACTTAGCAACTCGGGTTCAGGTTCGTCACAGGGATTCTTACTCAGGTTTTCCATACCTCTCCTTCGTTCCACAGACATTGTACTGGTTTTCCCCCTCTGCGTGCATCCTCGGACTACCTTCCAACCGCTAGGCCGTGCGTCCCCCTAACCTTGAGACCTGCCACGGTCTTTACGCATTCCATCAACAAAGCAATTCCCCATGTCCCCTTTGGGCTCCCACGTGGTTGTCCCAAAGGCACACATTGCTTCCCCCCCATAATCACGATTAGCCACTAAATCAAAATTAACTAATAATTAATAATATTTAATCATTAAGGGGGATGAGGGCGAGGGAGGGGGTGAGAGGGGGGAGGGGGAAAGGTGCGAGGGGCGAGGAGGTGGAGGGAAGGGGGGAGAGGGAGGAGAGGGGAGGCAGGAGCGGAGAGGGGGTAGGGAGGTAGGGGCGGTAGGAGGGGGAGAGGAGAGGGGAGGGGGAATGGGGAGGGGAGGTAGGGGCGGAGAGGGGGTAGGGAGGTAGGGGCGGTAGGAGGGGGGAGGAGAGGGGAGGGGATAAAAGGTCGGGGAGCAAGCGGAATGGGAGACGGGTAGGGAGGTAGGGGGATTTGTTTTTTGATTTTTTTTAATTTAATTTTTTATATCATTTAATTTTTTTTTTTTGAAATATATTTTTTATATAGTTTCAAATTTTGATTTTTTTTTATATAATTTTTTTATATCGTTTTTTTTTTTTAATTTAATTTTGTATAGTTTAAGATTTTCATATTATTTTAATCTTTTTAATTTTTTTTTTATAAACTTAGTATTTTGAGGTAGTTGTTTTTCAAAAAATTTATTAAATTTTCTTTAAAGTTTTTTTTTAAATATTTAATTTAAAATAATTTTAGAAGAAAAAAAATGAATTGATTTTTTTTTTAAATTATTCAAACATGTTCAAGATTTTTAAGTTTTTTTAAATGTTAATCTTCATTAGCAAATTTGTATTTTTTTGAAATTTGTGTATTATTTTGATTTTTTTTATAAATTTAAAAAAAAAATAATTGTCTTATAAAATTTCTTTTAACTTAATTTGGTTTTTAACTTTTTTTAATGAATCTTGCAGTTTTAAATTTTCACATTTAAATTTTAATTTTTTTTTTAAATTTTAGGAGGTTCGCTTTTCAATCTGAGGGTCGGTTTAGGGTTTCGATTACAACGATACCACCCATGGTTCATTTTGAGGTTGGTTTTTGGTGTTTTTGATGCAAAAATAAGATTTTTTATGGCTAAAGTTCTCGTTTGATATAATATAGTTCTCATTTTAGAGTATATTGCATTTCATCTTTCTCCCTTATACACCTAAATATCATAACTTCTACATTTTATGGTTTAATATATGGTTTTATTTTGAATAATATCATAAATCCTTTGATTTTATATGAAAAGAGTGGTGAAATAATTTGTGTTTAACTCAATGCTAGATTTACATAGTGTTACTAAATGTTTTAATAAATACAATAAAAAAATATGATACAATGATATAATAATGTCATTTTTTGAAAAAATGTGCTACCAGTAGCATTAGTTTTCAATTTAGGGCTTGATTTTAAGTTTTTTGTAAACAACAATAATGATCGTTTTGGTCCATGTCTATATTTTTAACCACAAAAAAAAGTGGTGGGTTGTTTTTTGGTGTTTTTTATGCAAAAATATGAGTTTTTATGGCCAGAGTTCTCGTTTTGAGTATAAAGTTCTCGTCAAGCTGTATAACTTGTTACATATATACAAAGTTGGCTTAACAAGTACTTTTACAAATATATGATATAGATTTATTTGATGACAACATTGTAAATGAGGTGGTAGGAGGGTGAGGGATTATCCTTTGTCTCGGTGGATTAAATGAATTTCAATACTCTTGGGGATTAGGCTTTGCAATTAATAATCAAACAAAAGCTTTGGCTCACGGGGGGTTCACTAGTGAGGCAATATCATATCACGTCCATTCATATTGGGGGTTTGAATACTCCTAAAAACTTCAAAAATATATTGCCTTATATTAAGGGGTCAAGGGGGGGATTTTAATTTGACACGGTAATATAAATATTGGGGGTTATTTTATTTGGGTGGGATGAGGAATACCATCCAAATAGTGGGATGTATTCATACCTCCAAATCATGGACTTAAATCATACCTCCAAATCACGGGTTGGATTCATACCAGTCCTTGTTTTTGCAAAGGAATAACCTCTAAATCACAGGCTAGATTCATACCTCCAAATCATGGGATGGATTCATATCAGTCCTAACTACTACTAAGGAATAACCTCCAAATCGTGGGCTAGATTTATACCTCCAAATCATTGAATTTATAAAGTCTTCTTTTTTTTTAGAATAATTTTCTTCATGAATGAGATTTATCTAAGCTTTCATTGGCCCCAAGGCCATGAAAATGGATGATAAAAAAATCAAAAGAAAATAATAAAATTCATAAATGTGATCTTCCCCTTGATGATATGTGCTCTTAAATTCCTAGTCAACGGTGCCTCCATTCATAAATGTGATCTTTCCTTTTAAACTCCTAGTGTTGTTTGAATAATTTAATGTGATATGTGCCTCCATTAGGTTGTTGAGGTTGACATTTTTATGACGCAAGCAATTTTCCCATCCATATTTTGTCACCCATTGAATTCTCCGTGGGGCCCTCATAGTTTACTATTTATTTTATACCACTTGGAGTCCAGCTGGGAAGGAAATGTTCGGGAAACTCTTGTCTTCATATTTTTTTAAATGTATATCAAATTTTAGTGCTCCTCCATGCATCTTCCATGTAGATGCGTGAATCAACCTATACAAATTTTATGTGGGTTTAAATTTTCTACTCAGTTGTATCAAACTCAACAATTGAACTTATTTTTTAATTTTTTCATTTATCCTTATTTACATTTCCATGGATGTTACAAATTAAAAAACAAAACAAAAAATCATCTTCTAAAAGCATGTCTCCCCCAAAAACAACTTATTTTTTATGCACACAAGGGCCAATTCATGTAGAACAAAAAAAACAAAAACATATTCCATCTCTTAGATATCTGCATAACTTCATTTGCATTTTCTCTTAAACATCTATATATATTTTTCTTTTGAAAAAAAAAACAAAAAAAAAAGAGGATTGGGAGAACTCCAATGCTCAATGGTTGTTTCAATCAAGCCTTTCTCCATGGAAACCAAGAAAAATGAGGTCAATCTTTCTTGGCTGACTGGAACCAAGAAAAGTTAGATCAATCTTTCTTGACTAATTATTTCTTTCAACTTTTTGTATTCTTCTTTATCATTATCACATTGTCAGTTAGGAATAGTTGTTAGATTGAGTTATATTTGGCACTTTCATAATTGTAATTTTAATTCTTATATGCAAGCAATTCATCTTAATATTGTATTAGAACTGACATGAACACGTGTGAAAATCTAAATCCTTATTTACATACCCTATGTGTTATTGTTACCATGAAATGGAATCATATAAGTTTCACCATATCTATATCTTTATAACTATTGCATCCTTGAAACTTAACAATGGATATTTTTCCCTCTCATGTAAAGATAAAAAAAACTAGATATAACCCAAGAATAGGTAACTAAATGTTGTTAATTCCCTTGCTTGCAAGAATAAATGTAGAGGAAGTGGAGGCAATTCATTGTATATTGTGAATGACCCAAACCCAAGCTATGCATATGATCATACGGTGTTATTGGAAATTAAGAGGAATTTTTATATGTTCATTTGGGTTCAAACATCAATGATGTTTGTTTTGATAGCAAGGTAGGGAAGTCCATCCACGAAAGGCTTTTGAGTTTGCATTTTTATGGAGTTTAATTTATTAAACTTATAGAAAACATGAGCTTTCTATGGCTATACTTGTATTTACATGATATAAAATTGGTAGATTGGCATGATGTAGTGTGAAACATCTACAATTATCATCATTTCTAAGCATTGCATTGACTATTGGACTATCATCCTTTTACATTATTTGTTACATTGATCTCTTGACTGGGTTTCCTTTTAGCATTTTTCCTTCCCCATTACTATTTTGTTGGGTCTTCAACTATCCAACACAACAAATTGATTAGTTTCCCCTGCAATCTCAGTGGGATCATTATTAGCATTATACTATCATTTTATTTAGCTTCCTATTTGTTTATACTAAGATGCGTTAGGGATCCTGTTTGTTACAACTTGATAATATGATATAAAGGGGGTATTAAAAATGGATACCTACAATATCTGGTGAAACTAGGGGTTTTCTTAATTGGAAAGGTATATTTGGAGGGGGGTTCAACAATACAATTTTAGGAGGCATTTTCCAATATTTAGTTAAATTAGGGGTATTCTTTAATATCCTGTGAACGATGGTGCTATGTAACAAGTTCGTTGAGTGAACCCCCTGTGTCTTTAATCCACACATGATTAAATTTGAATAGAAATTTTATTTTCTCCTCATTTGATTCCAATTGTAGGACTATTGGCATATGGTGTGAACACGAAGTATTCACCACCCATGATCCGAATTTTTTTCACAGAATCTGCCAAAACTTCTAAAATGAAGAACATGTCCAGTATTTTTGTAACTCCTTCATCTCCTATCCTGCCATTCCTCCAGGTATGGATAATAGAATTCGGTGACACATCAATTAACTATGCTTCAAGGAAGAACTGTCGATCAAAATAGTTTGCACAAGGATCAAGTCTTGGTCTAGAGATCCACACTTCTCTAGAAGGCATAGTTAAGTTTATCTCCCCCAAATATCAAATTTGGCATCTTTAACAACCCCTCCTCTGCCACCTCATCCCAAAAATCTGTAATGTTTGAATAAGGGTCGTAGTAGTTTACCAGGTTTAACTTCTGAAACCGGTCCCTTGAAACGCCTTCCAATAAGATCCCTGCAGAGGATGAGTATGGGGTGAAATTAGTCTTCTTATGGTTCCAAGTTGATAGAAGGCCCCTCGATTTCCCAATGGAATCCACTATACAGATTTTCCAGTACACAATAATCTTGGCAAATAATTCCCTGACTTTTTGGCTATAAATAACTATTTCTTGAATAAAAATTACATCTGGAAGAACCATCTCGAATCGTCTCTGAAGGGAAAGAAATTTGGGATGCCCCCCAACTCCACTACTATTCAATGATAGAACTATAATTTCTTAGCCTGGGCTAGGGCTTTATGCACTCTAAGTTCCCTACGTCCTCTAGAACTAAGTTCCACTAGAAGCTCCTTCAATGAGTTTTCCTCTTTTAAATTCTTTTATCATTTGGTCTTTCCAGGTAAAAAATTAATTACTAGAACCCCCCTTTCACAACATTGGACTGTTGTAATGTTTCAATTTGGATGGACCCCAATTAATTTTCCTTCAACTCCTTCTCATATTTTTTTTGGGAAACCCTTGAGAATACTTGAAGGGGATTTTCCTTTAGCATGTCTTTATAGGATGGGATGAGAGAAGTAATAACCCCAAGATCAATCTAAGAAGTGTCATTTTCCAAGGTCCTATAGTACTTGACACCCAGCCCATACATATCACACTTTTCACAAGAAGGATTTAATTCCATAGGTCTATTCTCATCCAAATTCACTCCATAATTATCAAGGTTTAAAGATTTATCTAACGATAACCATGCAACCTCCGAGTCTAATTTATTGAAGGAAGAGACAAAACCATCTTCTATCTTGAATTCCACGTGTCCTAAATATTCAAAGTATTACTGGAATTTAATTTTAAAATTTTTAGAACCTGGTATCTCTATCATCTCTGAGGACCCATTTTCTTTACAAACAATAGTCCTATTACCGACTTCTCTATTTTTTCCAACTAAATTCTTTTGAAACCCCACAATATTTAGGTTTGAAAGGAAACCCTTCTCTTGTTCATTTAATGAATTATATAGAGAGGGAGAGAGTATTTTTATCTTACCCAGCAATGATAGCTTTGTTTCAAGAGAAAGCTTGTCTATAGGATGAGCAAACTACAACGTCGCATTCTTGGGATTCTATCGTAGGTCCAAATCAGACTCCTCCATACCAAACTATTTTAAGTTATCCTTTTGTTCCAAACCAAGCCTCGCTTTACGTCCAAGGAAAATTTCCCTTAGATTCCATAATGGACAACATATATAACATCTAAAGGGGATACCCCAGTAGTCTATTTTTTGTAAATAGGATTTCCCCTTCCATTCAATTTTAGTTTCATCCAGTAGCCCTTGCTGAATGTCCAATTCAACCAGTACATGTCCAATACGCTTGCCTTCACCTTCAAGCATGCGATTTTCCATATGGATAAAACGACCAAGTTTGTTTTCTACTGCTTAAATGCTTCTCAATTCCAAAACTCAAGACGAAACCTAGGTAATAGGGCCCAAATGTGACAAATACAAATACTCTGTGTTGCCAGGTCAAATGTATGCCTCCATCTTCTGAGCATGAGGCTTCCTTTCCCTACTATCCAGGACCCACATAAAATCCTCATTGCATCTTCTTCTAACTCAAATTTGAAACAGTACCACCCCTTTAGTAGCACTAAAATTGGTGGGCTATATTCCAAAATAGGTTCCCAATTTTCGAAATCCCAACCATGAATTCTCTTTCTATTCATCGATCAATAGTTGAATTTCCCCACTAGAGATGATACCATGAGACTAATGACCTTCTCCAATCTCACATCTCTTCCCAAAACCATCTTGTAACTGCTGGAGCATGATTTCCAAGCCTTTCTCTATCAAAATCTTTATCTATTCCGCCCTGTCGGTTGGCTATGTTCCTCAATTACATCACACAACACTTTAATAAAATCACACATATAATATGTATATCTCTAAACACTAAGGAAACCACAATTACGAAGATATATTTAAATAATATTAATAAGAAAGAGATACAAAATGAAATATTAAACTACACATATATTTTTAAATATTTCAACTCTCTCTCTCTCTCTCTATATATATATTGTTAAATATTGTTAATAGTAAAAAGATTACTAATGGAGTATAACACATATTATTTCTAGTTTAATGGTAATAATGGTAAAATAATAATGATAAGGCATTTCCATGATTTTTTTTAATTTAATTTTTAATTTTTTAATTAACTTATGTATATAAATTAATTAATTTTTTAAAATAAATAAAAAAACTATATTTGGTATCGACCTCTTCATCAAAGATGATATATATATATATATATATCAACCTCTTTATCAAAGATGACGATGTGGGGTGGCAGGAGCAGGAGGGGTCATCATTGACCTTGAAGGAAAAATTGTAAAATATTTTGCTTGGGAATTGGAAGGAAAACGAACAACTAGGTAGAATGGTTGGCCCTTCTGCAAGGAATGGAGATCGTGGTTGGCCTAAATATTGCTAGCTTTCTGGTCTTTTGTGACTCAAGGATAATAATTAAAAAGATGAGAAAACCATACAAGGAGAATGCTTTCTCGTGTGGAAGAATTTAGAAGTGGATATGGAACCTTCCTCTTCCAAGCTCTATGTATTTTCTACACATAAAACGCAAAAATAATGGAAAATCAAGGAGCACAACTCAATCAAGGAACAATTGTCTTTGAAGATCAACCCTCGGCAAAAAAATGGATTCCATGACTAACTCTTTAAAGGTGTAGGTAATGAAAGGGATACATCAAGTCGCTCCCAAAGTTTTGTTGGTATGGTATTAACCCAAGGTTTGTTTGGCCTAGGCAGGACTCATGGCCGCTACATGATGAACCCAAATTTGATGTTATGTGGGAGGGGGACCTCATGTCTTTCCCCCCTCATGATTCATTCCCGTGATCAGGAGCGCATGGAAGGCGATTGGATGTACGCATGCATTGGCATGCGATGGAGTTAATAGGAAATAAGGGTGTATTAATTGTGGCATTAAGGCCACCACGGTGGTAGGTCTCTTCATTCTGAATTCACATCAGATTCACACAAGCAAGGCTCAGTTATTTGTCTTGGAATGCAGCATTATGGATTCCATTCAAGACCAAGAGAGTGCGGAGGGTTTTCAATAAGAGGGCTTCTTTGTAGACAATCTCTGCAGATATCTTTCTTTGTTCAAGGTTTTTGAACATCAATGGAATAAGTCCCTACTCTCTCGAACCTATTTTCCAGGGAAGGAAAGTGAATTCAAGCTTTCCCTTTCAATCACCTAGGTGAAATCCGCATGGCTATGGTCTAGGGTGTAGAACGTAGTGTACATAAGCACGAAGAGTAAAAAAGATGCATTGAAGACAAACGAGAAATCATGCCATCTTGGAGGGTTGTTTAGAAGACTTCAAGAAGATGATGCAAGTAGTTCACAAAGATGATGCAAGTAGTTTCGAAGGTTATTTAGAAGACTTCAAGAAGATGATGCAAGTAGTTCACAAAGGGGTCGGTGGAGTTCATTGAAGGATAGCCACATTGATGGAGGAAGTGCAGTATAATGGAAATAGATTAGCATGTATGGAGTCAAGAATAGATGATCTCGATGGAAACATGAGGGAGTAGATAGTTTTAATGGAAGAGGGTAAAAATGAACCATAACAACCATGGACATAACTTTCCCTTAGACGAAGCTCGACCCATGGAAGAAGTCTTTGTTCTCCAATCGATCCGTGCTCATTGTGGCCAAGCATGACTTGGTTCATGAATTTTTTGATAGTTTTGTCTCAATAACCTCGGTTCTATGCTTTTATGTGTCCTTTCATGTAAACCATTTGTAAAAATTTATAGTACTTTGGATGTAGAAGTAGACTGGAAAGTAGATAGGAAGTTTTTGAAAATTGTGTTCACAACAGGGAACAATATGAGATGGATTTAGTTAGAAAATTACAGAATCCTACTAGCACCCATGATATACCTTGTTGTGATGTAAAGTATAGTTGTGCTTAGTTGATTAATATAAACCTGTTTAAGTTTTTGTTTACAAAGAATAAAAGAGATGACGATGATAGCTTTTAAGGTTTGAAACCTTGAGAACTTCTCACATTTTCACTCAATTTGTATTTACAACTGTGTAATAGAATAACTAGTATTCTTTACCCATCAACCTAGTGAGCAAGCTTACATGTTTAAGGATATATATCTTTTTGAAATATTTTTAATTGATATTTAAAAAAAATTTAAATGAAATATTTAAGTTTAATATTTTAAAAAATATATTTATAAGAATATTTAATATTAATGTAAATAAATTATTCTATTCTCTTTATAGAAGTGGATCTTCCCGCATCAATAATATCGTTATGACTAGGTACCTCATTGCTTTAAAATCCACTCAAGACCACTTACTGTTGAAGAGAGTTTGGTATAAAGACACCATGGTCTCGTTAAACAATTGGAGAGTTGGCGAAAATACCACTTTGCAAAATATCAATAACATTAAAAATATTATTCTAGATTTAAGTTTAAAGAGAAAATGCGAGGCCAAAAGGATTTAGATGTTAAAAGGAAATTAAAATACTATATAGAGGTGATTAACCCTAATCTAGAAGATGAAAAGTATCTCTCATGAGCTTCGTAGTGAAACATGGTGTGACAATTCCTAAAAGACCATGGGAGGAAATGCTTTGCCTTCTCTATGAGACTAAAACATTGAGGATGAAAGCCGTTTTCTCTTAGAGTGCCTTAGGTACACCCACATTAAATCACAATTTCAAAATCTTTATTACAATAGTAACCTCCCTAACCTTCTAACGTGTCAAAATTATAGTAAACTTCTTTCTAATCTTTTTGATTATAAAAATAAAAATCATGAACAATCATCATCATCATCCTAAAAATAATTTTATATAATTTAATTTTTTTAATTATAATTTCAATTTAATAATCTTCTCAATTTGATAAGATTCACTTTTTTTTAAATTATTTAAAAGTTTGTATAAGTATGAGACATTTCCCCCTTTATTGGGCAACGATGAGTTCAAAAATGTCTAAATATGGAATATTTTTAATTTTTAAGAGGATTAGGTCGATATTTTTAATATATGTATGTTTTTATAACATCACATAAATGTATACCCGGTATACCTTCTTTTCACCATTGGATAAGAAAACACAAATTTTTATATAAAATAAAAGTATAAAATTTTAATAAAAATTATATAATATTAATCAGTATAACATAATTGTTAAAAATATTAATTTAATTTAGTGAAAATAAATGATACTAAAAATTATTAAAAATTTGTGTTTTTATAAATAAATAAATTAATATTAAAATAATTAAATTTTTAGAAGCATTTAAATAATTACAAATATAATATTTTAATATTTTTAATTAAAAATAATAATTAAATATTAAAAACACATTATTTATATAAATCCAAAAAATACAATTGTGTCTCACAATATTACTTAGAAATACAACTTAAACAAATTCAAGATTTAGAAACATAAAACTTCAACAAGATTTAGATACATACAACTTAAACTTTTTTTTAACAGAAATGAGAAACATAGATTATATTAAAAGAGAGTACATATGACAAAATCCTTCATGGTAAAAACAAAATCATGGACAAGGAGCCTCCATATGTAGAGAACTTAAGTAGTTCAGACAACTTAGCACAGTCTCCTATCTTCCCTAAATCCCTTCCTTTAACAGTATACAACCTAATAAACTGATTACATAGTCATATACAAAAAAAATTTAAACATAGGGCAAATAAAGAATGACTTCATTCCTGATTCTGGGCCTGTGCAACTTCAGCTTGCAGAGTTGCGTCTTCATCCATGGATGAGATCCCTTCACATTGTTCTGCATTGTCCTGGTTCTCGTTCATCCTTTCAACATCCTTCTGAACCTCATGCAGAGCATCTTCCATTTGGCAGACGTTCCTCAATGCATTCATTCCCTGCCCCGAGTTGTTCAGGCAGTTGATTCTTCTTTGCAGACAAAAAATACTTCAACCCATCAAATTTTGTGGTCTGAAACTCCTTGATGCTCTTAATGTCTTTCTTCAGGTCTTCTAATTCACCAAAGTGAACCCGAGAATTTGATTCAACGTCTTCCAGGCGAGTGTCCATGCGAGAGATATCAAGTTCGGTCTTCCTGCATTCTTCCAATGCCGCCTGTGCAACCTCAAACGTGCCCCGAACATTCTTCTTGAGTGCGCGATCCTGACTTCCCTTAATTCGCCCAGGAAATTCTCCATGATCCCGCTTCTAAGACTCGAAGAAGTCGACTAGAAAAGGAGGGGGGTTATGTTGGATTCACCTTGAAGAAACATGATGAGAATGACACCAATATCCATACTAATATGTATTAACCAAGGCCATTCCATTGAATTAATGCAATCTGATTCCAACTCATGCGAGAGGGGCTCTCGAGGGCTCCTTTGTCCTTCCAATATCACCATTCTCATCCCAGAGATGTGATCCAAACTGTCGAGGAGGACGACCATTAAATGGACATCAATAACACCGCCATAGATTATACCACCTGTCAAAAGAAGGGAGGGAATCCCTTGCATGTTCTTCCTCCTCGGGGGGGTTAACAAAACTAAGACGAATACGCCCAAGTCCAAGGTTAGCATGGGGACCATTTGATAATGGGGGGAGGGATTTATTAAAAACTTTATTTCCTTGAGTGAGTTTAGAGCCTTCATTGGCCAAAGTGTCAGCTTCGTTATTGTTATGCCTCAAAATATGGAAGAGTTGGATTCTAGAGATGTCTAGGATATAGGCAAGGATTCTTTTTTGGATCTGATCCAATTCTTTAGCCTTCCCATTTTGGATATTATGCATTTTCTGTAGGACAATTTTGGAGTCCCCGAACACTTGATAAGAATCAATATGGAGAGAAGCCATCGACTCCACTCCTTGCATCAAGGCTGCCCATTCAACTTGATTATTTGTTTTTCTTCCAAGACCCCACGCATACTGAAATATCTTATTTCCTCCAAGGTCATAGACGACCCCTCCTGCACCTGCCACCCCTACATACAACTTAAACTTTGAAAAAGAGAGAAATTTATTTTTTGATCAAGACTTGAATTTCAAATATGAATAAGATCTATAAATTTGTAAAAGACTTGGAAATTTAATCTTTGATCAAGACTTGAATTTTAAATTTGGATAAAAATTCTAAATTTATCATCATGTAAAACAAAGGAATAAATTTTCGGGGTGGGGTGGGTTCAATTTCCCCGAACACTACTATATTTTGATGAAAAAAAAATAAAAAATTATAACCTTTATTGCTGAAATTAAATTTACTAAGGTGAAGGTGAATTTTAATTTTTATGTCTGAGGGATATACTATTTTTTTTACGGTGTGAGAAAAAAAATGGCAATCGCGTTGAGTGATGATTTGTTACCGTACAGGATTTGATTTTTGACCAATGCTAAGTTTAAGTGATGAAGGAGAATGTTTGAAAAAATGGAGTGACTAATGCCTTGCAATGCCTTGCATCGCTTTGATGAATGTGATGGAAGTTAATTCTTCAATGTTAAAAATTTGGTAGTATTTGAACCATGTGATAGGAGTTTTCATCATCAAATTTAATATTTATAATGTAAGTGTGGCCTACTATGGTGATTTATTGTCTTTTCACTCATAATTAATTAGGGTGGTTTTTTTATTGTGGTTCTTTTTTAAGAGAGTAGTAAAAGTAGCAACAAGTTAAAAAAGGAGTTCTATTGGTTGTAGCTTGGGTGGTTGGGAGGAATTAGATGATTTTTCGATTGAAAAAAGAGAAGAAAAATAAAATCAAAGATTATTTTATGAAGGACAATAAATGAAATGTGCATTACTTATATAATTTTAATCTTGTAAATGTACATTGCACTTGTATTTATGTAAGTGCAATGTGTACATATCATTATTTTATGTGTATTGTACTTTAAGGATATGAATAATGTGGTTTTTATTTTAAAATGAAATATAATTGTGATTTTTATTTATAAATTGTGATTTTTTTTAAAGCAAATAAACATCCTTTTTTATCATTAAATAATAATAACCAAATAACAAAGTGTATCGGCATCACCAAATGAAATTGGTGATATGACTTTATTGAAAGTTGAGTGATGCAAATGCAAATGTGCTTTAAGGAGACTCTTAATATCGTGCTAAACAAACTCTCAATGCAATATCAACGCAATATCAACCTTTTCAAATAGAAGGGAGTCTAGATTCAACCACTCCAAATAATGTCTAGAGTTTCCTACTTAAAAGAAAAAAATGTAGTGATATTTTTAATTTAGAATGTGAATCCTAAATACACTTGATTGAGGAAAAAAACATATAATTACTTTATTATATTAAAATATGATATTACTCACTATCGGAAACAAGAGGATAATGGAGATATGGATGAAAATTAGATTGTGCAGTGTAGTGTGAGAATATTAAGCCTATACCTGTAGAGATTTTGTTGTTTGATAGTTGGTTTTGTTTTTCAAGTATTTCTATCAAGTGCGTTTGCTCTTAAGAATATTTTTATGTTTGTGCTTGCTTGATATCAAAGACTTGTTCCTATAACTAATCATCTTATTGGATTTTGGTTAAAATGTTTAATAGTTATTTACATTTAAGAGTATAATTCAACAATATTAACATTTCCTGTACCGAAATTCAAAGGGAATACGAAAATCAACGTATATTAGATATGGTACTGTCAACATATTGTTGACTGCATCATACCCATATTCGTATTTGTATATATAAGATTGAATACGGCAATCGATAGGCAATGCAATTCCGTCAACAAGTTGCATATTGGATTTTGATTAATATATATTAATATTATTTAGAGTTGAAACTTCACAATTAAGAGTTCAAGGTTAGTGACGTCTTATTAAAATCTGATTTATAGTTTTTAAAATTTAGTTATTTAAAATTTAAAATTTATTTTGCAATGAGTATATTTTAGTAATTTAGTTTAATATATTTTAAAATAACTTAGTTTAATATATTTTAAAATAATTTAGTTTAATATATTTTAAAATAAATATTAGGTTAAATATATGTAAATAATGATAATGATGATTGTCTTTAACGTCCAGTGAGATCAATTTTGATCTACTACATAGTAACTTCAAGTTTCAACGAAGTTAATATATTTTAATTTATATATAGTTTAGTATTATAAATTGTAATTTGAATATAGTTTATTATTATTTAATATTGGTTATCAAATTTTATGTTAATTTTTAAATATGTTTTTTTTTTTTAATGTTTAATTGAGTATTTTTAGTCCTGCCAAGGCAGGGATTATAGCAATGGCAGGGATTATAGCAATGGGTTTATTGCTAAAATTAATTAGAGTTTTTAAATTTTTTTATGTTATTTAAAGTTATTTTTCAATGATTTGGAAAAATAATTATTAATTTTAATTTTTTTTAAATTAAAAAAAATATATATATTATTTTAATTTTTAAAATTCAATATTTTAATTTTTGGTGGAAAAGCTTGATTTGACTAAACAACCCTGCTGGGAAGGTGACATTTATTTTAAAAAATTATAAAAAAATCTCAAAAACTATTACACTGCCACATGGTTTTGATAATTGTGTAAATCAGGTAACAGTACAAGCTGGTTATCGTGGTAATGATGAGATGACTGAATTATCAGACGAAGATATTTCAGTGGTTGCAGAGGTGACTCGCGTAGCGTTTGAATGTGTGAAACTAATCCTGATGAAGGGACATGCATGTACGAAGTATACAAACGCTTGTCGAAGATTGGAGGAGAGGTATAGTTGCATTTCAGACGACGACGAGGAAGTCTCACTTCTACGCAGCTTCGAGTAATTACTTTTTCAGAAGAAAATATAGCTTACTATTAATAACTCGAAATAGTAAATAAAACCAATACATCATGACATCAGAAAACATGTATGTGTGTGAATCATATCACACTAGCATCCAAGGGCATCAACACTAGACAAGTCAAAGTCAAGACCCATCCATAAACTAATGGATGTCTAATACAACATACTACTAACCGTCCCATGTTCCTAAAAACAGCATAGGTGACCAAAAATAACTATCTCCAAGTAAAACATAGTAGCGGAGCAACATAACTGACAATCTTTAAAGACATAATACAAATATAAAGTCCAAAACAGCCCGAGGCCTGGACACATAAGTCAATATAGCCGGAGAGACAACAAGCAAAATATAGAGCCGAAATAACCAACCGGATCAAAACATCCAACAAGTAGTTGGAGAAAGTACCTAAGAACCTGCAAGATATAAAGCCGCATAGATCATATGAGAAAATATATATAACCAATAATGCCGCCAAACAGAAAAGAAGATCATCACCAAAACAAATCAACCGAGCCCTGGGAGAAAAGGAAGTCCTCATGCCATTCCTCCCATATGATAATACCAATCGCTGAAACCAAAGCCCGCTTGGATAGCAGATCTGCGTCCAAATTAACCTCACGGTAAACATGAGCAAAATGAATATGCTGAAAACCATCAATGAAGTTCCTGACAGCATCCAACCAATGTGTTAAGAGCATCACATTGAGAGGTGACAAACCCAGTGCCCAAGATATAATTGAGGATGAGTCACCCATAACAACGAGTGACAAAACCCGTTTGAGTCGAGCAAAATATTAGAGTAGCCAGAGAGCACAGAGTTCGCTGCGAGTGTTTGTTCCAAAACCCAAGTTCAAATAAATACGATAGGAGATAGCGTTGTTCAGATGTAGCATCACACCAGCCCCGCTGTCACCCCTTCCCCCAAGCGCCACCCCATCAAAAAAGCCTCAAGGATACACCAGAATTGGAGGAGAAAACCGGTATCCAGGTCGCCTTGAAGGTGAGGCACCTCGGCCACCCACATGAACAGATATGGAACTAAACTCCTTGAAATAAGCAATAACCCGTCCACATAACCAAGCCAAATTAGGAGTAAAGCCTTCGAACACACATCGATTTCTGGCCTTCCACACCTCCCACAACATAAAACAGGGGAGTTCCAGCCACTAATGGGCTAGAGGATCGCGGATCCATCTGCTAAAAGAGTCAATCAAAGTGGTCGCATGCCAGGCTACAGGTGAGCCAAGTGATATAACAATGAGTGACCAAAGATCTTGCATGATCAAACACGACGTGAAGAGATGATCGACCGATTCCACATGTGAACAGCATAACGGACACCGGCCAGGACCGCAGAAACCACGACGACATAGATTATCCCAGGTAAGTATGTTGTTACCCAACGCCAGCCAGACAAAACAACGGATCCGAGGGGGAATGGCCAGTTTCCAAATCACAGAGTGCCACCATACCATCCCAGGTCGACAATCAGCAAAAAAAGAGTCATATGCCAGCTTTGAGGTGACCACGCCTCGAGCAGTATCCCAAGACCATACCAACTTGTCCGGTGAATCACAAAGGCTGATATTTGCTTGACTGAGATACCCAATATAATCTGACCATTCCTTCCCCATAGTTCCCCCAATACCAAGTTGACGAGCGGTGATCCATCCCCTGCCATATAAAGAAACCGCATGTGCTAGACAATAGAGCCCCCTGGCCCGTAGGTGAGCAAGCAGTTCGGGAGAGAGAAGATATGCAGGGGAGCCCCCCAGAACAGGATCCGTGCCGAGTCTTATGTCCCGACCATTTCCCGGTTTCCAAGTGAGCCATTTTGCAACAACAGAAAACGAACCCATAAGACCCCGCCATATATTGGATGTTCCAGTAACCGTATGTCTCTCAATCCGGAACCAGGACGCAACAGGGATATGTTTAAGATATGTTGCCCTGATAATACAACCCTACAGTGAGTTATTAAATAAAGCTCGCCACAAACTCTTTGCATGGAGAGCCATCACAAAAAGCTCCAAATTCTTCACGTTCCAACCCCCAAGAGTGTATGGTTGGGCCATAGATTCCCATTTTATTAAGTGAAACTTGTTCGCCTCCCCCCCCCCCAACCATATAAAGCGGAAAAATTTCCCCCGGATAATGCGTACGATTGACACGGGAATTTTGTAGAGGGAGAACCAGTAGACTCCCAAGTTCTGAAGGACTGCCTTCACCAATGTGAGCCGGCCACCAAGAGACAGATATTTCATGCTCCAATGTCCAATGCGAACATCAAACCGCTTGATAAGCCATATCCAGTCATTGATCCTATATTTTGCAGGTTTGATAAAATAACTGAGATATTTTGTGCCCTAAGATAAATCCTTGAAGTCCAAAGGAAACGAATCCCAGATTTTGCGTTCCACATTCACCGCCAACGAGTGCTTCAGGAAGAAAGATTTCAACATGCTAATGAGCATACCATTTACCAAACAGAAAAAATCAAGTATTTTCTTATACTGTACCCACTCCTACAGTGTACCCATACCAAAAAGTATTACATCGTCCACAAAAAGAGTGTGTGTTACTGATACATCAGTGGAGATCTTGATACCCACAATATTGCCATCAATCTTTGATTTGTGAATGGAGAGACTCAGACCTTCAATGACCAGCAGAAAAATCAGGGGGGAGAGAGGACATCCCTGACGAAGGCCCCTAGAAGCCTTGAAGTAATCAGTCGGCTATCCATTTATAAGCACAGAAAAGTTGACAGAGGTAACGCAGGCCATAATCCACTTCATTACCTTCCAAGGAAGGCCAATTTGGATAAGAATCAGTTTCAGAAAGGTCCAATTTACTCGGTCGTAAGCTTTTACCAAGTCAAGTTGAAGGATAAGTGCATCCATCTTCTTCTGATATATACTGTGGAAAACCTCCTGAGCCACGCCAACCGCATCGTGTATCTGCCTCCCATCCAGAAAACCATATTGTTCCATAGAAATGAACGTAGACAGGATCGGTTTGATACGTTGTGCAATTATCTTGGATATGATCTTGTAGACTAAATTGCACAAAGCAATAGGCCGGAAGTCACTGAAACTCTCAGGGTGTGATGTTTTAGGTATTTGTGTCAAAAAGGTAGAATTCAGCGCCCCAAAAACCAGCCCCAAAGACTGAGATTCATCCATCGCAACCCTGAGGTCCTCGCCCATAATTTCAAAAAAACGTGTGAACAGTTCCACCGTCTAGCCATCCGGACCGGGCGATTTATCCTTAGTAAAACCCCGTAGGGTATCCTGGATTTCAGTGATAGTAATAGTCTCAAATATTTTGTCCCCCTCCACATCCGTGAACATCCTAGGATATTCTTTTATAAGCTTAAACTGTTTAGGCAGAGATGTACTCGTCGGATCAGTATAGTACTCAAAAAAGTGTCGAGAAGCCTCAGCCATCAAATCCTCATCCCCACAAATCCTTCTCCCATCATGATCATTTAAATCCCAGATATTATTTTGAATTCTGCAAGAATCAGCATATCGATGAAAAAACTTAGTATTTAAATCACCAGCTTTAAGCCATATTGCCCGACTCTTTAAACGCCATGATTCTTCCTGAGTGATGAGGATTTTGAGTTTTCTTTCCTCCAAATTAGCAAGTCGGGCTCGTCCAGCTTGCGCAATCCCCATCCTCAAAGATAGATCCCTGAGATCTGCAATTTCCAATTCAAGTGCATTGAGTTCAGTAGTCAGCATAGCTTTTTTGGATCTCTCCCACCTCATAGTGAAGTCCTTTAAGGAACATAGTTTGGCAGCAAGCTTGTCCATAGCCGATCGTTCCCCTGAGACATCTATATTTGCCCAATGAGAGCGTACGCCCACATCATAATCCGGCTCGTTTAACCGTACAGAATTAAATTTGAATGGATAAACATGGTGTTTTTCTTCGGTATCAAATTGTAAGATGATGGGGGAATGATCACTGATATGTGTCATCTGTATCCATGTCCTGTATGTTTTGAAAGAGTTTAAGAGGGACTCAGAAATCAAGTAATGGTCAATGCGCTTGGATATCAGATTCTCACCCTGGCAACCATTTGACATGTGGGAGCCATAGGTCGTGGTTCCACATCAATCAGGGAATATGTGGCGAAAAGATTCCTAAAGTAAGTCCCAAGAGGGTCCCTTATGGCCGCACGCCCCCATATCTCCTCAGCCCCCCAAGAAAAATTCAAGTCACCTGCAAGTATCAAATTTTCCAGAGCCAGTAAATGCTCCGAACATGCCAGATTCCAAAAAGTTTCCCTGTTGCAGTAAGGGCCATAGCAGTTTATAATATTTATATCTTTATCCGAACCTCTGCAATTGCCAGACAGCAATATGCCCAGAGAAGTAATAAATGGCTTTAACTTAAGAACCCCCGGGTTCCATGCAGCCAATAAGCCACCAGAAAGGCCAACCGCGTCAATAATAGACATACACCATCCCGGCTTTATTTTATTGAAAAAAGAACGAGCCTTCTCACCACAGACCATCGTTTCTTGTAGTAGGACCAGATCAGGATTAACAATTTGAAAGATTCTTTTGAGGGCCAGTTGTTTGGGCATCCCCCCCCCACCCCGAATGTTTAAGGAGATAAAAATCATTATCGACCCTGTGCAAGGGCTTTGATTCCTCTAAGAGCCCTGGTATTAGGAGAGACGGTGGTTTTCAGGTTGCTTTCATCCATAACCCCCAGGGTTTCGACCATTTTATTTTTCCTAGCACTCCTTGTTTTTAAAGGAGAGAAATCAGTAGCCAGCCTGCCCTGTCGAGCCCCCTTCACAATACATTGTTTTCCAATCGTGTCCACTATTATAGCCGAAGAGTGGTTAAATGTGGCCTCTAAACTTGGTGTCTGTGTCCCAGGGCTTGTGGAACCGGCCTCACAAATATTACTCGGACCACATTCAACGACCACCCGATTTTTCAAATATACCGGGAGAGGCGCCTTTTTAACCATCTCAGAATAGGAAGGGATGAGTATGACACGATCCAGAGCCACCGGTTCGCAGGGAGGAATAGATTGTAAAGGTACGTTGACGGACGAGGGATCCAAATCATTTTCACGCAGCAAAACAACCCCACCCGGGGCTAGGTCAGGTAAAATTGCCTCACCATCCGAGGATAAGATGACCGTGGGGCTGTGTATACCCTCCGACTCAAGAGGCGAAATGGGGATGACAGATGAGGTTCCAGGGGAAGTGGTAGACACAGGGAGAGGTATATCGACAGAGGGGACCACATCATCAGGTGCGGCATTAGGCTCACTATCAAAATCAAAGGAATTAGACATCTTTGGATAAACACGACTGAGATAATTTCCATTATTTCCATTATTAAGCTCCAATGCATTAATAAATTGAATATCCAGCTCATTCAATGAATGATAAAGAGATGGGTCATTGGATTCCAACTTACCCAATAAACCTGCTGCCGAGTGAACCGGATTTGAAAGGTTGTTGGAGAATCCATCAAGACCGCCAGTAGTATCCACGTCCTTGTTGCTGCCGTCGTCAGAAGACCAAAACGGGTCCGCCCCCACCGGACGACCAGAAGAGAAACGTTGAGTGCATTGCCTTCAGAGGTGTCCCACTTGTTTGCAGTTTGAACAACGAAAGGGGATTCCCCAATAATCTTTAACCAAATCCAGTCGCCGGCCCCTCCAGTTGATATGAAGTACATCAATGAGGCCCAAAGAGATGTCCACCTCCACCAAGAGCCACCCCATACGACGGTCAAACCCCGTGAGATGCTTATCCTCCACATGAAGAAAACGGCCCAAACTATTTCCGATTGCTTCAAACACCCCACGATTCCAGAGAGCAAGCGGCAATCCAGGAATGAGAACCCATAAATGTCGCAGCCGAACAGTAGCCGAATCCGGATCAAAATCAGTATGCCATTTCTGTAGCATGAGGCTGCCAGCACCATGAAGCCATAAACCATTTAAGATGGTCGAACAATGAATCTCCTGTTCAAACTTGAAACCATACCATCCTCTAGACAAAGCAAATACCTGTGGGGTATAACCCACAATGGGCCTCCAATTTTCAGTAACCCACCCCACAATGTCCTTTCGGTCCATTGCGAAATAGGAGAATTTTCCCACCAAAGCGGTCACATTGAAGTCGACCAGCTCTTCCAAACCCGGATCCCGGCCCATAGTTAACCAGGTCTCCCCAGGACGACAGCAGAATTTCTCATTAAGACGATGAGCTGCCCTAGTGACATGCCGAGGTTTCTTACCCTGCACACGCGGAGAACAAGCCCGAGTGCTGTCAACCGACGGATCAGAGCCCGAAGTCACCCCCGGAACCCCCAACAAAGGCAGGTGGCCTTTTTTAGGCAAATGTTTGACACGTGGAGCCCTTTTCCTGCTGCTCGAGGCAAGTGGACGTTTGCCCTGCAGCATGTCATGAAAATATGAATCCGGCTTAAACAAGCCCGCCTCTTCGATCTGGTAGTCTGAGGCAGTCATAGGGTTATCATCCAAGGCAGGAGGGGCCGCCACCTGTTCCCCCATCAGACAGATCTACACCGATACCACCAAAACAAAGCACTAGATGCCAACAGATCCGGACACCCGAGCCGCACAGACCAATAGAAAGCCAAAAACCCCAGGTGAAAAGAACAGAAACTTGTGTCTAAGCACGGTTATGATACCACGAAGCTTCGAAAATAATAACCCCAGGTGAAAACCCCAGGTGATTGAGCCAGAAAATGATAACACGAATCTTCGAAACCCCACACCCACACCGTCCAGGTCAGAGACACGGCATATACCAGAGAAAATGGTCGGAAGTGAGTGGCCGGACCCAAAAAACCAGCAGGTTAATAAACGGCCCTGTCACCATACCCCAGACGTCTGTGCACATGCCCAACTGGAGCCCCAAACCACATGTTACCCGAGCCCAAGTGGATAATGATGGGGTTTTTTAAACGCCCGTGCTCAGAAAACAGGGACCAACACTCCAGCAAGTGGTCGGTACCCAAAAACGTTTAAAATTGCTTATAAACCCCACTGCAGGGCACCAGTCGCAGTCCACAAAAACACAAATACGAAAGCAATAAACGCCAAAAGATAACAAAACAGTGGGTTTACCACACACGCTCGACCGGGGGTAATGTGAAGCTGGTCGTTCAACAGCTTAGTGAGAGCCCACCGTGCTCTGTAAACCCCATATCCACCGCCTCACCCAACTTCGAGTAATTACTTATTATCATTTAATGTGAATATAACATTATCTTATGAGTCTGGTGTTCAAACAACAACTAGGTGCGATATTGTTAATAGTGGTTTATGTGCATGAATTCTTTTTTATATATTTAATAAAAAAAAAAAATATCATTATAATTTTTGTTTATTTTTAAATTGATTTGGTCCGTTTTAGGGATCCGTAAACAATTCATTATTATCACAATTTTAAGTATAAGATTTGAATAAGATATCTGTCATTATCATATTAACAATGATCTTCAAAATCTCGCGTCGTTGATCGACATTGATACACGATTTTCATTTTCTTTCTAGTAATTGAGATTCTTGACGTATGATTAGATTGTACTAATATATTTAAAAAATGATTCTAGATTGAACTTATATTAGAAAAAATGTTTTCTCTATTATCATATGCTTATTTCAAAAGTTACAATGAAATATAGTTGACTTACCATATATAACTAAGAAATAAGAAATTTTTTTCAAAGAGGTTCAGTGTTATGTACTTGAGTTTAAGCAAATTCCATTTTAATAAAAAATATTTGCTAATTTTGTATCTTAGTTGTGTTAGTTTTATATTTTCGAAATTAACCATAGTTTTATAGTTTTGAAATTAACCAAAAACATTTGCTTAGTTTGTATCTTAGTTGTGTTAGTTTTATAGTTTTGTTGTGTTTCAAAGATTAATATTCACTTTTAATGTTGAGTTTATTTAATAGTTAAAATAACCATGTATAATTAGAGAAGCTTTCTCAATTCATAGATGAAAAACTATTTACTACAAACTATTTTGTTTTTTGAGTAAGTATCTATATTTACTACAAACTACTATTTATTTAACACATTTGATTAAAAACTATTTTTCAGATTATCTTTTTTAATATGTAATAACATATTTTATAATTATTTTATTGTTGTTATTCTTTTATGTGGTTTCTAACAATTTCAAAGAGCTCGAAAATTAGGGAGCTTTGGTTCCCTCGCGCTGCTGCTAGGGTTTTCCGAAGATGAGCTCTGCTGGAGGAGGATCACCTCCTCCCCCTCCCTCGCCGCCCTCCGCTGATGAAGCCGCTTTCGCTCGCCTGGTTAAGGCGAATGGGATGAAGGTGGACTCTGCTCCACCACCGAAGTTTGTAAAGAAACTTGATGCCATTCCTGAGATCGAACTTCCGCCAGAGAAGCCCATTCACTTGGCCGTCTCCTTTGCTGATTGAGCCCTTATCGGGAAGTTTACGGGCCTATGGCCATCTCCACGCACCACGGAAGCCTGGATTCAGAATAACTGGCGTCCTCTGATCACTCAAGGAGTCACAAGCTATGCGATCGGAAGAGGGTATTTTCTGTTTGATTTCGTTTCAAAAGTTGACAGGGATTTGATTTTCAGAAGCGAACCCTATTTTATGGGCCCCCAGGGACTGTATCTAAATTGTTGGACTCCTGATTTTGACCCTGCTCTGGATGTCCCCAAAGCAGTCCCAATTTGGGTACGTTTACCTAACCTCCCTATGCATTGCTGGGGTGAAGAATCTCTATGGTCTATAGGAAATGGCCTGGGAAAATATATTGACAAAGCTGATCCAAAGGGTCAATACTCTTTTGCTCGAATCTGTGTGGAAGTAGATCTAGAGGCGGGTCTTCCTGAAGCTGTAAAACTCACAGTCAAAGGGTGGCAGCATTTCCAGCAACTTGACTATGAAGAACTGCCCTTCAAGTGCAAACACTGCCATGAATATGGTCACTTCCAAAGGAACTGTCCAAAACTCCAAAAACCAGAGACGGAGAAGGCCCCTGAAGAAGGTTGGCAGCAAGCCAAGAAGCAAAAAGCAAACCCTAGAAGAAAGGGACCTAAGGGAAATACTCAGGCTCCCCCTTCGAAGGATCCCTCCTCTGCGGCCCCGGAAACCTCCAAAGCCCAGGAAAGCATTCCAAAACCTAGATCTGGAAATAGCTTCGCTATTCTTGAAGAATAGGAACCACCTATCAAACCAATCGAAGAAGGGGAAATATCTCCCACGGCCTCCTCCTCCCAGGCTAGAAGAGCCGAAGTCATAATAGTAGGAAACCCGAATGTAGAAATAGAAGCAGCTAACCCATCTAAGGAAGATTTGCAGCAAGATTCTGCTATTGATGGGGGCACAGAGGAAGAGGGAACTGATGAGGAGGACCCTGACCCTTTGAAACCCGCTAAAAAGGATCGCCGAGGAAGGAAAACAGATAGGGAAAGAAGGGCAGCTGCCACTTATCGAGATTGGTTAGCTGGAGTTCAGATTACCTTGGAAAAACATCTTAATCCAAGAAATACCAGACAACAAGGTAATGCCTCGAAAGGGGCAGCCACCATGTCAAAAGGTAAGTAATGCAGATTGTCTCCTGGAATTATAGGGGGTTAGGAAGCAAATCGAAAGTGTTATCAATCAAAGATCTAATCAGAATCTTGAGACCCTACATCCTCCTTGTCCAGGAGACAAAAATGGAAGAGCAAGCCTTCCTCCAGGCAACTCCTTCTTTCTGGTATAATGCGCAATGCATAGCGGTTAGTTCTAAAGGAGTGTCTGGAGGCATTGCAATGCTCTGGGATCCTTCTAAGGTTGAAATTGTAAGTTTCACTACTTCTCCTCATTGGATTTTCACTGAAATTCTCTTTAAAAAAACAAATATTCGTCTAAGTCTATTTAATGTTTATGTCCCTATTGCTCTTTCTGAGAAGCAAACTTGCTGGACTAATCTGAATGATCATATGATCACTTCACACCTGGATAATTTTGTCATTGCGGGGGATCTGAATCTTATCCTCTCCTCTAAGGAAAAGCAAGGGGGTAATAATGTTAGAGACCCTGCCAGAGAATGGGTGGAAGACATCATCTCGGATTGGGACCTGGAGGATATCAAACCAATCAGGGGGAAGTTTACCTAGACAAATAAAAGGTTAGGACTAGGTCACATTGCAGCAAGGCTGGATAGATTCCTAGTTCAGCAGTCTCTTCACGTTCAAGGGTTTGACCCGACCTCGGCCATTCTGTCTTTCAGTGCTTCGGATCATAAGCCAATTGCTCTCTCGTTTGTCGAAGATCAGAATTTGGGTCCCATCCCTTTCAGGTTTAATCCTGCCTAGATTCCAATGGAAGGGTTTATGGACATTGTGGCAGCAGCTTGGAAAACTAATATAAGAGGGTCTGCCTTCTATGTGTGGGAAGAAAAGTTGAGGATTGTGAAAAAAGCCCTAAAAGATTGGGCGAAACTCCACAAGTCTCCTTAGAAGCAAAGGATGGAAGCGGAGAAGGCTCTGGAGGATCATCATTTCAGTAATGAAGGGAGCCTCGTTCAAGCCTCTCTGGGTAAAGAAGTTTCTCTCCATAACAAGCTCCATGAATCCTGTAGGCTTGAAGAAAATTATTGGAAAATAAAATCAAGAAACACTTGGCTCCAAGAAGGGGATAAAAATACAAAGTTTTTTCATAAACAAGCAGAGGTTAGAAAACATTTTAAGACTGTTTCAAAGATTGATCATTTGGGGAATCATCTTTCTGCTTTTGATGAAATTAAAAAAGCAGCTCATGATCATTTCCAGGATATTTACACAGAAAACTCCCTTGGAATGGATTTCAGCCACTCTAATATTTTGGACAATATTCCACCCCTTGTCTCAGATCACTCTAATTGCCTGCTCCTTTGACCAGTCACTCCTGAAGAAGTCAAATTTGTTGTAGATAGCATGAGTCCCGATAAGGCCCTTGGGCCGGATGGGTTCACTGCCAGATTTCTTACTTCTTGTTGGCCTCTCATTCACTTTGATTTGTTTCGGTTGGTCAAGAAATCCCAGTCTTGTTTCAAATTAGGAGGAGGAACCAATTCCTCTTTTCTTGCCCTCATCCCCAAAGAAAAAGGTGCCACCTCTTTCTCCCGATTTCGTCCTAGCTCCCTCTGTAATATTGGATATAAGGTTATCACCAAAGTGTTAGCTATTAGATTGAAAGTTGTCCTTCCTCTTATTATTCCTGAGAATCAAGGAGGTTTTATTAAGGGCAGACAAATCTCTGACAACATCATCTTAGTTCAAGAAGCCATCCACTCAATCGTGGAAAGAAAAGAAAAAGGTATGGTTATTAAACTGGATTTAGCTACCGCCTTTGATAGAGTTCGCCATGATTTTTTGTTTCAGGTCATGACCAGGTTTGGTTTTGCTCCCGGCTTGCTCTCTTGGGTCAAAGTCTGTATTAGCACTCCTTGGATTGCTCCTCTGGTGAATGGGAGAGCAGCATATTTCTTCCAAGCTTCTCGAGGTCTCCGCCAAGGGTTCCCTCTCTCCCCCTTGCTCTATGCTATTCAAGCGGCCTCCCTTAGCTTTCACTTGGAGCACTATCGAGTTCATGAAGATCTGCTTGGGCTAAGGATTGTGCGTGGGGTCAAAGAAGTCAATCACACCCAATTTGCAGATGACACCCTTCTTTTGAGCGGAGCGAGCCCCTCCACAACAAGGAAGTTCAAAGAGGTGCTGGATAATTATCAGGATGTTTCTGGGAGCAAAATAAACTACTCCAAAAGCTAAATCTATAGCTGGAATTGTTCCCCAATTGAGCTACAATCTTTATCCCGTATCATGAAGATAGAAGGGAAGCATCATTGGACAAAATTCAAATATCTAGGAGTGCCAATTTTCAAGATCAAACCTAAAGTCTCCAGCTGGGAACCGCTGATTGAAAAATTGAATTCAAAAATCAAGGCATGGGGGGCCTCATGGCTAAATCTGGCAGGGAAATTGGTTCTTATCAAATCAGTCCTAGCAAGCATGCCTGTCTTTCAATGCTCTTTGCTATTGGCACCTCTAACCGTTCTAAGGAAGATTGAAGCCCTTCTCCGGAGATTCCTTTGGAAAGGAGGGAAACAAAATGAAAACAGGCTCCCTCTGGTCAAATGGGAGAAAGTTACCGCTCCTTACCTAGAAGGGGGATTGCATTTGCGAGATCTTAGAGCTCAAAATATATCCCTTGGCGCTAAGCTTCTTTGGAATATGGTATCAGGGAATTCCTCCTGGAGAAAACAGGTCTTATGGAAAAAATACTTCTCAGGGACTAGGATCAGGTGCTTGGACCAGGGACCGAAGGTGGCCAAAGGGTCCTCCCTGTTCGCTTTATGCTCTAAATCCCACTCCTTTTTCTCCAAGGACCTTATGTGGATCCCAGGTAATGGGAAGAAAATTAGAATATGGGAGGACTCCATCTCAGGAAGTCCCCCAATTGGTAATATGGAAGGATTGGATGGTATTCGGAGGTTCCTAGCAAATATCAGGATATCAAAACTTGTGGATATATCAAAGTGGCACCCAGAAGGTCAACATATTTGGATAGGATGGGACATCCCGGATTGCCCCTCTAACCTTGAAGAAGAAAATCTCTCCTCCTCCTCTGCTTGCATGGAAAGTCTCCGTTTGCCAAGCATCTTAAAGATGTAAGGGGATGGGGCTCAAAATCCGGGCATTACTTTGTCGCTGAAGGTTACAGAAGCATCAAAGCAATTCCAAACGTTCCTAGAAATCCTGTAGTCTGGAAGTACATTTGGTCACATAAATCGCTCCCTAAAGTTGACCATTTCGCTTGGACTCTTGCACATAACAGTGTCCTCACTGCTGAAGTCCTGCAGAGGAAAGGGTGGGAAGGTCCGTCTCATTGCCCTCTCTGTTTCGCTGCGGAAGAGTCGTCCCCTCATTTGTTTATTTCTTGTCCCTTTGCTTCAGTTGTCTGGAATTTAGTGACCCTTCACTGGCACACTCCCCTGCATTTTGATGATGTTTCTTCCCTCTTTTGCCATTGGTCTCTGTCTTCCCTAGTCAAGACCCATGCGAAGGACCCTCTGGCCATTGCTTGGTTGACTCTTCCTAAATTTATCTGTTGGAAACTTTGGCTCGAATGCAACAATCGGATTTTCAGAGGAATCTGCTCCTCTCCTATCCAGGTGGTGGTAAAAATTAAAGCTTTGCTTGGGGATTTCATTCGGTCCCGCCCTCCTCTTTGTCTCCACTCTCCTTTGTCTCGGGAGGAAGACGTCTGGTTTCAAAGCCTGAATCCTGGTACTATTGCGGGCCTCCCTCATAGACCACCCACTTTGTAAAAATGGGAAATCATAAAAGATGGGGCTGCCTTCGAACTCTGGTGCAAAGAGTTACGAAGAAACCTCTTGTGTTTTGATGGAGCTTCAAAAGGTAACCCGGGCGAGGCAGGAGGGGGAGGGGTGCTCTTCGGCCCCGCAGGAGATTTGAATTTCACATACTCCTGGAATTTGGGAATTGAATCTAATAATATGGCGGAAGCCTTGGCTCTCTAGCAAGGCTTAAACCAAGCTCTTCTCCATGGTATTCAGGTTCTTACGGTTGTGGGGGACTCCAGGTTGATTATTCATTTCATCAACTCTCAGACGTTTCCTTCCTCTAATCGCCTTCGTCAAGTTCTTCGAAGAATCTCTTTGCTCATTCCTTTTTTCCGATCTATAGATTTCTTCCATGTCTCAAGAATGAATAACGGACAAGCGGACAAAGCAGCAAATGAAGCTATACCCCTGGGAAAGGGGGTCTTTAAACTCAATGATGTGCTTAGTCTGTTTCCTATCCCATGAATCCTCGAGCTTGGACTCGAGGCTGGTCTGGATGGTAATATGGAGAATGGGCCCTAGGCCAAGTGTCATATGCTTCTGCTGCCCGATGGTGGCCTCCTCCGATTGCGGCGTGGCATACCATGGCATGATCTTCTATACAGCATCATCCTCATTCATGCTCATTAAAACATTTCAATTCGCATGCCTTGCTATCTCTATGATGATGTCGTCTTTGCCTTTGCTGATGATGGAGCGTACCACCCTCTGTACTATGGAGTAGGCGAATTTACGGAGCAAGATTTTTCAAAATATGATGGGCTCACTTAAGGTTTTAATATGTAATCATCGCATTTCATTTAGGCGTGCGAACCTTCCCCTCTCTGTCTAGACTAGAATGGGGTTCCTTGCTGACAAAGCTCATTGGTTAGTTGGAAACATGCTCTGTTATGATGACGTCTAGACCCTTGATCCTCAAGAGGTTTCCTCTTTTGGCATTGAGCTCTGTTATTTAATGCACAGTACGGGTCCGGTAAATGGCGCTCCTCGAAATCTAATGAAACGTCCTTCGGCATGCTCCAATTTCTGGGTAATGATGTCCCTTTTATTTCATGTGAATGCTATTTGGCCTTTTAGTTGCAATCTTCTTCGACCCGTTTTAGGAAACAGTGCTCCAGTTGTTCTGAAGGTGGATGTTCATTCTTCCGGGTGGCGAAGCTCTTCGGTTTTCTGTGTAATGCCCTCCCTGTGTATTATCTTTCTGGATTATAGCCTGTGTATTTTGGGTGGTATGGTGGATTCTGGTGACTCTGTAACCTCCTCTCTAGACCCTTTGGTGGAATTGGAAGCAGAGGTAACGGTCTTGCGACGCCGGGTTAGACGTCAAGGAAATATTTTGCAACAGATTGACGAGCTGGGGGGGTGACGTCTCGAAAGAATTGATGAGGATATTGGTCGTATCCGCTCGGACTTCATGGCAGCTCTGCGGGTTCTGGAAGAGAAGGTCACGATCGCTCTTGAAAATTTGGATCTCAGGCTGCAGAATATGGAGGGCACTTTGGCAAAGCTTTGGGATGCTGAGAACTCAGGCCATGGCATGAGCCAATTGGCTACCAAATCATCTTCTGGGGCAATGGCCAAGCACTGTTAAATTCAGTCTAGTCTCTGACTTTTCTCTGTTTAATCTTTTTGTTAAAAAACTTTAAAGTCCTGGTTTTGCTAGTCACAGGCATCTGTATTTAAAGTTTGGAATACTGTATGGCTTACTACAGTTCTGGAGATGTAAACTCTTTGGTGGCCTTGTCACCATTTTATTAATATAAAACCTACCCGTTTCTGTCAAAAAAAAAAATATATTTTATAATTATTTTACTATTCCATAACAACTAAAGAATTAAATGAATTCTAATAAAATTATATCTTTGATATTTGATACGTATTCTAGTTTTTAGATAAACTTAGGTTTTGCATAAGAGGCAAGTACTGAGCAACTATGTTGCCTATTCACTTGCTTATTTTATAATCTTTCAATTATATATTTTTAATTATTTTTATATCATTTAGTTCTTGATTAATGTGTCTTGCTGATCACGAGGCAATCAATCAATTTCTCTTAATTATGAAAGATATAATTTATCAAATATATTAATAGAATTTATATTCATGTAAGTCTTATTTATGTTTAACTCTTCTTACAAATATTCACAATAATAAATAGACAATAAAACTAATACTATAATATTTTATTTTCAATAAACATATATCTTAGTTCAATTATAAACATAAATTTAAAGCAGGGACTAGCTACCCTGCAGCTATTTCCCTTGTTTAATATATAGTTTTTTTAATGTTAAGAATTTAATAACTAATTATTTGGTGTATAATATATTTTATTAGATTTTAATTTAATTGTTTTATAAATTTTTAATATGTTTTTTATATTAGATTTTTTAATTACGTCACTTTTATTAGTCCCTGCGTAGTAGGGATTCTAGCAATCGATTGGTCATCTAAATGTGTTGACTTTCAATAATTTCTTCCTATTTAGAGTTGTTTTCGTAAGTTTTGGAAAAACTTATATTAATTTTAATTTTTTTTTAAATAAAAAATGTTATTTGAATTTTTAAAATTAAATATTCTAAATTTTTGATTGGCCAAGAAGTTTGATATGACAAAATACCCCTGCTGGGAGGTGACATTTTCTTTAAAAATAATACTATTAAAATTAAATAAAAATTAAAAAAACTTAAAATTTACACGTATCTACATGCATTAAAAACTATTTCAGTTGCATTAAAAATTGGTTTCAAATATAAGCTCTTGATTTTATGCTCTGACATGCATCATTACTATCAGGATACTATTATCCTGACTGCATAATATTCTAATAATAAATAATAAAATGAAAATATAATGTTTCAAAGTCTAGCACCGCCTCAAAAAAGTCACAGAGCACAACGGGGGGTTTAACGACAATATTTTTATACAATGTATTTCTGATATTTATAGCAGGACATGGTAGTGGAATGAATGGAGGCGGCCTTCAGGGATGGCAATACTCTAAAGGAATTGTGGGGTTAATAGATTTTTATTGATTATATTTGGAATTTGCTACTGTCTGTCTTTCTAGCTTTGTCGGATCTCTTTGTTGTTTGTCTGATTGTTGATTGATATAGAAAAAATGTCAAGCATTTCTGTGGAGCAACCTGCGTTTTCTATGGGACCATTTCCCTGGTCCTTTTTTAGCGATCTTTCTTTCTGCAAACCATGGCAACGATTTGGCTTATTTCATGTCACCCAGTCGCAATAGTGGCTTGAATTTGAATGAAGCCTAGTTTTCTTTGTTGCCAAATTCATATTATATGAATTCTTCGCCTTCCAGATTCGCGGTTGGTTGTGGGTTCCAAAACGACGGAAGTACTCTGAGCATTCCTGATTTTCCAGACATGAGCTGTGGGTATGATTCTATACAGAGTAATGGGGATTGCTCGTCTTTTTTACAAAAAGATGGGTGTAGCAAGATGGGTGTTCGAATTAATAACTCGAGTTTGAAGAATTTCCTCAATGCCCTCTGAAGCTTCAAGAGGGTTGTCAAGTTCAAGGCTTGTGTCTTTATCTGAAACTAGTTCTCAGTAGCCAATGGTGGAGCTCATGAATTCACTGCAGAGCCTTAGGCTGAAGGATTCCTCTGTACCTTCATGGCTGCAAGTTCAAGCCCAAATGGTCAATGGTGGGACTGGACATGTATCACCTAGAGCTTGCAACGTGCGACATTGCATTGTTCAAAGTCTCCCGTGCACATCGACTCACTCGAAAAACGCCGACGACGTGGGTGAATGGTTTGAAGAGCCTGTTCAGAGGGTCGAATCGGGTAAAGACTTGAGGGAAAAGATATATTCAAGGCTTACTAGAGAAAATCTCATTCATGATTGTACTTCTTCAACAGAATCGCCAGATGTGGGGTGGATGCATGAGCTTGTCCAGTAATGGATTCAGGGTTGTAGGTTTTTCTTCATTCTCAGGTATTGATCCTTGTGATGAATTCGTAATTTTATTTTAATTTTTTTTCATGCCTATATAAGTTGGGAACTCCAATGGTTTTTGCTTGGAGCCATGGAACAGTGTTGCATGGCCGAGTTTTACATGGAGAAAGGATTTACCAAGGCTTGGGATTGTACAGATGAAGATGGGTAGACTTAAATTTACAAATCGATGTCTGCTAAGCTGCAGTGCAAGTGACATGACAATGAGTTTTTGTGAGGGGAATGATGACCGCCCACTCTATTTTTCCCTGGAAACAGGTAGCACACATATTTTGGCAGATGGTAGGTTGCTAGATGCTGTGGAAAACCTGCTTTCTGTTAATTTTTTGGGCATGTAGCAGAATATGCTATAAATGATATATATAACAATAATAATAATAGATTATCATATTAGCCATAGCAGTGAATACTTACATTGTATGGTGTTTGGATTGGTAAGACATTCATCCTTTTTGGTACATTATTTTGCCAGATAGAATAGTTATCTGTACAGTTAATTCTTTTGGTACATTATTTTGCACAGGTACTCACCTTCCATGAAGCCCTTCACAACTCCAGCGCCACAGATGGCTCCCAAGCACTGGCATATCATGTAGAACACAGCCCGGGGAAGAGACAGCTTCCTGGCCAAGAAGAGCCCAAAGGTCACTGCTGGGTTAACGTGACCACCTGTAACACAAATAGATTGATATCCAATAAACAAAATCGAGACCAGAATTTGTTCTTATGAATTCTTTTTATAAATCTTGGCCCTGCAAATAAAACAACAAAAACAAATAAACATGATATGTGTTTTACATTGAAAGTGAATATGCAGGTTTGTTCTACCTTCCTATCATTTTCTGTGAATGTATTTGTGTAAACAACAGTCTAAAAAACACTTTGCTACTTTTTCTTCTGAAAAAAAAAGGTGAAATGGGCAAGCCTGCTCTTTATTTCTGATTTTTTTGATGGGACCACTTTTTCACACCCTTCGTGTTCGATGGATTAGGATACATTGTTCCTTCTTGTCAGACACACACAGGAAATAACGAATCGCTGAAGACAGTTCCAAAATGAGTAGCACTGATGACATGCAGCACTCTGAGATTAGATGGTAGTACCTGTGCGAAGGGTGCTGTCTTCGGCCTTCCAGGAAGTCCCTACACAGCCTAGCACGACCTGTCTCAATCTCCATAGCAGGAGCTACGACTTGTGTCAATCTCCATAGCAGGACCTGCGATCTAGAGAACAAACCAACGAGAGTCCTCACTGGTCCTAACCTTGCTTGTATATTGAAACTTTACGTGTCCTTCCGCATGGGTTACGGAATCCATTTGTAGTCTTAGTAAAATACTTAAGTGTCACTCACTCAGAGTAGCTCACACTATAGGTATTACATTTGTTTTCATGCATGTGATCATGTCATGTCGTTTAACATTGAGTTAGAGTTTGTCAGTTTGTTTTTGGAGACTTGTACACCTGTTTTTGTTTTTTAAATTAAGTTGGTCAAACCAAGTGAATGATTGCTTGGGAGTTATGGTCGAATCTTCAGTGACAACTTTACCAGATTTTCTATATGTATGGGTTTGAGTCTTGACAATGTGTCACTCAACGCCCATATTTGCATATATCTCGGCCACCAGTCAAATGCACACAATAATTTTTGAAGGCATATGGGAATTTTGTTAAGATATAGCTTATTCTATGATAATCTATGTCATAAAGATAAGGCTCGATGACCGAATCTTCTTCGTCGAACTGATTAACCCTTAAAGCATGGGCCAACACACGGGTGGTTTTACGATTTTGAGATTTTTAATGCTAATATCATGGGGTCGATCCTATCTTATGATCAATGCTCTTTAGCTGAATGTACATCTATATAAACTTGCAAATGGAATCTAAGGAGCTAGCCAGAAAACGGAGATGTATGCTCTTATTTTTCATACTGGAACTGTTGTAGACCTGATGTAATCTTACTGACTTTCAATTAATGGAGATTTGGTTTCTGGAAGTCACTGAGCATATTTGCGATCGTTGACATAGCATAGTTTAGGCTCATCGACCATAGGAAAGGGACCTACTGATTTAATCGAGTCTTTTTTTTCTTCGTATTCTTCTACTTTTCATTTTGTTGTGCATATTCAATTATGCCATTCGCAGCTACATGTTGGATTCACTTTTGATGTTGTTAATTGGGTGAAAGATTGTTATTCATCCGTTTCCTTTTCATTTATTAATAATGGGATTCAATCTGTTGACAAATGATTAACCTTCAGCTGCTAAAAAATGTTTCTTAAGTTACACAGTCCACTACTAAAATGGCTTACTTAAAGGACAGATCACATCCCTGTGTGGCCAACTCAAGGTTTCCAAAGTCATCAGTGTATTACATTATGTACGACTTCACAACTCAACACCTGTTACGGTGAGCACCTAAAATCTGGTAGTAACATTTTTTTGGAAATTCTTGATGGTGAGTTATATTTTTTTTAAAATCTTGATGGCTAGTTATATCTTTTTGAAAATCTGGAGGGTGAATAATATTGAGGAACTTGACTAAATAATAGACTAAGTCTCTTTAATAATTAAGGCAATAAATTCCCTCCCCTGCTTGGAGTAATGAATCTGAGAAGAAAAGACAACGTCATGTTGGAAAATCTTTGGATCTACAAAGATGAAAGAAACCGACAGAAAGAAATTAGTCTGATACAAAATTAGGTCAATGAGACTTAAAAATACACCAATATCAAATTAATGTACCCACAATGACAATGAGAAAGTGCCTTTCCGGAGAAGGAAAGGCATAAAACAAAATTCTAAACGATCAAATACACAGAAGATAAAAGTATAATAGAGGGATAAACCTAAATAAGTAAACCGTAAACAATAAAATAGAGACCGATCCCAGGTAAGAGGAGAGGGGAACAGGCAATTTTGCATTAAAAAACTCAGAGGAAAAATCAACCAAATCTTTGTTATTTTTTAGCATGATCTTAGGTAATTGACAAAAAAAGCCCAGAATGTCCCTATAGACAGACCTTGTCATACTTTTTCAGAATCTTGCGGATTGCCAGAGCGTTGATGGAAGCATAATTTACTAAATCTTCCCCCCTTTTGAACATTCCTAAGTGATCGCCGGCCCCTTTGCTTGTCAGCCATACACGATACTTTTGAAATCCAGTGGCAAGGTGCAATTTTAATAACTGTCTTGCACGGGTATTGAAGCAACAAACCACGGCAACCATCTCATTCAACAGTGATAGAAAGAATGTCCTGTCACACACTGAATGAAATAGAGGCCCATCCTTCAGCTATTTTTCAAACTAAAAAAAATGATGGAACCAGACACACAACTTAGAGCTGTTTTTCAAAAACTGTCTCCATACATGGAATACTGTCTGATAATTAAATCGGAGTAACAACATGTAAGATCTATGAAATAGGTCACCAACTACTTCAAGAAAAAGAAACAGAATCAAATTCAATTCAATTAATCTCAGGAAATTTGCTGGACATAATCCACTAAAAAGAAGCAGGCAAATCAATTTTTTTTATCTTAATTGAATGCCAATAGAAAGTGGCCCTTACTAGCTTTAATTACCCAGGTTTTTTGTCTTCCAAATGACAGTATATTTTTCCATATTGTACCAGCATTTACAGCATTACCTATTTATTAAATCATAAAAGGAAAGAAATAAATTATATTAATGTTTACAAATGACCAAAATTGCTTAGTGAAACTGCAGGAATAACTAGGGAGAACCTAGTACATAATGAAATTTAATAAACTAAACTAAACTAGAGAACTCTTCAACCAAAGCATGAATACATCCCAAATAGTGTAAAATGATATATTTAGTTATTTGTGCTAACTATTATAAAGTGGTATGTATCAACAACATAATTGCACTATCAATCTATAAAAGCCTAGAAGATAAAATATATAAGAATGTCATATGAAGAATAGCCCAAAGCAAAGAGAATCGGGGGCACAATCATATATTGTTATGTTCCGTCTTAATAGACAATTGCAACGAAGATTTTGGATAAGAAAAACTCTTATTTATACTATGCCAGTCTCACATTTCTTTCAAGAACCAAAAGCTCATAGGAGCTGCAGAATTTCTTCCATCTATGATACTAGGAGACATTGGATTCATTTTTGTTATTTCTAATTAAATGAATCATCTGTTTTCAACAACAACAAAAAAAATAAAAATAAATAAATAAATAAATAAATAAAATTGCATCACACAAGGCAAGCTTCTGGCCACTTTCACATCACATGAAAGAGTAAAGAGATGATGCAGGAGCATCCCTGGCAGATTGGAAATCCTGCATCACCCAAAAATAATTTTGTATCCTCGAATGCAAAGACTTCGAGCCTGTATTTTCGACTACAAGTTAATGTGATATCCACTCAATTTGAGATCATTGTAAACAATGCTATAGTAAAATGACAAAATAGTCATATTATGGGAGCCCTAGAATATTTCAAATGGAAATGTGAATTTAGATTCTTTCATTCGGTAGACAGTAATGTGGACAATAAATACCACCTATATAACAGAGGCTATGGGAATTCTTTAATTCAATTTAAAGAGGTAGTTGTAGTGCTTGCATCTATTTGATCATATTTTTAACTGAATCAGTATGAAAATGAGTTTTAACCATTATTTGCCTTACAATTGTTTTAAACAAGGACCTGATTGCCCATTATCCTTCAACATTTCTTTCACCAGTGAGAACTGAGTAGCTTCTTCCATCGTTTCACGAAACAAAGTGAATGATTACTTCACTCATTAGCTTTCCTTCTCTCTTCTTAGTATGTAGGTGAACCGACTACCAACCAAGTGGTATTCATCAACCAACCAATGTAGCCAGCAAAACAAAAAAAAGAAAATGAAGACAGGGAAGTAGTAAGGGTTAGTACGTCAATGTCGTGCCACATGTTCATATATGGACTCAGGCATATGGGTGTATGCATTCAACACTTGTACACTTATTTTATTCTTTTCATAATGTTCTTCATGTCAAAACTACACATCACACTACATTATCGTTTTTTTGTTTTTTTTGGGAAGTCTCACATCCTCTTTACAATACTCCCATGTTATGCTAGTCCATGCCGGTACACATGACAGAATGGTCACCGATAACACAATAGCCGCAACTATTTCTAAACTCTAAAAACTATTTTTGAAAGGAAGGTATAAGTGGCAAGCGCAACTATTTCTAAACTCTAAAAACTATTTTTGAAAGGAAGGTATAAGTGGCAAGCATGAGGCATCTTCCCTAGTAGTTGACCATTTCTTCTTGTTCCATTGTTTGATGTGGTTATTTTCACATCCATGGACACATTGAAATCAATTATACTCCCATCTCCATAGGAAACAACAAATTAACAAGAGTATATTTTAATATTGAGAAAAAAATAATACTAAATTGTTTGGACTGGTAAAAAGAAATATATGTTTATTTTAGTAGTAAAATTAATATATGTAAATTAAAAAGTTGTTTAACAAAAGTATGATCCTAGTGGGTATTCTAATTCCCTAGTATTTTTTTTGGTTTTTTGATAAAATAAATTTATGAAAAACATTCTTTTATCCATGCCTATAATATGGTTTAGGCATCTAGTTTATTTTACGTTAATCCTAGTATCAAATATGTCTTCATAATGCTCTCTATTTTTAATTTTCAATTTTTAATTTTATGGAAAAATCTAGATGATCAAGTTGGTGCCCAAAGCACAAATTGATTCATACTATCAATTACTCTGAAAATACACATTCCTTGCCATGCGAACATAAAATAACTGTCTTCAGCATTGATCAAGAACCCATAAATTAGAGCCATAGTTCGATAACATCTTATCAGCCCATAAACTAGACGAGGTTAGGCTCATCGCCATAACCTCAATTATAGCACCTTAATTCTATTTGTTGTTTAGCCCAAACAAGGGTTAAAGTAGTTGTAATACATGCAATAACCTAAGGAAATCTAATCCTTTTTAAAATTACATAGACAACTTTGTAACTCATGTGTAGAATCTTACTATGAAATAATTTTTTTAAATAAAAAAATGGTATAAAGTATTGTATTTTAAAACACATTTTTATATACTTTGAAATACAATTTTTAAATAAAAGAATAGTATAAAGTATTATTTTTAAATATTTTAAAACATATTTTTATAAAATATTTGTATACTTTATCTAAATTTTTATGATAGGTTAGTGTATATATAAAAGTACATTATTTTCTATTTATACATGTTTCATATTTTGTTAAAAGATATTTTTTTCCAACAAAATTTTGAAAACATATATATATTCAATTGTTATTCTAAAATAGTTTAATTTTTTATTATAAAAATTATTTTTATATTATTATTTTAATGAAATTATATTTATTAAATTTTAGTGTTGAAATTATTTAAATATATCAATAATTATTTTAAATAAACAATTTAATTTGATATATGTATGCTTAATTTTCCATGGTTTATTTTTTATTCAAGATATGTTTTCTATTAATATTTAGATATATAGATTTCTATTCAACACACACATAATTAATTAATTGTCATAGTGTATCATTTCATCGGGATCTCAAAATACTAAACACTGCCAATCTGCTTAACATTGTCTCAGAAGTATTAACAAAGTTAAGAAGATTAAGAAAAGCAATTTATTCTCACTTCAAGATATTAATGCTCAAAACCAAAAAACAAAGTTAAGAAGATTAACAAAAGCAATTTATTGTTACTTCAAGATACTAAGGCTCAAAACCAAAAAAATGGCAAAACATGAATATGTTTGTCTACTTTCAATTCATTTCGTGGATCTTTTCCTATATTTGATTCAAGACAGAAATGAGTTCAAATCAAATGATACGCCAAGTACGAAAAAGGGTGGCTACGAGCCATATCAACATCGCTCATTGTTTGCTATTTTTAACATAGTGGATATTTGTAATAAATTTAATTTTGCTAAGAACTCTTTTTTCATTCGAATTTTTCTAAAAGCTCTATAATGTGCCAAGATTTATATATACACTTAAAACTAAATTTTGTGTAATAAAATAAAATATTTTTTTAATTAAGTAGACAAAGTAAACATAATTCTAAAGCAGGGACTAGCTGCTTTGCACCTATTTCTCTTGTTTATAAAAATAATTTACTATTGTATTTTTTCAATTTTTTTCATATCCAATTGTATACTCAAATTATGCTAAGTTATCGTTATTTATCTTCAAATAATCCTAGTTTAATAGCATCATAGCATCTACATTTATATATATATCTTGTGTTCTTATAAAAAAACTTATTAACAATTTAACAGGTACATTGCAACTGGTGACTCTTATAATGCATTAACATTCGTATGGGCGGAACCGAGGAATTTGAATTTGCTGACAACATGTGTATGGACCATTCGATCTTAACAGTAATCCTCATCCAAGGGTTGGATTTGAGTTGTGATCACCGCCGTCGGATTTGATCCAAGGGTTGAGGTTAAACTACCTATTTCTCAACGGCTAGATAAGGGAGAGCGTGAAAGGGATCGTATCCTATATAGATTCTAGGACACTCCGTAACCTATTCAATTAGGTTTCCTCGAGAGTGAGACGGAGAGGGCTCTGCTACTCTGTTCTTTATTCCTCTCAATTCTGTGCTCTCACGTTCGATTCCTCTCGGGCAGCGCAGCGTTCAGTGTTGGCTGGTGTTGTTTTGTTTCATTGTTGGATGGTGTTGTTTTGTTTCTTTTTAGGTTTGTGCTGTGTATATGTGTTTGTGCTGCGTATGCCTCTGGGTGTTGTTCTGTGAATGTATATGTTTGGTCTGTGTTGTGTTGTTATGTTATGGACGTATTATGTGATTTTGCTGTGTCTGTGAACCCTGAGGAAAACATGGCAATGGAAGTAGAGAACGAGGAACATAGTTAGCTTCCTTTCGATGTCTGTGATTTACGAAGTTTTTGCTTTCGATTTCTATCTTCTGAACTCTGGTGTTAAATTTAATTACAGAAAGGAACATAGTTAGCTTCCTTCCTTAGCTTTTTATGGCTCACGGTGGAAAAGAAGCCGCCATGATGAGAGCGTAGACCAGAATCAACTACAGAGGAATCATGAATCATGATATTGGAGCAGCACGGACAGACAATAAGACAATAAGATCGACCATCATCTTCCAGGTTTTCCTTCACTTACCTGTATTTTCTATTTTGAATCAAGTAATCATGATAACGATCCTGTAGAAGCAAGAAATTGAAATGATTCTAACTGTATTTATATTTTGCAAAGTAGATTAGATTGGATAGATGTTCTGTATTGCCCTGTCAATAAATTTTAGCGCCCAGATGGAAACGAAGATAAATTCCACGTCAATATTGGTTAATAATAAATTTCAAGCAGGACCCAGATCGTAGAGGGAAATCAGTTAATAATAAATTTCAAACAGGACCCAGATCGGAATTGAAATGAATTCCACGTCAATATTAGTTAATTATAAATTCCAAACAGGACCCAGATCGCAAGGGCGGGATGCAGATCGCAAGCGAAAGAAATTCCATGTAAATTAAAATGGACGACAGATGGATTCCATTGCCTAGGCGTTGCCTCTTTACCTGATCGGTGAAATGATAAGTCACTCCTCTTCTGGCCGCCCTCATCCCCTACCTGCTACCTGCTAGTTTAATTTTGAACCATCATGGACTGAATGTATTCTCCAGGTGATTTGGACATTAATCCTACACACGCGGTCACGAGTTCAAAACGCCGAGAGAAATATCGACGACCCAAAAAAATCCCACCCAGCGATTCTCAAGTAACATCCCTCCCGCCAATTTTAACAAAACTTATCCCTCCTTCAATATTAACATTAGGAGCGCAGCCCTACTGGGAATTTTTATAGGCTAATTGCATTTGGGCCTTCCTGTAAGTTTGGTCTGGCTGCCGTCGTTCAATGCGAAAAAAAACAGGAAGCGGCCACGTGGCATGCCAATAGAATGCACAGAGTGGCCACGCGAAAAGAGTACTCTCAGGCTTCTAATTAGGCATCGCCATTACGGTGACGGACCGCACTGCTAACTGTGTAATAGCTCCTGTGGCGCCTTAGCTCTTCGTGTACCTACTAGTACCGCACGTTCCAAGTCCAATCCCGTCATCATGTACAACTGCAACCTCTTGATTTTCCATCAAATCCATATAGAATTCGGACTGTTTCTTTTGTCCATTAGAATTTTATTATGCTTAATCCATGGAAGATTCAAATCATGAATTGTATTATAAAGAAACATTAAGAATCAGAAATCTAAATGTTTTTTCACTCTTAACTACATTTTGGTTTATTTTGAAATCCCAAATTCTTAGTCTCTGTAAATTACATTTTCATTAGGATTAATTTCCGAGCTGGATTTAAAAAAATAAATCAATTAGAAATCTAAATATTCCTGAGCTTTGTGAATTTCCCTGCAGAAACTTAAATTGATGAACTAGTTATCCTAAATCTAAATATCTCTGAGGTTTGCTAATTTCCCTGTAGAATTTTAAATTGATGAACTAGTTAAGCATTAACTGCACAGTAAGGCTTTGTAAAGTTGGAGAAGGCGGCGGTCTCGTCGCTGTTTGAGGAATCCCGAGGTTGAGACTTCCAAGTAGGCAGCCTCTAATGACCGCGCTGACTGTGTAAGAAGCATAGCTTCTGTGGCGCCTCTGTTTTTTTACTACCGCAGGTTCCAACCCCAGGCACGCTGTTGTGTAATACTGCAACCTGTTGGTTCGTATGCTTTCTTTTAGAATTTCATTAAATAAATCGATGAGCTCTGCATTTTAAAGAAATAGTAATTAGAGATCGGAATGCTTCTTTAGTCAATTATAAATTGTGCCTTGAAGATATTTAGAAATCTGAGTGCTCCTGAGTCGTTTATTAATTTATTTCTTGAGCAGCATTTCGTAGAAATATTTAAATACTTCTCAACAGATTACACTTTCAATCATACAATTTTGATGCCTGGGCCTGCATTTTACATCAAATGTTTAGAAATCAGATGTTTCTTTTTGTAAATTTACTTCACAAGCTGCATTTTAAGAAATATGTAGAATCTGAAAACGAATGCTTCTTTGTAAACTTTAATTCCCGAGCTGCTATATTTTGAAGTGAAGTTTCTCTCTGTACATTTCACTTTCATTAAATGAAATCTATCGGCTACATTGGAACTCGGAAAATCTCTCTCATACTGCAGTAACATTTGAATCGGCTCTTCTAATGGCTACCATTTCCGGCTGCGTATGGAATGTGAATAAAATTCCCGATGTTTGATCATTTCCCTGATGGGCGGGTTAAAAGTTATCTCGCAGAAAGTAAAGTAGTAAATCTCTGTTTAGTCCGGAGTGGTCAGCGCATAGGTCCCATAGCTGCTTGAAGAATCCAGAAGTCGAGAGTTCCAAGCGGTTAGCCCGCCTGTAGACCATACTCGTAAATTTTCGACCAACATGCTATTACTCTTTGTCTCAACCTGACAACCTTTAGTGACAGGTCATTATCTCCGAATGCTAGGAGATTGGAGTCGAACTGGCCCGAAGTAGTCGAGTTGTCGTTTGGGGGATTGGCCGATTTAAAGAAAACACTATAAAGTTAGTTTAAGCGCTGGGCGTTCTTTAAACACTCTTATCAAATTATCAACTTGTTTTTCTTAATAATATTATATTATATTCCATTATTATAATGTAAAAAATGCTACAAGTGGTCATTTTGTATGGATGTGAAGCTTGGCTATGATTGGGTATTTGATGTACAAGCACAAGTTAAATAATAAAGTAGACCACTGACTTCCTAATCTAGAAGATCATATTTGTTTTTTAACAAGTTTTAAAGAAAAAAATCAATATTGCTAATATTAGAATGAACTCTCATTCCTAATCTAGAAGATCATATTTATTTTTTAACAAGTTCAAAGAAAAAAATCAATATTGCAAATATTAGAATGAACTCTTATGAGCTTCATAGTGAAACTGGACTGTGGACAACCCCTAAAACTTTATGGGCCAAAAGGGTTTGCCATCTTTGTTAGTCTATGAGCTTTGAGCACCAAAAGGATTTGCCCTCTTTCCTAGTCTATGAGCTTTGAGGATGAAAAACACTTTCCCTTGGAATTCCCTACACATTAGATTTCACTTCCATAATCTCTAGTCCAACAATGACCTTTGTAACCTTCCAACTCCTCAAAACTATAGCCACCTAGAAACTCTTCTCTTTAAGGTTTTTTAGCATAGTAATAATATTTTAAATCAAATCAAATAATTGATGTCTTGTATTTTCTTGAGATAAACCAAATTTAATCTCAATGAAAATTAACCATCATCATCATTATCATCATAAAACACTTTATTAACTAAAATAATATATTAAAACATTTTCATATTATAATTATACCAATTCATCAATTCTTTAAAAGTACACTAAATCTAACACTACAATTTGCAATTTGTTTGATACCCATTTGATTATTAAATTTAACACCATGTTTTATTAATCATAATTTATTTATAAATAATTAATTTTTTATTTGTTGTCATTATTAATTATTAATAATAATAAATCAAGTAACACCTAGCCAAATGGCCATGGAAACAAATTCCATGTAAATTAAAATGGAAGACGCATAGATTCTATTGCCACGGTGTTATTTTTTACATGTTATGTAGGGTGACATAACAATTATCTCCGCTTATGTCCTTCATCTCCTACTTTATCTCCGCTTATGTCCTTCATCTCCTCCAATTAGCTCCGACCTTTTTACTTGTTGTACTTGGCTAGTTTAATTTTAAAAAGGGGACCAGGAAGGACATTAACCCTTACTTACGTCATGAGTTCAAAACGCACGGGAGAAAGAAACTCCTTGCAATTTGGACATTAACCCTTACATACGTCATGAGTTCAAAACGCACGGGAGAAAGAAATGCAAAAAAATCTCTCGCTGTCAATTCTGACATTGACATCTCTCCCTGCAATTTTAACATCGACATATACCACGATGATCAGGGGTTTTAAGTAGGGTGTTGAGCTGAAGAGGGTTGCAGGCTCAGTTATGTAGGTCACAGACACGAGGGTAAGGGTTTGAATACGAGTTAAATGATTTTTGATTTCGAGCTGCCAATGCTCAGTGCTCAAACATAACTCTTACATTCTTAACACGGCTTTTGACCATCGCGGTTCATCTGTTTACACTTTCATTCATAGCGAACAAGAAAATAGTCATGTAAGTTGGACAAGGATTGGCTCTTTTTATAAAATGTTAATTAAGAGCATTGTAGGGAAACATTGTTATCAATTTTTAGCTTGACAGGCTTGGTGGCCATCAAATTCCAAACTTTGATCCAACGAACAATTATTACCAGTAGAGGCCATCTGATCCCCTTGGTGTATATAATGGTGATGAGAGTCTCATAAAGTTATCACGTTAGAATTGCCATCCAAATCATCTAAATCATCATAGGCTTTGACAGCTCTAGTGTGATAACTCTATGTCAAGACCAGTCTTTTTGCTCCTATAATTTACCGAGCTTCTCATGGTCCATGGTTGAACTTGTTTGCACTAATATTTTTGCCAATAAAAGATACATTATATTAAAAATGTAAAAGAATACAAGTCGAAGAAGGCAGGATTGAGCATCTTGTTACAAAATCGAGGACTCTGTTTTTCCAGTGTTCTGGACAAAATTCTCAGTTATACAAAAGGAGAATTTTAAAACTTCACATCGACAATTTTAACAGAATAACCAGAGAACCTGGAAAGCTGAGGCAAGTCAGTCTTCTTTTCGGCCTTGATGGTCTTTCTGGATCAAACTACCCTGCTGAAATCTCATTCATGATACACAGGTTTGCACTTCTTATGAAAACAATCTTAACTGAAACTATTTAAACACCTCTGAAAACACTGGACGGTAAATACTCAATAATCTGGACTGTAAACTTTAAAGTGCAGACACACAGAATGTGGAAAATCAGAACAGCAAACTGTGTAACATGAAATCTGCGTAAAAATCCTGTTCTGGAAATCATGACAGCAGGCAGATAGCAGCAGTAGCACTTCAATCACACTTTACTTTCTGTTTCTTAGAAAAGAAGAATTACAATCTGATAGCCCAAAACTCTCTGTATCTCACCATCCCAGTGATGTGTCCTATAGACTAGGAGAACTAGGGTTTACAATAAATGATAATCATCCCTGTTGGGCATCTAGGCTAGAGAATAACAAAAACCCTAACCCTAATTCTAATCACCTAGAGCAGTGCGCCTCATGCATGGCTATGCTTACCTATTATAGAGTGCCCACTAGAAGAGACGACAAGCATGCATCTCTTTCCTAAAAGTCTACGTCCTATGGAAACCTCCCTCATGCACAAATGCATCATTCAATATCAAATTGCACCTTTTAAACTGAAGTGAACTGCATCTAACTGGAGCCAAAAAAATAACACTTTCAGGGATCCTGTTCCCTTCTTGCTGTGGTGCAGTTCACTGCTGTTTTATCTTTGATGTTTTATTCAATGATGGACTGTTAAGATTGATTTAAATTTTTTGATGGTGATATGTGTAATTGGCTTTTGTTAGGGTGTTATCCCTATGTTGTAGGCTTCAAGCCATTTTGATACGTACAGGTTTATGTAAATGATATTATAGGGATATGGATAGAATCTACTTGACTGGAATTTTACCAAAGTCTATGTTGATCAAAGTGCTTTGGCACCTTTTGAATGTAACTTTTTTCTTCTTGAATATGAAGTTGCAAGTTTTTCTTTGGAAAAAGGAAAAAGAAAAGAACACTTTCCATGTAAAGAAAAACAGGCCTTTTAAAAACAACAGCAACTAAAGATAAACTCTCTCTTCTAACGACAGTGCAGGCATGCTACAAGCATGGATGCGTATCTGTAGTCATCCTTTGTTAAATTTTCCTTACCCTAGGTGAATCCCGTCCTTGTGCTTTCAAATAAATGAATTGATATTTAATTTGTGGAAATCAAATTCTTCACATAGCAGCATTCACACACATAGTAGGACAATGAACAGTGGAAGCATAAAACAATTAACACACACATCTACTCCTTCAAATCATCTTTTCATTTAAACTTCAAAGCTTACAAGGAAAACTCCACTGCTACCAATAAATTACAGCAGTATGGTAAATTCAAAGAAAGCAAAAATTATGCAGACTTACAAGACGAATCTTCCCACCAAAACTGAAGAAAACTGCCCACAGAAACTGAGAAAATTTGCTGCCTCCCTGCTGGCTAGTACTCACCTGTTTGGATGGCTGCATAGACCTGTTCTGTACAGAATTCCATACAGCTGTACGTAATCCCTTTTGACTGCTGTACAGATCCATATGGATGTACGGACTTGCTGTACCTGCTGCATGCGAACTGGTTTCTGCCTAGTTCCTCACCGGAGCTCCTCTTCGCTGCACTAACTTTGCATCTCTGTCGAATTTCTTCACCTTTGGAAAAATTGTCTTTGTGAAGAATGAATGTGTCTTTTCCCTCTACCTTGACCTGCCTTTGTACTTTAGTTGAAACCCTAATCTACCAATAACCTAATCTCATGGTGAGATGAACGGTTCAGGTTAGTCTAGATCACTAATGCATTATTATTAGACTCAACAACTAATTAAAAGACTTTCACTTTATAAATAAAGTGAATTACAAAATAAATTGATTTGAACGACTCCATGCATGTTTGACACCTAACCTATGAGGAAGTTCTTGTCCAAGCTACAAAACATCAACACTCCCTCTTAGCGAGGAAGGAATTTTGCACCAATCCAAGTTTGTCTCTGAAAGCTTCAAACTTCCCTTTTGCAACCTTTTGATTTGTGGGTACATATTGGAGCTTCACTACTCCCTTCTGAATCCTATCTCGAATGAAGTGATCCTTGATCTCAATATGCTTGGATTTGTCATGAAAAACTGGATTTTCAGAGAGTTTGATACAACTCTGATTATCACAGTAATTTATGGTGGGATCCAACTCCTTATCAAATAATTTTGCAAGCAACTTGCGAAGCTAGATGGCCTCACAACTAGCTGTACTTGCTGCCATATACTTTGCCTCTGTTGAACTGAGTGCCACGGAAGTTTGCTTCACTAAACCAGGATATCATTGTTGAATGGCTGATCCCAAGCTGAAGTAGCACCCTGAGGTACTCTTCTTGTGTGATGCATTGCCTTCCCGATCTGAGTCTGTATACCCATGCAAATTCACTTCACCATCTCCAAGATATCTCAGTCCATACTCCATTGTGCACCTCAGGTATCTGAGCACATGTTTTGCTGCTACCCAATGCTTTTTCCTCGACTCCACCATGAACTGGCTCAAGGTATTCACTGCAAAACATATATTTGGCCTAGTGTTGACTAGATACATCAAGCAACCTATAAGTTGTCTGTACAACATTGGATCTACCATATCTGAATTTGAAGTAGTGACCTTCTTCATATTAATGATCATAGGAGTGGCCATGGGCCTACAGTCCTCCATCTAGAATCTCTTCAGGATCTCAACTACATACTTGCCCTACCCAAGCAAAATCTCCCTTGGTTTGTGCCAAAACTCCAACCCCAAGAAATAATGCATCAAGCCAATGTCCTTCATCTTGAACTCAACTGCCATATTTGATTTGCACCCTGTAATGAGCTTCTCTGAACCTGTGAGAAACAAGTCATCTACATACAACACCAAAATGAGTAGATCAACCTCAATAGATATGAAATATAAGTTGGGATTTGCTTCACTTTTGGTGAATCCCATGCTTTGTAGGTATCCTTCGATCCTGGAATACCATGCTCTTGGTGCTTGCTTGAGTCTATACAGGGCCTTTTTCATCCTGCACACATGGGACTCCTTTCCATGGACCTCAAAGCCTCGAGGCTACTCGATGTACACTTCTTCCTCAATAACTCCATTGAGGAAAACTGTCTTCACATCCATTTGGTGTATCCTCCATCCCATAATGGATACTAAAGACATCACTTCTTTAATGGAAGTTGTTATCACACAAACTCTAGTTGCTATAGAGGGATATCCCAATAGGGATGGAAGAGGGTGAGCAACCAGGAAGGTGTAACCAACAGCAGCCAGGTCCTCTGTCCAAGGGACAGAAGTCACACCAGACAAGGCTGCAGTCACTTTAGACAAGGCACTCGGCCTAGTCAAGGGGGAGACCCACTCAACCGATTAAGGTTGAGACTCAACAATCAGACACCCAAACCTAAAAAATAAACAAAGTGAGTGATAGAATGGATGACTAAGTGTGAGAATTTGTCCAGCCTAGTGGAATCGAGATTTTGGATGGGAGGATGTACTAGATAAAACAAATTCAGATCTGATTACACATATAAATGATGAGTTCAATGAAAGATTGGAAGGCTGGAAATTAAATAAGCAAACAAAGAATTACTAGAAGAGTGGTTGGGGACCCTGCCTATGGGGAATGAAGCTCGTTATGATTTATCAATACATGGCAGAGATGGATCAGCAATTGAAATACTTCTTCTAGTGATTATAAGATTGATAACTAGTTGATTTAAACACAAAAAACAGGCCAGCAAGAAGTGAAATGAACAGCCCTAGGGGAATGGGTTAAACAGTGGAAAAATAGACCTAGGGCAGTCAGAAAAAGGCGTTCAAACTCACTTCTAGCTGCTGATACTTGTTATTGTAGGGTAAAAAGACGTTTTAAAGCATATTAGCAAGTACCCATAACCCCAAAGTTGACCCAAAAACTAGATTGACAGTTTTGCCCAAGTAGGGCGAAATTAGTGATAGACTAGTGCTTGGTTCTATGGGCATATGGAGTCGGAATCTAACCAAACTTGAGATATAAGCTTTTAAAGGCAAATAATAAGCGGTTTTGGAAAGAAAATTGAATTCCTACAGTTAAATTTGTAGATTTTAATTTTTAAGGTTTTTTTTTATGATTTTCTCTCCTAGATTCTTTAGAAAATGAAATGCAAGAGGAAGAAGTAGAACACCTACTTGGAATGAGCTGAAGTTGTTGACTTTGCTGAGGTTATAGCGTCCCGGAGATCAAATAGCATGGATTGTTGAAGTTCCCAAGTGAATTCGATTTGCCCAGCTCCACCAATTCGCCCTGCTTGCCTGCCAACACCAATGGACAAGTAAATCAGATTAGTATTGACAAATAAGTGCATCTACAGCAATACAAATAAGAATGAGGAAAATGCTTGGCTGAAATAGCAAAAATAACTTCCCTTTGTTACCGATCTTGAAGAGTGGAGCAACAGTGGAAGCCAAATGGTGCACCCTCCTCCAAGACTTGTATTTGCTGCAAACAATGGTGAGAAACAATGCTGGAAACAAACAACAATCTATACTAGTGCAGTAAGATAGCTTATCAATCAACAAAACTCAAAGCAACATCACCACAAGACACAAGTAGAGAGCTCCAAGTCGTTTTCTCTTCTATTCCAAGTCCAAAAAAATGCAAAGAGAGACCATACAATGAGTGAGTGCCTTCTCTTATAGAGAAAGGCCACTCTCAAAACCTATTCCCTCCAAAATGGAGGGCTGAGATCAATCCCCATCCACAAAAACGAATGGAGGAGATGGAGTCCATGTGGGGGTGCGAATTGCCCATGTGTAGCGCACTTGTGGAGATGGGGCCTGTTGTCCGCCAAACTGCACACCAGCAGCGGAAATCTTTCGAAAGCTGTCTCTTCACTTCAAGTGAGAGAGGTGTGGCCTTGGGGGCAAGCAATGAGCCAGGTACTGTCACCTGAATCCCAGCTCCTCCGTTTAGGCAAAACTCCTAACGAAGCCAAGGGGGGTAGTCCCTAAAAAAGAGTTGTCTAAGGCTCTTTGTGTATTTATGTGTTTTTTGATGTAGTGATGCGGATGGGTGTTTTTTAGGAGTTTTTTTAAATGAGAGACAATTATAAAGATTAAATATAAGACAAGATAACGCAATCCACGTTGCAAACACAAGATGAAAGATACACTTGGGCAATAAGTCAATCACTTTTCGCGAAATATAACAGATAACTCCAATGTAGATATTTAAACAAGCAAAATATGAGATAAAGGACCAGTGCCTTATGGAGTCAAGAATTAAATGTGAATTGCGAAAACTTGATACAAGTGCTTGAATTGAAAGTTTGTGAGAACGTTATGCAGCTTATCTTGGTAAATTTAAAGTTTTAATTGTCTTGATTATTAGGGCTAAAACCAAGGGTATTCAAAGAGTGTCCGGAAAGTAATTTTAAGCAACCCCTTTAAGAGACCTGTCGGGGCCTGTCTGGAATCACGGCGAGGCGCGCAATGCTAACCAGCCACCGTGTCGCAGATTGGGCGGTCCGGCGCCTCCCCTGAGAGCTGATTAAAATACTTTATGTCAACGCTGGTTCGTTGGTTTATGGGGTGAAAGTTTTAATTAGATTTTCACTTGTAAATTAACAAGTCTTCCACCTTTCTGAGTACTAGCCCAACCTTTTCAGGTTGGCAGAGCATACGGGTGTAGGACAGAAACCAAGATAAATTAATTAAAGGGTGTGTGAGTGGAAAATTTTTATTATTGGAAAGCCTTGTTCAACTCTCCGACAGAGAGCGCTCTTGACTCGGTCTTATGACCACAGTTCAAGAGACTTGCTAAATTAACAATGCCTAATGCAGGGGATGATGCAAGACTAAAAATGCCCTCCGATAGAGGGTGCTCTTGACTTGGATTTGGCCAAGTTCAAGAGACTTTGGTTTATTTTAAACAAACAAGAGCAGTTGTGTTGTGAAAAGCAATAAAATAACTTTGAGAAAGATGAAACTACTTGATAACTTGAAAGATATTAATTAATGCTTCAACAATAACTACTTTGCCAAATAATGTGAAATAAAAATCAAACTAGTGTTCTACCATACAAATTTTAATCTACTGGGTGGGATTGATCTCCGAACAAGACCAACCACTAGAAGCCACCAATCCTGGAAACCTTCCAGCTAGCTGGATGTCCACAAGAAGTTGATGGGGGAGCGAGAAGCTACCACAAGACTATGTGGCCTTTGGGATACGATCCCAAAGTTAGCTATTCTCTGGTCAAGGATTGGAAGAGAAGCAAGATAACTTAATTGAAACAGAATTTAAACTAAAAGCATGAAAATATAAATCTAAGCTAGAATCAAACAAAAAAAACCCAACACCCTTCCCCAAATGGGGAAGAAGACCCAAAGAGTGGAGGCCTCCTCCACTTAAAAGTTTTATTAGATAATTACAAGTGCCTCAAGGGAAAATCCTTGAAAGGTCTTTTAATGACTACCTTAGAAACAACTTATAAAAATTTAATGGATCGAAGCCCTTGATGGCTTTTACAAAGGATAAGAAGAAATATTTTGGAATGTCTTATGATACTTAATCTCCTCCTCTCTCTTCGATTTGATCTTTGGATTTAAGGGATCTTTCTCTTCCCACAATCCTACCACAAGGATAAGCCAATAACTCATGCACCCATTAGCGTTAGAAATCTAATCAAACTTTGAACAATAAAGTCTAAGTTTGCAAAGTGGGACTAAAACATGAAAAAGCATGAGATTTTGTCTTAAAATGTTTAATATGGTAAAACGGACCAGCAAGCTAAAATGCCCCAAAATATGGTGGGAATGAGAATGCAACCATAAAATTTTACACTATCCTATATGCCAACTTTCCTACTTTGAAATGGAACTACAAAACTTAAAGGGAAAAGACTAAATGCAAGCCCTAAATGACCCCTTGATATGCCTAACTTGAACTTTCAATGCATAAATTTTGATTTTTATAAGAGAAGTCTAACCAATCACCTTTTCAAAAGAAGAACAACTAGTCAACTACTAACTTTAAATAAATAACTAACAACTAACTAAGCATGAAAATTGTACTAACCACTTACTAACACTAACACTTATTTGTTTTTTGTTGTTGTTTTATGTTGTAGGGCAAGTGGGGATGGATGATAGGAAGAGAGGCAAAAAACCAAGAAGGAAAAGAATGGAAGGAGGAGATGAAGAAGAGAGGGACGAGAGGAGGAAGGTAAGGTAGGACGAAGGGCAAAGATGTTGAGAGGGACGAATGCAAGAGGGAGAAAGGGAAAAAATGAAGTGGGACGAAAAGGGGGGATGAAGACAAAACTATGGGGAAGCAGATCTAGGGCAAGGGCTTCAAGTGGAACACTTGGGATGGTAAAACACCGCCTTGGAAATCCTCCGGTTAACCGGTGATACGCCGACAACGAGTGTTGAAGAGAGCACAAGGGAACAAATCCCAAGTTATTCCCCAAGGTTGAAGGAACTTCAACCTTATGGCAAACTAATCTATGGCTTGAAAAACAAGGACAATCTTGGATCAAGGCTAGAGGGGCTAGAAATGGCTTAGCAAATTCAAAACAAAAAACTCAAGGAGCAAAGTAGAAGGCTAGAAGAGAGGAAGCCTATAGTAACAAGTAACCAAAATTGTATTTTAGAAGTTTGATGGAGAAGATCTAGCTCTCTTTGTTTCTCAAATCATAAAAGTTAAAGCTCCTTTGGTCTCGTTTATGGAGTGAAGAAATACCTGCAATAACCTTAAGCATGAATAATATAATTGAAACAAAACATTCAAGTGAAAAGATCTAGATACATGCTACTTGTGCTAGATTGTTAGCCTTCATGAACATGTTCTACAACTTAAGAGCCTCAAATGAAATGTAAAACAATATCACCTCAATATCAAGTGAAGCAAGCACATCAAAAGCCTCCACGGTTTTGACCTCCAAAGTCCCAACTTTATTCCAATTAAAAGCGTTTACAATTTTATCAGAGCTTCGATACACAAAAATCCATGAGATAATAACCCAACATGGGCCTCTCTTTATACTAAAACTAATAAGCTAAACCCTAGGTCGAAATTGGCAATAGCATGGAGGTCGAATTCCAATCAACCAAGGCTTGGAGTAATAGACAAAAGACAAAGTCGAGTTTGTGTGGTAGGTGTGACTAGATATGTGGCAAACTCGACTTGGGTGGTAAGTTTAGACATATCAACAACCAATAAAGACCCTCCAACAAGGATCCACGTGAGTCATGGTAGGTAGACGTGAGGATGAAGGCAGGCGCGAGTTGGAGATGTGTGGAGGGGCGTGAGCTATGTGGAGGCATGCGAGTTGGTTAATGGATGACAAGTGGAAAAAGATAGGTACTAATTCGCATGGGTGAGAGCCAAGCTAAACTACTAACCAATGAGCACATTCCAACAGGCTAGAACTCGGCTTTGACAGAGATTGACGTGAGCTTGGTGAGGACTGCGAACTGTTTATGAGAGAACACGTGGTAAGGTGGGTGCTAACTCGAATCTAGATGAGAGCCAAGCTAAACTCGTGTTTGCATTAACCAATAACAAGGATCCAACTAAGGTTCACGTGAGAGGAGATAGGGATGACGTGAGGGCTTTGGAGATGGCGAGTTAGCATGGTGGAGACATGTGGTAGTTTGGGTAGGTGAAACTCGAATTGTGAAGGAGCCAAGCTATGGTGGATGGTGTGAGTCATGAGGGCGCCCACCTCATGTCTTAAATGCAAACCATTAACCCAAACAATGACTGACACATCACTAAATCGAATTTCCCATGAAGGAGGGCGAATTAGCTTGAGGAGACTCTTTGCTGGTGATTGGTTGAGTGACTGGATGGGCTTGGAGTTGATTGGAATCTTCCTTAATGCTCATTGCCATGTCATTTACCCCTTTATTTTAATCAAATTGATTAATTTTGGAGAGATTTGGATTATCTCCAAAATAATCAATTTTATTATTTTAATTAATAATTTCTCTGTAAATGACTTTTCAGAGAAAATATTAATTATGGGGCGGAATTGACATCCGAAAGTTGGGTTTAGCTGCTCCATGGGTCATGTGTGATTTTTGGCTTATGAAACGAGCCATCAAATACTGAAAACGGACCCCGGATGACTGACATATTACAGACTCAAATTTCTCTATTTAAACTATAGAGAAATTTAATTAAAATTTAAAAAATAATTAAATAATTAAAAACCCCAATTCCGACGCGTCCGGTAAAATTTTTTCGAAATTTTTTCTGGGGGTCCTAGAGACCTAGGACATGACCAAAACCTATTCTAATAGTGTCTAGTAGGTTTATACATTATAGTTGGACCCTAATAACCCCCCATGGCCAAATTTCCAAAATCGGGCATTCCAGCTTTGGAGGAAGCGGGAGAAAAACCAAGAGATTATATTTCGCCTGAAGCAAAGTATAATCTGACGGTGAAAAAACTCCCTGGAATACCTTAGTTGTTTAATCCAGTCATGGGAGACCGAGCCACTCAGACCCTACTAGCACACTGATACAAACCCCCATGGGGCCATGGTCATGTCGACTCAAACAAAAAACTGGCTAGCCAAAACTGGCTAGACCCAAATACAATGAAACCCAGATACTCTGGAAGTGAACACTGATGTGTTCCAACACTGGCGGCTCAATAAGGTTTCAACTATTGTACAAATCAGTTGATAACAGGGCCAACTCGTGGGGCCCATAAAACTAATACAATGGTGATTGGGGGGGTGCCTATGGGCTGTTTTAGCCCCCCATACCACTATACTAAGATCCCAATACCATATATCATCAAAATTATGAGTTTTGCTAAGTGGAAAAATGCCCCCTATGGGCAAATTCGCCCCTCATGGTGAGCTGGGCAGATGAGGGCCCCACCAAGTGCCAATAATACATCAAACCTTACCATTTACCTTTATAAATTACCTTTACCTTTGCCAACCATTGATTTTTCCGTTTGCCTATAGTTGCCTAAGTCAAATTCTGATTTCCCATGTAATTTTTGCTGGTTTATATGGCTGAAGATGAAAATTGGGCTTTTGACCCACTTTTATTGCCCGAATTGCCGAACTGTCTGCTGCAATGTGATCGTGGACCCCAAAAGTAGTAGGGATGACCACACGAACGACCCCAATCCATCACTTTGGCATTATTTGTCCAAAATCCACAATTTTTAATTAAAATAAGTCAAAATTGACCAATAATAATTAAAAATTTCTCAAATGGCTTAGTATTTTGCAATTCCGACAATTGCATGCTCATATGGGGTCCCTGTAGATAATAATTGATTGAAATCGAAATTCCGATCACAACATTTTTTTCGGGCCCATTTTGGCCTAGTCAACCCAATTTGACCAAGTCAAACCTAGTCAACCATAGTGCAAGCTGAAACCTGTATGCAAGCATGAAGTGACAAGGCTCAATTATACAAGTTAGTACATTACTAAGCGATATAATGATAGCATGGTGATAAAAAATTCATTAAATCTCGAAATAATACAAGGCCCTGGTGAAGTGGGCCCACCACCTCCAAAAGACTAAGATGCTATACACCTCTATAGAATTGACCATTTGACTGACTCTAGGTGATGTGGACAACAAGGAAAGGGACATGGGAAGAGGAGGATGAAGATCACGTGACCCTTTGGACAACTCGGGAAAGCGGGGGTCCACTGAGGTAAGTATGCCATGACAGAACACGGGGAAGGGCGGTGCCTCACAAATGGGTATAGTGCAGGGAAACCGCCACTAGTCATCTAACAAGTATCCCACAACTCACATCCGTATCCGAAGCAAAGTTACAAATATCGTGTCGGCGAATATATCGCCGAGGGTCCAAAAAGAAATTATCGGATTTATCGGCGAAAATGTCGGCAAACATCGGCAATATATCGGCAAACTTAAAAAAATACAAAAATATTCATTTTTTTTCAATTTTCTAAACATCTAAAGCAACAAGAACATCAAATAAACACATTGCCACATGCATATGGAAAGAAAACTGATATATAAGATGTATAAGACGTATTGCTAGACATCACACATCAAAAATGAATCGTGTCCTTCATTTTTTTTCAATTTTCTAAACATCTAAAGCAACAAGAACATCAAATAAAGTTTAAACACATTGCCACATGCATATGGAAAGAAAACTGATATATAAGATGCATAAATAATAAGACGTATCGCTAGAGTCTAGACATCACACATAAAAAATGAATCATGTCCTAGATCTTGAGTCCCCGACTCATGAATCACCAAAAAAATACAATCAATGTATCTCATAGAGTCAACTGTCATATGCAATGAAATCAACTAAATAAAGTAAACTATGGATTCCCTCTACCCCTTCTACGGGTAAAGGTAATCGCTCTAGTAATGGCTCTGCCTCTAGAGCTAGAAAGCCCAGGTGCTCGTGGGGGTCGTCGTGGACTATGGCATCCTCTGCCTCTAGAAGTGCCTAGTCTCTGATGTAATATAGAAGAACTAGAAGACTGATAAGGTACTACTACGTCACGCTCATCAAGTCCTCTACCACTGCTACTGGTACCACTGCCCCTATATCTGGGTCCCTCTGGCTAAGACGGTGGTCGTGACACCTGTGGCCGTGAAACCGGTGGCTGTGCAACTGGACAGTCTACTGGTGGCTCTGCTATTGGTGGCTCCGGTGGTGGCACACTCTCAAAGCCAAACCCCTCATCCTCCCATATCTCACTCTGGGGATCCTGTGTATCATGATCATCCTCTAACCAATCAGGGGCTGCCTCCATAACAGGTTCCTCAATCTCCACTCTCCACGCAGTAGTGGTGTCAATGTCATCCAATGAAATGGCCTCCACATCAGGTTTTTTCTGAAGCTGCTTCACCCACAACCTAAGATTGTAGGAGACATACACTAGATCATTCAGGCGTTGGGTATCCAACCTGTATGAGGACAGCGAATTTATTAAATTAGAATCTAGAATACATAAATTATAATTACCCATGGGACATAAATTACAATAGATAATGAATTTCGAATTTAATTTCAAATTCTCTAACCTGTTGCGCTTCTTGGTGTGTATTTTTTCAAATACACTCCAGTTGCGCTCACAACCAGAAGAGCTGCATGTTTGGCTAAGGATCCGAACAGCAAGACTTTGGAGATGGGGTACTCGTGCGCAATAGGTTTCCCACCAATGATCTACAATGAAATGGAGAAAGTTAGAAACATAAGAGAAGACATTGAAAATTTAAAATTTAAAACAAAGAAATAAATAAATTGAATTTTTTTCATTCTTGAAAGTTGAACTTGAAACAAGGTGAAGCTTACTTGGCATTTTGTTCTTCCTGTCCCTGATAGCCATAGCAAACCCAAATGTTCCCATGGCCCTCTTATAGATTTCCAACTCTTTGGAAATCTCTGAACGATCATCTTCACTTGGCACCATCCTCTTGACACATTCCAAGAACCCATCCACTACCTCTCCATCAAACCGGAAGCCACAGGAGTAAGAGAATGCGGGGTTGAGGAATAGCCCTGCAGCATGAATGGGGCGATGAAGTGTGTTGTTCCATCGCTGATCAATCACCGCCCATATCAATTGTTGCTTCGCTTGCCCATCCTCTCCCCTGTCCTCACAGTAGGCACGAATGGCCTCTTTGGCCCTATCCATGGCCTCATATAGGTAGCCCATTGCGGGCTTGTCTCCATCAACCAAGCGAAGAACCCTTACCAAAGGTTCACAGATGGCACACACTTCCTTCACCCCATCCCAGAAGCTCTCCTGGTATGACACTAGTCTGGATATGGCAAGTCCCTCCGCTTTAGTGCTAATCGATAAAGCACGCCACTCAGCTGAAAGGAACATAGTCTGCAAGTCCCACTTAGAAGTATGGAGAGACTGAAGAGAGATGAAACAAGTGGCAAAGCGAGTGATGCCGGGACGAACCAACTCCCTGTCATGAGTAAACTGCCTCATCAAGCTAAGCACAGAAGCATGATTGTATATAAATTTGGTGATGCTTCTTGCTGGATCAATGACATCCCTGATAAACTCAATCTTTCCCATATCCTCAAAGATCAAGTCGATACAGTGTGCAGCACAAGGGGTCCAAAACAAAGAAGGATACATGTCCATAAGCATCCTGCCAGCTGCCACATAATTCGCAGCATTGTCCGTTATAACTTGGACAACATGCTGCGGTCCTACCTCCTGGATGAACCCATCCAACAACTCACATAGTAATGCTGCATCTTTGATATGTGCAGATGCATCCACAGATTTTATAAACATTATGCCCCTGGGACAATGAACCAAGAAATTGAGAAGGGTCCTACCCTTCGTATCGGTCCAACCATCTGACATCACTGTGCATCCCATGAACTCCCATGAACCTCGAAGCTCCTCCAACCTAGTAGTGCAATCAACCTTTTCATTATCAAGAAGGGGCCCTCTCAGCTCCTCATAAGTGGGGGGCTTATACCCCGGCCCAACAGGAGCAATGGCATCAAACATAGGAACGTAGAATGGGTTCCTCGCAAAGTGGAATGGTATATCACTCCATAAAAGGCACCGACTCACAAGTTTGTCTGCTTCCTTTTTCTCATTTATCTTGAACATTGACTTTATACTTGGTTGTGCACCAGGCTCGGATTTCGGAACATAGTAACTAGATGTTGTTGAAGGCATGGCAGAAGATGAGGAAAAGGTCTCACTCCCCACTCCCCCTAAAGTGTGTCCGGCTGTCCCGGATCCTAATGACACTCTCATTCCAAGTTCCTGCCTGAGAGCTTCCCTTTCATCTTTCTTCTTGCCAATACTTTCAATTGCGAGTTTGGCCCTATGAATAATTTCAGGTGTGGAGTTTTTGCAAATATCCACCTCATGCCCTAAAAGTTGTGCGAGGTGGTATTTGAGCCTACTTATCCCCCCCGTCATCTCCTTCCCACACAAATTGCATTTTAGCTTTTGGCGATTTTGTGGATCAAGAGGCTCTGCGTAGTCCCATAATGGATCCAAAGTCTTCGGCATGTTTGTTGAAAGTTGAAAGTTGAAACTTTGAACCTGCAGGTTGCAGCCTGCAACATAAAAAAAAAACTTTTTTTTAGCTTACTTTTATAATTTTATTGCAAAAAAATTAATTTACATTTTAATTGTAAACTGTGTAAAGTTGTAAATTGTTAACAAATTAAAATGTTAATTAAAATAGATTGGGTATAGCCTCCCTGCATGTTACCCCAGCAGTTTGCATGTGTTAGTTCAGTTTTATTCTAATTTTGACACAAGTCTAAGTTCAGTTAGGTAAGGTGCATCAAATCCCTTGTTGAGTTACAAATTTACTTGCATTGTAACCCTAAAAAAGCCCTAAATTTTATAAGACCCTAAAAAACTGAAAAAATTTCAAAATCCCAAAAAATATTAAGAAATTCGAAAATTGATCCCAGCCATAAATTTGCCCTAGTAGATTTATCCATGAATCTCCTAGGGCGTCATCATTTGTGACCTCTAACAGTGGTATAAGGTTAAATTCGGTTTACTATTGCAGACTGTAATGTTTGCAAAATTTGGGGCTGAGATGTTAGGTAATTTACAGAGGTAATTTGTTTTCTACCTAACTAAGGGGGCCTCTTTTCCTCTAGGGCGAGCTTGTTTAAAGCCTCCAAAGCCCCTTTGGGGCTGACCTTTGTTACTGTTGTCCACTGTCATAAAACCATCCTCAACGAGCCTGAAAAGGGTCACCAAAACAAGTAAAGATTGGGGTCTGGGTAAATACCATTGTTAGCACTAAGTTCGGCCTGAATATAGGATATTTTCCCCCCTTATGAACGAGTTCACTTGAGGGCTTTTATATGCCCCTTTAGGGCCAATTACTTCACTATCAAGGACTGCTAATTATTTAAAGCTTACAACTGTTGACAATTTTGATGCATGCTATTGTTTACTACTGTTGCAATTGATGAGTCGTGAAAGTTGAAAATGATGAGTTATTGATGGACTTTATAGCAAAGAAAGGAATTTTAATAATGTAAACCGTAGGTGCAGATTCATACACATACATGTTGGAATGCTCAATCGACGGCTCCTCAGCACAGAAGCCACTGCCCACTGCCCACGACTCACTCCAGAGTCCAAGCAGCAGAGAAACCCCGGCCGGACTCAACCCCGACTCAACCTTGGCGGACTCAACCCCGGCGGCGTCACGAACTTGCGACTGTCACGGACTCACGACTTCACTCTCGGTGGTGACGACTTCACTTGCGGCGTCACGAACTGCTCATGGACTCACTCTCGGCGGCAACGACTTCACTCTCGGCGGCGACTTCACACAACACCCCGTGCCCTAGCTCTCCCACTACACACTCTCCGCTCGAACTGGACTCACTCTCGGCGGCGACTTCACACAACACTCGTGCCCTAGCTCTCCCACTCCACACTCTCCGCTCGAACTGACTGCAACCCGACGAAATTCGACTGACAAAAAAACAAAAAAAAAACGTTGTTTTAAGTTCTTTTTGACCCGCGGGAAAGCTTCAACTCGCGATATTTTGCAGAGAAATCGCAAAAAAATCGCGATATATCGCCAAAAAAATCGCCTTAAAATATCGCCCCGATTTTTGGTAATAATATCGGCGTGGAGTTTAGATCGCGATATCGGCGATATATCGTCGATATTTGTAACTTTGATCCGAAGACTCCGTGAGGTTCTTTTCTAGAGCCGCCAAACTGGGTGTCCGGCAAACCGTAACTTGAGACTCTAGGGGGCAATCTTGAGCTTGTCCCTTGCTCCTTCTCACCTCTTTGTCCCGCAGGACTAAGTGAGGAATAACCACTACAAATGCTGACATGTATAGCTGACCAGAATCCATGTGCAGGAAAGAGTACAAGCTATCAATAGAATTCCGATGCCTCATAACAAAAAATCTATGCAGTCCTTTATGGGCACTATCAATTTCGTCCGAAGATTTGTTCCAGATTTTGCGCAAATTGTTAAACCTTTACAACAAATGGTTAAACAAAGCATATAGTTCAAGTGGACAGATTTAGAAAAGGATGCGTTTAGAGACATTAAAGCAGCCATAGCTAAAGCTCCTTCCTTAAGAAGCCCAAATTTTGATAAGGATTTTATCCTGTATACCTTTGCTTCAGTGACTCCCTCGCGGCTGTACTCACGCAAAAGGTGGAGCTAGGGGACGAATACCCAATCTCATTTATGAGCACTGGTCTGCAAGGGGTTGAGCTAAACTATCCCTTGGTTGACAAGCATGCATATGCTGTCTTCAAAGCAGTCAAACAGTTCAGACCATATATTCTTAAGAACAGAACTAAAGTTATAGTTCTCCACCCAGCTGTTAGATCCCTCTTAATTCAAAAGGAACTAGGAGAAAGGAGGGGAAACTGGGTCACAGCTCTTCAAGAATATGACTTAGAATTTAAACCGGCCACTATCATCAAAGGACAAGGCTTGTGCAAATTGCTTACAGGAAACTTGACTGATGAAGAGCAACATTGGAAGAATGAAGCTGAGCTAAACTCAGTTGAAGTATGTCCTATCTTCACAACTCCTCAGTCATGGTATAGAGATCTGGTGCATTATTTGCAGCAAGGACACCTACCTGAGCATTGGAGCTCTAAGCAAAGGAGGGCACTCCATTTGAAATCAGCAGCTTATCAAATCATTGATGGGATACTTTTCAGAAAAAAATTATGATGAAATTTTTCTTAGATGTCTAGAAAAGAAAGATGCAAGTAATGTTGTTAAAGAATTACACGATGGCCCCGCTGGTGGACATTATTCAGAGGAGACAACAGCTCACAAGATACTAAGAGCTGGATAATATTGGCCCATTCTGTTCCGAGATACCGTTATCACACAACTTGTAGTTGCCCCTAGAGGTATCCCATCCGGGACGGTAGAGGAGACAGGCAACTAAAGAGGTGACCCAAGAGATGCTACGGTTCCCAATGCAAGGTGGGAGTCACGTCAACCGAGGCACTCTTCGCTTCAGGTCAAGGTGTAACAAGACCTAGGGGGAGACCCTATAACCAATCACAGTTGATTGGACCCAAACAAAGGTTTCTAAGGATGAGTAAATGATGAGTTACGGAAACCAATGCAAGGCTAAGTGGACCTAGGAGTTGAGGTATGGTTGAAGGTGGTGTAAGAGATTACTAGTGTTTCAACCTACGTATGGTTTAGGCCACATGATTGGGTATGGTGACAAGGTGTAGTACCATATGTTTACACAAGTGGGTCTTATTTTCTTGGGATGTGTGAAATGCCTTTAAGTGGACCCACAAGGTGAAGTTAGGGATGAAATTGGTACTAGATGTTTTGTTATTAGTAGATCTATAGATCTAAGTTGATTTTACGAATACCCATGTACTAGATCTATGGTTTGACAAAAATCCCAAGGAGTGCGACTTGCTTTGAGGAGGACTAGTGCCTTGTTGGATGGGCTAATGGGGTCAAAAAGTATGTCAAAGTGTAGATCGGGACACCTAGAAGCTAAGTCAAGTGGGCTAAATGAGATCTAATGGTTGGATCTTGCTAGATCTAGGTTTTCAAGAAATGACCTGTTATCACCTAAACTGTAGTTACCCCTATGGATGGATCCAGTCATGGATGGCAATAGGGAAGGGCAACTCAAAAGGTGCAACCACGATCACCTCGACCTCCAATATATGGTTGTCACGCCAGTCGAGGCAACCTTCGCTTTATGTTATCTAGCCCAGACAACAAAGGGGGAGACCCGATCTACTCCCGACAGGAGAGATCAAAACCAAGACACCAACTCAGGGTATTTCTAAGTGAAGTTAGGTGTATGGTTTATCCTAGACCTAAGGGTGAAGTCACAAGCCAAGTGAGGGATTCAATAGGTGTAGCTTTGGTTCATAGTTGATGTAAGAGTGACTTACAATGTTTGAAGTGAGATCTAGGATGAGTGTACTAGTTCAATGTTGTAAGATCCACTGCCTTGGGAACTGTGTCCAATGCAGGGTAGTTTAGGGGTTCAATTGGGGCTAACTAGTATAGGTGACAAGCCTGACCATGATACATGATAGCTTCAAGGGTTTAGTTCACCATGCAAAAGTCAAACCACAAGTCAATCCAACAATCTAGGAAAGTTGAATTAACTTGGAGAGAAACCAGTGCCTTGGGAATTGGGAAATGGAGTCAAAGTAGGGTTGACTTTTGGTTTAGGACTCCTAGTACTTGGGACAAGTGGACAATAGAGGTCTTGATGAATGAATGTGTCTAGATCTAGGTTTGACCCAAGTGGACCACAATCCCTTAAAACAAGGAATGCTATCCCCAAGGCAAGATTTGACAAAGTGATAGTCTAGACCTAGGTTTTGAATTATTCCGGTTCCAAATCTTCAAAAATCTCAAGTACCCAGTTCCTGGAAGTGAGTCAACTCACTTCTCCAAGGTGGTGCGACTTTGCCCAAGGAGGCTTAAAAGTAGGGTTAAGTGGGTCAAGACAAGTCCGGATAGCATCCAAACTTTAGATCCGGGTAGGTTAGTCAAGTAGGGATATGGATCTATAATTTTAACGGTAATCCGACAGTTAGATCTTACTAGATCTGAGTTTAAGTACACCTAGTGGTCCAAAATGGGAATTAAAACCCTTAAAATGTGGAATAGGGCCCACAAGGTGAATTTCAGAAAAGTAACAATCTGGGGTGTATGTTATTTGATGTATAGATTATGGATCAAGCGGGATCTCAAACACCCATCACCTAGATCTAGGTCAACTCACAACCACCAGGAAGTGCGCCTTGCTTGGGAGAAGCTAAGTTGGCTTGGGAAGGGGATCAAACGGAAGCCAATCCTCACCAAACTATAGATCCGGGATGCCCGTGGATGCTATAGAGGTGGGTTTTCAATATTATGCCCAACAACCCACTAGATCTAAGTAAGATCTGAGAAAATGTAAAATGGGGGTTTTGAAATATTTAGGGTTTTAATAATTTATGAGCTATGTCAATGGATTGGATAAAGGAAAGAGAAACAAACATGTGGATCTTTACCTGGGTAACCTTGTAGATGCCTTGATGATGATGATCTATGCAAACCCGATCAATTTGAGAAGCTTTGAGGTAGTTTTCTATGCAAGTCGATTTGATCCAAGAAGCCAATGCGCCCTCTCTCCTGCACAACAAACGTCAACCATATCAGATTTGATGCATCAAGAGATAAGACTAATGCCACAAAAGAAGTAACAGAAAGATAGCATAGATCACAATGATGCTAATGATAACCCCCTGATACAAGCAAATGCCAAGAAAGTCGATTTGAAGAAGCCTTGCAAAATCGCCCTTGTTGAAGTCGCCCTCCTGTAGACAAACAATGATTTCCAAAAAAGATAGATCTTACCACAATTTCCAAATGCTAGGTTGCAATAGACTTTCCAATCACCATCTAAGAACACCAGATGCAAAGGAGACCACAAGAATTTCCACAAGAATATTTTTCTATACCAATAATCCAAGAGCCAAAGACCCCTTACAATGAGAGGCTCTCTCCTTTAAATAGGAAGGAGAGGCACCAAAACCCTAACCACTTTTTGAATGAGTGGCTAAGATTAAAAGATACAAATGTCTAATCAATGGTTGAGATGAGCTCAACAATATAATACATGGATCACACATAAAATATAATGTAAGTGGACAAAATCGCCCTAGAAGAGGGGAATCCCACCAAATCATGATGATAAAATATCATAAGAGGCTTATGGTGGGTCCAAGGGGTAATTTTATCCCTCCTTGGTCAATCCCCATAGCACAATAACCAATAAATAATCATGAATGTACCAAATCGTGCCTCCATAGTCAAGTCGTGGTCCTCAAAAGACCTAAGAAATCCACAGAAAGTGCCATAAGTGATGGATGCGGGCCCCGATGAAGCTGAAACTAATGGAGAAGGTGTGGAAGACCCCGATCTATCATCACTGATCATCCCATGCCATAACTTTGCCTCAGTAGCCCAAATCGATTTCCTCAATAGCCATTTCTACCAATCCTGAAATGCCTCGGGAAGCGTGAAACTGCCCCAAACAGCCTCCTGGAGTGCTGGCGCTGTCAAGGTGACGGGCACCAGTGTGTCCGGGAGGGGGGTAATATGGTAAAAACAAGTGGCTGGACCACCCCCCTCCATCATCAGCGCCCTAGGTCAACCGGATAAAAATCACATCTGCTCTGACAGGGCCTCCAACAGACCAAAACTGCACTGGGACAGCCTACTGAGGCTCAATCATCACTGTAAGTGCCCGGAACTGAAAACAAACTGTCCCATTGGACTCAGAAGGTCCAAATCCATCCAAGATGTGTACTCATACACCATATGAGTCTCTGCATGATCAAAATAAATACCCAATATACCGGAACAAGGCCAATAATAATGATCTGTAAATGACCAAACACTGCTGTACCCCAAGAATAATCATCATAACCCTGTAGCTGCTGCATAGAATCATCATGTATGTGTACATAGACCATATATCATCTATCCATATCATCATAAGGTCTAACATCTCATGTCCCATGGTCCTTCATGGTTAAACTAGGTCTAACCAAGACCAAATATAACTCAGACCATCATCCAAGGCTGCTGCAAAGTGCCAAGGTTAATACATGCTCTACAACTTATTCAAATAGCAATTATAACACATAATGATCATAACTGGCGATCTACATCCAAATATATAGTGTCGTTAATTATTATTATTACTCAGACTAGACTTTCAGGATCATACTCACTTCATAGTTGTGATCAATTTGCTAGTGAAGGATGAAGGCTAAATTAACTGGCTAGGCTAAGGGATGACTTAACTGTCTTGACTTTGTGACACTTGGGCAAGGGAAAGGGAATACACCATAGTATATACTGAATGAGCAATAACACAGGGAATGGCGGTGTCTCACAAATGGATGAGTTGTTTAAAGAGGGTTTATTCACCTTCACAGATGCGCACAATCCATGATACAAATAAGGCCAGCAATTGTTTAGATATAGCATTTAAGTTCCATTGCTTTTTGGGCCTGAAGTTTCCATAGCCTTGATCTATGTGTGTTTACAAACACATTGCATAGATTTACATTTTTTCTTTAGGCTTTCTGCTGCAGGTGTGTTTTTAAGGCACTTGTTTACCTGAGCACTTCTAGGTGTGTCATGGACAGCTTGTTTACCTAGGTATTTATTTTCCAAAAGATATAACATTTTATTTTCATAGCCATTTTCATTTGGCATGCCTTTCATTCATGTGTGTTTAGAAACACATTGCATGAATGGGCTTTTCATACAAGATATAGCATTTTAGTTTTCCAGATTTTGTATTCATGGCAGCACTAAAAGTTTCAGGTTTAGCCAACACAACTTTAGTGACTAGGGGGAATTCCAAGGAACTCCAACTCACCATAGGTAAGCTTTGTCACCAACTCAGAGCCGAGACACAATAAACAAGGAAGCTCATCCAATACAGAGGCTACAGTGGGGAAAAGTCCTCCATGCCACTAGTCAAGTAGTAAGTCAGGGTGATAATCTAAAAGGTAGGCCATGGATGGATGAAGACAATGAAATGATGGAGCCAACACTAGCAATCCAAAGTATGGTGGAATGATCACCTCTATTCTCCCTAAGGAGGGTACATACCAATGAGTATGAATAGTGAACTTCTAAGTCTGAGTAGGGACAATATAATATATATAATAGATCAATCAGGTCCATATATCTATATGATCGCCAGATCATGACACTAAGTGCTAAGACATGCTATAAGAATAAGTATAAAAGCAATCTAACCATAACACCGTAATATACCTGCTAAGTCATATACCTGAATGCACATCAACCTGTACCATCATCTGTCCTCTGGAACTGCTGCTGTAACTCTGGGCACTACTGGCTGCTCTGTACCAATGGTATAATGGCTACATCGGTCATCTCTCTGAGTGTCCTGAAACTCAGTCATGGCATGGGGAATATAACTGCTGTCCACAATCTGATAGTGATCCAATATAGATGCTCATCCCAGCATCTCAAATGTAGGGGAACTGGCTGAATAGTGTACTGGCATCAGAAAAATAATGTATGGTAGCCCGGCTACTATAAATGTGATAACATCTGGCTCCGGCTGGGACAAGTGCTCTGATGAAATGAGCGCTTGAGAACCTCAGAATCTCTGGTCCTCGAACTCTGCTACTCGAATCCCTGATCCAGCACTCTACCATTTTATTTCCAGCTTTATTCTTGCAACCTATTTTCTGCATTCACAAACATCAAAAATACCTCATGCCGCATGTGTGGGAAAAATATAAAACCAACTGAAATAAAATCTACTCTATGTCAGAAATATAAATGCATGAAATATATAAGTGCAGAAAATATATCAAACTACTAACATAATTTGCAAAATTTGAAATTTATTGTGCAGGGAAAAAGAAAAGTGACAGGTACTCATTTAAACTAGGAGCTTACAAAGGAGCTTAGAGACTAAGAAGGTGACAGACTCAATGGCTAAAAAGACTAACTACTGCCTAAGTAGGCTTATTTGGTTTCCTACCTACCCTAATCTAACGAGTCATCACAAATGTTAGGTAAAATCATAAATCCAGTGCAACCATTCATCAAATAGATTAATGATTCTTATTTGATTTTTGATAATAGAACAAGTCAAGATTGGGCTAAAGATCAACAAATTTAAGGGCACAGTCTTCTTGATTTGTTCATAAATTGAAGAATGGCTTGAATGATGCAATATGAAATTATGCCAAGGAGAAGACTGACTGATGCAAACATCCTCCATCAAAGAACTGATAGGATCATAAAATTTATGCAAGTTAAACTCAGATATGGATAGAGGAAGAACATAAGACATGTGATTCGATTCATTTTCACACAGATTAACTTGTTCATTTACTTCTCTTACATATTCAATTTGATTCTCCTTGGGACTGATGATCAAAAAACCAAGTGGGGATAAATTAAAGCTTAAAAGACAGAAAATCAAAGTCAGACCCACTTGATGTTCAAAAATGGAGAAAAGATGGAATTGATCTTTAAATACCTTCTCTAGCCACCAAGAATGATTGATATCTTGACAACAAGCATTATGGTTCCAAAGTGACTGAAAAGGGAAATGAAGTGCTTTTTCTCCAAACATGTAATCATGCTTATACTTCCTATTGAAAATTTCCAACGCAAAAGATTGACTAGAGCACCAACCCAAAGATGATTGAAAGAGTTGGGAAATGAGGGTGGATTGCAAATTTGAAAATTCTCCCAAATGGATAAACAAGTTTGACCTTGGATTTTGATAATAGAAAATATTCTTTATTCTAGGAATAATTTCAAGCTTTTGATCAAATTTAATATTTACAACTTGAGGACAAGATTCTAATTCTAAGAAATCGATGAACCTATCTTGACTAAGGATGGAAAAATTTAAAGACTCATTATAAGAGGTGGAACAAAGATTAGAGCATCTAGTGTGGTTCACTATTTCATCTTCATCTTGAGAGTGAACTTCTATTGATTCATCATTAAAATTATAAGAGGATAAGTGATCATTTTTATTTAATTGATCAGGGGTGAAATTAATAATTTCATTTAAAATATCCTGATTATTTGCACAATGATCACCCGAAACCACCACTAAAGGATCTTGATCTATGTCCCTACTTTCTTCTTCTTCAATAAGCTGATAAGGAATTGAATGATCAGTCAAGCTAGAATGGAAGATGAGTTCTTTCGAAGGATGAACTTCAATGGACTTGTTGACTAAAGGCTCATCCTCAGAAATTTCCTCTGGATCAGGACTAGGGCTACCTAAAAAGAAATTTGAAAACATACGATTTATATTAGTGATTTGACTTTCAATTAACTCAAAAGTGGAAAACTTATGCTCAAAGGAAATTGGGCAAGAGGGGTCATCTCCGGATATTGACAGTTCACTGGAAGCTTGATTGTTAAATGATTCAACAATAGGATCGGAATGGGAAAGGTTTTGATCTTGGATTTGATTCGAAAGATACATATCATCGAATTCACTTCCCCATTCTTCTAAGAATTTATTTTCAAACATGTCATATCCGGAAATGCTATTGGGTTTCAAATTCGAAAGCCAGAGCCCAGCTCTTTCTTTGAAAGATGAAGCCAATAGTTTCATACACACATCCTCATGGGTTATGTATAACTCGTTAAGAACTTCCCGAAATCTTTCAAGGTGCCTTCTAGCAGAGATTTCATAACTTCCATCGAAAGTAGGCAACCTTTCACATGCTTGATGAGGAATATGATGAGGATACCCAACAATTTTTTAAAAGTCAAAAACTTTTAAACGACCGAAAGTTCTAGGTCGCTCAGAAGCAGCCATGGATAATAATTTTTTATTTTTATTTTTTATCTTTTAATATTTTAATATTTATTTTTAAAATCAAGAGCCTGAAAACAAAATGATGCACCCCATAAGATCTGTCTTAATTCTAGTGTTGTAAGGATGTAAATGAGCTCGCTCCTCAGCGGAGTCACGATTGGGAGTCGCCAGGTAGATTTAAACTCTTCTACCAAGATATGTGTCGTTGTATATGCAGGAAGGACTACTAGCTTTTCCGAGGTAAGCCCTATGCCCAAATGCTAGGCAAAGAGAAATGGGAGGGCTTTTAGGAAATAATATATCGGACCAAGGTAAGCCTATTGCGTCCCCGGCAACGGCGCCAAAATGTTGGCAAAGAGAACGGGAGAAGGGCTATAAAAAGAGTAATATATCGAACCAGGGTAAGCTATTGCCTCCCTGGCAACGGCGCCAAAATGTTATCACCTAAACTGTAGTTACCCCTATGGATGGATCCAGTCATGGATGGCAATAGGGAAGGGCAACTCAAAAGGTGCAACCACGATCACCTCGACCTCCAATATATGGTTGTCACGCCAGTCGAGGCAACCTTCGCTTTATGTTATCTAGCCCAGACAACAAAGGGGGAGACCCGATCTACTCCCGACAGGAGAGATCAAAACCAAGACACCAAATCAGGGTATTTCTAAGTGAAGTTAGGTGTATGGTTTATCCTAGACCTAAGGGTGAAGTCACAAGCCAAGTGAGGGATTCAATAGGTGTAGCTTTGGTTCATAGTTGATGTAAGAGTGACTTACAATGTTTGAAGTGAGATCTAGGATGAGTGTACTAGTTCAATGTTGTAAGATCCACTGCCTTGGGAACTGTGTCCAATGCAGGGTAGTTTAGGGGTTCAATTGGGGCTAACTAGTACAGGTGACAAGCCTGACCATGATACATGATATCTTCAAGGGTTTAGTTCACCATGCAAAAGTCAAACCACAAGTCAATCCAACAATCTAGGAAAGTTGAATTAACTTGGAGAGAAACCAGTGCCTTGGGAATTGGGAAATGGAGTCAAAGTAGGGTTGACTTCTGGTTTAGGACTCCTAGTACTTGGGACAAGTGGACAATAGAGGTCTTGATGAATGAATGTGTCTAGATCTGGGTTTGACCCAAGTGGACCACAATCCCTTAAAACAAGGAATGCTATCCCCAAGGCAAGACTTGACAAAGTGATAGTCTAGACCTAGGTTTTGAATTATTCCGGTTCCAAATCTCCAAAAATCTCAAGTACCCAGTTCCTGGAAGTGAGTCAACTCACTTCTCCAAGGTGGTGCGACTTTGCCCAAGGAGGCTTAAAAGTAGGGTTAAGTGGGTCAAGACAAGTCGGATGGCATCCAAACTTTAGATCCGGGTAGGTTAGTCAAGTAGGGATATGGATCTATAATTTTACGGTAATCCGACGGTTAGATCTTACTAGATCTGAGTTTAAGTACACCTAGTGGTCCAAAATGGGAATTAAAACCCTTAAAATGTGGAGTAGGGCCCACAAGGTGAATTTCAGAAAAGTAACAATCTGGGTGTATGTTATTTGATGTATAGATTATGGATCAAGCGGGATCTCAAACACCCATCACCTAGATCTAGGTCAACTCACAACCACCAGGAAGTGCGCCTTGCTTGGGAGAAGCTAAGTTGGCTTGGGAAGGGGATCAAACGGAAGCCAATCCTCACCAAACTATAGATCCGGGATGCCGTGGATGCTATAGAGGTGGGTTTTCAATATTATGCCCAACAACCCACTAGATCTAAGTAGATCTGAGAAAATGTAAAATGGGGGTTTTGAAATATTTAGGGTTTTAATAATTTATGAGCTATGTCAATGGATTGGATAAAGGAAAGAGAAACAAACCTGTGGATCTTTACCTGGGTAACCTTGTAGATTCCTTGATGATGATGATCTATGCAAACCCGATCAATTTGAGAAGCTTTGAGGTAGTTTTCTATGCAAGTCGATTTGATCCAAGAAGCCAATGCGCCCTCTCTCCTGCACAACAAACGTCAACCATATCAGATTTGATGCATCAAGAGATAAGACTAATGCCACAAAAGAAGTAACAGAAAGATAGCATAGATCACAATGATGCTAATGATAACCCCCTGATACAAGCGAATGCCAATAAAGTCGATTTGAAGAAGCCTTGCAAAATCGCCCTTGTTGAAGTCGCCCTCCTGTAGACAAACAATGATTTCCAAAAAAGATAGATCTTACCACAATTTCCAAATGCTAGGTTGCAATAGACTTTCCAATCACCATCTAAGAACACCAGATGCAAAGGAGACCACAAGAATTTCCACAAGAATATTTTTCTATACCAATAATCCAAGAGCCAAAGACCCCTTACAATGAGAGGCTCTCTCCTTTAAATAGGAAGGAGAGGCACCAAAACCCTAACCACTTTTTGAATGAGTGGCTAAGATTAAAAGATACAAATGTCTAATCAATGGTTGAGATGAGCTCAACAATATAATACATGGATCACACATAAAATATAATGTAAGTGGACAAAATCGCCCTAGAAGAGGGGAATCCCACCAAATCATGATGATAAAATATCATAAGAGGCTTATGGTGGGTCCAAGGGGTAATTTTATCCCTCCTTGGTCAATCCCCATAGCACAATAACCAATAAATAATCATGAATGTACCAAATCGTGCCTCCATAGTCAAGTCGTGGTCCTCAAAAGACCTAAGAAATCCACAGAAAGTGCCATAAGTGATGGATGCGGGCCCCGATGAAGCTGAAACTGATGGAGAAGGTGTGGAAGACCCCGATCTATCATCACTGATCATCCCATGCCATAACTTTACCTCAGTAGCCCAAATTGATTTCCTCAATAGCCATTTCTACCAATCCTGAAATGCCTCGGGAAGCGTGAAACTGCCCCAAACAGCCTCCTGGAGTGCTGGCGCTGTCAAGGTGAGGGCACCAGTGTGTCCGGGAGGGGGGTAATATGGTAAAAACAAGTGGCTGGACCACCCCCTCCATCATCAGCGCCCTAGGTCAACCGGATAAAAATCACATCTGCTCTGACAGGGCCTCCAACAGACCAAAACTGCACTGGGACAGCCTACTGAGGCTCAATCATCACTGTAAGTGCCCGGAATTGAAAACAAACTGTCCCATTGGACTCAGAAGGTCCAAATCCATCCAAGATGTGTACTCATACACCATATGAGTCTCTGCATGATCAAAATAAATACCCAATATACCGGAACAAGGCCAATAATAATGATCTGTAAATGACCAAACACTGCTGTACCCCAAGAATCATCATCATAACCCTGTAGCTGCTGCATAGAATCATCATGTATGTGTACATAGACCATATATCATCTATCCATATCATCATAAGGTCTAACATCTCATGTCCCATGGTCCTTCATGGTTAAACTAGGTCTAACCAAGACCAAATATAACTCAGACCATCATCCAAGGCTGCTGCAAAGTGCCAAGGTTAATACATGCTCTACAACTTATTCAAATAGCAATTATAACACATAATGATCATAACTGGCGATCTACATCCAAATATATAGTGTCGTTAATTATTATTATTACTCAGACTAGACTTTCAGGATCATACTCACTTCATAGTTGTGATCAATTTGCTAGTGAAGGATGAAGGCTAAATTAACTGGCTAGGCTAAGGGATGACTTAACTGTCTTGACTTTGTGACACTTTGGCAAGGGAAAGGGAATACACCATAGTATATACTGAATGAGCAATAACACAGGGAATGGCGGTGTCTCACAAATGGATGAGTTGTTTAAAGAGGGTTTATTCACCTTCACAGATGCGCACAATCCATAATACAAATAAGGCCAGCAATTGTTTAGATATAGCATTTAAGTTCCATTGCTTTTTGGGCCTGAAGTTTCCATAGCCTTGATCTATGTGTGTTTACAAACACATTGCATAGATTTACATTTTTTCTTTAGGCTTTCTGCTGCAGGTGTGTTTTTAAGGCACTTGTTTACCTGAGCACTTCTAGGTGTGTCATGGACAGCTTGTTTACCTAGGTATTTATTTTCCAAAAGATATAACATTTTATTTTCATAGCCATTTTCATTTGGCATGCCTTTCATTCATGTGTGTTTAGAAACACATTGCATGAATGGGCTTTTCATACAAGATATAGCATTTTATTTTTCCAGATTTTGTATTCATGGCAGCACTAAAAGTTTCAGGTTTAGCCAACACAACTTTAGTGACTAGGGGGAATTCCAAGGAACTCCAACTCACCATAGGTAAGCTTTGTCACCAACTCAGAGCCGAGACACAATAAACAGGGAAGCTCATCCAATACAGAGGCTACAGTGGGGAAAAGTCCTCCATGCCACTAGTCAAGTAGTAAGTCAGGGTGATAATCTAAAAGGTAGGCCATGGATGAATGAAGACAATGAAATGATGGAGCCAACACTAGCAAGCCAAAGTATGGTGGAATGATCACCTCTATTCTCACTAAGGAGGGTACTGTTATCACACCATAGTAGCAGAGCTACTATTCTTGTACAGCAGATATCTGCACATTCCAGAGCTTCCATTTTTCCAGAGCATGGCTATATATTTTGGATCACTCATGATCAGAGCAGTACATTATTCATATTTGTATACGACCTTGTGTCAAGGCTGAGCCTTGAGAGTTCAGATTTGATGACTGATGTGACCACTTATCCCATTACAGCTTCAGTTCAATGCCTAGAGATGTATTGCAGCAGTGTTTCAGATGATACATGATGATTATTATTATGATGATGTTGTATGATCTATGGATATGTTCTCACTGACTGTGGATTATTAGCTTGTTGATTTAGTCATGATCATAGCATGTGCTTGGTATATTATTCCTGATGTGGCAAATTATTTAAAATAAACTGTAAATCATAAAATGGACAATTGCTTGCACTTTTAGGTCATTTAACAAACTTACTGGTTTTTCACCTTACATAGACATGGTCTTTCCCGACACCAGTTGTCTGCTAGTGTAGGCTCCATATTCACTTGTCTCCATTCATACATGACCTTCCTGTTTGACTTTAAACCCTGACTTGTCTCATTTGACTTTCTGATACTGAGGACTTCCCCATTTTTCTACCTCTGTGTTTGGACCGCATCCCTGTTTAGTCAGTGTCTCGGCTCTGAGTTGGTGACAGAACTTGCCTTTGGTGAGTTGGATTGTAGGCCTAAATCATTCTGGTCGGTTGTCCCGATGTTTGGCATTGGCTCGAACTCCCCCTAGTCACTTGAGATGTTGTTGGCTAAAACTGAAAGCTCATGTTCTACCTATGGAAACTAAAAAAATTCGCCCATGGAAACAAAAAAAGGGCAAGAGCAATGAAAAGCTAAAAATACTCCTCGAAGAGTATAAGAAAGGTCCAAAAAGCAATGGTTCTTAAAAGTTATATCTAAACAATTGCTGACCTTATAAATATATGAAAAACATGCCCTGGATGCAAGCTGCAACTAGTTGTGCTTCTCAGCACATCTGAAATCCGAAGGGTTATGTAGGCCAAAAAGGCCATGGAATAAAATTGAATGATCCTAATGAACCTGGATCAACTTGATGTAGACATGATGCCTAAGTTGAATAAGCACTCTCTAAACAACTTATCCATTTGTGAGACACAACCATCCCCCGTGTTCTTTTTGTCCAGCACAGAGTTTGTAGCTTCCCCCTTCTCCCAGTCCAAAGTATTTTTGAGTTAAGTTAGACAAGTCAAACCCTTGGCCCAACCTTTCTCCTAGCCTTCATCCTTCACTAGCAGTTTGACCATGTCCAATGGGTGAGTTTGTCATTTGAACTATTGTGCAAGTAATTTTATATAACAACGGAATATGTTAACTTGATTAATGCCACTGAATGGAATTTATACTTTGAGCTTAGTTGTGGGAATGATTAAAGAAGCATTGTCTTAGTCTACTGATGTGATTTATCCTTGATTATATATTCTTGGGATCCGTGATGATGTGGACCATGTATGGATAATTATTGATGATGATTTATGGGCCCACATGTTTGATGATGATATCATATGATGGACATATGATGCAGATGATGTTTGATCCAGTTCAGCAGGTTTATTATTTCAGATCAGCAGATTATACATTGTCCATATATGGTGGACCCTACAGCAGGCCCATTAGGGCAACCCAGGGTGTATGAGTACTCATTCCTAGTGGATTTGGGTCTTCTAGATCCATTGAGACACTTATCTTTCAGTTCCGGGCACTTCTGACAGTGATTGATGCAGTTTTACACTTGTTGACCAGATTGGGGGCTGATTTCCCAGCCTGAGCAGCAGGGGCCCCGAGAGGCCAGTTCACCTAGGGCGCTGATAATGGAGGGGGTGTTCCAGCCACTTGTTATTACCATTTACCCCCCCTTCCGGAGAGCCTGGTGGGCTCAGATGGACAGCGCTAGCACCCTAGGAGGCAGTTTTGGCACTTTCACAGTTCCCGAGGCAGTTAAAAAATGGGATAAAGTGGTCGCTGAGGAAATCGATTTGGGCAATTGACGCGAGGTTTTGGCATTTGGTCTTCACAGAGGTCTTCCAAGGCGGCATCACTATCTTCCAGTCAGTTTTCACCATGTGGGTATGCCCTGATTGATCACAGGAGGACATTTACTGCTTGACTGTCATGGATTCTGAGGACAGTTTTGATCATTTATATTATATTGGACATATTTTATTATTTTATTGTGCCTTGGGGATGAGCTAGTAAGGATTAATACCTCCTAGCCCCACCATGAGCTTATATTGTCATGTCCTAGTCACCATGAGGTGGATTTTGGTACTTATCTTTCTCTAGTGGATGACGTCACCCTCTTATTGTACCATCTAGTGAGGGCGCTATTGTTATTTTGAGTGATCCATGTGATATATTGTTATGGGTCATCTTAGCCATTGATTGTATGATGAGATCTTTTAATCTCAACCACTCATTTGATGTAGTATTGTAGAGTGGTATAGGGTTTTGGTCTTTATTATCCTATATAAGGAGGAGACCCCCCATTGTAAAGCTCACCTTTGGAGCTCTGGAATATTGGAATAGAAGATTTTTTGTGAAGCACATCTCTCTTGCATTGTGGATTCTCTTGCAAATTGAATATACAGTATCTCTTCTATGTATCATTGTGGATTTTGGTGCTTTTACTAATCTTTTGACAGGAAAGTCGAATTGGAGAGAGGAGGGCGACTTCATGAGGGCTATTGTTGGAGGGATCCACATATTTTCTCTTGGGTTGATCTTGTGACGGGGAGTATCATTATTGTATCCTCATGACATAGTTGATGCTTTCTATTACATCTTTCTACCATTTTCATAATCATCTTGCTTGACTTGTTTCTTTGATCTTATCTTGTAGGAGGAGGACGATTTGGCTATCTTGGAGAAGGACGTTTTGGTTGGAGCACTTGGATATCACTCTTGAATATACACATAGGAGAATGCTATCAACTTGCAAGGTGGCCACAAGCAATTGAGGTAAGATCTACAAGGTATGTGCCTCTTTCATCCATTCTATCTTCATTGGTCATAAAACCCTAATTAATCAAAATCCCAATTTTGGTATTTCTTAGATCTACTTAGATCTAGCCTTGCTCTTGAGAAAATATTGAAAACCCACCTCTATAGCATCCACCCCTAGTTGGATCTATAGTTTGGTGGTGATTGGCTTAAAATTAACCCATTTTTCAAGGCAAAAAGACCTCTTTGACCCAAATCGCACTCCCTTGTAAGAGGCTTGTTTGGTTAGATCTAGCACATGGGTAGGTGAGACCCCACTTGATTTGAAATCTAGACACTTGATAACCTATACCCACATCTTTACTTTGGTGAAAACTACCTTGTGGACATCTCTCCATGTTTTAAGGGGTTAAAACCCCCTTTTGATTTTCTTGGCATCTTAAAACTTAGATCTACTAAGATCTAGCCCTTGGATTGACTTGATCCTTTGAACATACATAGATCGGGACACTAGCATCCCGGATCTACAATTTGGTGGCCAGTGGACTTGATTTGGTCCACCAAACCCATTTTTTGGCCTTCCTTGAGCAAGTCGCACCCCCTTGAAGATTTGAGTTGGTCCACTTCGAGGAGGTGGGTGTTTGAGATTTTCGTGGATTTGGAATCCCCATGCCTTGAAACCTAGGTCCATACTGTCTTTTTGTCACGATCCACCTTGGGGGTTGCATTCCTTGTTTCAAGGGATTGTGGTCCACTTAGGATAATCACTTAAAAACCTAGATCTAGTAAGATCCAACCATTAGATCTCATTCAACCCACTTGACTTGGCTTCTAGGTGTCCCGATCTACACTTTGACATACTTCTTGACCCCATTAGCCCACTTAACAAGGCACTAGTCCATCACCAAGCAAGTCGCACTCCTTGGGATTTGTGTCAAACCCTAGATCTAGTACATGGGTATCCTTATAATCAACTTAAACTCATAGATCTAGCCTATATCTAACCTATAGTACCAACCTCACACCTAACTTCACCTTGTGGGCCTACCTAGAATCATTTCACACTTCCCAAGAAAACTAGACCCACTTGTGTAAACACATGGTACTGTTATCACCTAAACTGTAGTTACCCCTATGGAAGGATCCAGTCATGGATGGCAATAGGGAAGGGCAACTTGAAAGGTGCAACCACGATCACCTCGACCTCCAATGTATATGGTTGTCACGCCAGTCGAGGCAACCTTCACTTTATGTTATCTAGCCCAGACAACAAAGGGGGAGACCCGATCTACTCCCGACAGGAGAGATCAAAACCAAGACACCAAATCAGGGTATTTCCAAGTGAAGTTAGGTGTATGGTTTATCCTAGACCTAAGGATGAAGTCACAAGTCAAGTGAGGGGTTCAATAGATGTAGCTTTGGTTCATAGTTGATGTGAGAGTGACTTACAATGTTTAAAGTGAGATCTAGGGCTAGTGTACTAGGTCAATGTCAAAAGATCCACTGCCTTGGGAACCGTGTCCAATGCAGGGTTGTTTAGGGGTCAGACTGGGGCTAACTAGTACATGAGACAATCTTGACCATAGTCCATGATGTCTTCAAAGGTATAGTTCACCATGCAAAAGTCAAACCACAAGTCAATCCAACAATCTAGGAGAGTGGGTTGACTTGGAGATAAACCAGTGCCTTGGGAATTGGGAAGTGGAGTCAAAGCAGGGTTGACTTTATGGTTTAGGATTCCTACAACATGAGATAAGTGGACAGTATAGGCCTTGATGGATAAATGTGTCTAGATCTAGGTTTGACCCAAGTGGACCACAATCCCTAAAAACAAGGAATGCAATCCCCAAGGCAAGATTTGACAAAGTGACAGTCTAGACCTAGGTTTTGAATTATTCTGAATCCGGATCTGCAAAAATCTCAAGTACCCAGTTCCTCGAAGTGAGTGAACTCACTTCTCCAAGGTGGTGCGACTTTCCCTAAGGAGGCTTGAATCGGGGTTTAGGTGGGTCAAATCATGTCGGATGGCATCCAAACTTTAGATCCGGGTAGATCAGTCAAGTAGGGATATGGATCTATAATTTTGTGGCAATCCACCGGTTAGATCTTTGTAGATCTGAGTTTTAGTGTTCCAAGTGGTCCAAAATGGGGATTAAATCCCTTGAAATGTGGAATGGGGCCCACAAGGTGATTTTCAAGAAAGGGACAACCTGGGTGTATGTTATTTGATGTGTAGATGTCAAATCAAGTGAAATCTCAAACACCCATCGCTTAGATCTAGGTCAACCTGCTCAAATGGTGAAGTGCGCCTTCCTTGGGAGAAGCTAGGTTGGCTTGGGAGAGGGATCAAACGGGAGCCAATCCACACCAAACTATAGATCCGGGATGCCGTGGATGCTATAGAGGTGGGTTTTCAATATCATGCCCAACAACCCACTAGATCTTGGTAGATCTGACAAAATGTAAAATAGGGGTTTTGAAGTATTTAGGGTTTTAACAATTTATGAATTATGTCAATGGATTGGATAAAGGAAAGAGAAACAAACCTGTGGATCTTACCTGGATAACCTTGTAGATGCCTTGATGATGATGATCTATGCAATCCCGATCAATTTGGAAGCTTTGAGGTAGTCTCTATGCAAATCGATTTAGTCCAAGAAGCCAATGCGCCCTCTCTCCTGCACAACAAACGTCAACAATATCAGATTTGATGTATCAAGAGATAAGACTAATGCCATAAAAGAAGTAACAGAAAGATAGCATAGATCACAATGATACTAATGATAACCCCCTGATACAAGCGAATGCCAAGAAAGTCGATTTGAAGAAGCCTTGCAAAATCGCCCTTGTTGAAGTCGCCCTCCTGTAGACAAACAATGATTTCCAAACAAAGATAGATCTTACCACAATTTCCAAATGCTAGGTTGCAATAGACTTTCCAATCACCATCTAAGAACACCAGATGCAAAGGAGACCACAAGAATTTCCACAAGAATATTTTTCTATACCAATAATCCAAGAGCCAAAGACCCTTTACAATGAGAGGCTCTCTCCTTTAAATAGGAAGGAGAGGCACCAAAATCCTAACCACTTTTTGAATGAGTGGCTAAGATTAAAAGATACAAATGTCTAATCAATGGTTGAGATGAGCTCAACAACATAATACATGGATCACACATAAAATATAACATAAGTGGACAAAGTCGCCCTAGGAGAGGGGAATCCCACCAAATCATGATGACAAAATATCATAAGAGGCTCATGGTGGGTCCAAGGGGTAATTTTATCCCTCCTTGGTCAATCCCCATGGCACAATAACCAATAAATAATCATGAAAGTACCAAATCGTGCCTCCAAGGTGAAGTCGTGGTCCTCCAAGGTGAAGTCGTGGTCCTCAAAAGACCCAAAAAATCCACAGAAAGTGCCATAAGTGATGGATGCGGGCCCCGATGAAGCTGAAACTGCAGGAGGAGGTGTGGAAGGTCCCGATCTATCATCACTGATCATCCCATGCCATAACTTTGCCTCAGTAGCCCAAATCGATTTCCTCAATAGCCATTTCTACCAATCCTGAAATGCCTCGGGAAACGTGAAACTGCCCAAACTGCCTCCTGGAGTGATGGCGCTGTCAAGGTGAGGGTGCCAATGTGTCCGGGAGGGGGGTAATATGGTAAAAACAAGTGGCTGGACCACCCCCTCCATCATCAGCTCCCTAGGTCATCCGGATAAAAGTCATCTCTGCTCCGACAGGGCCTCCAATAGACCAAAACTGCACTAGGACAGCCTACTGAGGCTAAATCATCACTGTAAGTGCCCGGAACTGAAGACAAACTGTCCCATTGGACTCAGAAGGTCCAAATCCATCCAAGATGTGTACTCATACACCATATGAATCTCTGCATGATCAAGATAAATATCCAATGTACCGGAACAAGGCCAATAATAATGATCTGTAAATGACCAAACACTGCTGTATCCCAAGAATCATCATCATAACCCTGTAGCTGCTGCATAGAATCATCCTGTATGTGTACATGGACCATATATCATCTATCCATATCATCATAAGGTCCAACATCTCATGTCCCATGGTCCTCCATGGTCAAACTAGATCTAACCAAGACCAAATACAACTCAGACTATCATCCATAGCTGCTGCAAGGTGTCAAGGTTAATACATGCTTTACAATTTATTCAAATAGCTTCTATAACACAGAGTAATCATGACTGGCGATCTAAATCCAAATATATAGTGTCGTTAGTTATTATTATTACTCAGACTAGACTTTCAGGATCATACTCACTTCATAGTTGTGATCAATTTGCTAGTGAAGGGTGAAGGCTGAAATAAATGGCTAGGCTAAGGGATGACTTGACTAACTTGACTTTGTGACACTTTGGCAAGGGAAAGGGAATACACACCATAGTATATACTGAATGAGCAATAACACAGGGAATGGCGGTGTCTCACAAATGGATGAGTTGTTTAAAGAGGGTTTATTCACCTTCACAGATGCGCACAATCCATAATACAAGCAAGGCCAGCAATTGTTTAGATATAACATTTAAGTTCCATTGCTTTTTGGGCCTGAGTTTTCCATAGCCTTGATCTATGTGTGTTTACAAACACATTGCATAGATTTACATTTATTTTTAGGCTTTCTGCTGCAGGTGTGTTTTTAAGGCACTTGTTTACCTGAGCACTTCTAGGTGTGTCATGGACAGCTTGTTTACCTAGGTATTTATTTTTCCAAAAGATATAACATTTTATTTTTCATGGCCATTTTCATTTGGCATTTCTTTCATGCACAAGATATAGCATTTGATTTTTCCAGATTTTGTATTGATGGCAGCACTAAAAGTTCCAGGTTTAGCCAACACAACTTTAGTGACTATGGGGAATTCTCAAGGAACTCCAACTCACCATAGGTAAGTTTTGTCACCAACTCAGAGCCGAGACACAATAAACAGGGAAGCTCATCCAATACAGAGGCTACAGTGGGGAAAGGTCCTCCATGTCACTAGTCAAGTAGCAAATCAGGGTAATAATCTAAAAGGTAGGCCACGGATGGATGAAGACAATGAAAAGATGAAGCCAACACTAGCAAGCCATAGTATGGTGTAATGATCACCTCTATTCTCCCTAAGGAGGGTATGTACCAATGAGTATGAATAGTGAACTTCTAAGTCTGAGTAGGGACAGTATAGTATAAATAATAGGTCAACCAGGTCCAAATATCTATATGATCGCTAGATCATGACACTAAGTGCTAAGACATGCTATAAGAATAAGTATAAAAGCAATCTAACCATAACACAATAGTATACCTGCTGAGTCATATACCTGAAAGCTCATCAACCTGTACCATCACCTGTCCTCTGAGACTGCTGCTGTAACTCTGGGCACTACTGTCTGCTCTGTACCAATGGCATAATGGCTATATCGGGCATCTCTCTGAGTGTCCCGAAACTCAGTCATGGCATGGGGAATATAACTGCTGTCCACAATCTGATAGTGATCCAATATAAATGCTCATCTCGGCATCTCAAATGCAAGGGAACTGGCTGAATAGTGTACTGGAATGAGAAAAATAATGTATGGTAGCCCGGCTACTATATATGTGATAACAGGTACTATACCTAGTCATCATACCCCATCATGTGGCCTAAACCATACACGGGTTGAAACATTAAAAATCTCTTACACCACCCTCAACCATACCTTAACCTCTAGGTCCACTTAGCCTTGCATTGGTTTCCGTAACTCATTACTTACCTACCCTTAGAAACCTTTGTTTGGATCCAATCAACTGTGATTGGGGTATAGGGTCTCCCCCTTAGTCTAGTTACAACTTGACCTAAAGCGAAGAGTGCCTCGGTTGACGTGACTCCCACCTGCATTGGGAACCGTGGCATCTCTTGGGTGACCTCTTTAGTTGCCTGACTCCTCTACCGTCCCGGATGGGATACCTCTAGGGGCAACTACAAGTTGTGTGATAACAGGTACATACCAATGAGTATGAATAGTGAACTTCTAAGTCTGAGTAGGGACAATATAATATATATAATAGATCAATCAGGTCCATATATCTATATGATCGCCAGATCATGACACTAAGTGCTAAGACATGCTATAAGAATAAGTATAAAAGCAATCTAACCATAACACCGTAATATACCTGCTGAGTCATATACCTGAATGCACATCAACCTGTACCATCATCTGTCCTCTGGAACTGCTGCTGTAACTCTGGGCACTACTGGCTGCTCTGTACCAATGGTATAATGGCTACATCGGTCATCTCTCTGAGTGTCCTGAAACTCAGTCATGGCATGGGGAATATAACTGCTGTCCACAATCTGATAGTGATCCAATATAGATGCTCATCCCAGCATCTCAAATGTAGGGGAACTGGCTGAATAGTGTACTGGCATCAGAAAAATAATGTATGGTAGCCCGGCTACTATAAATGTGATAACATGACCCTAAGTGGACCACAATCCCTTGAAACAAGGAATGCTACCCCCAAAGCGGATCGTGACAAAAAGATAGTCTAGACCTAGGTTTCAAGGTATGGCCGTTCCAAATCTCCAAAAATCCCAAACACCCACTTCCTCAAAGTGGACAAACTCACCTTCCCCAAGTAGTGCGACTTTGTTCAAGGAGGGTTAAAAAGTGGGTTTGGTGGACCAAATCAAGTCCAATGGCCACCAAACTATAGATCCAAGTAGCTAGTACCCCGATCTATGTATGTCCCTAAAATCAAGTCAATCCAAGGGCTAGATCTTAGTAGATCTGAGTTTTAAGGTACCAAGAAATTCGAAAGGGGGTCTTAACCACTTAAAACATGGAAAGATGTCCACAAGGTAGAATTCACCAAAGTAAGGATCTGGGGGTAGGTTATCAAGTGTCTAGATTGCAAATCAAGTGGGATCTCACCTACCCATGTGCTAGATCTAACCAAACAAGCCTCTCACTAGGAAGTGCGATTTGGGTTCAAGAGGGCTTTTTGCCTTGAAAAGTGTGTCAAATTTAAGCCAATCTCCACCAAACTATAGATCCAACTAGGGGTGGATGCTATAGAGGTGGGTTTTCAAAATCTTCTCAAAAGCAAGGCTAGATCTAAGTAGATCTAAGAAAAACTAAAAACAAGGGTTTTAATCAATTAGGGTTTTTATGATCTAGAAATTATGGATGATTCAAGGAAGAAAAAGATCATACCTCTTGGAACATACCTGGATGAAGAGATGGATGCTAGTTGAGACGAGGATTACTTTGCCAAAGATCAAATGGAGAATTGTTGAAGCCCTCTTGCCAAATCGATTTTCCCAAGCCACATGTGATTCTTTCTAACCTGTCAAGCCAAGGAGCAAAGCATCAATCAGTTTAACATGTTGAAGGTAGATACAAGCAAGAGAGAGAGAGAGAAACATAGAATAGTTGACACAAATGAAAAACTACTCCCTATCAAACCAAAACAACTTCTTCCAAGTTTGAAGGGCAAGCCTCCCCACCAATTCGCCCTTGTCCAAAATCGTCCTCTTAACCTGTAAATAAGATATGGCAAATATGCAAGATAGCTACAATAGATCCTCCAGTGCAATGGACAAAAGCATTTACAATCGAAACAACCAACATCCACTCCAATCCAAGCATGTACTCCAAAAGATAGAAATTTTATTCCAAGAGCCAAGAGCCAAAAATCTCTAGATGAATTTTACAATGAGAGGCTCCCTTCTTAAATAGGATGGGGAGAGAGTACAATCCTAACCACTTTTTACATGAGTGGCTAAGATTAAAAGATCAAAAGATCTAATCAACGGCTAACAATAAATCATAACAATATATCACATGGATCACCCAACATAATGATAGCGCCCCCACTAAATGGTACAAAAAGGGGGTGACGTCATCCACTAGAGAAATATAGGTGCCAAAATCCACCTCATGATGACTAGGACATGACAACATAAGCACATGGTGGGGCTAGGAGGTATCAATCCTTACTAGCTCATCCCCATGGCACAATAAAATAATAAAATATGTCCAAGATAATATAAATGACCAAAACTGTCCTCAGAATCCATGACAGTCAAGCAGTAAATGACCTCCTGTGATCAATGTCGGCATACCCACATGGTGAAAACTGACTGGAAGATAGTGATGCCACCCTGGAAGACCTCTGTGAAAACCAAATGCCAAAACCTTGCCTCAATTCCCAAATCGATTTCCTCAGTGACCACTTTATCCCATTTTTTAACTGCCTCGGGAACTGTGAAAGTGCCAAAACTGCCTCCTAGGGCACCTGCGCTTTCCATCTGAGCCCACCAGGCTCTCCAAAAGGGTGGGTAAATGGTAAAAACAAGTGGCTGGACCACCCCCTTCATCAGTAGCGCCCTAGGTGAATTGGCCTCTCGGGGCCCCTGCTGCTCAGGCTGGGAAATCAGCCCCAAATCTGGTCAACAAGTGTAAAACTGCATCAATCACTGTCAGAAGTGCCCGGAACTGAAAGATAAGTGTCTCATTGGATTCAGAAGACCCAAATCCACTAGAAATGTGTACTCATACACCATGGGTTTCCCTATTGGGCTAGCTGTAGGGTCCACCATATATGGACAATGTACAATCCGCTGATCTGATGTAATAATGAAACCTGCTGAACTGCATCAATCATCATCTGCATCATATGTCCATCATATGATATCATCATCAAGTATGTGGGACCATCAATCATCATCAATAAGCCTATATATATGGTCCACATCATCACAGATCCCAATAATATACAACCAAGGATAAATCACATCAGTAGACTAAGACAATGCTTCTCTAATCATTCTCACAGCTAAGCTCAAAGTATAAATTCCATTCAGTGGCATTAATCAAGTTAACATATTCCGTTGTTATATAAAATTACTTGCACAATAGTTCAAATGACAAACTCACCCATTGGACATGGTCAAACTGCTAGTGAAGGATGAAGGCTAGGAACAAGGTTGGGCAAAGGGGTTGACCTGTTTAACTTAACTCAAAAATACTTTGGACTGGGAGAAGGGGAAAGCTACAAACTCTGTGTTGGACAAAATAACACGGGGGATGGCTGTGTCTCACAAATGGATAAGTTGTTCTGAGAGTGCTTATTCAACTTAGGCATCATGTCTACATCAAGTTGATCCAGGTTCATTAGGATCATTCAATTTTATTCCATGGCCTTTTTGGCCTACATAACTCTTCGGATTTCAGATGTGCTGAGAAGCACAACTAGTTGCAGCTTGCATCCAGGGCATGTTTTCACATATATATAAGGTCAGCAATTGTTTAGATATAACTTTTAAAAACCATTGCTTTTTGGACCTTTTTTATATTCTTCGCGTAGTATTTTCAGCTGTTCATCGCTCTTGCCCTTTTTTTTGTTTCCATGGGCGAATTTTTAAGTTTCCATAGGTAGAACATGAGCTTTCAGTTTTAGCCAACAACATCTCAAGTGACTAGGGGGAGTTCGAGCCAATGCCAAACATCGGGACAACCGACCAGAATGATTTAGGCCTACAATCCAACTCACCAAAGGCAAGTTTTGTCACCAACTTAGAGCCGAGACACTGAATACACAGGGATGCGGTCCAAACACAGAGGTAGAAAAATGGGGAAGTCCTCGGTATCAAAAAGTCAAATGAGACAAGTCAAGGTTTAAAGTCAAATAGGAAGGTCATGTATGGATGGAGTCAAGTGAATATGGAGTCTACACTAGCAGACAACTGGTGTCAGGAAAGACCATATCTATGTAAGGTGGAAAACCAGTGGGTTTTGTTAAATGACCTAAATGTGCAAGCAATTGTCCATTTTTATGATTTACAGTTCATTTTAAATAGTTTGCCACATCAGGAATAATATACCAAGCAAATGCTGTAATCATGACTAAATCAACAAGATAATAATCCAAAGTCAGTGATAACATACAATAATAATCATCATGTACCATCTGAAACACTGCTGCAATAGATCTCTAAGCACTGAACTGAAACTGTATGGGATAAAGGGTCACATCAGTCATCAAATCTGAACTCTCAAGGCTCAGCCTTGACACAAGGTCTAAATAATATACTACTCTGATCATGAGTGATCCAAAATATATAGCCATACTCTGGAATAATGGAAGCTCTGGAATGTGCAGATATCTGCTGAACAAGGATAGTAGCCCTGCTACTATAGTGTGATAACAATACCCATGCGTATGCACGAAACTGTGATATATGCCAAAGAAGTGCTGGGAAATTACCTAAGGCAGCAGGACCCTTGCAGCCGGTTGTTATCTCTGAACCTTTTGAACAGTGGGGTATAGATGTTATTGGAGAGATAAATCCAAATTCTTCTTTGCAACATCGATACATCCTGACGGCTACCGACCACTTCACTAGATGGACGGAGGCTATCCCATTGCGCAAGATCAATGAAGATGCGGTCATCAGTTTCTTGAAGGAAAACATCATAACCGGGTTTGGGGTTCCAATTTTCCTTGTTTTTTATAATGCTCCCTATTTTTCGTCTTTTAAGATAAATGAATTTGTTTATGATTGAGGGATTAAGCTGCATTATTCAGCCAATTATTACCCTCAAGGAAACGGATTAGCTGAATCTTCAAACAAAAACCTCATTCGAATTCTCAAGAAGACTGTGATAGAAAAGCAGCGAAGTTGGCATATAGCTCTCCCAAATGCCTTATGGGAAGATAGGGTGACTCCAAAGAACGCATTAGCGGTTTCCCCTTTCACTCTTGTCTATGGCAAGGAAGCCATCCTTCCCCCCAACATCTTGCTCCCATCGTTACAGTTGTCCCAAGCCTCTCGAGGGTCTGGTAGCCAAGTCTTACAATCCAAGATCAATACCCTGCTTCAACTTGAAGAAGCCCGACAGAAATCTAAAGACCAATTCCATCAGCACCAAGACATAGTCAAGAGATGGTTCGATAAGAGGAAGTCCGGTAAAAGAAGTTTTGAAGTTGGGGATTTAGTCCTGAAATGAGATCATAATCATGAAGGCAAAGGGATGCACACGAAATTCCAACATTTATGGATAGGCCCTTACCAAATTTCTGCAAAGATAGGCCCATCCACTTATAAGTTGATAGTCCTCGAGGGAGAAGAAGTAGCCCTTCCTCTCAATGGCCTCGCCCTGAAACAATACTTTGCGTAGTCTCACTGAGACTTTCTGTACATAAATAAATTTTTTCTTCTATGTTGCTTTAGCCCTTTGTTTTCATCATTTTTAGCTATGTTGTTTCTTTTCTCGTCATTTGAACCTTTTGTACAAAGTTTGTTTTCTGAAAGTTCCTGCGGTTGGGTTTCTCATCAAGATAGATCTCTCGAAGAAATCTCACAACTCATGAATCCGAAACTACGCTCGAATGAAAGTTTATCTATGAATTCTGCTCTTGCTGAACTTTCTTCAGAAGGAAGGAAGCCTATTCTGTTAGTCACACTAATCTTGTTTAAATAACAGAGATCTATGACTATCTTTATTACTATCTTCGGGCTCCATCCACTCTCACACTTAAAGGCATCTCAAGAAGGTCATTGAAGTTGGACCCATGGAGAGTAGCACATCCCGAGGGCATAGGGTATTGAAATGACTCCATGCTGCAAATTTAACAACCAAAATGGCTTTGATCAAGGGTCTGTTTTCCAGAGATTCTCACCTCAATTGAAGCATGGCTGAGACAAAAGCAAAGCATGTAAGTCAAGAAAGCTGTCCAAAAGACTCAGCTCAAATTAGGCTCCTCTCCGTCCGTGAGGCTTGGTTAAATCAATAAAATCTCTCATTCACACAAAAGGACATTATGGATTGAGGAGCCAAAATCAAAGATCATGTCTAAAGAAAATATTTCTGGAAGGCTCAAACAGCAAAGTTGTCAAAAGTATGAACATCCAAAAGGATGCAAGCGGCATGGGAATGAGGAACAAGAGCAATAATGCCCATGAGAAAGTGTTGCAAATCTTGTGGAGTCCGATAGTAGTAGCCATCTGAAAGATGAATCTTCTAAAATGAACCCCATATGTTGGCCCTTTGAGAGTTTTAAAGATGTCTCTATCAAAGCTCCCCTTTCCCCAATGGCTAGCAGATAAAGTGACTTTTTCCTTCGCCGAGATTCAAAGGCTCAGCTGAATATTGCATATAAGATGGATATCTTTTAAGAATGTTTCGGATCATCGAGAGAAATTTTTTCAGAGATCTGTGTTCGCCAGTGACTTGCCAATTGTTGTTGGAGCAACATCCCCCCCAAAATTTTGTACATATTGGGGCCCCTCCTTTTAGTTTTTTCTAAGAAGACTGCCTAAAGAAGTTAATTCTCCTTTTAACTTAGTTTTTTTTTCAACTGAGGAATTTGCTTTAAAAAATTGAAGTTTTTTCTCCTAAGTTAAAATTCATGATTCCCTCCAAAAACTATGGAAGCAATTTGCATATCTCTCTCTGAAACTGCGGAAGCAATTTGCATCTCTCTCCCGAAATTGTGGAATGAAATTTCAAAAAACTCTCCCGAAACTGCGGAAGCAATTTGCATATCTCTCCCGAAACTGCGGAAAGAAATTTCAAAAATTCTCTCGAAACTGCGGAAGCAATTTGCATATCTCTCCCGAAACTGCGGAAGCAATTTGCATCTCTCTCTCGAAATTGCGGAAGGGATTTAAAAAAAACTCTCCCGAAACTGCGGAAGCAATTTACATGTCTTTCTCGAAATTGCGGAAGAATTCACGATTCTCTCCCGACACCGCGGAAGAACTTGAGATTTCCTCCCGAAATTGCAGAAGAATTCACGATTCTCTCCCGACACCGCGGAAGAACTTGAGATTTCCTTTCGAAATTGCGGAAGCTTTCGTTAAATATTGCCGTAGTAATTTGTCGATAAGCTTGAACAAAGTTATTTCGTAAGTTACGGAAGGATAATCTGAGTCTTTCCGAAACTACGGGACGACTCGGCAAAACCATTCGCGATAAGCTTCCGAGAGACTGTATTTCGAAAAGATACACAAAGCGCTCCCGAAACACCGAAGCAATTCGCCATATTGTTCCACAACTGCGAACGAAACTCGTAAGTCTGCCCCGCAACCGGCGGTTGTGCTTAAATTCCAAGACGGCTTGAAAAGACCGCACCGTACAAGCATTAAAACCGCGTTAAAAAAGGCCACCTACCCGTTTAAATGTCGCACGTGTCTAGCTTTATATAAGGGCGGTGGGGTGTTGTCAACCCCATTGTTGGTTTGTTGTTCAAAGAACGCCGTTAGGAAGACCGCGTCAGCTCGCTCTAGCTCAACGCATCCACCACCGCGTCCACCTCACTCAACCACTGTCTCGTCTCCAGGTAGGCTTTTTAACCGCCATCTTTGTCTCATCTCCACATCAAGTTACTTTTTGGGTTTTCCCGTTCATAACGTGGCCGATAGACATTGGTAGCATAGGTCTTTTTTGTTTTTTAAGGCCGTCGTGGTCCCATAGGTTTCTCATTCCTACCAATTGAAAGCCGTAGCCATGACCATCCGAGTTTTTCACCGGCCGCATTGTAAAAAACTGTTGATGCCCCGAAGATCGCAGCATCAAGCAGAAAGGGATTCTTCCCGGTAGACTATCCCAATTAGATTGTCCACCGTTTGGTATGGGGAATTCGTTCGGTTAGCGGTTCCGGCAACCGTTAGATTTGGAGATTTGCTTCAATTATACTGGTTATGGCCCGATCCACCGTTTTTTTTTTTTTAATAGTTTGAAATGATATGCAAGTGCCTAAGCTAACTTAATCTAAATGCAGAACTCGAAACAAATCTGTATTTAAAATCGAAATAAACCTAAACTATCCCTGCAAGGAGCAAAATTATAAGTATGAGTAATGTGCTGGAAGAGTTATCTAAAAATCAACACACAGCCATTAAATCATAAAGATATATTTACAGCAAGAAAGCAACAGATATTAGAAGGTAGCTTCCAATTCACATATAACGCCTTCCATTACTCATGTAGGAGAAAATTCATTTGCACAAGAAACAGTAAGATCATTCAATACAGAGAAATAATTCAAGACAGCAAAGAAAGATCTCACTGTAGGATATGAAAGTCACAAGAATAATCCAGCATACATCCAAAATCCATTTCCATGCAAAAGACGTCCTCTCCAGGCTCTTATTAGGCAAATTTAATTTTCTTGGAGCAAGTGCAAGATAGCTCGTACAAGTTAAGAAAATTCCTTTTCCCTGCAAAAATCCCTCTACACTATTCTCTAAACTTCTATTTATATCTTTACAAAATGCCTCTTGGGCTGCCACCTGGCTCTTTACACATGTCCTCTACAGACTTTTCCTCTTAATAAACAAATCGTGGCCCTTTTCTTAAAAAAGAAAATTTCTCAAAAAGAAAAAGGACAGCTGTCCAGTGATTCTACACTTTAAACATAAGGAGACCAAAAATAAAAAATAGGAACAACGCCTTAGGATCAGCGTGTTCACCCTTGGGAAGGCGCTCCTGCTGGGAGAGAGGTGCCCGGACTGGCTGCTACTGCTGCTGCTGCTTTCTTTTCCTCCTCTGCTATGTAACTGAACCAGACACCAGTGTCTCTGATAACCACATTTGCTGGGGAAGGGAGCAAGATCTTCTGGGAAGTCACATGTTTACCAAGTTCTGCTTCAACACCCTGAATTTCTGCAACTGCTGCTTGGTGTATTTCTTTAAGCAAATGACTGTAAATTGATGACAACCCAATATAGTGATGGAGATCATCAGTGGCTAAGACATCAATCTTCTTTACATATTCTATTTGAATGTCTAGCTCTTCCTTCAAGTCTGATAAACGTTGCTCTTTGTTTGGGAACTCATCGAGGGAAAGAGGAAAACTCATCTTGCACTTATCATGTACTTCATGGATTTTTTGATAGGCTGTTACTTTTATCCATTGTTCCTTGGATCTTGGCCATTAGCTTAAGGCCATAGTTCCTGCAGAATTCCATAAGGGCTATATCTTCTTTAAAATCATCTACAGACTTGAATGGGAGATGCTTGGGGAAATCAACCTTCCCTTCTCCCCATTCCATCTGGTTCAGGATGTTTGCTTTAACCCGAGTATATTTTCCCTTAAGCCTATTGGCCTCTGCATTGACTTCTTTCAATCTAACCATCATGGCTTTGAGCCTGCACACTTCCTCAGTAATCGGCTCCTGTGTGGCGTGTATTTGTTTCAGAATGTCACAGGACAGCTCATGAAAGGGAGACATATCTATTGCTCTGCTCTTTGCCTGCTCTAATTGCTCAACCATTGCTTGCTTATCTGCTTGCAGATGAGAAACTCTAGCTTCATAATCGTTCTTTTATGCTTCTAAAACCATCATTTGGACTGCCAGGTGCTCATTTTCTTCTTCTAAATGGCGATACTTATCTGACAATTCCTTGTGCTCAACAGACAGGTGATTATATTTATTCACTACAAGATCCCTGTAAGCCTGCTCTCCTCTTTGTTGACTCGAATTCTCTAACCATATCGACCACATTGTCCTGTGTTGCTTTTGCTGCTAACACAGCGGCGGATGCCATGGCTATGGGAGCCTTATTTGTATTTTGCATCACCGTGGTCTCCCGCCGGGTAACAATATCTTCTTGGAAGAGTCTCTTTATCCTCTCTTCCGATTTCAAGACTACTGCCTTCCTCTTCTTATCATATACAAATTCATCCCATCGGGACACAGTATGATCTTCTGATGGAGTGTAAGGGACGATTGGGAGGTCTATTACATGTATTTCTGCTTCTATGGGTGGGGTCTGTACTACTTGAGACGTGTCTGTTCCCACATTTTGGGTGCTGGGGACACCTGCTTGAGCTGTGTCTGCCTCCACATTTTGGGTGCCGAGAACACCTGCTTAAGATATGTCTGCCTCCACATTTTGGGTGCCGGGAACACCTGCTTGAGATATGTCTGCCTCCATATCTTGGGTGCCGGAAACACCTGCTTGAGATATGTCTATTTCCATATCTTGGGTGTCGGAGCCACCTGCCTGTTCCTCTTCAGTTTTACGCCTTCTTTCTTCTTCTTCAGCTTGCTACTGATTTTCACTTTCTTCCCTCAGCTCTCGATCTTCCGCTTCCTTCTTCACCCTTGCATCTTCAGCTTCTTTTTGCAACCTTGCATCTTCAGCTTCTTGATGTAGCCTTGCTTCCTCTTTCAATCTTTGTTCTTCGCGGGCTAGGGCATCAGCTGCTTCTCTCTCTTTCTGCAGACTGGTTTTTCGGGCTGGGGCAGAGCTAGAGCTTGGTCCACTGCCTTGACGACAAATCTGCAACTCAGTCATGTTGCTGATGCCTCTGAACACTTTTTCCTCGGCATCATAGTAATGGGCATATTCAAAATGAGCATAAACTTCTTTGCAATGCTCGACAACCTTGCTCTGCCTATCATTTCTATGGAAAATCATTTCACCGAAGTGGAAAGCTTTCAGCTCTTGAACGAATTCCTCAGCTGATGCAACCCTGAGAATTTGTAGGCTCCTATGCAGAAGGGTAAAGGAGGGAAAGAAGCTTTATGTTGCTTGTTAAGCACCCCTCCTATTCCATCAAGGAAATTTGCCTGACTGCTTTTTTGAGGACTACATAATCAGTAGCGTATTTTGGCAAAATGTATGGCGCTTTAGTACCTCCAAACATCCTGATGTAGGTGCCCACCTCTAAGAAATAAAAATCGCCATAGTTTTCCAGGACCTCCATGGCATTTTCTGATAGACAATTGGGCTCTTCCTTGAACATCTGCTCATATAGAGGCATGATGAATTCTTCGCAGATGAGCTTATAGCTTGCTCTGTAATTTTTAGCCCACATTATTTTATAAGCAGTGTAGACCGGGGTGTTGGCTTTATCCCATGTGCAACCTAGTCTGGGGAAAGAGAGTTTGGCCAAAATACAGTCAATGAGATAGGAAGACATGTAAAATTCTGACTTTTTTAAGGCCAGACCTTCTCTTGCAGCGGCCACTGTGGCTGCCAAACTATCCGACAGGATAGTATCCCAGTCAAACACGGTTCCTTTGAATGCTATGAAGTGGATGATGGGGACCCACTGTATCCTATATACAGTGCCATCGGGCATGCCGAAAATTCTGCATAGCGTCAGGGCGATTAACCTAAAAGGAGGTCTTAGGCTCTGAACATCATATTCATCATTACCTCTCTTTCTCAAGTGTTTGCCCGTGACCAATAATTTTTTGGCCATCTCAATATTATTCATCTTTCCCAACCATTCATCACTTAGAGCTTGTTGGGGACGTGATAATTTGTAGGCTGCAGCAATATACGCTGGATGGAATGAAGCGAAAGGCTCTCCCTTGCTGTCATGCAACACTCGTCTCTGTGTTGGCATGTTCCAGTATCCACCCGATCACTTCAGAGCATGGGAACAATTCAAGGCGGGTAGAAGCCCTATCTATGCCGGAAGTTCTGATGTTGAGGTAGATTTGTTCTTCTTCCAATAATACATCTGGGATATCCTGGTCCCTGATCATCTGGTAAAAATCTCCCCAACGGACCTCGGGAGGAACGCCGATGGTACACTTAGTGTCTTGGAAAATGGTTTCAGTCTTGGAAAATGGTTTCAGTCCTCAGTTGCACTGGCTCTGGTTCCATCACTTTAGTTTTCTTTCTACCACCTTTTGACATAGTGGCTTATCCCTGCTAGCAACCAAATGTGAATCATTATAAAAATTTGCAACATGTTATGAGAGTGTAACATAGAGAAGGACAATTTTAAAATGCTAATGAGAAATATAGACAAAATTATAAGCTACATGCTGGGGAAGCAAAATAGATCATTTCAGAAAACGAAATATGGTCCTGAGACTTGATTATTCTACGACTTGATTATTCTACGGAGACAATGCCTAATCAGGAACTTTTGGAATGCTTCCGAAAAGGTAAGCATATGACGTGGAAAAAAAAAACCTACTTCCCTCCTAGTCCTTGGAGAGAGGGTGCCCTTCATCGTAGCACTTCTAATGGTCAATGGTGGGTTGGCCTGGGGTGGAAAAATCCTATGAATAAATAATGAAACAAGGAATTGTTTTCCACATTCATTAACTGAGCCGAAAAGGTGAGTGGTTGAGTATCTCAACCGACCACGACTATCATTAATAACACTTGCGAAACGGTCTGTAGCTGGTATGAAGTTTGAATTAGGGTAGGAAAACGATCGGAATGCGGCTGGTGAAAAAATCGGATGGTCATGGCTACGGCTTTCAATTGGTAGGAATGAGAAACCTATGGGACCACGACGGCCTTAAAAAACAAAAAAGACCTATGCTACCAATGTCTATCGGCCACGTTATGAACGGGAAAACCCAAAAAGTAACTTGACGTGGAGATGAGACAAAGATGGCGGTTAAAAAGCCTACCTGGAGACGAGACAGTGGTTGAGTGAGGTGGACGCGGTGGTGGATGCGTTGAGCTAGAGCGAGCTGACGCGGTATTCCTAACGGCGTTCTTTGAACAACAAACCAACAATGGGGTTGACAACACCCCACCGCCCTTATATAAAGTTAGACACGTGCGGCATTTAAACGGGTAGGTGGCCTTTTTAAACGCGGTTTTAATGCTTGTACGGTGCGGTCTTTTCAAGCCGTCTTGGCATTTAAGCGCGACCGTCGGTTGTGGGGCGGACTTACGAGTTTCGTCCGCAGTTGCGGAACAATATGGTGAATTGCTTCGGCGTTTCGGGAGCGCTTTGTGTATTTTTTCGAAATACAGTCTCTCGGAAGCTTATCGCGAATGGTTTTGCCGAGTCGCCCCGCAGTTTCGGAAAGACTCAGAATATCCTTCCATAACTTACGAAATAACTTTGTTCAAGCTTATCGACAAATTACTACGGCAATATTTAACGAAAGCTTATCGACAGATGGGTAGGATAAAAGAATAAACAAACTACATACCTTGCAAGCGACCTGAGTCATGGATATGATTGCTATGATGTTGAAGATTGTTCCCGTAGAGATCAAATGAGAGTTTGATGCTTTATCTTGCCCACACGAATTATGCCCAGCTCCACAAGTGCGCCCTCCTCTCTGTCGAACCAAGGACAACAAGATCAATCAGTTCAAGTAAGAATGGAAAAAATACAAATGACGAACATGTTAACAAAGAGTGAGAGGTACGAAGACAATGATACTCCCTGTAACCGACGAAGAGAAAAGAAAGGGGCAAGGAGAGTCTCCCCAACCAGTGCGCCCTCCTCACCAAATCGACTTCTTCACCTGTAGATAAAACGTGGAGAAAAGATGTGCAAAGATAATCACCAATACCTTCAGTGCAAAGGAAGAACAGTTTCAATCAACACCAATAACATCCAAAACCAGAGCAAAATTATTTGCAAAGATATATTTTATTCCAAAAACCAAGAGCCAAAAGTCCCTTTACAATGAGAGGGTCTCTCCTTTAAATAGCTATGGGAGAGACCAAAACCCTAACCACCTTTTTAATGAGTGGCTAAGATTAAAAGATACATAAGTGATAATCTACGGTTGAGATGAGCTCAACATAAAGTACATGGATCAACTCAAAAATATAACAAGACGTCATGGACAAAATCGCCCTAGGGGGACGTCCCACTCGAAGTGACTAGTAAAACATGACATAACGCTCATGGTGGGTCTAGGGGGTAACATATATCCTCCCTAGTGTGTCCCCATGGCACAATAACATAAGATGACTCAATAAAGTACAATAATATGCCCAAGTGGCAAAGTTGTGTGCCTCCAAAGACACCATAAAACCATATAAAATGAGCCTGGGAAGTGTGTAGGCCCCACTGACTTCTGCAACTGCCATGGAAGGTGTGGGAGACATCACACTCATCATCAAAATCATTCATATGCCATTTCCTTTCCTCAGTAGCCCAAATCAATTTCCTCTGTAGCCAATTTTACCATTTTTTATGCCTTTGTAAATCACATGTAAAAGATAACAATGCCTATAACTCTCTGCCTGGTCACCCGGGGCCAACTCTGATTGCACCATAGTGTCTGGGAGTATGGAAATATAGTAAAAACAAGTGGCTGGACCCCATACTCCCTCTGTAGAGCCATAGGTGAATGAAATAAATCATGAAACTGCTCTGACAGGCCATTTTTAATGACAAATCTGCACTGAAGTGATAAACTGAGAGCTAAGTCACCTGACACGGGGACACGAGACATGTAGGACACGAAAATACGAGAGTCCGACACGGACACAGTGACCCCCGGAATCAGGATATGTAGGACACCTTTTATATACATATATATATTTTTTTAAAATATATTAAAATTTAAAAATATAGACATATAGATCCAAAAATATTTAGAAACTAGAACATTTACAAATATTCAATAGAAATTAGAATAAAAACACCTTAATGATTATGATTACACATTGTCATTCACAAATCACGATTCACGAATCACAACACATTTCACATTTGTCATTCACAAATCACAATGAGACATCAGACACATAGATGCATGTCGGAACCATATTTCTCATTAAGTCATCAAAATCAAAATGTATACATATATGTCGGAATGCCATTGGGCACTGGAAAATGCCAAATAGACTAATAGTAAATACAAAAAGGGGTGGATCAAGATGGGAGAATCCCGTATGTCAGTAGTCCTCCTCCATGCCTGAATCAACATACTCATCACTGCCATTGCCCTGATCCTCATCCTCATCCTCCTCCCCCTCCTCCTCCTCTCTACCCATTTGACGATCTGAATCTGCTGCTGTGGAGGATGACCCCTTTATACAATCACTATCATCAAAAGTGACCGGCTCTAGCACTGGATCATTAAGATCCATGTTTTCTAATGCCAACTCCATACTGCTGTCCAAACCCATATCATCAGGAAAGACATCCCACATCTTTGTCTTTCCCTTCACCCACTCCTCCCTCTTCCTGTAAATAAAACGAAGCTTGGAGTGCACATACACCATCGACTCTGCCCTGGACTGCTCAAGCCTGCTCTTCTTCACACTATACAAGTTTCCATATGTGCTCCAATTCCTCTCACAACAAGAGGATGATGTAACTTGAGAGATGACCCTGAAGGCTAACTTCTGTAGAATAGGGGATGTTACCCCATGAGTTGCCCACCAAGCATAGGGTTTCTTACCCTCCCTATCTCTAAGCACATCATAGCCTCCAAATCTCCCAGTGCCAGTGGAAAAATCTACAAAGCCATCCTCCACCTCCTCAAGCATGTCTCTATCTTGAAATAGCCGTCTAAGTGCTATCTTCCTCCCATTTGCAATCTTTGCATCCATGTGAGGAGGCACTCTGTGTGAGGCCCCCGATCCACCAGTGAGCCACTCCTGAGTGTAGAACTTGGGGTTCAAGGAGTAGGCCAAGCAATGCAAAGGTGTGCAATTCTTATCCCACCTGGAGATAAGAATATCTCAAATAATGGTCCATAAGTTCTGTGCTGATGTCCCATACTCGGGACACTCATTCTCCATGACAATGGACCTCATGGACTCAATCATGGAATCCCACCCCTCATAAACCTCTGCTAGGATGGGCTGGTCCGTGTCTGCAAACCGCAACAAAGAAATGATTGGCTCCATGATCTTAATAGTAAGATCCACCGTGTCCCACCAACCATCATTTAACACCATGTCCTTCACCTTTTGTGAAGCAGCCTGATCCGTCTTTCTTCAAAAAGCCCCAAACTCTGAAATCACCATGGACCCAAGAGCGGTTTTGACCTCCCTCAACCTCTTGAGCATGATGAATGAGGAAGCAAACCGAGTATCTGCAATCTTCAGCAATGAAAGCTGTGTGTACTGTTTGTAGATGGTGAGGGCATTTGTGTGGTTTTGTACAAAGTTACGGATATGGTGTGCATCCTCAATAAGTTTGTTAATCCATGCCACATCTGAAGCAATGGCTTTCAGTGCTAAATTCAAGGAATGGACAATGCAAGGTGTCCAAAAAACCTGTAAGAGCAATAAAAGCATGTATCAATGTCTCTACAACACTAACATTGCAATGACCAAATTCAAACAATGAGCAAATTAGAAATGAAAGGTGTCCAAAATGAACATACCTGTGGATATTTAGCTTCCACAATCATGCCAGCAGCCTTGCAAACAGGTGCATTGCCCGTGATGATTTGTACACACGACTCAACACCTACTTCTTCAATGGTTTTGATGAATAAATCACCCATAAATTGTGCATCCTTGTATTCCCCAAGAGCATCCACCGCTTTCAAGAACAACGGTCCATTTTGGGAAGATACCATGAAATTGATGAGTGGATGGCGTGCGGGATCCGTCCATCCATCAAAAACAATACTCACACCGGATCTAATTGGCTCAAGAATTTTATCTACCTCCTTCTTTGCTTTAACCAACAATGTGGTTCTAAGCTTCTCTGAACCAGGAGGCACATAACCATTTGGAGCTCGTTCCAAGATAGTTTTAACCATCTCAAAATACAATGGTGACCATGCAACATTGAATGAGATGAAGTTGAGGTAGAAGAAAAATGCAATAGTAAGGTCTACCTCTTCTCGCACCTCTTTTTGGAAAATCCTATCCATTGGACCACCTGTAGATTGCCTCTTTCTTGTTTGATAAGTATCTCCACGTCCAAGCCCATGAATGCTAGGTGGAAATGGAGGCTTGGTGCTAGAGGACTTCCTCAAAAATGGAAGAGGATCATCCTCTTTTTTCTTGCTTGCTGCTGTCACCTTCCCTAAGCCAACATGATCCTCTCTTTCCATATCCCTCCTTTGGTGAACAGTCACCGCTTTGCATGAAGAAATTCCACAAGAAGGAAGGGCCAACAAATGGCCCTTAACCCGGAAATATGTGCTCATGAACTCATGCTTGCAAAAATTGCATCTCCAAGACACATTGCCTCTGCTGTCCGCCAGATTGCACACTAGCAGCGGAAATCTTTCGAAAGCTGTCTCTTCACTACAAGTGAGAGAGGTGAGGCCTTGGGGGCAAGCAATGAGCCAGGTACTGTCACCTGAATCCCAGCTCCTCCGTTTAGGCTAACTCCTAACGAAGCCAAGGGGGTAGTCCCTACAAAAGAGTTGTCTAAGGCTCTTGTGTGTTTAAAATGTTTTTAGGTGTTGTGATGCGGATGGGTGTTGTTTAGGAGTTTTTTGAAGGTGAGAGACACAAAAATGCTTTGAATAAGACCAAGATAACGCAATCCACGTTGCAATAGAAGATAAGAGATACACTGAATCAAATATAAATCACTCTTTACGAAAATTAACACAAGTACTCCAAAAAAATGAAATATATGATTTAAGGACCAATGCCTTATGGAGTCAAAAAATGTATAAGTGATTGAATTTGTTTGATACAAGTGTTTCGAGAGAAATGTTCGTGAGATCGTTTTGCAGCTTATCTTGGTAAATTTAAGATTTTAGTGGTCTTGATTATTATGGCTAAGAACAAGGATATTCAAGAAGTGGAACCTTAACCGAGAAAAACACTGGCAACCTTTAGATGATAGGTCGGGAGCACCCAAATTCAGAGAACAAGTGTTCTTACGGCTTGACAGCCCTCGAGTCTAACAGTCGATTCCCGGCACCACCTGTTTTAGGAAGTACTCAGTGATTTTGTTTTGGTTGGGGTTGTGGGTAAAATTTTAATTAATGTTATCACTTATGAAATTAACAAGTCTTACACCTTTCTGAGTACTAGCCCAACCGTTTTCGGTTTGCAGAGCATACGGGTGTTGGACAAAGACCAAGATAAATTAATTAAAAGGGAAGTATGGGTTGAAAAGTTTTATTATTAGAGCACTTTGTTCAACTCTCCGACAGAGAGCGCTCTTGACTTGATCTTATGACCACAGTTCAAGAGACTTGCTAATTAAAAAATGCCTAATGCAAGGAACGATGCAAGACTAATAATGCTCTCCAATAGAGAGTGCTCTTGAGTTGGATTTGGCCAAGTTCAAGAGACTTTAGTTCGTTTTAGGAAGCAAATAGAAGTTGCAAAAGCAAGATACTTCAAAAATGCTTAAATCATGTGATAGATCAGAAAGATATGAAATACTGCTAACAATGCTACTTTGCCAAATAAAATGAAAAATGAAAGATCTAGTGTTCTACCACACAAATCTTAATCTAAAGGTGGGATCAACCTCCGAACAAGGTCAACCACTAGAAGCCACCAGTCTTGGAAACCTTCCAGCTAGTTGGATGTCCACAAGAAGCTGATGGGGGAACGAGAAGCTACCACAAAGTTATGTGGCCTTTGGAATACAATCCCAAAGTTAGCTTACTCTAGTCAAGGTTTGGAAGAGAAGTGACAAGATAAAAATAAAATACTGAACAGAAAATAAAGTCTAATCTACCCAAGAATCTCTTTCAGGTCAAAGACCTAACTCGGGAGAGCATGGGGGTAAGTAAATCGGAAAATATAACAAAAAAAAAAAAACAACTCTCCGATAGAGAGCACTTTTGATCCACTATCGGTGAGATTCAAAAGATTTCTACTTTAAACAGTCTATTGAAATGGAAACTAATCTAAGAGCATATCAGAGATCTAAGCTAGAAACTCAAACCAATCAAAAAAGACTACAAGGCTTCCCCAAATGGGGGAAGTGAAGGTGGGGGCTTAAAAACCCCACTTGCAACTTTATTATGAGAGTACAAATGCCTTTGGGAATGAAACCTGTTATCACATATATAGTAGCCGGGCTACCATACATTATTTTTCAGATTCCAGAGCACATTTCAGCCAGTTCCTTTACTTTGAGATGATGAGATGAGCAGCTATCTTTGGATCACTATCAGATTGTGGATAGCAGTTGTATTCCCCATGCCATGACTGAGTCTCAGGACACTCAGAGAGATGACCGATGTAGCCATTATACCATTGGTACAGAGCAGTCAGTAGTGCCCAGAGTTACAGCAGCAGTTTCGGAGGACAGATGATGGTACAGGTTGATGAGCATTCAGGTATATGACTCAGCAGGTATATCATGGTGTTATGGTTAGATTGCTTTTATACTTATTCTTATAGCATGTCTTAGCACTCAGTGTCATGATCTGGCGATCATATAGATATTTGGACTTGGTTGATCTATTATATATATTATATTGTCCCTACTCAGACTTAGAAGTTCACTATTCATACTCATTGGTATGTACCCTCCTTAGGGAGAATAGAGGTGATCATTCCACCATATCTTGGCTTGCTAGTGTTGGCTCCATTATTCATTGTCTTCATCCATCCATGGCCTACCTTCTAGTTTATCACCCTGACTTACTACTTGACTAGTGACATGGAGGACTTTTCCCCACTGTAGCCTCTGTATTGGATGAGCTTCCCTGTTTATTGTGTCTCGGCTCTGAGTTGGTGACAAAACTTACCTATGGTGAGTTGGAGTTCCTTGGAATTCCCCCTAGTCACTTAAGTTGTGTTGGCTAAACCTGAAACTTTTAGTGCTGCCATGAATACAAAATCTGGAAAAATGAAATGCTATATCTTGTATGAAAAGCCCATTCATGCAATGTGTTTTTAAACACACATGAATGAAAGGCGTGCCAAATGAAAATGGCCATAAAAATAAAATGTTATATCTTGTGGAAAATAAATACCTAGGTAAACAAGTTGTCCATGACACACCTAGAAGTGCTCAGGTAAACAAGTGCCTTAAAAACACACCTGCAGCAGAAAGCCTAAAAGAAAAATGTAAATCTATGAAATGTGTTTGTAAACACACATAGATCAAGGCTATGGAAACTTCAGGCCCAAAAAGCAATGGAACTTAAAAGCTACATCTAAACAATTGCTGGCCTTATTTGTATTATGGATTGTGCGCATCTGTGAAGGTGAATAAACCCTCTTTAAACAACTCATCCATTTGTGAGACACCGCCATTCCCTGTGTTATTTCTCATTCAGTATATACTATGGTGTATTCCCTTTCCCTTGCCAAAGTGTCACAAAGTCAAGACAGTTAAGTTATCCCTTAGCCTAGCCAGTTAATTTAAGCCTTCACCCTTCACTAGCAAATTGATCACAACTATGAAGTGAGTATGATCCTGAAAGTCTAGTCTGAGTAATAATAATAATTAACGACACTATATATTTGGATTTAGATCGCCAGTCATGATTACTCTGTGTTATAATTGTTATTTGAATAAGTTGTAGAGCATATATTAACCTTGACACTTTGCAGCAGCTATTAATGATGATCTGAGTTATATTTGGTCTTGGTTAGACCTAGTTTGACCATGGAGGACCATGGGACATGAGATGTTGGACCTTATGATGATATGGATAGATGATATATGGTCTATGTATACATACATGATGACTCTATGCAGTAGCTGCAGGGTTATGATGATGATTCTGGGGTTGCAGCAGTGTTTGTATATGTACAGCGCATTATTATTGGCCTTGATCCGGTATATTGGATATTTATTTTGATGATGCAGAGATTCATATGGTGTATGAGTACACATCTTGGATGGATTTGGACCTTCTGAGTCCAATGGGACAGTTTGTTTTCAGTTCCGGGCACTTACAGTGATGATTTAGCCTCAGTAGGCTGTCCTAGTGCAGTTTTGGTCTGTCAGAGGCCCTGTCGGAGCAGATGTGATTTTTATCCGGTTGACCTAGGGCGCTGATGATGGAGGGGGTGGTCCAACCACTTGTTTTTACCATATTACCCCCCTCCCGGACACACTGGTGCCCTCACCTTGACAGCGAAGGCACTCCAGGAGGCTGTTTGGGGCAGTTTCACGCTTCCCGAGGCATTTCAGGATTGGTAGAAATGGCTATTGAGGAAATCGATTTGGGCTACTGAGGCAAAGTTATGGCATGGGATGATCAGTGATGATAGATCGGGACCTTCCACACCTTCTCCAGCAGTTTCAGCTTCATCAGGGCCCGCATCCATCACTTATGGCACTTTCTGTGGATTTTTGAGGTCTTTTGAGGACCACGACTTCACTATGGAGGCACGATTTGGTACATTCATGATTATTTTTTTGGTTATTGTGCTATGGGGATTGACCAAGGAGGGATAAAATTACCCCTTGGACCCACCATAAGCCTCTTATGATATTTTGTCATCATGATTTGGTGGGATTCCCCTCTTGTAGGGCGATTTTGTCCACTTACATTATATTTTATTAGTGATCCATGTATTTTATTGTTGAGCTCATCTCAACCATTGATTAGATCATGAGATCTTTTAATCTTAGCCGCTCATGTAAAAAGTGGTTAGGATTGTACTCTCTCCCCATCCTATTTAAGGAGGGAGCCTCTCATTGTAAAAGTCATCTAGAGATTTTTGGCTCTTGCCTCTTGGAATAAAATTTCTATCTTTTGGAGTACATGCTTGGATTGGAGTGGATGTTGGTTGTTTCGATTGTAAATGCTATTGTCCATTGCACTGGAGGATCTATTGTAGCTATCTTGCATATTTGCCATACTTTATTTGCAGGTTAAGAGGACGATTTTGACAAGTGCGAATTGGTGGGGAGGCTTGCCCTTCAAGCTTGGAAGAAGTCGTTTTGGGTTTGACAGGGAGTAGTTTTGCCTTTGTGTCAACTATTCTATGTTTCTCTCTCTCTTGCTTGTATCTACCTTCAATTTGTTAAACTGATTGATGCTTTGCTCCTTGGCTTGACAGGTTAGAAGGAATCACATGTGGCTTGGAAAAATCGATTTGGCAAGAGGGCTTCAACAATTCTCCATTTGATCTTTGGCAAAGTAATCCTCGTCTCAACTAGCATTCATCTCTTCATCCAGGTATGTTCCAAGAGGTATGATCTTCTCTTCCTTGAATCTTCCATAATTTCTAGATCACAAAAACCCTAATCAAATTAAAACCCTTGTTTTTTTTGGTATTTTTTAGATCTACTTAGATCTAGCCTTGTTCTTGAAAAGATATTGAAAACCCACCTCTATAGGATCCACCCCTAGTTGGATCTATAGTTTGGTGGTGATTGGCTAAAAATTGACACACTTTTCAATGCAAAAAGCCCTCTTGAACCTAAATCGATTTTCCTAAGAGAAGCTTGTTGGGTTAGATCTAGCACATGGGTAGGTGAGATCCCACTTGATTTGAAATCTAGACACTTGATAACCTATACCCACATCTTTACTTTGGTGAAAACTACCTTGTGGACATCTCTCCATGTTTTAAGGGGTTAAAACCCCCTTTTGATTCTCTTGGCATCTTAAAACTCAGATCTACTAAGATCTAGCCATTGGGTTCACTTGAAATTTTAAACATACATAGATCGGGGTACTAGATACTTGGATCTACAGTTTGGTGGCCATTGGACTTGATTTGGTCCATCAAACCCTCATTTTAGCCCTCCTTGAGCAAATCGCACCCCCTTGAAAATTTGAGTTGGTCCACTTTGAGGAGGTGGGTGCTTGAGATTTTTGTGGATTTGGAATGCCCATGCCTTGAAACCTAGGTCCATACTGTCTTTTTGTCACGATCCGCCTTGGGGATTGCATTCCTTGTTTTAAGGGATTGTGGTCCACTTAGGGTAATCACTTAAAAACCTAGATCTAGTAAGATCCAACCATTGGATCTCATCTAACCCACTTGACTTGGCTTCTAGGTGTCCCGATCTACACTTTGACATACTTCTTGACTCCATTAGCCCATTCAACAAGGCACTAGTCCTTCTCCAAGCAAGTCGCACTCCTTGGGATTCGTGTCAAAGCCTAGATCTAGTACATGGGTACTCCTAGAACCAACTCAAACTCATAGATCTAGCCTATATCTAACCTATAGTACCATCCTCACACCTAACTTCACCTTGTGGGTCCACCTAGAACCATTTCACACTTCCCAAGAAATTAGACCCACTTGTGTATACACATGGTACTTTACCTAGTTATCATACCCCATCATGTGGCCTAAACCATACATAGGTTGAAACATTAACAATCTCTTACACCTCCCTCAACCATACCTTAACCCTTAGGTCCACTTAGCCTTGCATTGGTTTCCGTAACTCATTACTTACTTACCTTTAGAAACCTTTGTTTGGGTCCAATCAACTGTGATTGGGGTATAGGGTCTCCCCCTTGGTCTAGTTATACCTTGACCTAAAGCGAAGAGTGCCTCAGTTGACGTGACTCCCACCTGCATTGGGAACCGTGGCATCTCTTGGGTCACCTCTTTAGTTGCCTAACTCCTCTACCGTCCCGGATGGGATACCTCTAGGGGCAACTACAAGTTGTGTGATAACAAAACCCTTGTAAGGACTTTGAGAGAAATAACTTGGAAAATACTTGAAACAAGCTCTTAAGAGCTATTACAAAGGATAAATAATGATTTCTTGCTTTGGATCGTCCTTTTGGTTTCTTGATGGCTTCTTGTATCAGAAGCTTCTTTCTTCTATTTGCTTCAAATCTTCTCAAAGCTCTTCTTTCTCAAAGAAAGAACTATCACAAATGAGCAACTCAAATACCCATTAGCATTAGGAAATCAAACAAATTGGAAACTACTTAGATCTATCAATCAAATAAAACTAAGGAGATGCAAGTTTTTTTTTAAATTTTTTGAATGAGATCTAAAACAAAACTACCAAATTCCAAATGAGAGAACAAATTTTAAACTAGATGCAAGATTTTAAATTAGAAATGGAACTAAATCTAACAATGTAAGTAGAAAACTAAATGATAAAGGAAACTAGACCCTAACTATGAAATGCAAAGATGAGATCTAAGATTAACCTTTCAAAGAGATGCAACTAACTATTACTAACAATTTTGTGTTTGTTTTGTTGTGTTTTAGGGCTAAAGATGGGGATGGACGAGAAGGGAAAAGAGGAGCAAACTTAAGGGGAAAACAAAGAGGGAGAAGGCACTAAAATGTGGTAAGACGTGAGCAAAGAGAGAAATGGCGAATGGAATGAAGAGAAGAGGCTAGAGGGAGACGAGAGGAGGAACTTTGAAGGGGGACGAGAGGAAGAAGAGAGGGCAAAAACGAATGGGAGAGGGGAATAATGAGATAGGACGAAACTAGGGCAAGGGAGGAATAGATCTAGGGCAAGGGATGAATGGGCTAGCAAATCAAATCAAAGGGATTCAAAGAGAAAAAGCGGGCTTGAAGAAAAGAAAGCCTAAGGTGACAAAGTAACCAATTTAAAAGTCTTTTTGATAAATGGATGGATCTTTGAATCTAACACTTCTTGCCAAAATTTTGATGTTATGAGATCGACTTTGGGAGATCCTGCAATGCACGAATGTTAGGAAAAATGGGTTCTTTGAAGAGATGGAGGAGACAACCGAGTTCCAACTCTTGTTCAAACCTATGAGATCTTCAAAATGTATCACTTACAAACAAATTTTGATCAAATGTAGTATGCAAAATTGAAAGAGATTAGAAGAGTGTTAGTATTTCCGACTACAATTCACTACTTCCAAATCACAAACAACCCAACATCAATGGACAAGTTGAACTCAAATGCCCATCCTATGGACTTAAAAAGTCTTCTGAGCTTTAACAAATTTGATCAAAACAATGAATAATGTAAGCAAAAACATGGAACAAGATCACCTTGATTTAACTTGAAGCAATTTCCATGAACAAGATCAACACACCATATGGACCTCCAAAGCCACTTTATTTCAATTAGCAAAAGCTATAACACATCTACAATCTGGCAGAGTAGGTTTGCCCAAAATTCTCCATGAGATAATAACCCAAAATGGGCCTCTCTTTATAGTAGAACCACAAGCTAAAACCCTAGGTCGAACTTGGCTTGAGTGAGAGCCAAAAACAAATAGACATGAAGTTAAATTCCAATCAACACCAAGCTTGGAGAGCTAACTCGAACTTGTTGGTAGGTGACAAGTGGATAGGTGGCAAACTAGCCTTTGGTGATGCATGGGAAGTATCACCCATGAAATGGGCAAGCTACAACTAGGATCCACGTGAGCACAAGGCAAGGGCGTGAGCTAAATGAGGGATGACGTGAGCTTGATGAGGGATGGCGAGTTGGCATGTGGGAGTGTGGTAGGTGCTAACTTGGGATTGCAAAGGGAGCCAAGCTATGGTGATTTGATGAGTCATGAGGGCGCCTACCATAGACTTGAATGCACATCTACCAATCCATTTAACAAGTGACAACTCACTAAATCGATTTTTGCATGGAAGAGGGCGAATTAGCTTGAGGAGATCTCTTGCTGGTGACTGGATAGTTGACTAAAGTCACTTGGAGTTGATTGGAATCTTCATAAATGTCTATTGCCATGTCATTTAGCCTTTTATTTTATTCATTTTTGATTATTTTGGAGAGATTTGGATATCTCCAAAATATTCAAATTTATTAATTTAATTAATAATTTCTCTGTAAATGGCTTTTCAGAGAAAATATTAATGATGAGGTTGAATTGACATCCGAAAGTTGGGTTTAGCTGGTCCATGGGTCATGTGTGATTTTTGGCTTATGAAACGAGCCATCAATCACTAAATTCGGACCCTTGATGACTGACATATTACAAACTCAAATTTCCTATTTAAACTATAGAGAAATTTAATTAAAATTTAAAAATAATTAAAAAATTAAAAACCCCAAATCCAACGCGTCCGGTAAAATTTTTTTGAAATTTTTTCTGGGGGTCCTAGAGACCTAGGACATGACCAAAACCTATTCTAATAGTGTCTAGTAGGTTTATACATATTAGTTGGACTCTAATAACCCCCCACGGCTCAGATTTTCAAAATCGGGCATTCCAGCTTTGGAGGAAGCGGGAGAAAACCTCATCGATTATATATCGCCTTAAGCAAAGTATAATTGACAAGGGAAAAAACTCCCTGGAATACCTTAGTTGCTTAATCAAGTCATGGGGAACCGAGCCACTCAGACCCTACTAGCACACTTTGTTACAAACCCCCATGGGGCCATGGTCATGTCGACTCAAAAACAAAACTGGCTAGCCAAAACTGGCTAGACCCAAATATCTGAAACCCAGATACTCTGGAAGTGAACACTGATGTGTTCCAACACTGGCGGCTCAATGAGGTTTCAACTATTGTACAGATACAGTTGATACTTGAGATTTCAGTGGATTTGGAACAGGAGTAATTCAAAACCTAGGTCTAGTAGGTCACCTTGTCAAATCTTGCCTCGGGGATAGCATTCCTTGTTTTAAGGGATTGTGGTCCACTTAGGTCAAACCTAGATCTAGACCTATTCATCCATCAATACTTTAATTTCCCACTTGTCTCATGAAATAGGAGTCCTTAACCACAAGTTAACTTTACTTTGACTCCATTATCCCAATTCCCAAGGCACTGGTCTCTCTCCAACTCAATTCAACTTTCCTAGATTGTTGGATTAACTTGTGGTTTGACCCTTGATTGGTGAGCTAAACCCTTTGATGCCATCATACTTCATGATCAAGCTTGTCACTAGTATTAGTTAGCCCCAATTCAACCCCTAAACTACCCTGCATTGGACACGGTTCCCAAGGCAGTGGATTTTCTCCCATTGACTAGTACTTTAATCCTGGATCCTATTTCAAATATCATAAGTCACTCTCACATCAATAGTGAACCAAAGCCATACTCATTGAACCCCTCACTTATCTTGTGACTTCATCCTAAGGTCTAGGATAAACCATACACCTTACTTCACTTAGAATTAAATTGATTTGGTGTCTTGGTTTTGATCTCTCCTGTTGGGAGTAGATCGGGTCTCCCCCTTTGTTGTCTGGGCTCGATAACATAAAGTGAAGGTTGCCTTGACTGGCGTGACAACCATCTATTGGAGGTCGAGGTGATCGTGGTTGCACCTTTTGAGTTGCCCTTCCCTATTGCCATCCATTTATGGATACATCAACAGGGGTAGCTACAGTTTAGGTGATAACAAGTTCTAGGAGGGGCTTGACTACTACTACTGGCTTGTTCTGTAGTGAAAATGAGAATACTAGGATTGAGTTCTTCTATGGACTCTTCCTCATGAGCAATCAAGATTCTTCCAAAGTCCTCATCTACGTTGTCTACCCAGTTAATATTCTTTGGAGAGTCCGGAGCATCATCACCCTGGGTGGGATACTCAGGATTGTCCGACCTTTGTTCCTCTGACCAGTTTATGATAGGAGGTTGAGGTGAAGCTTGGCCTACAGGGTTTCTTCTATCACCTTCATTAGGTTTCTTTTGTTGATTCCAATAAGGCTTGGGACCATAGGGATGCCTATACCTTTCAGCTTCTTTGTTCTTAGCTAGATCCCTAGTCAGGAGAGTCAAATTCTTCATCATTTCATGCATGCTTTCCATCATTTCATTGGGATCTTTACTAGGCTCTTTACCTTTCTTAAACTTAGGCTCAGATCTGGAAGAAGATCCACTGATCAGGTCAAAGAAATTTTGCTTTCCCATGGAAGCAACATTTGTTTCGGCCTTCCTAGCATTATCTTGTGCTATTTTCAAACTACCAGGGTCTTTGTCTCTCAGATGGTAACTGTTATCACACAACTTGTAGTTGCCCCTAGTGGTATCCCATCCGGGATGGTAGAGGAGACAGGCAACTAAAGAGGTGACCCAAGAGATGCCACGATTCCCAATACGAGGTGGGAGTCACGTCAACCGAGGCACTCTTCGCTTTAGGTCAGGGTGTAACAAGACCTAGGGGGAGACCCTATAACCAATCACAGTTGATTGGACCCAAACAAAGGTTTCTAAGGATGAATAAATGATGAGTTACGGAAACCAATGCAAGGTTAAGTGGACCTAGGAGTTGAGGTATGGTTGAAAGTGGTGTAAGAGATTGTTAATGTTTCAACCTACGTATGGTTTAGGCCACATGATTGGGTATGATGACAAGGTGTAGTACCATATGTTTACACAAGTGGGTCTTACTATCTTGGGATGCATGAAATGGCTTTAAGTGGGCCCACAAGGTGAAGCTAGGGTGTGAAATTGGTACTAGAGGTTAGGTAATGAGTAGATCTATACATCTAAGTTGATTTTACGAATACCCATGTACTAGATCTAGGGTTTGACACAAATCCCAAGGAGTGCGACTTGCTTTGAGGAGGACTAGTGCCTTGTTGGATGGGCTAATGGGGTCAACAAGTATGTCAAAGTGTAGATCGGGACACCTAGAAGCCAAGTCAAGTGGGCTAAATGAGATCTAATGGTTGGATCTTGCTAGATCTAGGTTTGCAAGTAATGACCCTAAGTGGACCACAATACCTTGAAACAAGGAATGCTACCCCCAAGGCGGATCATGACAAAAAGATACTCTAGACCTAGGTTTCAAGGTATGGCCGTTCCGAATCCCCAAAAATCTCAACCACCCACCTCCTTGAAGTGGGCAAACTCTCCTTCACAAGGGAGTGCGACTTCCTCAAGGAGGGCTAAAATGAGGGTTTGGTGGACCAAATCAAGTCCAATGGCCACCAAACTATAGATCCAAGTAGCTAGTACCCTGATCTATGTAGATCCCAAAAATCAAGTCAATCCAAGGGTTAGATCTTTGTAGATCTAAGTTTTGAGGTGCCAAGAAATTCAAAAGGGGGGTTTGACCCCTTAAAACATGGAATGATGTCCACAAGGTAGAATTTGTTTGAGTACACAGGGTACTACCAAAGGACCGAACACCAAGAGCAACCACTTCACACAAACAGATCACAGATCAACACACCGATGTTTTGACGTGGTTTAAACCCTCTTGAGGGAAACACTCCACGGCCCCGGCCAAATAGCTTCTACGGGACAATTTATTATGCAAAGAAAGAAAGTTACAAATGAGCTTCTCATAATCGATCAACTAAACAATGACCCTCCATGCTCTTTAAATAGAGATCATGGACCAATCGGGTGTTAAGCCACGGATCAAGGTTAGGTTTGATCTAAGAGAAGTTGAGCCGTTGGATCACTCTATGTCGGAAACATATCGTGACCGTCGGATTAAGTATTTACAAATGCATACTAATGCATACTAAAGAAACACACTATCCCTAACGGATATATTACACAAGTTGATCTTAACTAACTCCTAAGTGTCTAAATATCCTAACAGAATTCACCAAAGTAACAATCTGGGGGTAGGTTATCAAGTGTCTAGATTTCAAATCAACTGGGATCTCACCTACCCATGTGCTAGATCTAACCAAACAAGCCTCTCACTAGGAAGTGCGATTTGGGTTCAAGAGGGCTTTTTGCCTTGAAAAGTGTGTCAATTCTAAGCCAATCACCACCAAAATATAGGTCCAACTAGGGGTGGATGCTATAGAGGTGGGTTTTCAAAATCTTCTCAAAAGCAAGGCTAGATCTAAGAAAAACTAAAAACAAGGGTTTTAATCAATTAGGGTTTTTGTGATCTAGAAATTATGGATGGTTCAAGGAAGAAGAAGATCATACCTCTTGGAACATACCTGGATGAAGAGATGAATGCTAGTTGAGACGAGGATTACTTTGCCGAAGATCAAATGGAGAATTGTTGAAGCCCTCTTGCCAAATCGATTTTCCCAAGCCACATGTGATTCTCTCTAACCTGTCAAAACCAAGGAGCAAAGCATCAATCAGTTTAACATGTTGAAGGTAGATACAAGCAAGAGAGAGAGAGAAACATAGAATAGTTGACACAAAGGCAAAACTATTCCCTGTCAAACCAAAACGACTTCTTCCAAGCTTGAAGGGCAAGCCTCCCCACCAATTCGCCCTGGTCCAAAATCGTCCTCTTAACTTGTAAATAAGATATGGCAAATATGCAAGATAGCTACAATAGATCCTCCAGTGCAATGGACAAAAGCATTTACAATCGAGACAACCAACATCCACTCCAATCCAAGCATGTACTCCAAAAGATAGAAATTTTATTCCAAGAGCCAAGAGCCAAAAATCTCTAGATGATTTTACAATGAGAGGCTCCCTCCTTAAATAGGATGGGGAGAGAGTACAATCCTAACCACTTTTTACATGAGTGGCCAAGATTAAAAGATCATAAGATCTAATCAACGGCTAACAATAAATCATAACAATATATCACATGGATCACCCAACATAATGATAGTGCCCCCACTAAATGGTACAAAAAGGGGGTGACGTCATCCACTAGAGAAATATAGGTGCCAAAATCCACCTCATGATGACTAGGACATGACAACATAAGCACATGGTGGGGCTAGGAGGCATCAATCCTTACTAGCTCATCCTCAAGGCACAATAAAATAATAAAATATGTCCAGGATAATATAAATGACCAAAACTGTCCTCCGAATCCATGACAGTCAAGCAGTAAATGACCTCCTGTGATCAATGTGGGCATACCCACATGGTGAAAACTGACTGGAAGATAGTGATGCCACCCTGGAAGGCCTCTGTGAAGACCAAATGCCAAAACCTTGCCTCAATTGCCCAAATCGATTTCCTCAGTGACCACTCTATCCCATTTTTTAACTGCCTCGGTAACTGTGAAAGTGCCAAAACTGCCTCCTAGGGCACCTGCGCTGTCCATCTGAGCCCACCAGGATCTCCAGAAGGGGGGGTAAACGGTAAAAACAAGTGGCTGGACCACCCCCTCCATCATCAGCGCCCTAGGTGAACTGGCCAATCCTGGCCCCTGCTGCTCAGGCTGGGAAATCAGCCCCAAATCTGGTCAACAAGTGTAAAACTGCATCAATCACTGTCAGAAGTGCCCGGAACTGAAAGATAAGTGTCTCATTGGATCCAGAAGACCCAAATCCACTAGAAATGTGTACTCATACACCATGGGTTGCCTTAATCGGCCAGCTGTAGGGTCCACCATATATGGACAATGTATAATCTGCTGATCTGAAGTAGTAATAAAACCTGCTGAACTGGATCAATCATCATCTGCATCATATGTCCATCATATGATATCATCATCAAGCATGTGGGACCATCAATCATCATCAATAAGCATCTATACATGGCCCACATCATCATAGATCCCAATAATATACAACCAAGGATAAATCACATCAGTAGACTAAGACATGCTTCTCTAATCATTTTCACAGCTAAGCTCAAAGTATAAATTCCATTCAATGGCATTAATCAAGTTAGCACATTCCTTGGTTATTAGAAAAAATTACTTGCACAATAGTTCAAATGACAAACTCACCCATTGGACATGGTCAAACTGCTAGTGAAGGATGAAGGCTAGGAACAAGGTTGGGCCAAGGGGTTGACTTGTCTAACTTAACTCAAAAATACTTTGGACTGGGAGAAGGGGGGAAGCTACAAACTCTGTGCTGGACAAAATAACACGGGGGATGGTTGTGCCTCACAAATGGATAAGTTGTTCAGAGAGTGCTTATTCAACTTAGGCATCATGTCTACATCAAGTTGATCCAGGGTCATTAGGATCATTCAATTTTATTCCATGGCCTTTTTGGCCTACATAACCCTTCGGATTTCAGATGTGCTGAGAAGCACAACTAGTTGCAGCTTGCATCCAGGGCATGTTTTTTTCAAATATTTATAAGGTCAGCAATTGTTTAGATATAGTTTTTAAGAACCATTGCTTTTTGGACCTTTCTTATACTCTTCGAGGAGTATTTTAGCTGTTCATCGCTCTTGCCCTTTTCTTTTTTTTGTTTCCATGGGCGAATTTATTAGTTTCCATAAGTAGAACATGAGCTTTCAGTTTTAGCCAACAACATCTCAAGTGACTAGGAGGAGTTCGAGCCAATGCCAAACATCGGGACAACCGACCAGAATGATTTAGGCCTACAATCCAACTTACCAAAGGCAAGTTTTGTCACCAACTTAGAGCCGAGACACTGAATATACAGGGATGCGGTCCAAACACAGAGGTAGAAAAATGGGGAAGTCCTCGGTATCAAAAAGTCAAATGAGACAAGTCAAGGTTCAAAGTTAAATAGGAAGGTCATGTATGGATGGAGTCAAGTGAATGTGGAGCCTACACTAGCAGACAACTGGTGTCAGGAAAGACCATATCTATGTAAGGTGGAAAACCAGTGGGTTTTGTTAAATGACCTAAATGTGCAAGCAATTGTCCATTTTATGATTTACAGTTCATTTTAAATAGTTTGCCATATCAGGAATAATATACCAAGCAAATGCTGTGAACATGATCAAATCAACAAGATAATAATCCACAGTCAGTGATAACATATCCATAGATCATACAACATCATCATCATAATAATCATCATGTACCATCTGAAACACTGCTGCAATACATCTCTAAGCACTGAACTGAAACTGTATGGGATAAAGGGTCACATCGGTCATCAAATTTGAACTCTCAAGGCTCAGCCTTGACACAAGGTCAAACATACATCTGAATAATATACTGCTCTGATCATGAGTGATGCAAAATATATAGCCGTGCTCTGGAATAATGGAAGCTCTGGAATGTGCAGATGTCTGCTATACAAGAATAGTAGCCCCGCTACTATGGTGTGATAATAGTAACCAAGGTAACCTTCATACGCATTGAGGTAATGAATCAAAATAGCTTGATCAAGGGGCCTTATGTTACTTGGGATGTTGGCCACAGTCTTGTCAAAGCGAAGATTAAACTCATGGACAGACTCATTCTCTTTCTTTTTGATGTCAAAAAGTTAATGTAAAAAAAGCGCCCATCTAACTTGATTGACCACTCTTTGTTTGAGTTTATCGGTGAATATATCGTATCCATTGATTGATGATGCAGGAAAACGGTCAAACCACTTGCGAGCATCACCCTCCAAGGATGCAAAGAGACCCCTCATAAACACATCTTCTTCCTCAGCCCCATAAGCTTCCATGTGAGACCAGACATTTTCTATGTGGTCCTCAATGGAGGTCGAACAATTCCCATTGAACTTTGGGATCTTTTCAAAGTACTTGTCCGGCATGTCATGGGGGGCACCTACTACTTGGGAAAAGTCTAAAGGAGAGGCTCTAGCCTTGTTTCCAAAAGCACGAGTGACAGGAGGGTTGTTTTGGTTATTGTTCCCAGAGTTAGATTGATTTTGTCCAGCCATTGGATTGACTGGAGCTGGATTAGGATTAGGAGATGAAGGAGGAACCGAATTGAACAAAGGGGATCCCAATATACGGTTTGGAGAATCTGAGTTAACAAGTTTCCAAAAGAAGTTAGATTATTGAGCTTTAGGATCTCTTTTGTGATATGTGAGTGGGGTTCCTTCTAATTGATTTGGATTTGACTTACTTTGAGTGTTGTAAGGATGACTATGAGCTCGCTCCTCAGCGGAGTCACGATTAGGAGTCGCCAGGTAGACTTTTAAACTCTACTACCAAGATGTATGTCGTTTGAAGTGCAGGGAGAAAGTGAGACAAAACAGGTATGTTGAACCAAGGTAGGCCTCTACCTCCCTGGCAACAGTGCCAAAAATGTTATCACACAACTTGTAGTTGTCCCTAGTGGTATCCCATCCGGGATGGTAGAGGAGATGGACAACCAAAGAGGTGACCCAAGAGATGCCACGGTTCCCAATGCAAGGTAAAGTGGATCTAGAAATTAAAGTATGGTTGAAGGTGGTTTGAGAGATGATTAGTGTTTCAACCAATGTATGATTTAGGCCATATGATGAACTAAAAAGACAAGATCTAGTACTATGTATTACACAAGTGGGACCTGTTATCACCTAGGCTGTAGTTACCCCTATGGACGTATCCAGTCATGGATGGCAATAGGGAAGGGCAACTCAAAAGGTGCAACCACGATCACCTCGACCTCCAGTATATGGTTGTCACGCCAGTCGAGGCAACCTTCACTTTATGTTATCTAGCCCAAATAACAAAGGGGGAGACCCGATCTACTCCCGACAGGAGAGATCAAAACCAAGACACCAAATCAGGGTATTTCTAAGTGAAGTTCGGTGTATGGTTTATCCTAGACCTTAGGATGAAGTCACAAGCCAAGTGAGGGGTTCAATAGGTATAGCTTTGGTTCATAGTTGATGTGAGAGTGACTTATAATGTTTGAAGTGAGATCTAGGGTTAGAGTACTAGTTCAATGTTGGAAGATCCACTGCCTTGGGAACCGTGTCCAATGCAGGGTAGTTTAGGGGTGAATTGGGGCTAGCTAGTACAAGTGACAAGTTTGACCCTGATACATGATGGCATCAAGGGTTTGGTTCACCACACTAAGGTCAAACCACAAGTAATCCAACAATCTAGGAAAGTTAAATTGACTTGGAGAGTAACCAGTGCCTTGGGAATTGGGATAATGGAGTCAAAGTAGGGTTGACTTGTGGTTGAGGACTCCTATAGTATGAGACAAGTGGGCAATAAAGGTCTTGATGGATAAGTAGGTCTAGATCTAGGTTTAAACCAAGTGGACCACAATCCCTTAAAATAAGGAATGATATCCCTAAGGCAAGATCTGACAAAGTGACACACTAGACCTAGGTTTTGAATTATTCCCATTCCAAATCCGCAAGAATCTCAAGTACCCACGTCCTAGAAGTGAGTTAAGTCACTTCTCCAAGGTGGTGCGACTTTACCCAAGGAGGCCTAAAAGTGAGGTTAGGTGGGTCAAAACAAGTCCAATGGCATCCAAACTTTAGATCCGGGTAGGTTAGTCAAGTAGGAGTGTGGATCTATAATTTTACGGCAATCCGACGGCTAGATCTTACTAGATCTGAGTTTAGGTACACCGAATGGTCCAAAATGGGTGTTAAATCCCTCAAAATGTGGAATAGGGCCCACAAGGTGAAAATTAGAAAAGTGATGAGCTGGGGGTAGGTTATTGGATGTATAGATGACGAATCAAGTGGAATCTCAACCACCCACGTGCTAGATCTAGGTCAACTTGCTCAAACTAGGAAGTGCGCTTTGCTTGGGAGAAGCTAAGTTGACTTGGGAGGGGGGTCAAACGGAAGCCAATCCTCACCAAACTATAGATCCGGGATGCCGTGGATGCTATAGAGGTGGGTTTTCAATATTATGCCCAACAACCCACTAGATCTAAGTAGATCTGAGAAAATGCAAAATGGGGTTTTGAAATATTTAGGGTTTTTAAGTATTTTAGACAATTGGATAGATCATGGAGATAGAACTTACCTTGAGATCATACCTGAGTGATGTGAATGAGATGCCTTGATGTAGAGGAAGATTCCTGCAGAGATCAAATGAGAAATTGTTGATTTTGCTTGCCGAAATGATGCCCTAGTCCACACCTGCGACCTCCTCTACCTGTCAAACCAAGGAATAGCGATTCAATCAGTAAGATCAAGCATGGAGGAAATACAAGAGAAATGCAATAGTAACATGAAATAGAAGGTCCTGAGACAATAATACTCCCTGTTACCAACGAAGAGATCCAAAGAAGAAGTAGGGAGAGTCTTCCCCTACCAATACTTCCTCCTCAAAGCAAATCGGCCTCCACCTGTAGATGCAAAAATCGTGGTACAAAATACATGGCAAACAAGATCTCCAATAACTCAGTGCAAAGGAAGAACCAACGAACGAACACTAAAAACATTCACCACAACACTGGAGATAGATGCAATAATAATTTTCTATTCCAATAATCCAGAGCCCAAAGTCCCTTTTACAATGAGAGGCTCTCTCCTTTAAATAGGAAGGAGAGGCACCAAAACCCTAACCACTTTTTGAATGAGTGGCTAAGATTAAAATATACAAATGTCTAATCAATGGTTGAGATGAGCTCAACAATAAAATACATGGATCACTAATAAAATATTATGTAAGTGGACAAAATCGCCCTAGAAGAGGGGAATCCCACCAAATCATGATGACAAAATATCATAAGAGGCTTATGGTGGGTCCAAGGGGTAATTTTATCCCTCCTTGGTCAATCCCCATAGCACAATAAATATAAAATAATCATCAATGTACCAAATCGTGCCTCCATGGTCAAGTCGTGGTCCTCAAAAGACCTCAAAAAATCATCAGAAAATGCCATAAGTGATGGATGCGGGCCCCGATGAAGCTGAAACTGTTGGAGAAGGTGTGGAAGGCCCCGATCTATCATCACTGATCATCCCATGCCATAACATTGCCTTAGTAGCCCAAATCGATTTCCTCAATAGCCATTTCTACCAATCCTGAAATGCCTCGGGAAGCGTGAAACTGCCCAAAAACAGCCTCCTGGAGTGCCTGCGCTGTCAAGGTGAGGGCACCAGTGTGTCCGGGAAGGGGGTAATATGGTAAAAACAACTGGCTGGACCACCCCATCCATCATCAGCGCCCTAGGTCAACCGGATAAAAATCTCATCTGCTCTGACAGGGCCTCCGACAGACCAAAACTGCACTGGGACAGCCTACTGAGGCTCAATCATCACTGTAAATGCCCGGAACTGAAAAACAAATTGTCCCATTGGACTCAGAAGGTCCAAATCCATCCAAGATGTGTACTCATACACCATATGAGCCTCTGCATGATCAAAATAAATATTCAATATACCGGAACAGGGCCAATAATAATAATCTGTAAATGACCAAACACTGCTGTAAACCAAGAATCATCATCATAACCCTGTAGCTGCTGCATAGAATCATCATGTATGTATACATAGACCATATATCATCTATCCATATCATCATAAGGTCTAACATCTCATGTCCCATGGTCCTCCATGGTCAAACTGGGTCTAACCAAGACCAAATATAACTCAGACCATCATCCAAAGCTGCTGCAAAGTGTCAAGGTTACTACATGCTCTACAACTTATTCAAATAACAATTATAACACAGAGTAATCAGAACTGGCGATCTAAATCCAAATATATAGTGTCGTTAATTATTATTATTACTCAGACTAGACTTTCAGGATCATACTCACTTCATAGCTGTGATCAATTTGCTAGTGAAGGGTGAAGGCTGAAATAATTGGCTAGGCTAAGGGATGACTTGACTGACTTAACTTTGTGACACTTTGGCAAGGGAAAGGGAATACACACCATAGTATATACTGAATGAGCAACAACACAGGGAATGGCGGTGTCTCACAAATGGATGAGTTGTTCAAAGAGGGTTTATTCACCTTCACAGATGCGCACAATCCATAATACAAATAAGGCCAGCAATTGTTTTGATATAGCATTTAAGTCCCATTGATTTTTGGGCCTGAAGTTTCCATATCCTTGATCTATGTGTGTTTATAAACACATTGCATAGATTTACATTTATTTTAGGCTTCCTGCTGCAGGTGTGTTTTTAAGGCACTTGTTTACCTGAGCACTTCTAGGTGTGTCATGGACAGCTTGTTTACCTAGGTATTTATTTTTCCACAAGATATAACATTTTATTTTCATAGCCATTTTCATTTGGCATGCCTTTCATTCATGTGTGTTTAGAAACACATTGCATGAATGGGCTTTTTATACAAGATATAGCATTTCATTTTTCCAGATTTTGTATTCATGGCAGCACTAAAAGTTTCAGGTTTAGCCAACACCACTTTAGTGACTAGGGGGAATTCCAAGGAACTCCAACTCACCATAGGTAAGTTTTGTCACCAACTCAGAGCTGAGACACAATAAACAGGGAAGCTTGTCCAATACAGAGGCTACAGTGGGGAAAAGATCCTCCATGCCACTAGTCAAGTAGGAAGTCAGGGTGATAAACTAAAAGGTAGGTCATGGATGGATGAAGACAATGAATAATGGAGCCGACACTAGCAAGCCAAGGTATGGTGTAATGATCACCTCTATTCTCCCTAAGGAGGGTGCATACCAATGAGTATGAATAGTGAACTTCTAAGTCTGAGTAGGGACAATATAATATATATAATAGATCAACCAGGTCCAAATATCTATATGATCGCCAGATCATGACACTAAGTGCTAAGACGTGCTATAAGAATAAGTATAAAAGCAATCTAACCATAACACCATGATATACCTACTGAGGCATATACCTGAAAGCTCATCAACCTGTACCATCATCTGTCCTCTGAAACTGCTGCTGCAACTCTGGGCACTACTGACTGCTCTGTACCAATGGTATAATGGCTATATCGGTCATCTCTCTGAGTGTCCCAAGACTCAGTCATGGCATGGGGAATACAACTGCTGTCCACAATCTAATAGTGATACAATATAGATGCTCATCTCAGCATCTCAAATGTAAGGGAACTGGCTGAATAGTGTACTGGAATCAGAAAAATAATGTATGGTAGCCCGGCTACTATATATGTGATAACATCTGGCTACGGCTGGGACAAGTGCTCTGCGGAACTGAGCGCTTGAGAACCTCAGAATCTCTGGTCCTCGAACTCTGCTACTCGAATCCACGATCCAGCACTCTACCAATTTGCTTCCAGCTTTATTCTTGCAACCTATTTCTGCATTCACAAACATAATTTGCAAAATAAATCAAACTACTAACATAATTTGCAAAATTTGACATTTATTGTGCAGGAAAAGAAAAGTGACAGGTACTCAATTAAACTAGGAGCTTGCAAAGGAGCTTAGAGACAAAGAAGGTGCCAGGCTCAATGGCTGAAAAGACTAACTACTGCCCAAGTAGGCTTATTCGGTTTCCTACCTACCCTAATCTACCAGGCAATGCAAGACTTGGTCATTCAAGGTTGATAGGAGGAAAGTAATGTTTCAACATCCTCCCATTTACAGGTAACTCAACTTCATCTCCATCCAAAGTTTCAAGGACAAAAGATCCCTTTCCAGCCAGACTACTTATCTTATACGGACCTGTTATCACACAACTTGTAGTTGCCCCTAGAGGTATCCCATCCGGGACGGTAGAGGAGACAGGCAACTAAAGAGGTGACCCAAGAGATGCCACGGTTCCCAATGCAATGCGGGAGTCACGTCAACCGAGGCACTCTTCGCTTTAGGTCAAGGTGTAACTAGACCAAGGGGGAGACCCTATACCCCAATCACAGTTGATTGGACCCAAACAAAGGTTTCTAAGGGTAGGTAAATGATGAGTTACGGAAACCAATGCAAGGCTAAGTGGACCTAAGTGTTAAGGAATGGTTGAAGGTGGTGTAATGGATAGTTAGTGTTTCAACCTATGTATGGTTTAGGCCACATGATGGGGTATGATTACTAGGTATAGTACCATGTGTTTGCACAAGTGGGTCTTGTTTTCTTGGGAAGTGTGAAATGGTTCTAGGTGGACCCACAAGGTGGAGTTAGGTGTGAGGTTGGTACTATAGGTTAGATATAAGCTAGATTTATAAGTTGGAGTTGGTTCTAGGAGTAACCATGTGCTAGATCTAGGGTTTGACACAAATCCCAAGGAGTGCGACTTGCTTGGAAAAGGACTAGTGCCTTGTTGGATGGGCTAATGGGGTCAAGAGGTATGTCAAAGTGTAGATCGGGATACCTAGAAGCCAAGTCAAATGGGTTGAATGAGATCCAATGGTTGGATCTTACTAGATCTAGGTTTTTAAGTGATGACCAAAAGTGGACCACAATCCCTTAAAACAAGGAATGCAATCCCCAAGGCGGATCTTGACGAAAGGACAGTATAGACCTAGGTTTCAAGGTATGGGCATTCCAAATCCACGAAAATCTCCAACACCCACTTCCTAGAAGTGGACCAACTCAAAACTTCAAGGGGGTGCGACTTGCTCAAGGAAGGGCAAAAGATGGGTTTGGTGGACCAAATCAAGTCCAATGGCCACCAAATTGTAGATCCGGGATGCTAGTGTCCCGATCTATGTATGTTCAAAATTTCAAGTGAACCCAATGGCTAGATCTTAGTAGATCTAAGTTTTAAGATACCAAGAAGATCAAAAGGGGGTTTCAACCCCTTAAAACATGGAGAGACGTCCACAAGGTAGTTTTCACCAAAGTAAAGATATGGGTATAGGTTATCAAGTGTCTAGATTTCAAATCAAGTGGGATCTCACCTACCCATGTGCTAGATCTAACCCAACAAGCTTCTCTTAGGAAAATCGATTTAGGTTCAAGAGGGCTTTTTGCATTGAAAAGTGGGTCAATTCTTAGCCAATCACCACCAAACTATAGATCCAACTAGGGGTGGATCCTATAGAGGTGGGTTTTTAATATCTTTTCAATTGCAAGGCTAGATCTAAGTAGATCTAAAAAATACCAAAAGCAAGGGTTTTAATTTGATTAGGGTTTTTGTGATCTAGAAATTATGGAAGATTCATGGAAGAGAAGATCATACCTCTTGGAACATACCTGGATGAAGAGATGAATGCTAGTTGAGACGAGGATTACTTTGCCAAAGATCAAATGGAGAATTGTTGAAGCCCTCTTGCCAAATCGATTTCTCCAAGCCACATATAATTCCTTCTAACCTGTCAAGCCAAGGAGCAAAGCATCAATCAGTTTAACAAATTGAAGGTAGATACAAGCAAGAGAGGGAGAAACATAGAATAGTTGACACAAAGGCAAAACTACTCCCTGTCAAACCCAAAACGACTTCTTCCAAGCTTGAAGGGCAAGCCTCCCCACCAATTCGCACTTGTCAAAATCGTCCTCTTCACCTGCAAATAAAGTATGGCAAATATGCAAGATAGCTACAATAGATCCTCCAGTGCAATGGACAATAGCATTTACAATCGAAACAACCAACATTCACTCCAATCCAAGCATGTACTCCAAAAGATAGAAATTTTATTCCAAGAGCCAAAAGCCAAAAATCTCTAGATGAATTTTACAATGAGAGGCTCCCTCCTTAAATAGGATGGGGAGAGAGTACAATCATAACCACTTTTTACATGAGTGGCTAAGATTAAAAGATCTCAAGATCTAATCAATGGCTAACAATAACTCATAACCATATATCACATGGATCACCCATATAATGATAGCGCCCCCACTAAAAAGGTACAATAAGGGGTGACGTCATCCACAAGAGAAAATATAAGCATCAAAATCCACCTCATGGTGACTAGGACGTAACAATATAAGCTCATGGTGGGGCTAGGAGGTTTTAATCCTTACTAGCTCATCCCCAAGGCACAATAAAAATAATAAAATATGTCCAATATAATAAAAATGATCAAAACTGTCCTCAGAATCCATGATAGTCAAGCAGTAAATGTCCTCCTGTGATCAATCCGGGCATACCCACATGGTGAAAACTGACTGGAAGGTAGTGATGTCATCCTGGAAGACCTCTGTGAAGACCAAATGCCAAAACCTTGCCTCAATTGCCCAAATCGATTTCCTCAGTGACCACTTTATCCCATTTTTTAACTGCCTCGGGAATTGTGAAAGTGCCAAAACTGCCTCCTAGGGTGCTAGTGCTGTCCATCTGAGCCCACCAGGCTCTCCGGGAGGGGGGATAAATGGTAATAACAAGTGGCTGGACCACCCCCTCCATCATCAGAGCCGTAGGTGAACTGGCCTCTCGGGGCCCCTGCTGCTCAGGCTGGGAAATCAGCCCCAAATCTGGTCAACAAGTGTAAAACTGCATCAATCACTGTCAGAAGTGCCCGGAACTGAAAGATAAGTGTCTCAATGGATCCAGAAGACCCAAATCCACTAGGAATGAGTACTCATACACCCTGGGTTGCCCTAATCGGCCAGCTGTAGGGTCCACCATATATGGACAATGTATAATCTGTTGATCTGAAACAATAATAAACCTGTTGAACTAGATCAAACATCATCTGCATCATATGTCCATCATATGATATCATCATCAAACATGTGGGACCATAAATCATCATCAATAATCATCCATACATGGTCCACATCATCACGGATCCCAAGAATATATAATCAAGGATAAATCACATCAGTAGACTAAGACAATGTTTTTCTAATCATTCCCACAGCTAAGCTCAAAGTATAAATTCCATTCAGTGGCATTAATCAAGTTAACATATTCCGTGGTTATATAAAATTACTTGCACAATAGTTCAAATGACAAACTCACCCATTGGACATGGTCAAACTGCTAGTGAAGGATGAAGGCTAGGAGCAAGGTTGGGCCAAGGGTTTGACTTGTCTAACTTAACTCAAAAATACTTTGGACTGGGAGAAGGGGGAAGCTACAAACTCTGTGCTGGACAAAAGAACACGGGGAATGGCTGTGCCTCACAAATGGATAAGTTGTTTAGAGAGTGCTTATTCAACTTAGGCATCATGTCTACATCAAGTTGATCTAGGTTCATTAGGATCATTCAATTTTATTTCCATGGCCTTTTTGGCCTACATAACCCTTCGGATTTCAGATGTGCTGAGAAGCACAACTAGTTGCAGCTTGCATCCAGGGCATGTTTTTCATATATTCACAAGGTCAGCAATTGTTTAGATATAGCTTTTAAGAACTATTGCTTTTTGGACCTTTCTTATACTCTTCGAGGAGTATTTTTAGCTTTTCATTGCTCTTGCCCCTTTTTTTTTTTGTTTCCATGGGCGAATTTTTTAAGTTTCCATAGGTAGAACATGAGCTTTCAGTTTTAGCCAACAACATCTCAAGTGACTAGGGGGAGTTCGAGCCAATGCCAAACATCGGGACAACCGACCAGAATGATTTAGGCCTACAATCCAACTTACCAAAGGCAAGTTCTGTCACCAACTCAGAGCCGAGACACTGAATAAACAGGGATGCGGTCCAAACACAGAGGTAGAAAAATGGGGAAGTCCTCAGTATCAGAAAGTCAAATGAGACAAGTCAGGGTTTAAAGTCAAACAGGAAGGTCATGTATGAATGGAGACAAGTGAATATGGAGCCTACACTAGCAGACAACTGGTGTCGGGGAAAGACCATGTCTATGTAAGGTGAAAAACCAGTAAGTTTTGTTAAATGACCTAAAAGTGCAAGCAATTGTCCATTTTATGATTTACAGTTCATTTTAAATAGTATGCCACATCAGGAATGATATACCAAGCACATGCTATGATCATGACTAAATCAACAAGATAATAATCCACAGTCAGTGAGAACATATCCATAGATCATACAACATCATCATAATAATCATCATCATGCATCATCTGAAACACTGCTGAAATACATCTCTAGGCACTGAACTGAAACTGTAATGGGATAAGTGGTCACATCAGTCATCAAATCTGAACTCTCAAGGCTCAGCCTTGACACAAGGTCATAAAATCTGAATAATGTACTGCTCTGATCATGAGTGATCCAAAATATATAGCCATGCTCTGGAATAATGTAAGCTCTGGAATGTGCAGATATCTGCTGTACAAGAATAGTAGCCCTGCTACTATGGTGTGATAACAGGACCTTTCCATAAACTCTCCAACTTCGTGTGATTTCCTGGTTTCTCCTTATGCTTATCCCACAATAAAACTATATCTCCTATACCAAAGGTAGTACCTCTAGTATTTTGATCAAATGTGCCTTTTATCCTTTCTTGTTCTATGAGCATCCAATCGAGTGCATTCCTTCTCTTTTCATCCAGTTCAACCTGTTGTCCTCCGAAATGGCATGCGTGTCGTTTGAAAGCCCAAAATGTGCAACGCCAGCTGGATGACAACTCTCTCAGGAGAGAGGCCAATGTCACCTCACTTCTCTCCTCTTCGCTTTAGGTTGGCTCTTCTCCAACACTAGGGGGGTATCCCTAAAATAGGATCGCTAAGGTAGGGATAGTAACGGGCAAGGTGATTGAAAGAGGCTGCCTTAGAGAAACGGATGTAACAAAGATAGTTTTGGATGGGTGATGGAAAGGGAAGGAAGATCAATCCTCAGGGAAAGACCAGTGCCAGTATCAGAGAGGGGCGAATGGAGTCAAAGGAAAACTCTAAAAGGACATTGCTGCCAGGTGAATGTAGTAACCAACTAAGAGCTCTTGCACTAGAGCATACCTGAAAGCCGCAAAACTTAAGAGAAAAACATGGGTCAAATGGTGTTATGCTAGATTGTTAGCCTTCTATTCAAATGATCCCAGTTTAAGAGTCGAAAGCAAAGAGCTAAGAGAGGTAATGCCTCATACAAAATGAAAGATGGCATACAAAGAAACACGGCAAACAAGGAACGAAAGAACCCCCAATTTGTCCAAAGAATCCCATCATGATTTTTCTATTAAGTTCACGGGAAAAAACTCCCAAAATTCTCCATCCAAATTACAAAGAAAGAGGCTGGCTCCTTTTATGCCAAAAACCCTCACCTAACTCTAAAGATAAAATAATAAAATAAAAAGAAAAAGGTGAGATCCACCTTTTTCTCAACTAATGTCTAAGTCGAATTACTTGATAGCTAAAGTGAGCACCCTCTTAGTGAACACGAACTGCCCATAATGAAAGCTGGACTGTCTTCAACTAGAGCTCGGAGTAATCGACTGCCACGAATGAGGGGGTATTCGAATCAGCAGGAGATTGGAAAATGAATTCTTTTATCAAACTGGCCGCCATTTCACCCACTCAACTAGGATTTCGTGTTTGGCAACTGACTGTAGATCGAGAGACACGGCTGATATCTTAAGTGACCCCAATACACGACCGAGAGGGGGCACTAGTTAACATCCATTCAGAACAGTAGAAGGGCCGCTAAAGAAGAAAACTCCGTGTTTAGAAAAGACACTATCAATTTAGCCGTGAAATGCTCCCAATCGTGAATTCCGGAAATCAACAAAAATGTGGATTTTGCTCAACCGTGGATTCGATTTGTTGGTGTTCGGCCTCCAAAAATGACGCGTGGATTCTGAACACGCCTAAAAAATGTAGCATTGGACCGATCGAAATTTTTTAAAATGTGTCGACGCCTGGCTGCCACGACATCAACAAAAATCCACATGCAATTGGCCACCAAAATGATACGTGGCCCGCGAACTGCTCCAAATGCACGCCATTCTCTGTTGGTCGAAATTAACTCAATTACTTTAACTGAATCGGTCGTTGTTTAACTTCTGTTGCGTGTTTAACTAATCTCGCCGAAGCCCCAGTTCTAGCACTGGAACTAATCGTGGAACCAATTCGGCTGAGTGAGCTCCAGTTGAAAATCGAGCTCGACCTAAACTCTGCCAAATCAAACGGCGCAATCAACTGCTCCAGCATTCGGCTGCAAAAACCCATGACGTGACCACCGATGAACTTCTGCAGCGTGCTGACGATTTTCTGAAGTTCAAGCTCTGTCTTGATGGTATCGGCGTAATTGAAATTTCTGAAAGCCCGAGCTGATGCTAAAAGCTCGGGATGGCTGCCGGCGTAACCCGCGATGATCCATCGACCGCCAAAACGCGTGGATTGCTTCATGACCACTGCACGGCTGTCAATGGAGTTGTGAATTTAAGCTCCGCGTGAATGAAAACGGCACTTCGGTTGAACCCATCCTTAAACTTTCGCAAATGAAGATCAGAAATTAATATGACCCTCGCTTCATCAAAAAGAGATGGGTATAATCCCTGCTTGTGTTGATGTATAACGGACAGCAATAGACAACTCAACTTTCATCGGTTTCCGGAAGCATCACGTGAATCCATGTTTTGCACACTCTCAGCAACGAGTTCCTGCTCAGCACCCGATTCTCGCTGCTCTTTGCACTTGAATCTATAACATTGCCTCTATCGCATTTCCAGAACCTTTCTTAGACTTTGTAGCCCAATCAAATAGTTGATGAATTTTTTATGACAGCCTTTGAAATATTGACCACAGATCCAGAGCTGCTCATAAGTAGGTTGTAAGGTCAAATTGTCCAAACTGAATCTGTCACTCATCCAATTTCTACAAGAGCTAAACCCCCAAACACTTGAAAGGACTAGACTTCTTTATCTGTAGCCAATTTCATTGGGAGCATATGATACTTGCAATATCGACAGTATGTCCCATAATATACTCTTCTGGCAGAGAAATTCGATTAGAACTACCGTGGTATGCAGCAGATGTCAAGCTGTGTCTTGCAACGCCGATACACGAGCGAGGAAATGTTCCAACTGAAGCACCCGAAACCTCCTTGTAAGCTCATTTAGCATGTAAAATATTAGCAAGCTTTGATTGTCCATATGCCCTGTCTTTTCATTTATCAAACTGGATACCACTATAAGATTTGTTTATTGAAATCTGCACCAGTTGAGTAATTATCACCATCTTGAGGCCCATTCAACATAATTGTTTGACTATTTTCTACGACTTTCATGTACCGATCATTGAATTTGGTTCCACTTTTTATATCCCTTTCTGGAAATAGTTTTCCCTGACTGTAGAAACTACTGCGTGAGCATCGACATGGTCATCAATTAACCCAAACAAGCCAACTATCTGCTGCAAAATGGTGTTCTTGGCCTGTGGACAACCCCTGTAACAGCCATCCCAGCCTTTCCTGCTACTCGTCCATCAACCAACACTTTACCTGTCTGAGCATTTAGCATTCATGCTGGAAGACTGCCAAAGGAGATGCCACTGTGCATATTATCTCCTGCGTTTTCTCCTGCTGCTTCTTGCTGTGCTAGATATGTTGAGCTATTTCTCATCTTCTGCCCTCTGTCCCAGCAGCCCCCTTTCTGACCCTGTCATTAAGTGACCACCCATGCAAAAATGGGAGGTAACATCTGGCTCCAACTGCGGGACGTGTGCTCGCCATCGGTGAGTGCATGAGAACCCTAGACCTCTCGGTTATCGCAGACCAAATTTTTAAAAACCAAAAGACAGTGGGGTGATGGCTCAATTCACATCCCAGACCCACAGATTTATTACACAACAGAAAATACATATTAAAAAATTTGAAATGCTCCTGTAGGAGCTTTATTTATCCTATCTACCTACTCTATCAGATGAGAAGAAAATATTAAGTGAAATGATATAGCCAGTGAAGCCAATTCAACATTTTATCAATGCTGAAACTTCTACCCTTCTGATTAGTCATCAACCAAAACAAGATCTCATCAGACATGTCGTGAATGTGACCTAGAAATGCCTTTGACGTATGTCTGTCATGAAAAATTTGATGCTGCAGATACACACAGTCCCTCAAAACTATAATAAGACAGCAAGTTAGCCCACATGCTACATCAACGTAACGCTGGAGAGGGCTAAAATAGGAAACAAGCTGCTCCTGAATTCTGTCATCCACGGACTTCTCATGAAACAGGGCTGCAAAGTAGGAATTATTATCTCTGAAAAAATGAATTTTAGGAAGGACCAAACCTTCATCATGAAGCTGCTCAAGCTGATCTATAAGAAAAATACTGCTATCTTGAATAAAATGAACCTTTGGCAAAGCAGAATTTTCATCATAAAACTGATCTTGAACATCTTCGGTGACATAAACTCGAGGCAGCTCCAATTTTTCAATGCTTTCTATTATATCCATATCAGGGATCTCTTCGGTATTATCTTCAACCAAAGGCTCATGTGATGCTTCTTCAATGAGGTCATTTATTTCAGGTTGTTGTTCTTCCTTTTCAAGGTGGACCCTAGGGATGAGGGCATCATATTCTCTAGCAAGTTTCTCAATTTCCTCTACAGTTCCATCATGCCAGCGAAGGAGAAATCTCTCAAAAAACTTTGCCATTGAATCTATGGATCCATCCAAAAGGCCATAGAACCAAAAAAATGCATCTCTTTCCAAAGATAAAGCAAAAACAATCATAATATCATTCTCATGATGAACATTAAAATCAGACATTAATTTGCAGAGAGAGGTAATATGATGGGTGGCTGAAACCCCATCATTTCCACGGAATTCAGGAAGAATGTCATGCATCCCACGGTCGTAACATTCATTAGGAAATCCATGGATTTTTGAGAAATCCAATGGTGGGTAAGCTTCGTGTAAAGTGGCCTCGTACAAAAGATCACGCACTTTTTCCTTACTATCATCCATAGATCAAACAATGAGGTACAAAAACTGAAACATGCATAAAATCATACCTCATACCAAACTGTGGAGTCGCCAAGGTGAGCTTGAAAGCATTCCAAGGAGTGTGCTCACCTCTACACCCAATAGGATCTTCAATTCTGCAAAAGGACAAGGGCTCTGTCCCTTCGTGGAGTCGCCATGTGAGAAGAAGAATCCCACAAATGTCGTTTTAATGAAGCATAGTCTTCAAATTTCGGGAACTGGACTTTGTCCCCGGCAACGGCGCCAAAATGTTGTCCTCCGAAATGGCATGCGTGTCGTTTGAAAGCCCAAAATGTGCAACGCCAGCTGGATGACAACTCTCTCAGGAGAGAGGCCAATGTCACCACACTTCTCTCCTCTTCGCTTTAGGTTGGCTCTTCTCCAACACTAGGGGGGTATCCCTAAAATAGGATCGCTAAGGCAGGGATAGTAACGGGCAAGGTGATTGAAAGAGGCTGCCTTAGAGAAACGGATGTAACAAAGATAGTTTTGGATGGGTGATGGAAAGGGAAGGAAGATCAATCCTCAGGGAAAGACCAGTGCCAGTATCAGAGAGGGGCGAATGGAGTCAAAGGAAAACTCTAAAAGGACATTGCTGCCAGGTGAATGTAGTAACCAACTAAGAGCTCTTGCACTAGAGCATACCTGAAAGCCGCAAAACTTAAGAGAAAAACATGGGTCAAATGGTGTTATGCTAGATTGTTAGCCTTCTATTCAAATGATCCCAGTTTAAGAGTCGAAAGCAAAGAGCTAAGAGAGGTAATGCCTCATACAAAATGAAAGATGGCATACAAAGAAACACGGCAAACAAGGAACGAAAGAACCCCCAATTTGTCCAAAGAATCCTGTTATCACACAACTTGTAGTTGCCCCTAGAGGTATCCCATCCGGGACGGTAGAGGAGACAGGCAACTAAAGAGGTGACCCAAGAGATGCCACGGTTCCCAATGCAATGTGGGAGTCACGTCAACCGAGGCACTCTTCGCTTTAGGTCAAGGTGTCACTAGACCAAGGGGGAGACCCTATACCCCAATCACAGTTGATTGGATCCAAACAAAGGTTTCTAAGGGTAGGTAAGTAGTGAGTTGCGGAAACCAATGCAAGGCAATGTGGACCTATGGGTTAAGGTATGGTTGAAGGAGGTGTAAGAGTTTGTTAATGTTTCAACCTATGTATGGTTTAGGCCACATGATGGGGTATGATGACTAGGTATAGTACCATGTGTTTACACAAGTGGGTCTAGTTTTCTTGGGAAGTGTGAAATGAGTCTAGGTAGGCCCACAAGGTGAAGTTAGATGTGAAGTAGGTACTATAGATTATATGTAAGCTAGATCTATGAGTTGAAGTTGATTTCAAGGATACCCATGTGCTAGATCTAGGATTTGACACTAATCCCAAGGAATGCGACTTGCTTGGTGATGGACTAGTGCCTTGTTAAGTGGGCTAATGGGGTCAAAAGGTATGTCAAAGTGTAGATCGGGACACCTAGAAGCCAAGTCAAGTGGATTGGATGAGATCCAATGGTTGGATCTTACTAGATCTAGGTTTTTAAAAGATGACCAAAAATGGACCACAATCCCTTAAAACAAGGAATGCAATCCCCAAGGCGGATCTTGATGAAAGGACGGTATAGACCTAGGTTTCAAGGCATGGGCATTCCAAATCCACGAAAATCTCCAACACCCACTTCCTAGAAGTGGACCAACTCAAAAAATCAAGGGGGTGCGATTTGCTCAAGGAGGGTCCAAAAATGGGTTTTGGTGGACCAAACCAAGTCCAATGGCTACCAAAATGTAGATCCGGGATGTTAGTACCCCGATCTATGTTCCTTCAAAGTTTCAAGTGAATCCTATGGCTAGATCTTAGTAGATCTAAGTTTTAAGATGCCAAGAAGGTCAAAAGGGGGTTTCAACCCCTTAAAACATGGAGAGATGTCCACAAGGTAGTTTTCACCAAAGTAAGGATATGGGTATATGTTATCAAATGTCTAGATGTCAAATCAAGTGGGATCTCACATACCCATGTGCTAGATCTAACCCAACAAGCTTCTCTTAGGAAAATCGATTTAGGTTCAAGAAGGCTTTTTGCATTGAAAAGTGTGTCAAATTTTAGCCAATCACCACCAAACTATAGATCCAACTAGGGGTGGATGCTATAGAGGTGGGTTTTCAATATCTTTTCAAAAGGAGGGCTAGATCTAAGTAGATCTAAGAAATACCAAAAACAAGGGTTTTAATTTGATTAGGGTTTTTGTGATCTAGAAATTATGGAAGATTCAAGGAAGAGAAGATCATACCACTTGGGACATACCTGGATGAAGAGATGAATGCTAGTTGAGACGAGGATTACTTTGCCAAAGATCAAATGGAGAATTGTTGAAGCCCTCTTGCCAAATCGATTTTTCCAAGCCACATGTGATTCCTTCTAACCTGTCAAGCCAAGGAGCAAAGCATCAATTAGTTTAACAAATTGAAGGTAGATGCAAGCAAGAGAGAGAAAAACATAGAATAGTTGACACAAAGGCAAAACTACTCCCTGTCAAACCCAAAACGACTTCTTCCAAGCTTGAAGGGCAAGCCTCCCCACCAATTCGCACTTGTCAAAGTCGCCCTCTCAACCTGCAAATAAAGTATGGCAAATATGCAAGATAGCTACAATAGATCCTCCAGTGCAATGGACAATAGCATTTACAATCGAAACAACCAACATCCACTCCAATCCAAGCATGTACTCCAAAAGATAGAAATTTTATTCCAAGAGCCAAGAGCCAAAAATCTCTAGATGAATTTTACAATGAGAGGCTCCCTCCTTAAATAGGATGGGGAGAGAGTACAATCATAACCACTTTTTACATGAGTGGCTAAGATTAAAAGATCTCAAGATCTAATCAATGGCTAACAATAAATCATAACCATATATCACATGGATCACCCATATAATGATAGCGCCCCCACTAAAAAGGTACAATAAGGGGTGACGTCATCCACAAGAGAAAATATAAGCATCAAAATCCACCTCATGGTGACTAGGACATAACAATATAAGCTCATGGTGGGGCTAGGAGGTTTTAATCCTTACTAGCTCACCCCAAGGCACAATAAAAATAATAAAATATGTCCAATATAATAAAAATGACCAAAACTGTCCTCAGAATCCATGATAGTCAAGCAGTAAATGTCCTCCTGTGATCAATCTGGGCATACCCACATGGTGAAAACTGGCTGGAAGGTAGTGATGCCACCCTGGAAGACCTCTATGAAAACCAAATGCCAAAACCTTGCCTCAATTGCCCAAATCGATTTCCTCAGTGACCACTTTATCCCATTTTTTAACTGCCTCGGGAACTGTGAAAGTGCCAAAACTGCCTCCTAGGGTGCTAGCGCTGTCCATCTGAGCCCACCAGGCTCTCCGGGAGGGGGGATAAATGGTAATAACAAGTGGCTGGACCACCCCCTCCATCATCAGCGCCCTAGGTGAACTGGCCTCTCGGGGCCCCTGCTGCTCAGGCTGGGAAAGCAGCCCCAAATCTGGTCAACAAGTGTAAAACTGCATCAATCACTGTCAGAAGTGCCCGGAACTGAAAGATAAGTGTCTCAATGGATCCAGAAGACCCAAATCCACTAGGAATGAGTACTCATACACCCTGGGTTGCCCTAATGGGCCAGCTGTAGGGTCCACCATATATGGACAATGTATAATCTGCTGATCTGAAATAATAATAAACCTGCTGAACTGGATCAAACATCATCTGCATCATATGTCCATCATATGATATCATCATCAAACATGTGGGAACATAAATCATCATCAATAATCATCCATACATGGTCCACATCATCACGGATCCCAAGAATATAATATCAAGGATAAATCTCATCAGTAGACTAAGACAATGTTTCTCTAATCATTCCCACAGCTAAGCTCAAAGTATAAATTCCATTCAGTGGCATTAATCAAGTTAACATATTCCGTGATTATATAAAATTACTTGCACCATAGTTCAAATGACAAACTCACCCATTGGACATGGTCAAACTGCTAGTGAAGGATGAAGGCTAGGAGCAAGGTTGGGCCAAGGGTTTGACTTGTCTAACTTAACTCAAAAATACTTTGGACTGGGAGAAAGGGGAAGCTACAAACTCTGTGCTGGACAAAAGAACACGGGGGATGGCTGTGCCTCACAAATGGATAAGTTGTTTTAGAGAGTGTTTATTCAACTTAGGCATCATGTCTACATCAAGTTGATCCAGGTTCATTAGGATCATTCAATTTTATTTCCATGGCCTTTTTGGCCTACATAACCCTTCGGATTTCAGATGTGCTGAGAAGCACAACTAGTTGCAGCTTGCATCCAGGGCATGTTTTTCATATATTCACAAGGTCAGCAATTGTTTAGATATAGCTTTTAAGAACTATTGCTTTTTGGACCTTTCTTATACTCTTCGAGGAGTATTTTTAGCTTTTCACTGCTCTTGCCCTTTTTTGTTTTCATGGGCGAATTTATTAAGTTTCCATAGGTAGAACATGAGCTTTCAGTTTTAGCCAACAACATCTCAAGTGACTAAGGGGAGTTCGAGCCAATGCCAAACATCGGGACAACCGACCAGAATGATTTAGGCCTACAATCCAACTCACCAAAGGCAAGTTCTGTCACCAACTTAGAGCCGAGACACTGAATAAACAGGGATGCGGTCCAAACACAGAGGTAGAAAAATAGGGAAGTCCTCAGTATCAGAAAGTCAAATGAGACAAGTCAGGGTTTAAAGTCAAACAGGAAGGTCATGTATGGATGGAGACAAGTGGATGTGGAGCCTACACTAGCAGACAACTGGTGTCGGGAAAGACCATGTCTATGTAAGGTGAAATACCAGTAAGTTTTGTTAGATGACCTAAAAGTGCAAGCAATTGTCCATTTTATGAGTTACAGTTCATTTTAAATAGTTTGCCACATCAGGAATAATATACCAAGCACATGCTATAATCATGACTAAATCAACAAGCTAATAATCCACAGTCAGTGAGAACATATCCATTGATCATACAACATCATCATGCATCATCTGAAACACTGCTGAAATACATCTCTAGGCACTGAACTGAAACTGTAATGGGATAAGTGGTCACATCAGTCATCAAATATGAACTCTCAAGGCTCAGCCTTGACACAAGGTCATATACAAATCTGAATAATATACTGCTCTGATCCTGAGTGATCCATAATATATAGCCATGCTCTGGAATAATGTAAGCTCTGGAATGTGCAGATATCTGCTGTACAAGAATAGTAGCCCTGCTACTATGGTGTGATAACAAATCCCATCATGATTTTTCTATTAAGTTCACGGGAAAAAACTCCCAAAATTCTCCATCCAAATTACAAAGAAAGAGGCTGGCTCCTTTTATGCCAAAAACCCTCACCTAACTCTAAAGATAAAATAATAAAATAAAAAGAAAAAGGTGAGATCCACCTTTTTCTCAACTAATGTCTAAGTCGAATTACTTGATAGCTCAAGTGAGCACCCTCTTAGTGAACACGAACTGCCCATAATGAAAGATGGACTGTCTTCAACTAGAGCTCGGAGTAATCGACTGCCACGAATGAGGGGGTATTCGAATCAGCAGGAGATCGGAAAATGAATTCTTTTATCAAACTGGCCGCCATTTCACCCACTCAACTAGGATTTCGGGTTTGGCAACTGACTGTAGATCGAGAGACACGGCTGATATCTTAAGTGACCCCAATACGCGACCGAGAGGGGGCACTAGTTAACATCCATTCAGAACAGTAGAAGGGCCGCCAAAGAAGAAAACTCCGTGTTTAGAAAAGACACAAAAATTCAAGCCGTGAAATGCTCCCAATCGTGAATTCTGGAAATCAACAAAAATGTGGATTTTGCTCAACCGTGGATTCGATTTGTTGGTGTTCGGCCTCCAAAAATGACGCGTGGATTCTGAACACGCCTAAAAAATGTAGCATTGGACCGATCAAATTTTTTTTAAAATGTGTCGACGCCTGGCTGCCACGACATCAACAAAAATCCACATGCAATTGGCCACCAAAACGATACGTGGCCCGTGAACTGCTCCAAATGCACGCCATTCTCTGTTGGTCGAAATTAACTCAATTACTTTAACTGAATCGGCCGTTGTTTAACTTCTGCTGCGTGTTTAACTAATCTCGCCGAAGCCCCAGTTCTAGCACTGGAACTAATCGTGGAACCAATTCGGCTGAGTGAGCTCCAGTTGAAAATCGAGCTCGACCTAAACTCTGCCAAATCAAACGGCGCAATCAACTGCTCCAACATTCGGCTGCAAAAACCCATGACGTGACCACCGATGAACTTCTGCAGCGTGCTGACGATTTTCTGAAGTTCAAGCTCTGTCTTGATGGTATCGGCGTAATTGAAATTTCTGAAAGCCCGAGCTGATGCTAAAAGCTCGGGATGGCTGCTGGTAACCCGCGATGATCCATCGACTGCCAAAACGCGTGGATTGCTTCATGACCATTGCACGGCTGTCAATGGAGTTGTGAATTTACTCCGCATGAATGAAAACGGCACTTCGGTTGAACCCATCCTTAAACTTTCGCAAATGAAGATCAGAAATTAATATGACCCTCGCTTCATCAAAAAGAGATGGGTATAATCCCTGCTTGTGTTGATGTATAACGGACAGCAATAGATAACTCAACTTTCATCGGTTTCCGGAAGCATCACGTGAATCCATGTTTTGCACACTCTCAGCAACGAGTTCCTGCTCAGCACCCGATTCTCGCTGCTCTTTGCACTTGAATCTATAACATTGCCTCTATCGCATTTCCAGAACCTTTCTTAGACTTTGTAGCCCAATCAAATAGTTGATGAATTTTTTATGACAGCCTTTGAAATATTGACCACAGATCCAGAGCTGCTCATAAGTAGGTTGTAAGGTCAAATTGTCCAAACTGAATCTGTCACTCATCCAATTTCTACAAGAGCTAAACCCCCAAACACTTGAAAGGACTAGACTTCTTTATCTGTAGCCAATTTCATTGGGAGCGTATGATACTTGCAATATCGACAGTATGTCCCATAATATACTCTTCTGGCAGAGAAATTCGATTAGAACTACCGTGGTATGCAGCAGATGTCAAGCTGTGTCTTGCAACGCCGATACACGAGCGAGGAAATGTTCCAACTGAAGCACCCGAAACCTCCTTGTAAGCTCATTTAGCATGTAAAATATTAGCAAGCTTTGATTGTCCATATGCCCTGTCTTTTCATTTATCAAACTGGATACCACTATAAGATTTGTTTATTGAAATCTGCACCAGTTGAGTCATTATCACCATCTTGAGGCCCATTCAACATAATTGTTTGACTATTTTCTACGACTTTCATGTACCGATCATTGAATTTGGTTCCACTTTTTATATCCCTTTCTGGAAATAGTTTTCCCTGACTGTAGAAACTACTGCGTGAGCATCGCCATGGTCATCAATTAACCCAAACAAGCCAACTATCTGCTGCAAAATGGTGTTCTTGGCCTGTGGACAACCCCTGTAACAGCCATCCCAGCCTTTCCTGCTACTCGTCCATCAACCAACACTTTACCTGTCTGAGCATTTAGCATTCATGCTGGAAGACTGCCAAAGGAGATGCCACTGTGCATATTATCTCCTGCGTTTTCTCCTGCTGCTTCTTGCTGTGCTAGATATGTTGAGCTATTTCTCATCTTCTGCCCTCTGTCCCAGCAGCCCCCTTTCTGACCCTGTCATTAAGTGACCACCCATGCAAAAATGGGAGGTAACACAACCAATTTATCAATTCTACCTTGCATTGCTTCTGTATCTGAGGAGCACTGCTGCAATAGTTCATAAACGGGTATTTGCAGATTTATTGGCAATCTACAGTCTTGTCCATATACTAACTCGAAAGGAGATTTTCCTGTAATTCTTTTCACTGTTGTTCGACCCGCCCACAAAGCATATTTTAACTTTACATCCCAACTTCTCTTATTTTCACCCACCATTCTTTTCAACAGCCTAATTAGATTTTTGTTACTTGATTCGGCGAGACCATTTCCCTGGGGGTAATAGTTCGAAGAATGAGATAGGGTGATTCCATGATTCATGCAAAAGGTGGACATTTCTATTTTATTGAAAGCTGGGGCATTATCTGTTGTTAGTTTTACAGGGCAACCGTATCTTGACACAATATTTTCTTCCAAAAGCTTCACAACAACTTCGACTGTGGCCTTCTTGGTTGGAATAGCCTCTACCCAACGAGTAAAGTAATCAGTGCAGGTCAACATATATTTATATCCATTGCTCGAGTTTTCATTAAAAGGATCTACAAAATCCATACCCCATTGTTGAAAAGGAGCTTCAACCACTACAGGATTTAAAGGTAAGGCAGGCAATTTTGGTTTTCTTGAGAAAAATTGACATTCTTGGCATATCCTGATATAAGCATGTACATCCCTAAAGAGTGTTGGCCAGTAATACCCTGCTCTCATGATTTTTGCAGCAGTTGTTCTTGGAGCATAATGACCACCACAAAATCCTGAGTGCATCTCCTTTATAATGGTTTTGGACTCCTCCAGGTTAACACATTTCAGGATTATCCCATCAGGGTTCCTCCATCCTAATCCATCCTGGGTTAAAACATACTTTTCAGCTTTTAGCCCTAGTGCCCTTCTTTGATGATCTACCAGGTATTCAGGACATGACAAGTTTCTCAAGAAATATACAATGTCTTTGTACCATTCATGCTCTTCATCAATGTTTAAAATAGCAGGATCCCTTTCACTTATCATGTTTACCATGTTGCCTCCCTTTTCAGTTAGAAGTTGAGCTAACCCTTGTCCTTTCACGATCTTGATTGGTTTAATCTCTAGATCATATTCTTGTATACGTGAAATCCAATTTCCTCTTACACCTATGCCATCTGCTTGTGATAGAACATCCTTTACTGCTTGATAAGGCACATATGCCTTAATTTTGGAATACCCCACATAGGTTCTGAAATGTTTCAAAGCTTTAACTAAGGCATAAGCTTGCTTTTCAGTGGTGGTATATTTCAGTTCGGCATCTCGCAAATTTTTACTCATAAAGGCTATAGGTTGTTCATGGTTTTCGTTGTTCTTTTGTAATAACACACCAACGATAGTATCCTCCGAAGCATATGAGTAAATCATGAACTCTTTATTGTAATCAGGACAAGCTAACACCGGGGAGGTTGAAATGGCCTTTTTAAGCTTGGTGAAAGATGATTCACATTCTTTATCCCATACAAACTTCACATCCTTTTTAAGAAGGGCATTTAATGGTTTGGCCAATTCTGCTAAGTTTGGAATGCATCTTCGGACGAAATTTATTTTACCAAAGAATGATTGCAAGGTGGCCACGTTATGGGGTGCTGCAATAGCATTGATGGCCTGGACACGTTCTGGGTCAATTCTGATACCTTCTTGTGACACAATGTGTCCTAATAGCTTACCGTCATCTACTCCAAAAGTTGATTTTTTGGGATTTAATGATATGCCAAACTTTCTGCAACGCTCAAAAACTCTTCTCAAATGTTCTATATGGTCTCCCCCGTTTCTTGGAAAACACCGTTAGGTCATCCTGATAAATGGCAATGATTTTTCCAATCAAATCACTAAATGCTTGATCCATAGCTCTTTGAAAAGTGGAACCGGCATTTAATAACCCGAATGGCATTCTTATATATTGGAAAGTTCCCTATGGAGTAGTAAAAGTTGTTTTATTTCTGTCTTCCTTTCTAATACGTACCTGATTATACCCCGAAAAAACCGTCCAACATTGACAACATACCTGCCCCAGTAACACTTTGTAGCAAGTTTTCCATGTTTGGCAAAGGGTAATTGTCCTTAAGGGATGCTTGATTAAGGTTTCTGAAATCAATACATACCCTGATTTCACCACTTTTCTTTCTCACAATCACCGGGTTAGAAACCCAAGTAGTGTGTCGAACAGGTTGGATAATTCCGGCTGCCAGCATTTTCTCAAGCTCTTTCTTAATCAAGGGAGCAAGTTTAGGATTGACATTTCTTAACTTTTGCCTATAAGGTTTAGCTCCCTCATGCAAAGGGATAGTATGCTCAATAATTTCAGGGTCAAAAGTTTTGAGTTTGTCATATGCCCAGGCGAAAATGTCTCGATACTTCCTAATTAGATTTACAATCGCCTTTCTTTCTTCTTGGGAGGCATTCTTTCCTATCCTAATCATTCTGGGAGAAACTGAAGTTCCAATATTTATCTCTATAACCTCATCTACCGGTTCAGCTCTCTTACCTTTGTATTCATCATGCCTATTGAAATTTTTCTCCAGAGGTATTGCTAATTTCATAACATCAAAATTTTGAATAGAAGAATTGTTTAATTTATCTTCCAAATTCACATTGCAATTCTGGAATTTTTCGTTGTTTTGCAAGAATGCAATGATCTGTGCATCATTATCAAAGATTTGCCAATGATCTTGATTATCAGGAACTGATGGTCTAAATATTACTTCAACCTTATACTCTTTATCCCTGAGATGATCTGGGGTTTCAAAGGTACATGCTATTACTGATAATGCATCGGCCAGGGTATTTTCTTCTCTTGGGACTGCTTTTATTGCGAAGGCATCAAACATTTCTATGGTATCCCAAACAGCATTTCGGTAATCCCTACGCCTATTATTTTTGGCTGCAAACTGGTTCTTCACTTGGGACACAATCAAATCAAAGTCTCCTGTTACATTTAGACATTTAATCTTTTGTTCGCGACAAATCTCTAACCCTAGCAGCAATGCCTCATACTCGGCTACATTGTTTGTGCATTCAAATTCAAGACGATATGAAAATAATTTTTCTTCCCCAGAAGGCGATGTAAGGACAATTCCAGCTCCAGCACCATGCCTAGATTTAGCCCCATCAAAATGCATTTTCCAAACTTGACTAGGAGGAAAAGGATGTTGCCAGGGCTCTTCCCAAAAGTTGGCCATCACCATATAGTTTCCAACCTCTTCAGTGGGACGCATAGCCTCTTCAAACAAATAGTCGGGGGTTTCTACATGCTCAATCATAGGTTTTTCATTCATCAATTTATAAGAAGCCTTTCCTCCGATAGGAATAGTTGCATAAGACAAATCCATTTGGATACTCCCTCCTAGTTTGGAAGCCCATTCCCTTGATAGCAACATCCCCCATGCGTTAGGAATATCTAAAACCAGAACATCCATACTTATTTCAATTGTAGGATAAGCGGCCAGTTTCATCTTGAGATTCTCAATCATACCCTCTGACTTAACAGGCCTAGAATCCATCCCACACACATTTCTATATTCTCTGAATGGTTTTAGCTCCAATTGTTCCATGACCTTAAGAGGCATAACATTCACCTCTGCTCCTGAGTCTAACATACAGTTATGCAATATCAATTGATTGATTTCCAAAGCAATATAAAAAGGGGGGTGACCTCTACCCTTATCAGCTACACTTTGAATCATAACGGGGGGATCTTCCTTAGTTGTTAATCTCACGGGATTCTTGACTTTAGGCTTGATTCCTAAGAATTTAGTTGCCTGATTAAAGTATGAAGGGATTTTCAAGAGTTCTTCCAAGGGCACAGGAATATTGGGTTTGGATAAGAAATTACTCAAATCAATCTTTAAATTGCAAGCCTTTTCTTTCTCCTTGGTCTTCGTTTCTAGACCCAATAAATGCATTACCTGTGATTTAACAGAAGGGATGACTACCAAATCTTTCAAAGACACCATGACAGAAGATCCTGAGAGTTTTCCCAATATATTTGAATTTAGCTTTTCTTGCGTTATGGGAGATATTTCTTTATTTGGAGTACTCACCTGTTTTCTTTGCACTGGATCCCTAGCCTGGGGTTTAGCAGGGCTTGGGCTTGTTACCTTCTTAGTGACTTGAGAAGACAATCTTCTAGGTTGATCATTTTTCTTTAAGGTTCCTCTAGGAGGAGTGTTTGGAGTTTGAGTGGGGACTCTACGAGTGATATTTCTTTGGTCAAGGGAATTTTCTTTCGTACTAGTTTTGTTCTTATCTATATCTTTCGCGTTATTCTTTGCCTGAGACCTAGTTACTACTCGACCATCAGAAGTGGACTTAGTTTGAAGATATTCGTTAGTATACACACCCTCAAAGGTTCTAGGAAAAGGCTCATAGCGTTTGATATTTTCACTTTGTTTTTTGAGAACTATCCCATTCAGGTTTCGAATTATACCACTCATTTCAGTCATCATTTTCAAAATCATATCGTTCTCTGAATAAGTGTCGCAAGGCATAATTCTAGGTGTTTTAAGGATGTAAATGAGCTCGCTCCTCAGCAGAGTCACGATTGGGAGTCGCCAGGTAGATTTAAACTCTTCTACCAAGATATGTGTCGTTGTATATGCAGGAGAGAGTGAGTAAAGACTACTAACTTGTCCGAGGTAAGCCCTATGCCTTCAATACTAAAATGCTAGGCAAAGGGAATGGGAGGGCTTTAAGAAAGATATGTCGAACCGAGGTAAGCTATTGCCTCCCCGGCAACGGCGCCAAAATGTTATCACCTAGGCTGTAGTTACCCCTATGGATGTATCCAGTCATGGATGGCAATAGGGAAGGGCAACTCAAAAGGTGCAACCACGATCACCTCGACCTCCAGTATATGGTTGTCACGCCAGTCGAGGCAACCTTCACTTTATGCTATCTAGCCCAGATAACAAAGGGGGAGACCCGATCTACTCCTGACAGGAGAGATCAAAACCAAGACACCAAATCAGGGTATTTCTAAGTGAAGTTAGGTGTATGGTTTATCCTAGACCTTAGGATGAAGTCACAAGCCAAGTGAGGGGTTCAATAGGTATAGCTTTGGTTCATAGTTGATGTGAGAGTAACTTATAATGTTTGAAGTGAGATCTAGGGTTAGAGTACTAGTTCAATGTTGGAAGATCCACTGCCTTGGGAACCGTGTCCAATGCAGGGTAGTTTAGGGGTGAATTGGGGATAGCTAGTACAAGTGACAAGTTTGACCTTGATACATGATGGCATCAAGGGTTTGGTTCACTACTAAGGTCAAACCACAAGTAATCCAACAATCTAGGAAAGTCGAATTGACTTGGAGAGTAACCAGTGCCTTGGGAATTGGGATAATGGAGTCAAAGTAGGGTTGACTTGTGGTTGAGGACTCCTATAGTATGAGACAGCAATAAAGGTCTTGTGGATAAGTAGGTCTAGATCTAGGTTTAACCCAAGAGGACCACAATCCCTTAAAACAAGGAATGATATCCCCAAGGCAAGATCTAACAAAGTGACACACTAGACCTAGGTTTTGAATTATTCCCGTTCCAAATCCGCAAGAATCTCAAGTACCCACGTCCTATAAGTGAGTTAACTCACTTCTCCAAGGTGGTGCGACTTTACCCAAGGAGGCCTAAAAGTGGGGTTAGGTGGGTCAAAACAAGTCCAATGGCATCCAAACTTTAGATCCGGGTAGGTTAGTCAAGTAGGAGTGTGGATCTATAATTTTACGGCAATCCGATGGCTAGATCTTACTAGATCTGAGTTTAGGTACACCTAATGGTCCAAAATGGGGGTTAAATCCCTCAAAATGTGGAATAGGGCCCACAAGGTGAAAATCAGAAAAGTGATGATCTGGGGGTAGGTTATTGGATGTGTAGATGACGAATCAAGTGGAATCTCAACCACCCACGTGCTAGATCTAGGTCAACTTGCTCAAACTAGGAAGTGCGCTTTGCTTGGGAGAAGCTAAGTTGACTTGGGAGGGGGGTCAAACGGAAGCCAATCCTCACCAAACTATAGATCCGGGATGCCGTGGATGCTATAGAGGTGGGTTTTCAATATTATGCCCAACAACCCACTAGATCTAAGTAGATCTGAGAAAATGCAAAATGGGGTTTTGAAATATTTAGGGTTTTTAAGTATTTTAGACAATTGGATAGATCATGGAGATAGAACTTACCTTGAGATCATACCTGAGTGATGTGAATGAGATGCCTTGATGTTGAGGAAGATTCCCGCAGAGATCAAATGAGAAATTGTTGATTTTGCTTGCCGAAATGATGCCCTAGTCCACACGTGCGACCTCCTATACCTGTCAAACCAAGGAATAGCGATTCAATTAGTAAGATCAAGCATGGAGGAAATACAAGAGAAATGCAATAGTAACATGAAATAGAAGGTCCTGAGACAGTAATACTCCCTGTTACCAACAAAGAGATCCAAAGAAGAAGTAGGGAGAGTCTTCCCCTACCAATACTTCCTCCTCAAAGCAAATCGGCCTCCACCTGTAGATGCAAAAATCGTGGTACAAAATACATGGCAAACAAGATCTCCAATAACTCAGTGCAAAGGAAGAACCAACGAACGAACACCAAAAACATTCACCACAACACTGGAGATAGATGCAATAATAATTTTCTATTCCAATAATCCAGAGCCCAAAAGTCCCTTTTACAATGAGAGGCTCTCTCCTTTAAATAGGAAGGAGAGGCACCAAAACCCTAACCACTTTTTGAATGAGTGGCTAAGATTAAAAGATACAAATGTCTAATCAATGGTTGAGATGAGCTCAACAATAAAATACATGGATCACTAATAAAATATTATGTAAGTGGACAAAATCGCCCTAGAAGAGGGGAATCCCACCAAATCATGATGACAAAATATCATAAGAGGCTTATGGTGGGTCCAAGGGGTAATTTTATCCCTACTTGGTCAATCCCCATAGCACAATAAATATAAAATAATCATCAATGTACCAAATCGTGCCTCCATGGTCAAGTCGTGGTCCTCAAAAGACCTCAAAAAATCATCAGAAAATGGCATAAGTGATGGATGCGGGCCCCGATGAAGCTGAAACTGCTGGAGAAGGTGTGGAAGGCCCCGATCTATCATCACTAATCATCCCATGCCATAACATTGCCTCAGTAGCCCAAATCGATTTCCTCAATAGCCATTTCTACCAATCCTGAAATGCCTCGGGAAGCGTGAAACTGCCCAAAACAGCCTCCTGGAGTGCCTGCGCTGTCAAGGTGAGGGCACCAATGTGTCCGGGAGGGGGGTAATATGGTAAAAACAAGTGGCTGGACCACCCCCTCCATCATCAGCGCCCTAGGTCAACCGGATAAAAATCTCATCTGCTCTGACAGGGCCTCCGACAGACCAAAACTGCACTGGGACAGCCTACTGAGGCTCAATCATCACTGTAAATGCCCGGAACTGAAAACAAACTGTCCCATTGGACTCAGAAGGTCCAAATCCATCCAAGATGTGTACTCATACACCATATGAGTCTCTGCATGATCAAAATAAATATCCAATATACCGGAACAGGGCCAATAATAATAATCTGTAAATGACCAAACACTGCTGTAAACCAAGAATCATCATCATAACCCTGTAGCTGCTGCATAGAATCATCATGTATGTATACATAGACCATATATCATCTATCCATATCATCATAAGGTCTAACATCTCATGTCCCATGGTCCTCCATGGTCAAACTGGGTCTAACCAAGACCAAATATAACTCAGACCATCATCCAAAGCTGCTGCAAAGTGTCAAGGTTACTACATGCTCTACAACTTATTCAAATAACAATTATAACACAGAGTAATCATAACCGGCGATCTAAATCCAAATATATAGTGTCGTTAATTATTATTATTACTCAGACTCGACTTTCAGGATCATACTCACTTCATAGCTGTGATCAATTTGCTAGTGAAGGGTGAAGGCTGAAATAATTGGCTAGGCTAAGGGATGACTTGACTGACTTAACTTTGTGACACTTTGGCAAGGGAAAGGGAATACACACCATAGTATATACTGAATGAGCAACAACACAGGGAATGGCGGTGTCTCACAAATGGATGAGTTGTTCAAAGAGGGTTTATTCACCTTCACAGATGCGCACAATCCATAATACAAATAAGGCCAGCAATTGTTTTGATATAGCATTTAAGTCCCATTTCTTTTTGGGCCTGAAGTTTCCATAGCCTTGATCTATGTGTGTTTATAAACACATTGCATAGATTTACATTTATTTTAGGCTTCCTGCTGCAGGTGTGTTTTTAAGGCACTTGTTTACCTGAGCACTTCTAGGTGTGTCATGGACAGCTTGTTTACCTAGGTATTTATTTTTCCACAAGATATAACATTTTATTTTCATAGCCATTTTCATTTGGCATGCCTTTCATTCATGTTTGTTTAGAAACACATTGCATGAATGGGCTTTTTATACAAGATATAGCATTTCATTTTTCCAGATTTTGTATTCATGGCAGCACTAAAAGTTTCAGGTTTAGCCAACACCACTTTAGTGACTAGGGGGAATTCCAAGGAACTTCAACTCACCATAGGTAAGTTTTGTCACCAACTCAGAGCCGAGACACAATAAACAGGGAAGCTCATCCAATACAGAGGCTACAGTGGGGAAAAGATCCTCCATGCCACTAGTCAAGTAGGAAGTCAGGGTGATAAACTAAAAGGTAGGTCATGGATGGATGAAGACAATGAATAATGGAGCCGACACTAGCAAGCCAAGGTATGGTGTAATGATCACCTCTATTCTCCCTAAGGAGGGTGCATACCAATGAGTATGAGTAGTGAACTTCTAATTCTGAGTAGGGACAATATAATATATATAATAGATCAACCAGGTCGAAATGTCTATATGATCGCCAGATCATGACACTAAGTGCTAAGACATTCTATAAGAATAAGTATAAAAGCAATCTAACCATAACACCATGATATACCTACTGAGTCATATACCTGAAAGCTCATCAACCTGTACCATCATCTGTCCTCTGAAACTGCTGCTGCAACTCTGGGCACTACTGACTGCTCTGTACCAATGGTATAATGGCTATATCGGTCATCTCTCTGAGTGTCCCAAGACTCAGTCATGGCATGGGGAATACAACTGCTGTCCACAATCTGATAGTGATCCAATATAGATGCTCATCTCAGCATCTCAAATGTAAGGGAACTGGCTGAATAGTGTACTGGAATCAGAAAAATAATGTATGGTAGCCCGGCTACTATATATGTGATAACAGGACCCACTTTCTTGGGATATGTGAATGACTCAAATGGGACCTGTTATCACACAACTTGTAGTTGCCCCTAGAGGTATCCCATCCGGGACGGTAGAGGAGTTAGGCAACTAAAGAGGTGACCCAAGAGATGCCACGGTTCCCAATGCAGGTGGGAGTCACGTCAACCGAGGCACTCTTCGCTTTAGGTCAAGGTGTAACTAGACCAAGGGGGAGACCCTATACCCCAATCACAGTTGATTGGACCCAAACAAAGGTTCCTAAGGATAGGTAAGTAATGAGTTACGGAAACCAATGCAAGGCTAAGTGGACTTAAGGGTTAAGGTATGGTTGAGGGAGATGTTTCAACCTATGTATGGTTTACGCCACATGATGGGGTATGATAACTAGGTATAGTACCATGTGTTTACACAAGTGGGTCTAGTTTTCTTGGGAAGTGTGAAATGATTCTAGGTAGGCCCACAAGGTGAAGTTAGGTGTGAGGTAGGTACTATAGGTTAGATATAGGCTAGATCTATGAGATTAAGTTGATTATAAGGATACCCATATACTAGATCTAGGGTTTGACACAAATCCCAAGGAGTGCGACTTGCTTGGTGATGGACTAGTGCCTTGTTAAGTGGGCTAACGGGGTCAATAAGTATGTCAAAATGTAGATCGGGACACTTAGAAGCCAAGTCAAGTGGATTGAATGAGATCCAATGGTTGGATCTTACTAGATCTAGGTTTTTAAGTGATTACCCTAAGTGGACCACAATCCCTTGAAACAAGGAATGCAACCCCCAAGGCGGATCGTGACAAAAAGACATTATGGACCTAGGTTTCAAGGCATGGGCATTCCAAATCCACAAAAATCTCAAACACCCACCTCCTAGAAGTGGACAAACTCAAATTTTCAAGGGGGTGCGATTTGCTCAAGGAAGGCCCAAAAGTGGGTTTTGGTGGACCAAATCAAGTCCAATGGCCACCAAATTGTAGATCCGGGATGCTAGTACCCCGATCTATGTATGTCCAAAAGATCAAGTCAATCCAAGGGCTAGATCTTAGTAGATCTAAGTTTTAAGGTGCCAAGAAGATCAAAAGGGGGTTTTAACCCCTTAAAACATGGAAAGATGTCCACAAGGTAGTTTTCACCAAAGTAAGGATGTGGGGGTAGGTTATCAAGTGTCTAGATTTCAAATCAAGTGGAATCTCACCTACCCATGTGCTAGATCTAACCAAACAAGCCTCTTACAAGGGAGTGCGATTTGGGTCAAAGAGGTCTTTTTGCATTGAAAAGTGTGTCAAATTTTAGCCAATCACCACCAAACTATAGATCCAACTAGGGGTGGATACTATAGAGGTGGGTTTTCAATTTCTCTTCAAATGCAAGGCTAGATCTAAGTAGATCTAAGAAATACCAAAATTGGGGTTTTGATTAATTAGGGTTTTATGACCAATGAAGATAGAATGGATGAAAGAGGCACATACCTTGTAGATCTTACCTCAATTGCTTGTGGCCACCTTGCAAGTTGATAGCATTCTCCTATGTGTATATTCAAGAGTGAGATCCAAGTGCTCCAACCAAAACGTCCTTCTCCAAGATAGCCAAATCGTCCTCCTCCTACAAGACAAGATCAAAGAAACAAGTCAAGCAAAATGATTATGAAAATGGTAGAAAGATGTAATAGAAAGCATCAACTATGTCACGAAGATACAATAATGGCCAATAACTTAGAGTTAAATAGTTATGGCCAATCTTGTCCTCAGGTTATAAATATTAAATTTGATCAAAAGCTCGAAATTATTCCTAGAATAAAGAATGTTTTCTATTATCAAAATCTAAGGTCGAGCTTGTTTATCCATTTGGGAGAATTTTCATATTTGCAATCCACCCTCCCTTCCCAACTGTTTCAATCATCTTTGGGTTGGTGCTCTAGTCAATCTTTTGCCTTGGAAATTTTCAAAAAGAAGTATAAGCATGATTACATGTTTGGAGAAAAAGCACTTCATTTCCCTTTTCAGTCACTTTGGAACCATAATGCTTATTGTCAAGTTATCAATCATTCTTGGTGGCTAGAAAAGATATTTAAAGATCAATTTCACCTTTTCTCCATTTTTGAGCATCAAGTGGGTTTGATTTTGACTTTTCGTCTTCTAAACCTCAATTTATCCCCACTTGATTTTTATTTGATCCTCAGTCCCAAGGAGAGTCAAATTGAATATATAAGAGAAGTCAATGAGGAAAGTAGTTTATTAAATGAAATGTCATGTATTTTCCCTCCATCAATTTTAAACAATCATCTGCATGAATTTTATGATCCTATCAATTCTTGGATGGAGGATGTTTGCAGTAATCAGTTTTTCCCTTGGCATAATTTCATTTTGCACCATTCAACTCCTTTCTTAATTTTTGAACAAATCAGGAAAGTTGTGCTATCAATTTCATTAATCCTTAATCTAATCCTGACTCGTTTTCTAAGCAAAAATCAAAGAAGAATTATTAACTTGTTCGATGAATGGTTGCACTGGATTTATGATTTTACCTAGCATTTGTGATGACTGGTTAGATTAGAGTAGGTAGGAACTGAATAAGCCTACTTGGGCAGTAGTTAGTTTTTCAGCCATTGAGTCTGGCACCTTGTTTATCTCTAAACTCTTTTGTAAGCTCCTAGTTTAAATGAGTACCTGCCACTTTTTCTTTTCCTGCACAATAAATTTCAAATTTTGCAAATTATGTTAGAAGTTTAATTTACTTTCTGCACTTATATTTTCATGCATTTATATTTCTGACATAGAGTAGATTTTATTTCAGTTGGTTTTATATTTTTCCCACACATGCGGCATGAGGTATTTTTGATGTTTGTGAATGCAGAAAATAGGTTGCAAGAATAAAAGCTGGAAATAAAATGGTAGAGTGCTGGATTGTGGATTCGAGTAGCAGAGTTCGAGGACCAGAGATTCTGAGGTTCTCAAGCGCTCATTTCAGCAGAGCACTTGTCCCAGCCGGAGCCAGATGTTATCACATATATAGTAGCCGGGCTACCATACATTATTTTTCTCATTCCAGTACACTATTCAGCCAGTTCCCTTACATCTGAGATGCTGAGATGAGCATCTATATTGGATCACTATCAGATAGTGGACAGCAGTTGTATTCCCCATGCCATGACTGAGTTTCAGGACACTCAGAGAGATGACCGATGTAGCCATTATACCATTGGTACAGAGCAGACAGTAGTGCCCAGAGTTACAGCAGCAGTCTCAAAGGACAAGTGATGGTACAGGTTTATGAGCTTTCAGGTATATGACTCAGCAGGTATATCGTGGTATTATGGTTAGATTGCTTTTATACTTATTCTTATAGCATGTCTTAGCACTTAGTATCATGATCTGGCGATCATATAGATATTTGGACCTGGTTGACCTATTATATATATATTATTGTCCCTACTCAGACTTAGAAGTTCACTATTCATACTCATTGGTACATACCCTCCTTAGGGAGAATAGAGGTGATCATTACACCATACTCTGGCTTGCTAGTGTTGGCTCCATCATTTCATTGTCTTCATCCATCCATGGCCTACCTTTTAGATTATCACCCTGACTTACTACTTGACTAGTGGCATGGAGGACTTTTCCCCACTGTAGCCTCTGTATTGGATGAGCTTCCCTGTTTATTGTGTCTCGGCTCTGAGTTGGTGACAAAACTTACCTATGGTGAGTTGGAGTTCCTTGTGAATTCCCCCTAGTCACTAAAGTTGTGTTGGCTAAACCTGAAACTTTTAGTGCTGCCATGAATACAAAAATCTGGAAAAATGAAATGCTATATCTTGTATGAAAAGCCCATTCATGCAATGTGTTTCTAAACACACATGAATGAGAGGCATGCCAAATGAAAATGGCAATGAAAATAAAATGTTGTATCTTTTGGAAAATAAATACCTAGGTAAACAAGCTGTCCATGACACACCTAGAAGTGCTCAGGTAAACAAGTGCCTTAAAAACACACCTGCAGCAGAAAGCCTAAAAGAAAAAATGTAAATCTATGCAATGTGTTTGTAAACACACATAGATCAAGGCTATGGAAACTTCAGGCCCAAAAAGCAATGGAACTTAAATGCTATATCTAAACAATTGCTGGCCTTATTTGTATTATGGATTGTGCGCATCTGTGAAGGTGAATAAACCCTCTTTAAACAACTCATCCATTTGTGAGACACCGCCATTCCCTGTGTTATTGCTCATTCAGTATATACTATGGTGTATTCCCTTTCCCTTGCCAAAGTGTCACAAAGTCAAGACAGCTAAGTCATCCCTTAGCCTAGCCAGTTAATTTAAGGCTTCACCCTTCACTAGCAAATTGATCACAACTATGAAGTGAGTATGATCCTGAAAGTCTAGTCTGAGTAATAATAATAATTAACGACACTATATATTTGGATTTAGATCGCCAGTCATGATCACTCTGTGTTATAATTGCTATTTGAATAAATTGTAAAGCATGTATTAACCTTGATACTTTTCAGCAGCCTTGGATGATGGACTGAGTTATATTTGGTCTTGGTTGGACCTAGTTTGACCATGGAGGACCATGGGACATGAGATGTTAGACCTTATGATGATATGGATAGATGATATATGGTCTATGTACACATACAGGATGATTCTATGCAGCAGCTACAGGGTTATGATGATGATTCTGGGGTTTCAGCAGTATTTGTATATGTACAGCACATTATTATTGGCCCTGTTCCGGTATATTGGATATTTATTTTGATCATGCAGAGACTCATATGGTGTATGAGTACACATCTTGGATAGATTTGGACCTTCTGAGTCCAATGGGACAGTTTGTTTTCAGTTCCGGGCACTTACAGTGATGATTGAGCCTCAGTAGGCTGTCCCAGTGCAGTTTTGGTCTGTTAGAGGCCCTGTCGGAGCAGAGATGACTTTTATCCGGTTGACCTAGGGCGCTGATGATGGAGGGGGTGGTCCAGCCACTTGTTTTTACCATATTACCCCCCCTTCCGGACACATTGGTGCCCTCACCTTGACAGCGCCAGCACTCCAGGAGGCTGTTTGGGGCAGTTTCACGCTTCCCGAGGCATTTCAGGATTGGTAGAAATGGCTATTGAAGAAATCAATTTGGGCTACTGAGGCAAAGTTATGGCATGGGATGATCAGTGATGATAGATCGGGACCTTCCACACCTTCTCCAGCAGTTTCAGCTTCATCGGGGCCCGCATCCATCACTTATGGCACTTTCTGTGGATTTTTTGAGGTCTTTTGAGGACCACGACTTCACTATGGAGGCACGATTTGGTACTTTCATGATTATTTATTGGTTATTGTGCCATGGGGATTGACCAAGGAGGGATAAAATTACCCCTTGGACCCACGATGAGCCTCTTATGATATTTTGTCATCATGATTTGGTGGGATTCCCCTCTTATAGGGCGACTTTGTCCACTTATGTTATATTTTATTAGTGATCCATGTATTTCATTGTTGAGCTCATCTCAACCATTGATTAGACATTTGTATCTTTTAATCTTAGCCACTCATTCAAAAAGTGGTTAGGGTTTTGGTGCCTCTCCTTCCTATTTAAAGGAGAGAGCCTCTCATTGTAAAGGGACTTTTGGCTCTGGATTATTGGAATAGAAAATTATTATTGCATCTATCTCCAATGTTGTGGTGAATGTTTTTGGTGTTCGTTCGTTGGTTCTTCCTTTGCACTGAGTTATTGGAGATCTTGTTTGCCATATCTTTTGTACCCACGATTTTGCATCTACAGGTGGAGGCCGATTTGCTTGGAGGAGGAGGTATTGGTAGGGGAAGACTCTCCCTACTTCTTCTTTGGAGCTCTTCGTTGGTAACAGGGAGTATTACTGTCCCAGGACCTTCTATTTCATGTTACTATTTGCATTTCTCTTGTATTTCTTCCATACTTGCTCTTACTGATTGAATCTTCATTCCTTGGTTTGACAGGTAGAGGAAGGCGCACTTGTGGACTAGGGCATCAAATTGGCAAGCAAATCAACAATCTCTCATTTGATCTCTGCGGGAATCTTCCTCAACATCAAGGCATCTCATCCACATCATTCAGGTATGATCTCAAGGTAAGTTCTATCTCCATGATCTATCCAATTGTCAAAAACATTTAAAACCCTAATTAATTAAAACCCCAATTTTGCATTTTCTCAGATCTACTTAGATCTATTGGGTTGTTGGGCGTAATATTAAGAACCCACCTCTATAGCATCCACGGCATCCCGGATCTATAGTTTGGTGAGGATTGGCTTCCATTTGACCCCCTTCCCAGGCCAACTTAGCCTCTCCCAAGCAAGGCGCACTTCCTAGTTTGAGCAGGTTGACCTAGATCTAAGCGATGGGTGTTTGAGATTCCACTTGATTTGACATCTACACATCAAATAACATACACCCAGGTTGTCACTTTTCTGAAATTCACCCTGTAGGCCCTATTCCACATTTTAAGGGATTTAATCCCCATTTTGGACCACTTGGAACACTTAAACTCAGATCTACTAAGATCTAACCGGTGGATTGCCACAAAATTATAGATCCATACCCCTACTTGACTGATCTACCCGGATCTAAAATTTGGATGCCATCCGACTTGATTTGACCCACCTAACCCCACTTTTAGGCCTCCTTGGGCAAAGTCGCACCACCTTGGAGAAGTGAGTTCACTCACTTCGAGGAACTGGGTACTTGAGATTTTTGGAGATCTGAAACCGGAATAATTCAAAACCTAGGTCTAGACTGTCACTTTGTCAAATTTTGCCTTGGGGATTGCATTCCCTGTTTTAAGGGATTGTGGTCCACTTGGGTCAAACCTAGATCTAGACCCATTCATCCATCAAGACCTCTATTGCCCACTTGTCCCAAGTGCTAGGAGTCCTAAACCACAAGTCAACTTTACTTTGACTCCACTTCCCAATTCCCAAGGCACTGGTCTCTCTCCAAGGTAGTTCAACCTTCCTAGATTGTTGGATTGACTTGTGGATTGACCTATGCATGGTGAACTAAACCTTTGAAGCAATCATGTATCATGGTCAAGCTTGTCATCTGTACTAGTTAGCCCCAATACAACCCTTAACTACCCTGCATTGGACACGGTCCCCAAGGCAGTGGATCTTTTGACATTGAACTAGTACACTAGCCCTAGATCTCATTACAAACATCATAAGTCACTCTTACATTCAACTATGAACTATACCTATTGAACCCCTCACTTGGCTTGTGACTTCATCCTTAGGTCTAGGATAAACCATACACCTAACTTCACTTAGAAATACCCTGATTTGGTGTCTTGGTTTTGATCTCTCCTATCGGGAGTAGATCGGGTCTCCCCCTTTGTTGTCTGGGCTAGATAACATAAAGCGAAGGTTTCCTCGACTGGCGTGACAACCATACATATTGGAGGTCGAGGTGATCGTGGTTGCACCTTTCGAGTTGCCCTTCCCTATTGCCATCCATGACTGGATCCATCCATAGGGGTAACTACAACTTAGGTGATAACAGGTCCTAGAGACTTGGGACATGACCAAAACCTATTCTAATAGTGTCTAGTAGGCTTATATACATTAGTTGGACTCTAATAACCCCCCATGGCTAAAATTTTCAAAATCGAGCATTCTAGCGTTGGAGGAAGCGGGAGAAAACCTCATCAATTATAGCTCGGCTATAGGCAAAGTATAATTGACAAGGGAAAAAAATCCCTGGAATACCTTAGTTGCTTAATCAAATCATGGGGAACCGAGACACTCAAATCCTACTAGCACACTTTATTACAAACCCCCATGGGGCCATAATCATGTCGACTCAAAAATAAAACTGGCTAACTGCTGCATTTTGAAACCCAGATACTCTGGAAGTGAACACTGATGTGTTCCAACACTGGCGGCTCAATAAGGTTTCAACTATTTGTACAAAATAGGTGATAACATGGTCAACTAGTGTAAAACTGCATCAATCACTGTCAGAAGTGCTCAGAACTGAAATATAAGCATCTCATTGGATCCCGAAGACCCAAATCCACTAAGAATGTGTACTCATACACCATGGGTTACCCTAATGGGCCAGCTGTAGAGTCCACCATATATGGACAGTGCATAATCTGATGATTTGAAGTAATAATAAAATCTGCTAAACTGCATCAATCATCATTTGAACCATATGTCCATCGTATGATATCATCATCAAGTATGTGGGACCATCAATCATCATCAATAGATATATATATATGGCCCACATCATCACGGATCCCAATAATATACAACCAAGGATAAATCACATCAGTAGACTAAGACATGCTTCTCTAATCATTCTCACAGCCAAGCTCAAAGTATAATATCCATTCAGTGGCATTAATCAAGTTAGCATATTCCTTTGTTATATAAAATTACTTGCACAATAATTCAAATGACAAACTCACCCATTGGACATGGTCAAACTGCTAGTGAAGGATGAAGGCTAGGAACAAGGTTGGGCCAAGGGGTTGACTTGTCTAACTTAACTCAAAAATACTTTGGACTGGGAGAAGGGGGAAGCTACAAACTCTGTGCTTGGACAAAATAACACGGGGAATGGCTGTGCCTCACAAATGGATAAGTTGTTTAGAGAGTGATATTCAACTTAGGCATCATGTCTACATCAAGTTGATCCAGGTTCATTAGGATCATTCAATTTCATTTCATGGCCTTTTTGGCCTACATAACCCTTCGGATCTCAGGTGTGCTGAAAAGCACAACTAGTTGCAGCTTACATCCAGGGCATGTTTTCATATACATATAAGGTCAGCAATTGTTTAGATATAACTTTTAAGAACCATTGCTTTTTGGACCATTCTTATACTCTTCGAGGAGTATTTTTAGCTGTTCATCGCTCTTGCCCTTTTTAGTTTCCATGGATGAATTTATAAGTTTCCATAAGTAGAACATGAGCTTTCAGTTTTAACCAACAACATCTCAAGTGACTAGGGGGGGTTCTAGCCAATGCCAAACATTGGGACAACTGACCAGAATGATTTAGGCCTACAATCCAACTCACCAAAGGCAAGTTTTGTCACCAACTTAGAGCCAGGACACTGAACATACAGGGATGCGGTCCAAACACAGAGGTAGAAAAATGGGGAAGTCCTCAGTATCAGAAAGTCAAATGAGACAGGTCAAGGTTTAAAGTCATGTATGGATGGAGTCAAGTGAATATGGAACCTAAACTAGCAGACAACTAGTGTCAGGAAAGACCATATCTATGTAAGGTGGAAAACCATTGGGTTTTGTTAAATGACCTAAATGTGCAAGCAATTGTCCATTTTATGATTTATAGTTCATTTTAAACAGTTTGCCACATCAGGAACAATATACCAAGCAGATGTTGTGAACATGACTAAATCAACAAGATAATAATCCACAGTCAATGATAAAATATCCATAGATCATACAACATCATCATAGTAATAAACATCATATACCATCTGAAACACTGCTACAATACATCTCTAAGCACTGAACTGAAACTGTATGGGATAAAGGGTCACATCGGTCATCAAATCTGAACTCTCAAGGCTCAGCCTTGACACAAGGTCTAACATAAGTCTGAATAATACACTGCTTTGATCATGTGTGATCACAAAATATACAATCATCATAGCCATGCTCTGAATAATGAAAGCTCTGGAATGTGCAGATATCTGCTAAACAAGAATAGTAGCCCTGCTACTATGGTGTGATAACACTGCCCCTAGACTATCACTTTTGTGATTTCTACCTTGTGGGCCCTATTCCACATTTTGAGGGATTAAAACCCCATTTTGGACCACTTGGTATTGTTATCACATTTATAGTAGCCGGGCTACCATACATTATTTTTCTGATGCCAGTACATTATCCAGCCAGTTCCCCTGCATTTGAGATGCTGAGACGAGCATCTATATTGGATCACTATCAGATTGTGGACAGCAGTTATATTCCCCATGCCATGACTGAGTCTCGGGACACTCAGAGAGATGACCGATGTAGCCATTATACCATTGGTTCAGAGCAGTCAGTAGTGCCCAGAGTTGCAGCAGCAGTTTCAGAGGACAGATGATGGTACAGGTTGATGTGCTTTCAGGTATATGACTCAGCAGGTATATCATGGTGTTATGGTTAGATTGCTTTTATACTTATTCTTATAGCATGTCTTAGCACTTAGTGTCATGATCTGGCGATCATATAGATATTTGGACCTGGTTGATCTATATATATTATATTGTCCCTACTCAGACTTAGAAGTTCACTATTCATACTCATTGGTATGCACCCTCCTTAGGGAGAATAGAGGTGATCATTCCACCATACCTTGGCTTGCTAGTGTTGGATTCATTATTCATTGTCTCCATCCATCCATGGCCTACCTTTTAGATTATCACCCTGACTTACTACTTGACTAGTGGCATGGAGGACTTCTCCCCACTGTAGCCTCTGTATTGGATGAGCTTCCTTGTTTATTGTGTCTTGGCTCTGAGTTGGTGACAAAACTTACCTATGGTGAGTTGGAGTTCCTTGGAATTCCCCCTAGTCACTAAAGTTGTGTTGGCTAAACCTGAAACTTTTGGTGCTGCCATGAATACAAAATCTGGAAAAAATGAAATGCTATATCTTGTATGAAAAGCCCATTCATGCAATGTGTTTCTAAACACACATGAATGAGAGGTATGCCAAATGAAAATGGCTATGAAAATAAAATGTTATATCTTTTGGAAAATAAATACCTAGGTAAACAAGCTGTCCATGACACACCTAGAAGTGCTCAGGTAAACAAGTGCCTTAAAAACACACCTGCAGCAGAAAGCCTAAAATAAATGTAAATCTATACAATGTGTTTATAAACACACATAGATCAAGGCTATGGAAACTTCAGGCCCAAAAAGCAATGGAACTTAAATGCTATATCTAAACAATTGCTGGCCTTATTTGTATTATGGATTGTGCGCATCTGTGAAGGTGAATAAACCCTCTTTAAATAACTCATCCATTTGTGAGACACCGCCATTCCCTGTGTTATTGCTCATTCAGTATATACTATGGTGTGTATTCCCTTTCCCTTGCCAAAGTGTCACAAAGTCAAGTCAGTCAAGTCATCCCTTAGCCTAGCCAATTATTTCAGCCTTCACCCTTCACTAGCAAATTGATCACAACTATGAAGTGAGTATGATCCTGAGAGTCTAGTCTGAGTAATAATAATAATTAACGACACTATATATTTGGATTTAGATCGCCAGTTATGATTACTCTGTGTTATAATTGTTATTTGAATAAGTTGTAGAGCATGTATTAACCTTGACACTTTGCAGCAGCCTTGGATGATGGTCTGAGTTATATTTGGTCTTGGTTAGACCCATTTTGACCATGGAGGACCATGGGACATGAGATGTTGGACCTTATGATGATATGGATAGATGATATATGGTCTATGTACACATACATGATGATTCTATGCAGCAGCTACAGGGTTATGATGATGATTCTTGGTTTACAGCAGTGTTTGGTCATTTACAGATTATTATTATTGGCCCTGTTCCGGTATATTGGATATTTATTTTGATCATGCAGAGACTCATATGGTGTATGAGTACACATCTTGGATGGATTTGGACCTTCTGAGTCCAATGAGACAGTTTGTTTTCAGTTCCGGGCACTTACAGTGATGATTGAGCCTCAGTAGGCTGTCCCAGTGCAGTTTTGGTCTGTTTGAGGCCCTGTCAGAGCAGATGTGATTTTTATCCGGTTGACCTAGGGCGCCGATGATGGAGGGGGTGGTCCAGCCACTTGTTTTTTCCATATTACCCCCCTCCCGGACACACTGGTGCCCTCACCTTGACAGCGCAGGCACTCCAGGAGGCAGTTTCGGGCAGTTTCACGCTTCCCGAGGCATTTCAGGATTGGTAGAAATGGCTATTGAGGAAATCGATTTGGGCTACTGAGGAAAAGTTATGGCATGGGATGATCAGTGATGATAGATCGGGGTCTTCCACACCTTCTCCAACAGTTTCAGCTTCATCGGGGCCTGCATCCATCACTTATGGCACTTTCTGTGGATTTCTGAGGTCTTTTTGAGGCCTACGATTTGACTATGGAGGCACGATTTGGTACATTCATGATTATTTTATGGTTATTGTGCTATGGGGATTGACCAAGGAGAGATAAAATTACCCCTTGGACCCACCATAAGCCTCCTATGATATTATGTCATTAAATTTGGTGGGATTCCCCTCTTCTAGGGCAATTTTGTCCACTTACATAATATTTTATTTGTGATCCATGTATTTTATTGTTGAGCTCATCTCAACCATTGATTAGACATTTGTATCTTTTAATCTTAGCCACTCATTCAAAAAGTGGTTAGGGTTTTGGTGCCTCTCCTTCCTATTTAAAGGAGAGAGCCTCTCATTGTAAGGGGTCTTTGGCTCTTGGATTATTGGTATAGAAAAATATTCTTGTGGAAATTCTTGTGGTCTCCTTTGCATCTGGTGTTCTTAGATGGTGATTGGAAAGTCTATTGCAACCTAGCATTTGGAAATTGTGGTAAGATCTATCTTTTTGGAAATCATTGTTTGTCTACAGGAGGGCGACTTCAACAAGGGCGATTTTGCAAGGCTTCTTCAAATCGACTTTCTTGGCATTCGCTTGTATCAGGGGGTTATCATTAGCTTCATTGTGATCTATGCTATCTTTCTGTTACTTCTCTTGTGGCATTAGTCTTATCTATTGATGCATCAAATCTGATATTGTTGACGTTTGTTGTGCAGGAGAGAGGGCGCATTGGCTTCTTGGATCAAATCGACTTGCATAGAAAACTACCTCAAAGCTTCTCAAATTGATCGGGTTTGCATAGATCATCATCATCAAGGCATTTACAAGGTTACCCAGGTAAGATCCACAGGTTTGTTTCTCTTTCCTTTATCCAATCCATTGACATAGCTTATAAATTGTTAAAACCCTAAATATTTCAAAACCCCCATTTTACATTTCCTCAGATCTACTTAGATCTAGTGGTTTGTTGGGCATAATATTGAAAACCCACCTCTATAGCATCCACGGCATCCCGGATCTATAGTTTGGTGAGGATTGGCTTCCGTTTTATCCCCTTCCCAAGCCAACTTAGCTTCTCCCAAGCAAGGCGCACTTCCTGGTAGTTGTGAGTTGACCTAGATCTAGGTGGTGGGTGTTTGAGATCCCGCTTGATCCATAATCTACACATCAAATAACATACACCCAGATTGTTACTTTTCTGATTTTCACCTTGTGGGCCCTTTTCCACATTTTAAGGGATTTAATCCCCATTTTGGACCATTAGGTGTACTTAAACTCAGATCTAGTAAGATCTAGCCGTCGGATTGCCATGAAATTATAGATCCATACTCCTACTTGACTAACCTACCTGGATCTAAAGTTTGGATGCCATCGGACTTGTCTTGACCCACCTAACCCACCTTTTCAGCCTCCTTGGGTAAAGTCGCACCACCTTGGAGAAGTGAGTTAACTCACTTCTAGGACATGGGTACTTGAGATTCTTGCAGATTTGGAACGGGAATAATTCAAAACCTAGGTCTAGTGTGTCACTTTGTCAAATCTTTCCTTGGGGATAGCATTCCTTGTTTTAAAGGATTGTGGTACACTTGGGTCAAACCTAGATCTAGACCTACTTATCCACCAAGACCTTTATTGCCCACTTGTCCCAAGTACTAGGAGTCCTTAACCACAAGTCAACCCTACTTTGACTCCATTATCCCAATTCCCAAGGCACTGATTATTCTCCAAGTCAATTCGACTTTCCTCGATTGTTGGATTAACTTGTGGTTTGACCTTAGTGTGGTGAACCAAACCCTTGATGCCATCATGCATTATGGTCAAGCTTGTCATGTGTACTAGTTAGTCCCAATTCAACCCCAAACTACCCTGCATTGGACACGGTTCCCAAGGCAGTGGATCTTCCACATTGAACTAGTACTCTAACCCTAGATCTCACTTTCAAACATTATAAGTCACTCTCACATCAACTATGAACCAAAGCTATACTCATTAAACCCCTCACTTGGCTTGTGACTTCATCCTTAGGTCTAGGATAAACCATACACCTAACTTCACTTAGAAATACCCTGATTTGGTGTCTTGGTTTTGATCTCTCCTGTCGGGAGTAGATCGGGTCTCCCCCTTTGTTGTCTGGGCTAGATAACATAAAGCGAAGGTTGCCTCGACTGGTGTGACAACCATTTATTGGACGTCGAGGTGATCGTGGTTGCACCTTTTGAGTTGCCCTTCCCTATTGCCATCCATGACTGGATACATCCATAGGGGTAACTACAGTTTAGGTGATAACATTTTGGTGCCGTTGCCGGGGACGCAATAGGCTTACCTTGGTCCGATATATTATTTCCTAAAGCCCTCCCACTTCTCTTTACCTAACATTTGGGCATAGGGTTTACCTCGGAAAAGCTAGTAGTCCTTCCTGCATATACAACGACACATATCTTGGTAGAAAGGTTTAAATCTACCTGGCGACTCCCAATCATGACTCCGCTGAGGAGCGAGCTCATTTACATCCTCACTACACCTAGAACTATGCCTTGCGTCACTTATTCAGAAAACGATATGATTTTGAAAATGATGACCGAAATGAGTGGTCTAATTTGAAACCTGAATGGGGTAGTTCTCAGAAAACAAAGAGAGAGTATCAAACGTTATGAGCCTTTCTATAAAACCTCTGAAAGTGTGTATACCAATGAATGTCTTCAAAATAGGTCTATAAGCAAAGCCTCGGATGGTCGAGTAGTAACTAGGTCTCAAGTAAAGAATAACCCAAAAGATACAGATAAAAACAAAACTACGGTGAAAGAAAACTCCCTCGACCAAAGGAATATCACTCGTAGAATCCCAACTCAAACTCCAAGCATCCTTCCTAAAGGAATTTTAAAGAAAAATGATCAACCCAGAAGATTGTCTCCTCAAGTCACCAAGAAGGTAACAAGTCCGAGCCCTATTAAACCCCAGGCTAGGGAGCCAGTGCAAAAGAAGCAAGTGAATACTCCTAGCAAGGAGATTTCCCCTATAACACAAGAAAAGATAAATTCAAATATACTGGGAAAACTCTCGGGATCCTCTGTCATGGTATCTTTGAAAGACTTGGTAATTATCCCTTCCGTTAGAGCACAGGTAATGCATTTATTGGGACTAAAACTAAATACCAAAGATCAGGAAAAGGCTTGCAACTTAAAGATTGACTTGAGTAATTTCTTATCCAAACCTAATATCCCTGTGCCCTTGGAGGAACTTTTGAAAATCCCGTCATACTTTAATCAAGCAACTAAATTCTTGGGAATTGAGCCTAAAGTCAAGAATCCTGTGAAACTAACAGCTGAGGATGACCCCCCCATTATGATTCAAAGTGTAATTGACAAAGGTAGGGGTCATCCCCCTTTTTATATTGCTTTGGAGATCAATCAGTTGATATTGCATAACTGTATGTTAGATTCAGGAGCAGAAGTAAATATTATGCCTCTTAAGGTCATGGAACATTTGGAGCTAAAACCATCCAGAGAATATAGAAATGTGTGTGGGATGGATTCTAGGCCTGTTAAGTCAGAAGGTATGATTGAGAATCTCAAGATGAAACTGGCCTCTTACCCCGCAATTGAAATAAGAATGAATGTTTTGGTTCTAGATATTCCCGACGCATGGGGGATGTTGTTATCAAGGGAGTGGGCTGCCAAATTAGGAGGAAGTATCCAAATGGATTTATCTTACGCAACCATTCCTATTGGGGAAAAAGCTTCTTATAGATTGATGAATGAAAAACCTATGACAGAACATGTAGAAACACCGGACTATTTGTTTGAAGAGGCTATGCGCCCCACTGAGGAGCCCCACTGAGGAGGTTGGAAATTATATGGTGATGGCTAACTTTTGGGAAGAGCCCCGACAACATCCTTTTCCTCCTAGTCAAGTTTGGAAAATGCATTTTGACGGGGCAAAGTCTAGGCATGGTGCTGGAGCTGGAATTGTCCTTACATCTCCTTCTGGTGAAGAAAAATTGTTTGCATATCGTCTTGAATTCGAGTGCACAAACAATGTAGCCGAGTATGAGGCATTACTTCTAGGGTTAGAAATTTGCCGTGAACAAAAGATTAAATGCCTAAATGTAACAGGAGACTCTGATTTGATTGTGTCCCAAGTGAAGAACCAGTTTGCAGCCAAAAATAATAGGCTTAGGGATTATCGAAATGCTGTTTGGGATACCATAGAAATGTTTGATGCCTTTGTAATACAAACAGTCCCAAGAGAAGAAAATACCTGTTATCACATATATAGTAGCCGGGCTACCATACATTATTTTTCTCATTCCAGTACACCATTCAGCCAGTTCCCTTGCATTTGAGATGCCGAGATGAGCATCTATATTGGATCACTATTAGATTGTGGACAGCAGTTGCATTCCCCATGCCATGACTGAGTCTCAGGACACTCAGAGAGATGACCGATGTAGCCATTATATCATTGGTACAGAGCAGACAGTAGTGCCCAGAGTTACAGCAGCAGTCTCAGAGGACAGAGGATGGTACAGGTCGATGTGCATTCAGGTATATGACTCAGCAGGTATATCATGGTGTTATGGTTAGATTGCTTTTATACTTATTCTTATAGCATGTCTTAGCACTTAGTGTCATGATCTGGCGATCATATAGATATATGGACCTGGTTGATCTATTATATATATTATACTGTCCCTACTCAGACTTAGAAGTTCACTATTCATACTCATTGGTACATACCCTCCGTAGGGAAGAGTAGAGGTGATCATTACACCATACTTTGGCTTGCTAGTGTTGGCTCCATCATTTCATTGTCTTCATCCATCCATGGCCTACCTTTTAGATTATAACCCTGACTTACTACTTGACTAGTGGCATGGAGGACTTTTCCCCACTGTAGCCTCTGTATTGGATGAGCTTCCCTGTTTATTGTGTCTCGGCTCTGAGTTGGTGACAAAACTTACCTATGGTGAGTTGGAGTTCCTTGTGAATTCCCCCTAGTCACTAAAGTTGTGTTGGCTAAACCTGAAACTTTTAGTGCTGCCATCAATACAAAATCTGGAAAATGAAATGCTATATCTTGTATGAAAAGCCCATTCATGCAATGTGTTTCTAAACACACATGAATGAAAGGCGTGCCAAATGAACATGGCAATGAAAATAAAATGTTGTATCTTTTGGAAAATAAATACTTAGGTAAACAAGCTGTCCATGACACACCTAGAAGTGCTCAGGTAAACAAGTGCCTTAAAAACACACCTGCAGCAGAAAGCCTAAAGAAAAAATGTAAATCTATGCAATGTGTTTGTAAACACACATAGATCAAGGCTATGGAAACTTCAGGCCCAAAAAGCAATGGAACTTAAATGCTATATCTAAACAATTGTTGGCCTTGTTTGTATTATGGATTGTGCGCATCTGTGAAGGTGAATAAACCCTCTTTAAACAACTCATCCATTTGTGAGACACCGCCATTCCCTGTGTTATTGCTCATTCAGTATATACTATGGTGTATTCCCTTTCCCTTGCCAAAGTGTCACAAAGTCAAGACAGTTAAGTCATCCCTTAGCCTAGCCAGTTAATTTAAGCCTTCACCCTTCACTAGCAAATTGATCACAACTATGAAGTGAGTATGATCCTGAAAGTCTAGTCTGAGTAATAATAATAATTAACGACACTATACATTTGGATTTAGATCGCCAGTCATGATTACTCTGTGTTATAATTGCTATTTGAATAAATTGTAAAGCATGTATTAACCTTGATACTTTTCAGCAGCCTTGGATGATGGACTGAGTTATATTTGGTCTTGGTTGGACCTAGTTTGACCATGGAGGACCATGGGACATGAGATGTTAGACCTTATGATGATATGGATAGATGATATATGGTCTATGCACACATACAGGATGATTCTATGCAGCAGCTACAGGGTTATGATGATGATTCTGAGGTTACAGCAGTGTTTGTATATGTACAGCGCATTATTATTGGCCCTGTTCCGGTATATTGGATATTTATTTTGATCATGCAGAGACTCATATGGTGTATGAGTAGACATCTTGGATAGATTTGGACCTTCTGAGTCCAATGGGACAGTTTGTTTTCAGTTCCGGGCACTTACAGTGATGATTGAGCCTCAGTAGGCTGTCCCAGTGCAGTTTTGGTCTGTTGGAGGCCCTGTCGGAGCAGAGATGATTTTTATCCGGTTGACCTAGGGCGCTGATGATGGAGGGGGTGGTCCAGCTACTTGTTTTTACCATATTACCCCCCTTCTGGACACATTGGTGCCCTCACCTTGACAGCGCCAGCACTCCAGGAGGCTGTTTGGGGCAGTTTCACGCTTCCCGAGGCATTTCAGGATTGGTAGAAATGGCTATTGAGGAAATCGATTTGGGCTACTGAGGAAAAGTTATGGCATGGGATGATCAGTGATGATAGATCGGGACCTTCCACACCTTCTCCAGCAGTTTCAGCTTCATCGGGGCCCGCATCCATCACTTATGGCACTTTCTGTGGATTTTTGAGGTCTTTTGAGGATCACGACTTCACTATGGAGGCACGATTTGGTACATTCATGATTATTTTTTTGGATATTGTGCTATGGGGATTGACCAAGGAGGGATAAAATTACCCCTTGGACCCACCATAAGCCTCTTATGATATTTCATCATCATGATTTGGTGGGATTCCCCTCTTCTAGGGCGATTTTGTCCACTTATATTATATTTTATGTGTGATCCATGTATTATGTTGTTGAGCTCATCTCAACCATTGATTAGACATTTGTATCTTTTAATCTTAGCCACTCATTCAAAAAGTGGTTAGGGTTTTGGTGCCTCTCCTTCCTATTTAAAGGAGAGGGCCTCTCATTGTAAAGGGTCTTTGGCTCTTGGATTATTGGTATAGAAAAATATTCTTGTGGAAATTCTTGTGGTCTCCTTTGCATCTGGTGTTCTTAGATGGTGATTGGAAAGTCTATTGCAACCTAGCATTTGGAAATTGTGGCAAGATCTATCTTTTTTTGGAAATCATTGTTTGTCTACAGGAGGGCAACTTCAACAAGGGCGATTTTGCAGGGCTTCTTCAAATCGACTTTCTTGGCATTCGCTTGTATCAGGGGGTTATCATTAGCATCATTGTGATCTATGCTATCTTTCTGTTACTTCTTTTGTGGCATTAGTCTTATCTCTTGATGCATCAAATCTGATATTGTTGACGTTTGTTGTGCAGGAGAGAGGGCGCATTGGCTTCTTGGACCAAATCGACTTGCATAGAAACTACCTCAAAGCTTCTCAAATTGATCGGGTTTGCATAGATCATCATCATCAAGGCATCTACAAGGTTACCCAGGTAAGATCCACAGGTTTGTTTCTCTTTCCTTTATCCAATCCATTGACATAACTCATAAATTGTTGAAACCCTAAATATCTTAAAACCCCCATTTTACATTTTCTCAGATCTACTTAGATCTAGTGGGTTGTTGGGCATAATACTGAAAACCCACCTCTATAGCATCCAAGGCATCCCGGATCTATAGTTTGGTGAGGATTGGCTTCCATTTGATCCCCTTCCCAGGCCAACTTAGCCTCTCCCAAGCAAGGCGCACTTCACTAGTTGGGCAAGTTGACCTAGATCTAGGTGGTGGGTGTTTGAGATTCCACTTGATTTGACATCTACACATCAAATAACATACACCCAGGTTGTCACTTTTCTGAAATTCACCTTGTGGGCCCTATTCCACATTTTAAGGGATTTAAACCCCACTTTGGACCACTTGGAACACTTAAACTCAGATCTAGTAAGATCTAGCCATCGGATTACCGTGAAACTATAGATCCATACCCCTACTTGACTGATCTACCCGGATCTAAAATTTGGGTGCCATCCGACTTGTCTTGACCCACCTAAACCCCACTTTAAGCCTCCTTGGGTAAAGTCGCACCACCTTGGAGAAGTGAGTTCACTCACTTCTAGGAACTGGGTACTTGAGATTATTGCAGATCTGAAACCGGAATAATTTAAAACCTAGGTCTAGACTATCACTTTGTCAAATCTTGCCTTGGGGATAGCATTCCTTGTTTTAAGGGATTGTGGTCCACTTGGGTCAAACCTAGATCTAGACACATTCAACCATCAAGACCTCTATTGCCCACTTGTCTCATGTTGTGGGAGTCCTAAACCATAAGTCAACCCCACTTTGACTCCACCTCCCAATTCCCAAGGCACTGGTTTCTCTCCAAGATAATTTAACTTTCCTAGATTGTTGGATTGACTTGTGGTTTGACCTATGCATGGTAAACTATACCTTTGAAGACATCATGAACCATGGTCAAGCTTGTCTCATGTACTAGTTAGCCCCAATCTGACCCTTAAACAGCCCTGCATTGGACACAGTCCCCAAGGCAGTGGATTTTCCAACATTGAACTAGTACACTCATCCTAGATCTCACTTCAAACATTATAAGTCACTCTCACATCAACTATGAACCAAAGCTATACCTATTGAACCCCTCACTTGGCTTGTGACTTCATCTTTAGGTCTAGGATAAACCATACACCTAACTTCACTTTGAAATACCCTGATTTGGTGTCTTGGTTTTGATCTCTCCTGTCGGGAGTAGATCGGGTCTCCCCCTTTGTTGTCTGGGCTAGATAACATAAAGAGAAGGTTGCCTCGACTGGCGTGACAACCATATATTGGAGGTCGAGGTGATCGTGGTTGCACCTTTTGAGTTGCCCCTCCCTATTGCCATCCATGACTGGATCCATCCATAGGGGTAACTACATTTTAGGTGATAACAATACCCTGGCTGATGCCTTATCAGTAATAGCATGCACTTTTGAAACTCCAGATCATCTCAGAGATAAAGAATATAAGGTTGAAGTAATATTTAGACCATCGGTTCCTGACAAGCAAGATCATTGGCAAGTCTTTGATAATGATGCACAAATCATCGCATTCTTACAAAACAATGAAAATTTCCAAAATTGCAATGTGAACTTAGAAGATAAATCAAACGGTTCTTCCATTCAAGATCTTGATGTTATGAAACTAGCGATACCTCTAGAGAAAAATTTCAATAGGCATGATGAATACAAAGGCAAAAGAGATGAACCGGTAGATGAGGTTATAGAGATAAATATTGGAACCTCAGTGTCTCCCAGAATGATTAGGATAGGAAAGAATGCCTCCCTAGCAGAAAGAAAGGCGATTGTAAATCTAATTAGGAAATATAGGGATATTTTTGCATGGGCATATGATGAACTCAAGACTTTTGATCCTGAAATTATTGAGCATACTATCCCTTTGCATGAAGGAGCTAAACCCTATAGGCAAAAGTTGAGAAATGTCAATCCCAAACTTGCACCATTGATCAAAAAGGAACTTGAAAAAATGTTGGCTGCCGGAATTATCCAACCTGTTCGACACACTACTTGGGTTTCTAACCTGGTGATTGTAAGAAAGAAAAGTGGTGAAATCAGGGTATGTATTGATTTCAGAAACCTAAATCAAGCATCCCTTAAGGACAATTACCCGTTGCCAAACATGGAAAATTTGTTGCAAAGTGTCACTGGGGCAGGTATGCTGTCAATGTTGGATGGATTCTCGGGGTATAATCAGGTGCGTATTAGAAAGGAAGACAGAGATAAAACAACCTTTACTACTCCATGGGGAACTTTCCAATATATAAGAATGCCTTTCGGATTATTAAATGGCGGTTCTACTTTCCAAAGAGCTATGGATCAGGCATTTAGTGACTTGATTGGGAAAATCATTGCCATTTATCAGGATGACTTGACAGTGTTTTCAAAGAAAAGGGGAGACCATGTAGAGCATTTGAGAAGAGTTTTTGAGCGTTGCAGAAAGTTTGGTATATCTTTGAACCCCAAAAAATCGACTTTTGGAGTAGATGAAGGCAAGTTACTAGGACACATTGTGTCAAAAGAAGGTATCAGAATTGACCCAGAACGTGTTCAAGCCATCAATGCTATTGCAGCACCCCATAATGTAGCCACCTTGCAATCTTTCTTTGGTAAAATAAATTTTGTCCGAAGATTCATTCCAAACTTAGCAAAATTGGCCAAACCATTAAATGCCCTTCTTAAAAAGGATGTGAAGTTTGTATGGGATAAAGAATGTGAAGTGTCTTTCACCAAGCTTAAAAAGGCCATTTCAACCTCCCCTGTGTTAGCTTGTCCTGATTACAATAAAGAATTCATGATTTACTCATATGCTTCGGAAGATACTATTGCTGGTGTATTATTACAAAAGAATGATGAAAATCACGAACAGCCTATAGCATTCATGAGTAAAAATTTGAGAGATGCTGAACTAAAGTATACTACAACTGAAAAACAAGCCTACGCTTTAGTCAAAGCCTTGAAACACTTTAGAACATATGTGGGATATTCCAAAATCAAGGCATATGTCCCATATCAAGCAGTAAAGGATGTTTTGTCACAAGCAGATGGTATAGGTGTAAGGAGAAATTGGATTTCACGCATACAAGAGTATGATCTAGAAATTAAGCCTATCAAGATTGTTAAAGGGCAAGGGTTAGCTCAACTTTTGACCGAAAAGGGAGGTGACATGGTAAATATGGTAAGTGAAAGAAACATTGGTATTCTAAACATCAATGATGAACATGAGTGGTACAAAGATATTATGTATTTCTTGAGAAACTTGTCATGCCCTGACCACCTTGTAGATCATCAAAGGAGAGCATTGAGATTGAAGGCCGAGAAGTATGTTATAACTCAAGATGGGTTAGGATGGAGAAATCCTGATGGAATAATTCTGAAATGTGTTAACCCTGAGGAATCACAAACCATTATGAAAGAAATGCACTCTGGATTATGTGGTGGGCATTATGCCCCAAGAACAACCGTTGCAAAAATCATGAGGGATGGTTATTATTGGCCAACACTTTTCAGGGATGTGCATTCTTATGTTAGAGTTTGTCAAGAGTGCCAACTATTTTCAGGAAAACCAAGATTGCCTGCACTACCTCTAAATCCTGTAGTAGTAGAAGCTCCTTTTCAGCAATGGGGTATGGATTTTGTTGGACCTTTTAGTGAAAACTCAAGCAATGGACATAAGTATATGTTGACCTGTACTGATTACTTTACTCGATGGGTAGAAGCCATCCCAACCAAGAAAGCTACAGCCGAGGTAGTGGTGAAATTTTTGGAAGAGAACATTGTATCCAGATATGGTTGTCCTCTAAAAATAACAACTGATAACGCTCCCGCTTTCAGTAAAATAGAAATGTCAACCTTTTGCATGAATCATGGAATCACTCTCTCGCATTCCTCAAATTATTATCCTCAAGGAAACGGTCTCGCTGAATCTAGAAATAAGAATTTGATAAGACTGCTGAAAAGAATGGTTGGCACCAACAAGAGAAGTTGGGACACGAAGTTGAAATATGCCCTATGGCCTGACAGGACAACGGTTAAAAGAATTACCGGAAAATCTCCTTTTGAGTTGGTATATGGGCAAGATTGTAGACTCCCAATAAATTTACAAATTCCGGTATATGAGCTATTACAACAATGCACTTCAGATGAAGAAGCCTTCCAAATAAGAATTGATAAACTAGTAGAGCTTGATGAAATGAGAAGGATGTCATTTGACAAAACCATTATTGAACAGGAAAGAGTCAAAGGAACTTTTGATCAAAAAACAAGGAATGTAAAGTTCGGAGTTGGAGATATAGTTTTGTTATGGGACAAAAACAAGGCAAAACCTGGAAACCATGGAAAATTTGAAAAAATCTGGATGGGCCCATATCGAGTATCAAGGATAGCTGGAAAAGGATCAGTGTTTCTAGAAACTCTAGATGGGGATGAACTCGAACTCCCTGTAAATGGGCTTCTGTTAAAGCACTATTTCCCACCTATCGAGTAAACTGTGCATTGCATTGCCTGGTAGATTAGGGTAGGTAGGAAACCGAATAAGCCTACTTGGGCAGTAGTTAGTTTTTTCAGCCATTGAGTCTGGCACCTTCTTAGTCTCTAAGCTCCTTTGTAAGCTCCTAGTTTAACTGAGTACTTGTCACTTTTCTTTTCCTGCACAATAAATGTCAAATTTTACAAATTATGTTAGTAGTTTGATTTATTTTCTGCATTTATATTTCATGCATTTATATTTCTGACATAGAATAGATTTTATTTCAGTTGGTTTTATATTTTTCCCACACATGCGGCATGAGGTATTTTTGATGTTTGTGAATGCAGAAATAGGTTGCAAAAATAAAAAGTTGGAAGCAAAATGGTAGAGTGCTGGATCGTGGATTCGAGTAGCAGAGTTCGAGGACCAGAGGTTCTGAGGTTCTCAAGCGCTCATTTCAGCAGAGCACTTGTCCCAGCTGGAGCCAGATGTTATCACATTTATAGTAGCCGGGCTACCATACATTATTTTTCTGATGCCAGTACATTATCTAGCCAGTTCCCCTGCATTTGAGATGCTGAGACGAGCATCTATATGGGATCACTATCAGATTGTGGACAGCAGTTATATTACCCATGCCATGACTGAGTCTCGGGACACTCAGAGAGATGACCGATGTAGCCATTATACCATTGGTTCAGAGCAGTCAGTAGTGCCCAGAGTTGCAGCAGCAGTTTCAGAGGACAGATGATGGTACAGGTTGATGTGCTTTCAAGTATATGACTCAGCAGGTATATCATGGTGTTATGGTTAGATTGCTTTTATACTTATTCTTATAGCATGTCTTAGCACTTAGTGTCATGATCTGGCGATCATATAGATATTTGGACCTGGTTGATCTATATATATTATATTGTCCCTACTCAGACTTAGAAGTTCACTATTCATACTCATTGGTATGCACCCTCCTTAGGGAGAATAGAGGTGATCATTCCACCATACCTTGGCTTGCTAGTGTTGGCTTCATTATTCATTGTCTCCATCCATCCATGGCCTACCTTTTAGATTATCACCCTGACTTACTACTTGACTAGTGGCATGGAGGACTTCTCCCCACTGTAGCCTCTGTATTGGATGAGCTTCCTTGTTTATTGTGTCTCGGCTCTGAGTTGGTGACAAAACTTACCTATGGTGAGTTGGAGTTCCTTGGAATTCCCCCTAGTCACTAAATTTGTGTTGGCTAAACCTGAAAATTTTGGTGCTGCCATGAATACAAAATCTGGAAAAAATGAAATGCTATATCTTGTATGAAAAGCCCATTCATGCAATGTGTTTCTAAACACACATGAATGAGAGGCATGCCAAATGAAAATGGCTATGAAAATAAAATGTTATATCTTTTGGAAAATAAATACCTAGGTAAACAAGCTGTCCATGACACACCTAGAAGTGCTCAGGTAAACAAGTGCCTTAAAAACACACCTGCAGCAGAAAGCCTAAAATAAATGTAAATCTATACAATGTGTTTATAAACACACATAGATCAAGGCTATGGAAACTTCAGGCCCAAAAAGCAATGGAACTTAAATGCTATATCTAAACAATTGCTGGCCTTATTTGTATTATGGATTGTGCGCATCTGTGAAGGTGAATAAACCCTCTTTAAACAACTCATCCATTTGTGAGACACCGCCATTCCCTGTGTTATTGCTCATTCAGTATATACTATGGTGTGTATTCCCTTTCCCTTGCCAAAGTCTCACAAAGTCAAGTCAGTCAAGTCATCCCTTAGCCTAGCCAGTTATTTCAGCCTTCACCCTTCACTAGCAAATTGATCACAACTATGAAGTGAGCATGATCCTGAAAGTCTAGTCTGAGTAATAATAATAATTAACGACACTATATATTTGAATTTAGATCGCCAGTTATGATTACTCTGTGTTATAATTGTTATTTGAATAAGTTGTAAAGCATGTATTAACCTTGACACTTTGCAGCAGCCTTGGATGATGGTCTGAGTTATATTTGGTCTTGGTTAGACCCAGTTTGACCATGGAGGACCATGGGACATGAGATGTTGGACCTTATGATGATATGGATAGATGATATATGGTCTATGTACACATACATGATGATTCTATGCAGCAGCTACAGGGTTATGATGATGATTCTTGGTTTACAGCAGTGTTTGGTCATTTACAGATTATTATTATTGGCCCTGTTCCGGTATATTGGATATTTATTTTGATCATGCAGAGACTCATATGGTGTATGAGTACATATCTTGGATGGATTTGGACCTTCTGAGTCCAATGAGACAGTTTGTTTTCAGTTCCGGGCACTTACAGTGATGATTGAGCCTCAGTAGGCTGTCCCAGTGCAGTTTTGGTCTGTTTGAGGCCCTGTCAGAGCAGATGTGATTTTTATCCGGTTGACCTAGGGCGCTGATGATGGAGGGGATGGTCCAGCCACTTGTTTTTACCATATTACCCCCCCTCCCGGACACACTGGTGCCCTCACCTTGACAGCGCAGGCACTCCAGGAGGCAGTTTCGGGCAGTTTCACGCTTCCCGAGGCATTTCAGGATTGGTAGAAATGGCTATTGAGGAAATCAATTTGGGATACTGAGGCAAATTTATGGCATGGGATGATCAGTGATGATAGATCGGGGTCTTCCACACCTTCTCCAGCAGTTTCAGCTTCATCGGGGCCCGCATCCATCACTTATGGCACTTTCTGTGGATTTCTGAGGTCTTTTTGAGGCCTACGATTTGACTATGGAGGCACGATTTGGTACATTCATGATTATTTTATGGTTATTGTGCTATGGGGATTGACCAAGGAGGGATAAAATTACCCCTTGGACCCACCATAAGCCTCCTATGATATTATGTCATCATGATTTGGTGGGATTCCCCTCTTCTAGGGCGATTTTGTCCACTTACATAATATTTTATTTGTGATCCATGTATTTTATTGTTGAGCTCATCTCAACCATTGATTAGACATTTGTATCTTTTAATCTTAGCCACTCATTCAAAAAGTGGTTAGGGTTTTGATGCCTCTCCTTCCTATTTAAAGGAGAGAGCCTCTCATTGTAAGGGGTCTTTGGCTCTTGGATTATTGGTATAGAAAAATATTCTTGTGGAAATTCTTGTGGTCTCCTTTGCATCTGGTGTTCTTAGATGGTGATTGGAAAGTCTATTGCAACCTAGCATTTGGAAATTGTGGTAAGATCTATCTTTTTGGAAATCATTGTTTGTCTATAGGAGGGCGACTTCAACAAGGGCGATTTTGCAAGGCTTCTTCAAATCGACTTTCTTGGCATTCGCTTGTATCAGGGGGTTATCATTAGCTTCATTGTGATCTATGCTATCTTTCTGTTACTTCTCTTGTGGCATTAGTCTTATCTCTTGATGCATCAAATCTGATATTGTTGACGTTTGTTGTGTAGGAGAGAGGGCGCATTGGCTTCTTGGATCAAATCGACTTGCATAGAAAACTACCTCAAAGCTTCTCGAATTGATCGGGTTTGCATAGATCATCATCATCAAGGCATCTACAAGGTTACCCAGGTAAGATCCACAGGTTTGTTTCTCTTTCCTTTATCCAATCCATTGACATAGCTTATAAATTGTTAAAACCGTAAATATTTCAAAACCCCCATTTTACATTTTCTCAGATCTACTTAGATCTAGTGGGTTGTTGGGCATAATATTGAAAACCCACCTCTATAGCATCCACGGCATCCCGGATCTATAGTTTGGTGAGGATTGGCTTCCGTTTGATCCCCTTCCCAAGCCAACTTAGCTTCTCCCAAGCAAGGCGCACTTCCTGGTAGTTGTGAGTTGACCTAGATCTAGGTGGTGGGTGTTTGAGATCCCGCTTGATCCATAATCTACACATCAAATAACATACACCCAGACTGTTACTTTTCTGATTTTCACCTTGTGGGCCCTTTTCCACATTTTAAGGGATTTAATCCCCATTTTGGACCATTAGGTGTACTTAAACTCAGATCTAGTAAGATCTAGCCGTCGGATTGCCATGAAATTATAGATCCATACTCCTACTTGACTAACCTACCCGGATCTAAAGTTTGGATGCCATCGGACTTGTCTTGACCCACCTAACCCACCTTTTCAGCCTCCTTGGGTAAAGTCGCACCACCTTGGAGAAGTGAGTTAACTCACTTCTAGGACATGGGTACTTGAGATTCTTGCAGATTTGGAACGGGAATAATTCAAAACCTAGGTCTAGTGTGTCACTTTGTCAAATCTTTCCTTGGGGATAGCATTCCTTGTTTTAAGGGATTGTGGTACACTTGGGTCAAACCTAGATCTAGACCTACTTATCCACCAAGACCTTTATTGCCCACTTGTCCCAAGTACTAGGAGTCCTTAACCACAAGTCAACCCTACTTTGACTCCATTATCCCAATTCCCAAGGCACTGGTTATTCTCCAAGTCAATTCGACTTTCCTCGATTGTTGGATTAACTTGTGGTTTGACCTTAGTGTGGTGAACCAAACCCTTGATGCCATCATGCATTATGGTCAAGCTTGTCATGTGTACTAGTTAGCCCTAATTCAACCCCAAACTACCCTGTATTGGACACGGTTCTCAAGGCAGTGGATCTTCCACATTGAATTACTACTCTAACCCTAGATCTCACTTTCAAACATTATAAGTCACTCTCACATCAACTATGAACCAAAGCTATACTCATTAAACCCCTCACTTGGCTTGTGACTTCATCCTTAGGTCTAGGATAAACCATACACCTAACTTCACTTAGAAATACCCTGATTTGGTGTCTTGGTTTTGATCTCTCCTGTCGGGAGTAGATCGGGTCTCCCCCTTTGTTGTCTGGGCTAGATAACATAAAGCGAAGGTTGCCTCGACTGGTGTGACAACCATTTATTGGAGGTCGAGGTGATCGTGGTTGCACCTTTTGAGTTGCCCTTCCCTATTGCCATCCATGACTGGATACATCCATAGGGGTAACTACAGTTTAGGTGATAACAGGTATCTCAAAAGTCAGATCTAGTAAGATCTAACCCTTGGATTGCCTTGATTTTCTAGATCCATATTGTCACTTGCTTAAACTACTTGGATCTAAATTTTGGATGCCATTGGACTTGTCTTGATCCCATTTATCACACTTCTAACCCTCCTTGGGCAAAGTCGCACTTCTTGGGGAGATTGAGTTTGTCCACTTGTAGGACGTGGGTAGTTGAGATTTTGATGGATTTGGAATACACATACCTTGAAACCTAGGTCTAGTAGGTCATTTTGTGAAATCTTGCCTTGGGGATAGCATTCCTTGTTTTAAGGGATTGTGGTCCACTTAGGTCACATCATGAATTATTAGATCTAGATAGATCCATCCATCAAACCTTCAGTAGCCCACTTATCTTATGTTATAGGGGTCATGATATACAAGTTAACTCCACTTTGACTCCATTTATCCCAATTCCCAAGGCACTGATCTTTATCCAAGCTCATTCAACTTTCCTAGATTGTTGAGTTAACTTGTGGTTTGATCTTTGTTTGGGTTGCTTGAATCCCTTGACATTGTCATATCTTACAATCAAGCTTGTCTTTAGTACTGGTTAGCCCCAATTTAACATTTAAACTACCCTGCATTGGACATGGTTCCCAAAACAGTGGATTTTCTCACAATTGACTAGTACCTTAATCCTGGATCTCATTTCAAAAACTATTAGTCACTCTCACACAACAATGAACCAAAGCTATATTCATTAAACCCTTTATTCATCTTGTAACTTTATCCTTAGATCTAGGGTACACCATACACCTTACAATAGTTCACTTATACTTAACTTTGATTTGGTGTTTTGGTTTGATCTCTCCTGTCGGGAGTAGATCTGGGTCTCCTCCTTTGTTGTCTAGGCTAGATAACATAAAGTGAAGGTTGCCTCCATTGGCGCGACAACCATCTATTGGAAGTCAAGGTGATCGTGGTTGCACCTTTTGAGTTGCTCTTCCCTTTTGCCATCCATTAATGGATACATCCATAGGGGTAACTACAGTTTAGGTGATAACATCTACTTCTCTCTCTCCGTTAGCATCCTTGTGGGCATCTAGCTAGCTGGAAGGTTTTCGGGACTAGCAGTTCTAGTGGTCACCTTGTTCGGAGGTTGATCCCACTTTGTCTATTTTTCTTAGATTAGTTTAAGTTTTGGCCAAATAGTTTAATTTCGTTTTGTTGTAGAATAATGGTTGTGTTATCACACAACTTGTAGTTGCCCCTAGAGGTATCCCATCCGAGACGGTAGAGGAGTTAGGCAACTAAAGAGGTGACCTAAGAGATGCCACGGTTCCCAATGTAATGCGGGAGTCACGTCAACCGAGGCACTCTTCGCTTTAGGTCAAGGTATGGCTAGACCAAGGGGGAGACCCTATACCCCAATCACAGTTGATTGGTCTCAAGCAAAAGGTTTCAAAGGGTGAGTTACGGAAACCAATGCAAGGCTAAGTGGACTTAATGTTTAAGGTATGGTTGAAGGTGGTATCATGGATAGTTAGTGTTTCAACCTATGTATGGTTTAGGCCACTTGATGGGGTATGATTATTAAGTATAGTACCATGTGTTTACACAAGTGGGTCTTGTTGCCTTGGGAAGTGTGAAATGGTTCTAGGTGGGCCCACAAGGTGAAGTTAAGTGTGAAGATGGTACTATAGGCTAGATCTAGGTTAGATCTACAAGTTAGATTTGGTTCTAGGATTACCCATGTGCTAGATCTAGGGTTTGACACTAATCCCAAGAAGTGCGCCTTGCTTGGAGAAGGACTAGTGCCTTGTTTAGTGGGCTAAAGGAGTCAAGAAAGATGTCAAAGTGTAGATCGGGACACCTAGAAGCCAAGTCAAGTGAAATGGATGTGATCCAATGGTTAGATCTTACTAGATCTAGGTTTTTTGAGTGATGACCAAAAGTGGACCACAATTCCTTAAAACAAGGAATGCAATCCCCAAGGTAGATCGGGACAAAAGGATAGTCTAGACCTAGGTTTCAAGGCATGGGCATTCCAAATCCACGAAAATCTCCAACACCCACTTCCTAGAAGTGGTCCAACTCAAAACTCCCAAGGGGTGCGACTTTCTCAAGGAGAGGCAAAAAGTGGGTTTGGTGGACCAAACCAAGTCCAATGGCCACCAAAATGTAGATCCGGGGTGTTAGTACCCCGATCTATGTTCCTTCAAAGTTTCAAGTGAATCCAATGGGTAGATCTTAGTAGATCTAAGTTTTAAGGTACCAAGAAAATCAAAAGGGGGTTTCAACCCCTCAAAACATGGAGAGATGTCCACAAGGTAGTTTTCACCAAAGTAAGGATATGGGTATAGGTGATCAAGTGTCTAGATGTCAAATCAAGTGGGATCTCACCTACCCATGTGCTAGATCTTACCCAACAAGCTTCTCTTAAGAAAATCGATTTAGGTTCAAGAAGGCTTTATGCATTGAAAGGTGTGTTAATTTTTAGCCAATCACCACCAAACTATAGATCCAACTAGGGGTGGATCCTATAGAGGTGGGTTCTTAATATCTTTTCAATTGCAAGGGTAGATCTAAGTAGATCTAAAAAAATACCAAAATTAGGGTTTTGATTTAATTAGGGTTTTATGACCAATGGAGATAGAATGGATGAAAGAGGCACATACCTTGTAGATCTTACCTCAATTGCTTATGGCCACCTTGCAAGTTGATAGCATTCTCCTATGTTTATATTCAAGAGTGAGATCCAAGTGCTCCAACCAAATCGCCCTTCTCCAAGATAGCCAAATCGTCCTCCTCCTACAAGACAAGATCAAAGAAACAAGTCAAGCAAGATGATTATGAAAATGGTAGAAAGATGTAATAGAAAGCATCAACTATGTCACGAAGATACAATAATGATACTCCCTGTCACAAGATCAACCCAAGAGAGAATATGTGGATCCCTCCAACAATAACCCTCAAAAAGTCGCCCTCCTCTCTCCAATTCGACTTTCCTGTCAAAAGGTTAGCAAGAACACCAAAATCCACAATGATACATAGAAGAGATACTTTATATTCAATATGCAAGAGAATCCACAAGCCAAGAGAGATGTGCTCCACAAAAAATCTTCTATTCCAATATTCCAGAGCTCCAAAGGTGAGCTATACAATGGGGGGTCTCCTCCTTATATAGGATAATAAAGACCAAAACCCTATACCACTCTACAATACTACATCAAATGAGTGGTTGAGATTATAAGATCTCATCATACAATCAATGGCTAGGATGAATCCATAACAATATATCACATGGATCACTCAACATAACAATAGCGCCCTCACTAAATGGTACACTAGAGGGTGACGTCATCCCACAAGAGGGGTATAAAGTACAATAATCCACCTCATGATGACTAGGACATGATAAAATAAGCACATGGTGGGGCTAGGAGGTATAAATCCTTGCTAGCTCACCCCAAGGCACAATAAAATAATAAAATATGTCCAATATAATAATAATGACCAAAACTGTCCTCAGAATCCATGACAGTCAAGCAGTAAATGTCCTCCTGTGATCAATCTGGAGATACCCACATGGTGAAAACTGACTGGAAGATAGTGAGATCACCCTGGAAGACCTCTGTGAAAACCAAATGCCAAAACCTTGCCTCAATTTCCCAAATCGATTTCCTCAGTGACCACTTTATCCCATTTTTTAACTGCCTCGGGAACTGTGAAAATGCCAAAACTGCCTCCTAGGGTGCTAGCGCTGTCAATCTGAGCCTACCAGGCTCTCCGGGAGGGGGGATAAATGGTAATAACAAGTGGTTGGACCACCCCCTCCATCATCAGCGCCCTAGGTGAACTGGCCTCTCGGGGCCCCTGCTGCTCAGGCTGGGAAATCAGCCCCAAATCTGGTCAACAAATGTAAAACTGCATCAATCACTGTCAGAAGTGCCCGGAACTGAAAGATAAGTGTCTCAATGGATCCAGAAGACCCAAATCCACTAGGAATGAGTACTCATACACCCTGGGTTGCCCTAATGGGCCAGCTGTAGGGTCCACCATATATGGACAATGTATAATCTGCTGATCTGAAATAATAATAACTTGCTGAACTGGATCAAACATCATCTGTATCATATGTCCATCATATGATATCATCATCAAACATGTGGGACCATAAATCATCATCAATAATCATCATACATGGTCCACATCATCACGGATCCCAAGAATATATATAATCAGGACAAATCACATCAGTAGACTAAGACAATGTTTCTTTAATCATTCCATAGCTAAGCTCAAAGTACAAATTCCATTCAGTGGCATTAATTATATTAACATATTCCGTTGTTATGATAAATTACTTGCACCATAGTTCAAATGACAAACTCACCCATTGGACATGGTCAAACTGCTAGTGAAGGATGAAGGCTAGGAGCAAGGTTGGGCCAAGGGTTTGACTTGTCTAACTTAACTCAAAAATACTTTGGACTGGGAAAAAGGGGGAAGCTACAAACTCTGTGTTGGACAAAAGAACACGGGGGATGGCTGTGCCTCACAAATGGATAAGTTGTTTAGAGAGTGCTTATTCAACTTAGGCATCATGTCTACATCAAGTTGATCCAAGTTCATTAGGATCATTCAATTTATTTCCATGGCCTTTTTGGCCTACATAACCCTTCGGATTTCAGATGTGCTGAGAAGCACAACTAGTTGCAGCTTGCATCCAGGGCATGTTTTTCATATATTTACAAGGTCAGCAATTGTTTAGATATAGCTTTTAAGAACTATTGCTTTTTGGACCTTTCTTATACTCTTCGAGGAGTATTTTTAGCTTTTCATTGCTCTTGCCCCTTTTTTGTTTCCATGGGCGAATTTATTTAGTTTCCACAGGTAGAACATGAGCTTTCAGTTTTAGCCAACAACATCTCAAGTGACTAGGGGGAGTTCGAGCCAATGCCAAACATCGGGACAACCGACCAGAATGATTTAGGCCTACAATCCAACTTACCAAGGGCAAGTTCTGCCACCAACTCAGAGCCGAGACACTGAATAAACAGGGATGCGGTCCAAACAAAGAGGTAGAAAAATGGGGAAGTCCTCGGTATCAGAAAGTCAAATGAGACAAGTCAGGGTTTAAAGTCAAACAGGAAAGTCATGTATGGATGGAGACAAGTGAATATGGAGCCTACACTAGCAGACAACAAGTGTCGGGAAAGACCATGTCTATGTAAGGTGAAATACCAGTAAGTTTTGTTAAATGACCTACAAGTGCAAGTAATTGTCCATTTTACGATTTACAGTTCATTTTAAATAGTTTGCCACATCAGGAATAATATACCAAGCACATGCCATGATCATGACTAAATCAACAAGATAATAATCCACAGTCAGTGAGAACATATCCATAGATCATACAACATCATCATAATAATCATCATTATGCATAATCTGAAACACTGCTGAAATAAATCTCTAGGCACTGAACTGAAACTGTAATGAGATAAGTGGTCACATCAGTCATCAAATCTGAACTCTCAAGGCTCAGCCTTGACACAAGGTCATAACATCTGAATAATGTACTGCTCTGATCATAAGTGATCCAAAATATATATAGCCATGCTCTGGAATAAAGGAAGCTCTGGAATGTGCAGATATCTGCTGTACAAGAATAGTAGCCCTGCTACTATAGTGTGATAACAGGTTGTTTGATTTTAAAAGTAATATCTTCGTCTTTCATTTTCCCATCTTATTGAGCTATCATATGTGTTCATGTTTACAAACTGCCTCTATTTTAACAATGAACAAAGCCTCTTTAACTTGTAATAACCCAAGTCAAGAGCACTCTCTATCGGAGAACATATTAGATCTTGCATTTCCCTTGCATTAGGGATTTAGATTAATTAAGCCTCTTTAACTTTGGTCTTAAGACTAAGTCAAGAGCACTCTATCGGAGAGTCGAACGGTGTGCTCTTAATAATCTTAAAATTTTGCAACTCACACCCCCATAATAAATTTACTTTCTTTGGCTATCTAACACCCGTATGCTCTGCCAACCTGAAAAGGTTGGGCTAATACTCAGAAAGGTGTTAGATTTTTTTAAGTTGGATAACATAATAAAATTTTCACCCCACAACCAACGAACCGGCGTTGATCGCACGAGAAATATTTTAAGTGGAGGGCAAAATTCCTATACCTGTTGGGGCCGGAGATACACCGCTGTCTAGACATCAGAGTGGTTTAATTCTTTAGACACCTACTCTTTGAAATCTGGGCGGATCCGACTCACCATCAGAGGGGAAGCCGCTTAAAGTATACCTTTCCGGTCTCTTGATTACCTTGTTGTTCTTAGCCTAATAATCAAGACCATTAAAAATTTCTAATTTACCAAGATAAATTGCAAAACGTTCTCACAAACAGTTACTAAGACTTACATGTTCAACATCCCCCAAACTACACTCAATCATTTGACTCCTTTACCCATTGGATAAGGCACTGGTCCTTTAGTTATTGAAATTTATCTATCTGTGGATGCTTTAATTTACAAGTCTTTATATATTGCTAAATCTTATTTCGCAACATGGATTGCATTTTATCTTGTGTTTATTATAAAGTTGTGGATTTTTCATCTAAAAACTTCTAAACAACACTCATCCGCATCACCCCATACAAAAACACTTAAAACACATTGAGCCATAGACAACTCTTTGTAGGGACTACCCCCCTTGGCTTCATTAGAAGTTTCCATAGCCTTGATCTATGTGTGTTTACAAACACATTGCATAGATTTACATTTTTTCTTTAGGCTTTCTGCTGCAGGTGTGTTTTTAAGGCACTTGTTTACCTGAGCACTTCTAGGTGTGTCATGGACAGCTTGTTTACCTAGGTATTTATTTTCCACAAGATATAACATTTTATTTTTATGGCCATTTTCATTTGGCACGCCTTTCATTCATGTGTGTTTAAAAACACATTGCATGAATGGGCTTTTCATACAAGGTATAGCATTTCATTTTCCAGATTTTGTATTGATGGCAGCACTAAAAGTTTCAGGTTTAGCCAACACAACTTTAGTGATTAGGGGGAATTCACAAGGAACTCCAACTCACCATAGGTAAGTTTTGTCACCAACTCAGAGCCGAGACACAATAAACAGGGAAGCTCATCCAATACAGAGGCTATAGTGGGGAAAAGTACTCCATGCCACTAGTCAAGTAGTAAGTCAGGGTGATAATCTAAAAGGTAGGCCATGGATGGATGAAGACAATGAAATGACGGAGCCAACACTAGCAATCCAAAGTATGGTGTAATGATCACCTCTATTCTCCCTAAGGAGGGTATGTACCAATGAGTATGAATAATGAACTTCTAAGTCTGAGTAGGGACAACATAATATATATATAATAGATCAACCAGGTCCATATATCTATATGATCGCCAGATCATGACACTAAGTGCTAAGACATGCTATGAGAATAAGTATAAAAGCGATCTAACCATAACACTATGATATACCTGCTGAGTCATATACCTGAAAGCTCATCAACCTGTACCATCATCTGTCCTCTGAGACTGCTGCTGTAACTCTGGGCACTACTGTCTGCTCTGTACCAATGGTATAATGGCTACATCGGTCATCTCTCCGAGTGTCCTGAAACTCAGTCATGGCATGGGAATACAACTGCTGTCCACAATCTGGTAGTGATCCAATATAGATGCTCATCTCAGCATCTCAAATGTAAGGGAACTGGCTGAATAGTGTACTGGAATGAGAAAAATAATGTATGGTAGCCCGGCTACTATATATGTGATAACATCTGGATCCGGCTGGGACAAGTGCTCTGCTGAAATGAGCGCTTGAGAACCTCAGAATCTCTGGTCCTCGAACTCTGCTACTCGAATCCACGATCCAGCACTCTACCATTTCCAACTATTATTCTTGCAACCTATTTTCTGCATTCACAAACATCGAACATACCTCATGCCGCATGTGTGGGAAAAATATAAAATCAACTGAAATAAAATCTACTCTATGTCAGAAATATAAATGCATGAAATATAAAAATGCTTGAAAGTAAACAAGACTACTAACATAATTTGCAAAATTTGGAATTTATTGTGCAGGAAAAGAAAAAAGGTGACAGGTACTCAGTTACACTAGGAGCTTAGAGACTAAGAAAATGCCAGACTCAATGGCTGAAAAGACTAACTACTGCCTAAGTAGGCTTATTTGGTTTCCTACCTACCCTAAACTACCAGGCAATGCAAGCAGAGAGATCCCAACTAGGTGGGATCAGGGATGTGATCCCTTAAGTCCCTTTGATTGACAGGATATAAAATACGTCGTCCACTACCAGTAGTCAGAAAGCACATGCCATCAATGCATCGCTCTACTGTAAAAGGTCCAACCCATAAGTCATCAGCCTGCCCCGATCTTATATGCAGTAAATGGTTGGGGAGGATGACTTGACTTCCTGTAGGAAACCTATTTCGATTGACTGACTCAGGGATAACTCCAATGTTACGAATAGGCATGGGGTGGATTTCGACAGGGTTTTGTGATTGAGGTGTGACAATCCTTGAGTTCCTCCTAGAAGGAACTGCATCGACTCTGGGTGAACCACCATCTAAAGAAATAGCAATTCTGCCAACGAGGACTTCCCTAACTTCCCTTCTTGTTTCTTGGACTATCCCATTTGACTCTTCCTCATGGGGAGACGTAACTTCTTTAACAACCTCACCTATAGTCCAGAAATCTCTATGTTCTTCCAAGGAAGATGGCTCATAAGACACAACAGTGTTATGACTAGAACCTTCCCCTGAAGGAACCGGAACAACCATGTTTTCCAAACTGGGGGAAACTGACTCAGGATGAAAAGTAGAGGAAGTAGAAATGTGAGAAGGATCATAAGTGTGATGACTAGGTGACTCGGATGGTAAGAGGAAACTAGGGATATGCGGGTATGCAGATAAAGCATAGCTTTGAGGCTCTGAAGGAGTTTGAAAAATAGCAAGGTTATTTAGATTATAGTCTCCTTCGGGTGCATCATTAATTAGGGCATCCTCTTCCCAACTTAGAGAGTTATCATGGACTTGAATTAGGTTACCATCTTCTAGAGATAAATGAGATAAAGAATCTTCTGTGTCAGAATAATAAGTGGCTTCAGGCTCTTCATTTGTTTCAACCCTAGTAGATGTTGCAAGATTGTTTTCCCATGGGTAAATAGGTGCAAGCCCTTGGCTTTCTCTCTCTCTATTGTGATCAGTCAAGGCAAACCATTCCCTAACAGTGAAAGGAATTCTTTCTCCCCTCCTAATATCATCAAACTCATCTTCATGTATTGGGTTTTCAATATTCTCCTCATTATTTATTTGATCATGAAGGTTTTCTATTGGGGGAGTTTGTTCCATGTCTTGATCATTAAGCAAACTCTCATCCTCTTCTATGTTCCTTATGCCATCCTCAACCCCTTCAAGTGTGTGATCTTCTATAGAAGGTTCTCGAATGTTTTCATTGTTTTGTTCATGATCTTGGGGTTGATTTTCATAACCTCTCAATTCATCTATTTCCTCAATAAATTCATTTCCAACTGTTCTTGTTGTTTCAATCATTTGCTTGTCTTCCCAAAAAGAATCAGAATCTTCCATGACCATACACATACTTTGATCAACTTCATATAATTCATCCTCATCTTCAACAAGGTTAGTTTTGGCATTATTTAATAATTCATCCCCATATGTGTTTTTCAACCCTTCATCAAAAGATTCAACATGCTCATTATAACAAGGTTCTCTATTAACCCGAATCAAAGCTCCATCAGGGTTAGGAACACAAATAAATGATAAGTCCATCATAAGGTATCCACCTAGACCAGCTGCCCATTTTCTAGATAAAAGCATTCCATATGCTGGGGGCAAATCAATGACTACTACATCCATCATGGTAGAAATGTCTGAACATGCGAAAAGATCAGCTCTAAGGTTTTTGATCAAACCATAAGATGGCACTCGTCGGGAATCTATACCACAGACATTTCCATAAGGCCTAGTCACTTCAAGTCCCATTTCCTTCATAACTTGTAAAGGCATAACATTCATTGCTGCTCCAGAATCCAACATACAGTTATGAAGGAGCATGTTTTGAATGTGCAAGGTAAGGTAAAAGGGAGAGTGACCACCACTCTTTCTTTCATAAATGGCTGAATGGATGTTTATTGGTGGATCCTTTTCTGTTTCACTAGGTTGTGTTCCACTAAGCTTTTGGATATGACATGATTCTAGGACCGGTTCAGGAGTTTTCTCTTGGCCAATACCATTGAAAAATTCCTCTACTTGGCATCTAACAGAGGGCACCTTCATTAACTCAGTGACAGGGATGTTACACATTATCTTGCTTAGCTCTTTCTTCATATCAATCTTAAGATCATAATCATCTATGGCAAGATCTTCTTCTTCCTTTTTATCTTCATCAATCTTTTTATGTTTATCAAGAAAAGAAGGATGGGAAGTACTTCCTCGTTTATAGATTTGATACTTTGGTTGCTCTTTAGGTTTTGGAAGTTCTAAGGCATGACATGAGGGGCTAAGTTCTTCCACTATATCATCTTCTTGCTCACATGGCTCCTCTTCTAAAAGGATTCTTCCAAAGTCTTCGTCATAAGATAAGTCATTTATGAAGTTGATGTTTTCTGGTTGGTCATCATGGTCAATGGTGTCAGAGGGTATCTCTTCTTCTTCATCACACCAATTGACTTCCTTCTTTTCAGAGTTTTCTGGATACTCAGGTCGTCGCCTATCCCTATCCCCATCAGGCCTTCTATTATTATTCCAGTAAGGTTTAGGGCCATAAGGATTTCTATGTCTCTCAGGGTCATTCAAACTTGCCACATGCTTAGTTAGGACAGTTAATTGTTTCATCATTTCTTGCATGACTTCTAAAGTGTCCTTGGATTCCTTTGGCACACTCACAGGTTCCTTTGGTTTTTGGAGTCGAGGGTCAGATCTGGAAGTGGATGGGGTAAATTGATCAAAAAAGTTTTGTTTCCCCATGGATGCTACATTTTGCTCAGCCATCTTAGCATTTGATTGAGCGGTCTTTAAGTCATTTGGGTTTTTATCCTTTAGCTGATAACCAACCCATCCCTCAAAAGCATTTAAGTAGTGAATGACAACTGCTTGATCTTTTGGTCTAATTTCTTCAGGGATAACAGCTACAGTCTTGTCAAATCTTATGTTAAACTCATGGACTGTTTCATTTTCTCTCTTCTTAATGTCAAAAAGTTGATGTAAGAGAAATTTCCCATCTAACTTTCGGGACCACTCACTGTTTAGCTTGTAGACAAAGTTATCATACCCATCAATGGATGAGGCAGGCAACCTGTCAAACCACTTCCTAACATCTCCTTCCAAGGATGCCAGGAGACCCCTCATGAACACATCTTCCTCAGATGCTCCATATGCTTCCATGTGTTCCCATACTTTATGAATGTGGTCTTCAATTGATATAGCAGATACTCCATCAAATCTGGGAACCTTTTCAAAATACTTTTCAGGCATATCATGGGGTGCACCCTGGATTTGGGAAAAGTCTAAAGGAGATGGTTTTGCCCTTCTTCCAAAAATCCTAGGAGCTTGTGGTGGAGGAACATTCTGGTTTCCCGGGTTTGTTCCGGCCATTGGATTTGGTAAGTTTGTGTTTAAGTTTGAACTAGGAGATGAGGAAGGAACCGAAACAGTCAAAGGGGATCCTGAAGCTCTGTTTGGAGAATCGTTAACCAACTTCCAAAGGAAGTTAGATGGTTGTGCTTTAGGATCTCTTTTACGATATGTAATTGGGGTTCCTTCAACTTGATCTAAGTTTACTTTACTTCTCGTGTTGTAAGGATGTAAATGAGCTCGCTCCTCAGCGGAGTCACGATTGGGAGTCGCCAGGTAGATTTAACTCTTCTACCAAGATATGTGTCGTTGTATATGCAGGAAGGACTACTAGCTTTCCCAAGGTAAGCCTATTGCGTCCCCGGCAGCGGCGCCAAAATGTTATGGCAAAGAGAACGGGAATGCTTCAAGAAAAGTATGTCGGACCAGGGCAAGCTATTGCCTCCCCGGCAACGGCGCCAAAATGTTATCACCTAAAATGTAGTTACCCCTATGGATGGATCCAGTCATGGATGGCAATAGGGAGGGCAACTCAAAAGGTGCAACCACGATCACCTCGACCTCCAATATGTATGGTTGTCACGCCAGTCGAGGCAACCTTCGCTTTATGTTTATCTAGCCCAGACAACAAAGGGGGAGACCCGATCTACTCCCGACAGGAGAGATCAAAACCAAGACACCAAATCAGGGTATTTCTAAGTGAAGTTAGGTGTATGGTTTATCCTAGACCTAAGGATGAAGTCACAAGCCAAGTGAGGGGTTCAATAGGTATAGCTTTGGTTCATAGTTGAATGTAAGAGTGACTTATAATGTTTATAGTTGAGATCTAGGGCTATTGTACTAGTTCAATGTCAAGATCCACTGCCTTGGGAACCGTGTCCAATGCAGGGTAGTTAAGGGTTGTATTGGGGCTAACTAGTACAGATGACAAGCTTGACCATGATACATGATTGCTTCAAAGGTTTAGTTCACCATGCATAGGTCAATCCACAAGTCAATCCAACAATCTAGGAAGGTTGAACTACCTTGGAGAGAGACCAGTGCCTTGGGAATTGGGAAGTGGAGTCAAAGTAAAGTTGACTTGTGGTTTAGGACTCCTAGTACTTGGGACAAGTGGGCAATAGAGGTCTTGATGGATAAATGGGTCTAGATCTAGGTTTGACCCAAGTGGACCACAATCCCTTAAAACAAGGAATGCAATCCCCAAGGCAAGATTTGACAAAGTGACAGTCTAGATCTAGGTTTTGAATTATTCTGGTTTCAGATCTCCAAAAATCTCAAGTACCCAGTTCCTCGAAGTGAGTGAACTCACTTCTCCAACGTGGTGCGACTTTGCCCAAGGAGGCTAAAAAGTGGGGTTAGGTGGGTCAAAACAAGTCGGATGGAATCCAAACTTTAGATCCGGGTAGATCGGTCAGGTAGGAGTATGGATCTATAATTTCGTGGCAATCCACCGGTTAGATCTTAGTAGATCTGAGTTTAAGTGTTCCAAGTGGTCCAAAATGGGGATTAAATCCCTTAAAATGTGGAATAGGGCCCACAAGGTGAATTTCAGAAAAGTGACAACCTGGGTGTATGTTATTTGATGTGTAGATGACGAATCAAGTGGAATCTCAAACACCCATCGCTTAGATCTAGGTCAACCTGCTCAAACTAGGAAGTGCGCCTTGCTTGGGAGAGGCTAAGTTGGCCTGGGAAGGGGGTCAAATGGAAGCCAATCCTCACCAAACTATAGATCCGGGATGCCGTGGATGCTATAGAGGTGGGTTCTTAATATTACGCCCAACAACCCAATAGATCTAAGTAGATCTGAGAAAATGCAAAACTGGGGTTTTAATTAATTAGGGTTTTAAATGTTTTTGACAATTGGATAGATCATGGAGATAGAACTTACCTTGAGATCATACCTGAATGATGTGGATGAGATGCCTTGATGTTGAGGAAGATTCCCGCAGAGATCAAATGAGAGATTGTTGATTTGCTTGCCAATTTGATGCCCTAGTCCACAAGTGCGCCTTCCTCTACCTGTCAAACCAAGGAATGAAGATTCAATCAGTAAGAGCAAGTATGGAAGAAATACAAGAGAAATGCAAATAGTAACATGAAATAGAAGGTCCTGGGACAGTAATACTCCCTATTACCAACGAAGAGCTCCAAAGAAGAAGTAGGGAGAGTCTTCCCCTACCAATACCTCCTCCTCCAAGCAAATCGGCCTCCACCTGTAGATGCAAAATCGTGGTACAAAAGATATGGCAAACAAGATCTCCAATAACTCAGTGCAAAGGAAGAACCAACGAACGAACACCAAAAACATTCACCACAACATTGGAGATAGATGCAATAATAATTTTCTATTCCAATAATCCAGAGCCAAAAGTCCTTTTACAATGAGAGGCTCTCTCCTTTAAATAGGAAGGAGAGGCACCAAAACCCTAACCACTTTTTGAATGAGTGGCTAAGATTAAAAGATACAAATGTCTAATCAATGGTTGAGATGAGCTCAACAATGAAATACATGGATCACTAATAAAATATAATATAAGTGGACAAAATCGCCCTATAAGAGGGGAATCCCACCAAATCATGATGACAAAATATCATAAGAGGCTTATGGTGGGTCCAAGGGGTAATTTTATCCCTCCTTGGTCAATCCCCATAGCACAATAACCAATAAATAATCATGAAAGTACCAAATCGTGCCTCCATAGTGAAGTCGTGGTCCTCAAAAGACCTCAAAAATCCACAGAAAGTGCCATAAGTGATGGATGCGGGCCCCGATGAAGCTGAAACTGCTGGAGAAGGTGTGGAAGGTCCCGATCTATCATCACTGATCATCCCATGCCATAACTTTGCCTCAGTAGCCCAAATCGATTTCCTCAATAGCCATTTCTACCAATCCTGAAATGCCTCGGGAAGCGTGAAACTGCCCCAAACAGCCTCCTGGAGTGCTGGCGCTGTCAAGGTGAGGGAACCAATGTGTCCGGAAGGGGGGTAATATGGTAAAAACAAGTGGCTGGACCACCCCCTCCATCATCAGCGCCCTAGGTCAACCGGATAAAAGTCATCTCTGCTCCAACAGGGCCTCCAACAGACCAAAACTGCACTGGGACAGCCTACTGAGGCTCAATCATCACTGTAAGTGCCCGGAACTGAAAACAAACTGTCCCATTGGACTCAGAAGGTCCAAATCTATCCAAGATGTGTACTCATACACCATATGAGTCTCTGCATGATCAAAATAAATATCCAATATACCGGAACACGGCCAATAATAATGCGCTGTACATATACAAACACTGCTGTAACCCCAGAATCATCATCATAACCCTGTAGCTGCTGCATAGAATCATCCTGTATGTGTACATAGACCATATACAATCTATTCATATCATCATAAGGTCTAACATCTCATGTCCCATGGTCCTCCATGGTCAAACTAGGTCCAACCAAGACCAAATATAACTCCATCATCCAAAGCTGCTGAAAAGTATTAAGGTTAATACATGCTTTACAACTTATTCAAATAGCAATTATAACACATAATGATCATAACTGGCGATCTACATCCAAATATATAGTGTCGTTAATTATTATTATTACTCAGACTAGACTTTCAGGATCATACTCACTTCATAGTTGTGATCAATTTGCTAGTGAAGGGTGAAGGCTAAATTAACTTGGCTAGGCTAAGGGATGACTTAACTGTCTTGACTTTGTGACACTTTGGCAAGGGAAAGGGAATACACCATAGTATATACTGAATGAGCAATAACACAGGGAATGGCGGTGTCTCACAAATGGATGAGTTGTTTAAAGAGGGTTTATTCACCTTCACAGATGCGCACAATCCATAATACAAATAAGGCCAGCAACTGTTTAGATATAGCATTAAGTTCCATTGCTTTTGGGCCTGAAGTTTCCATAGCCTTGATCTATGTGTGTTTACAAACACATTGCATAGATTTACATTTTTTCTTTAGGCTTTCTACTGCAGGTGTGTTTTTAAGGCACTTGTTTACCTGAGCACTTCTAGGTGTGTCATAGACAGCTTGTTTACCTAGGTATTTATTTTCCACAAGATATAACATTTTATTTTTATGGCCATTTTCATTTGGCACGCCTTTCATTCATGTGTGTTTAAAAACACATTGCATGAATGGGCTTTTCATACAAGGTATAGCATTTCATTTTCCAGATTTTGTATTGATGGCAGCACTAAAAGTTTCAGGTTTAGCCAACACAACTTTAGTGATTAGGGGGAATTCACAAGGAACTCCAACTCACCATAGGTAAGTTTTGTCACCAACTCAGAGCCGAGACACAATAAACAGGGAAGCTCATCCAATACAGAGGCTATAGTGGGGAAAAGTCCTCCATGCCACTAGTCAAGTAGTAAGTCAGGGTGATAATCTAAAAGGTAGGCCATGGATGGATGAAGACAATGAAATGATGGAGCCAACACTAGCAAGCCAAAGTATGGTGTAATGATCACCTCTATTCTCCCTAAGGAGGGTATGTACCAATGAGTATGAATAGTGAACTTCTAAGTCTGAGTAGGGACAACATAATATATATATAATAGATCAACCAGGTCCATATATCTATATGATCGCCAGATCATGACACTAAGTGCTAAGACATGCTATGAGAATAAGTATAAAAGCGATCTAACCATAACACTATGATATACCTGCTGAGTCATATACCTGAAAGCTCATCAACCTGTACCATCATCTGTCCTCTGATACTGCTGCTGTAACTCTGGGCACTACTGTCTGCTCTGTACCAATGGTATAATGGCTACATCGGTCATCTCTCCGAGTGTCCTGAAACTCAGTCATGGCATGGGAATACAACTGCTGTCCACAATCTGGTAGTGATCCAATATAGATGCTCATCTCAGCATCTCAAATGTAAGGGAACTGGCTGAATAGTGTACTGGAATGAGAAAAATAATGTATGGTAGCCCGGCTACTATATATGTGATAACAGGTACCTACCACAAACAAGATCAAGTTGGTGATGCAGCAAATAATAAGAGAAACCAGCAAGTAAAAAGGACTAAAATGAGAGAATTGAAAGGCTGAAAATTGCAATAACAACTCCCTTGTTGATACTCTGAAGAAAACATGCAGTTGTTGGGTTCCCACTCCAAAAACTATGCCCTCCTCCAGCTGAGATCTTCACCTGCAAATTGAATGGCCAAGGACAATGTGGAAACAACACACTAGCAACTCAACAAAGCTATGGAAAACTAGTTATCAGTCAAGCAACACATATCCATCCATAAACTCTCAAGAACTGTGGAAGAATGGCTCTATATCATAAAAAACTCAAGTGTACAAATGTTCCAAGAGAGGCAACAATGGAGTGAGCTCATTCTCTTATAGAGATGGCTCAAAACCTAGCTTCATTCCCCCCAAAACCAATGGCTGGGATTAACTTTCCCAATCACCAAATCGAGGGTGGAGATGAGCTCATGGAGGGGGTGCGAATTGCCCAAGGAGAGTGTACATATGGAGAGGGGGTCCTGTTATCACACAACTTGTAGTTGCCCCTAGAGGTATCCCATCCGGGACGGTAGAGGAGACAGGCAACTAAAGAGGTGACCCAAGAGATGCCACAGTTCCCAAGGCAAGGTGGGAGTCACATCAACCGAGGCACTCTTCGCTTTAGGTCAGGGTGTAACTAGACCAAGGGGGAGACCCTATACCCAATCACAGTTGATTGGACCTACACAAAGGTTTCTAAAGGTAAGTAAATGATGAGTTACGGAAACCAATGCAAGGCTAAGTGGACCTAGAAGTTGAGGTATGGTTGAAAGGTGGTGTGAGAGATTGTTGGTGTTTCAACCTACGTATGGTTTAGGCCACATTGTTTAGTATGTTGTCAAGGTGTGGTACCATGTGTTTGCACAAGTGGGTCTTGTTTTCTTGGGAAGTGTGAAATGGTTCTAAGTTGGCCCACAAGGTGAAGCTAGGTGTGAAGTTGGTACTATAGGTTGGATAGAGACTAGATCTATGAATCTAAGTTGATTCTAGGAGTACCCATGTACTAGATCTAGGGTTTGACACGATTCCCAAGGAGTGCGACTTGCTTAGAGAAGGACTAGTGCCTTGTTGGATGGGCTAATGGGGTCAAAAAGTATGTCAAAGTGTAGATCGGGACACCTAGAAGCCAAATCAAGTGGGCTAAATGAGATCCAATGGTTGGATTTTGCTAGATCTAGGTTTTTAGGTAATAACCCTAAGTGGACCACAATCCCTTGAAACAAGGAATGCTACCCCCAAGGCGGATCGTGACAAAAAGATAGTCTAGACCTACGTTTCAAGGTATGGCCGTTCCAAAACTCCAAAAATCTCAATCACCCACCTCCTAGAAGTGGACAAACTCACTTTCACAAGGGAGTGCGATTTGCTCAAGGAGGGCTAAAATGAGGGTTTGGTGGACCAAATCAAGTCCAATGGCCACCAAACTATAGATCCAAGTAGCTAGTACCCTGATCTATGCATGTCCCAAAAATCAAGTCAATCCAAGGGCTAGATCTTAGTAGATCTGAGTTTTGAGGAGCCAAGAAAATCAAAAGGGGGTCTTAACCCCTTAAAACATGGAGAGATGTCCACAAGGTAGATTTCACCAAAGTAAGAATCTGGGGGTAGGTTATCAAGTGTCTAGATTGCAAATCAAGTGGGATCTCACCTACCCATATGCTAGATCGAACCAAACAAGCCTCTCTCTAGGAAGTGCGATTTGGGTTCAAGAGGGCTTTTTGCCTTGAAAAGTGTGTCAATTTTTAGCCAATCACCACCAAACTATAGATCCAACTAGGGGTGGATGCTATAGAGGTGGGTTTTCAATATCTCTTCAAAAGCAAGGCTAGATCTAAGTAGATCTAAGAAATACCAAAAACGAAGGTTTTAATTTATTAGGGTTTTTATGATCTAGAAATCATGGAAGATTCAAGGAAGTAGAAGATCATACCTCTTGGAACATACCTGGATGAAGAGATGAATGCTAGTTGAGACGAGGATTACTTTGCCAAAGATCAAATGGAGAATTGTTGAAGCCCTCTTGCCAAATCGATTTTCCCAAGCCACATGTGATTCCTTCTAACCTATCAAAACCAAGGAGCAAAGCATCAATTAGTTTAACAAATTGAAGGTAGATACAAGCAAGAGAGAGAGAGAAACATAGAATAGTTGACACAAAGGCAAAACTACTCCCTGTCAAACCAAAACGACTTCTTCCAAGCTTGAAGGGCAAGCCTCCCCACCAATTCGCACTTGTCAAAATCGTCCTCTTAACCTGTAAATGAAATATGGCAAATATGCAAGATAGCAACAATAGATCCTCCAGTGCAATGGACAAAAGCATTTACAATCGAAACAACCAACATCCACTCCAATCCAAGCATGTACTCCAAAAGATAGAAATTTTATTCCAAGAGCCAAGAGCCAAAAATCTCTAGATGAATTTTACAATGAGAGGCTCCCTCCTTAAATAGGATGGGGAGAGAGTACAATCCTAACCACTTTTTACATGAGTGGCTAAGATTAAAAGATCTCAAGATCTAATCAATGGCTAACAATAAATCATAACAATACATCACATGGATCACCCAATATAATGATAGCGCCCCCACTAAATGGTACAATAAGAGGGTGACGTCATCCACTAGAGAAACATAAGTACCAAAATCCACCTCATGGTGACTAGGACATGACAATATAAGCTCATGGTGGGGCTAGGAGGCATCAATCCTTACTAGCTCATCCCCAAGGCACAATAAAATAATAAAATATGTCCAATATAATGTAAATGACCAAAACTGTCCTCAGAATCCATGACAGTCAAGCAGTAAATGTCCTCCTGTGATCAATTTGGGCATACCCACATGGTGAAAACTGACTGGAAGGTAGTGATGCCACCCTAGAAGACCTCTGTGGAGACCAAATGCCAAAACCTTGCCTCAATTTCCCAAATCGATTTCCTCAGTGACCACTTTATCCCATTTTTTAACTGCCTCGGGAACTGTGAAAGTGCCAAAACTGCCTCCTAAGGTGCTAGCGTTGTCCATCTGAGCCCACCAGGCTCTCTAGAAGGGGGGGTAAATGGTAAAAACAAGTGGTTGGACCACCCCCTCCATCATCAGCGCCCTAGGTGAACTGGCCAATCATGGCCCCTGCTGCTCAGGCTGGGAAATCAGCTTCAAATCTGGTCATCAAGTGTAAAACTGCATCAATCACTGTCAGAAGTGCCCGGAACTGAAAGATAAGTGTCTCAATGGATCCAGAAGACCCAAATCCACTAGATATGTATACTCATACACCATGGGTTGCCCTAATGGGCCAGCTGTAGGGTCCACCATATATGGACAATGTATAATCTGCTGATCTGAAGTAATAATAAAACCTACTGCGCTGGATCAATTATCATCTGCATCATATGTCCATCATATGATATCATCATCAAGCATGTGGGACCATGAATCACCATCAATAAGCACATATATATGGTCCACATCATCACGGATCCCAAGAATATACAACCAAGGATAAATCACATCAGTAGACTAAGACAATGCTTCTCTAATCATTCTCACAGCCAAGCTCAAAGTATAACATCCATTCAGTGGCATTGATTAAGTTAACATATTCCGTTGTTATATAAAAATTGCTTGCACAATAGTTCAAATGACAAACTCACCCATTGGACATGGTCAAACTGCTAGTGAAGGATGAAGGCTAGGAACAAGGTTGGGCCAAGGGGTTGACTTGTCTAACTTTAACTCAAAAATACTTTGCACTGGGAGAAGGGGGAAGCTCCAAACTCTGTGCTAGACAAAAGAACACGGGGAATGGCTGTGCCTCACAAATGGATAAGTTGTTTAGAGAGTGCTTATTCAACTTAGGCATCATGTCTACATCAAGTTGATCCAGGTTCATTAGGATCATTCAATTTTATTCCATGGCCTTTTTGGCGTACATAACCCTTCGGATTTCAGATGTGCTGAGAAGCACAACTAGTTGCAACTTGCATCCAGGGCATGTTTTTCAAATATTTATAAGGTCAGCAATTGTTTAGATATAACTTTTGAGAACCATTGCTTTTTGGACCTTTCTTATACTCTTCGAGGAGTTTTTTTTTTTAGTTGTTCATCACTCTTGCCCCTTTTTTTGTTTTGTTTCCATGGGCGAATTTTTAAGTTTCCATAAGTAGAACATGAGCTTTCAGTTTTAGCCAACAACATCTCAAGTGACTAGGGGGAGTTCGAGCCAATGCCAAACATCGGGACAACCGACCAGAATGATTTAGGCCTACAATCCAATTCACCAAAGGCAAGTTTTGTCACCAACTTAGAGCCGAGACACTGAATAAAGAGGGATGCGGTCCAAACACAGAGGAAGAAAAATGGGGAAGTCCTCGGTATCAGAAAGTCAAATGAGACATGTCAAGGTTTAAAGTCAAATAGGAAGGTCATGTATGGATGGAGTCAAGTGAATATGGAGCCTACACTAGCAGACAACTGGTGTCGGGAAAGACCATATCTATGTAAGGTGAAAAACCAGTGGGTTTTGTTAAATGACCTAAATGTGCAAGCAATTGTCCATTTTATGATTTACAGTTCATTTTAAACAGTTTGCCACATCAGGAATAATATACCAAGCACATGCTATGATCATGACTAAATCAACAAGATAATAATCCATAGTCAGTGATAACATATCCATAGATCATACAACATCATCACAATAATAATCATCATGCATCATCTGAAACACTGCTGAATACATCTCTAAGCACTGAACTGAAACTGTATGGGATAAAGGGTCACATCAGTCATCAAATCTGAACTCTCAAGGCTCAGCCTTGACACAAGGTCATACATAAATCTGAATGATATACTGCTCTGATCATAAGTGATCCCAAAATATATAGCCATGCTCTGGAATAATGGAAGCTCTGGAATGTGCAGATATCTGCTGTACAAGAATAGTAGCCCTGCTACTATGGTGTGATAACAGGTCCCCTTGTGGGGCCACTACAATACATAAGATGTGGTTGGGGGGTGTCTATAGGGTGTTTTATCTCCCCAACTCACTATACCAAGGTCCCACATATACCAACACCATCAAAAACGAATTTGCCAAGGAAGAAAAACGCCCCCCCAATGGGGAAATTTGACCCATCTAGTGAGCTGGTCCAATGGAGGGACCCACAATGTACAAATACCATGTCAAACATTACCAATTTACCTTAGGAATCACCCTTTTATTTGCCAGCCATTGAATTTTGCCTTTTGTTATAGTTGCCTTTGTCGATTTTGATTTTCCATGTATTTTATTACTGGTTTATATGGCTGAAGATGAAATTTGGGCTTTTGACCCACTTTACTTGCTTGGATTGTTGAACCGTCTATTGCAGTGTGATCGTGGACCCCAAAAATTGTAGGAATGACCACTCGAACGACCCCGATCCATCACTTAGGCATTATTTGCCCAAAATCCATGATTTTTAATTAAAACAGGTCATTAATGACCCTTAATAATTAAAAATCTCACAAACGCCTCGATCTTTTTGCATTCCTTCACTTGGAAGCTCATATGGGTCCCTTGTAGATAATAATTGACCAAAATCGAAATTCCGGTCGCAACATTTTTTCGGGCCCATTTTTGGCCTGGTCAACCTAGTTTGATCAAGTCAAATCTGGTCAACAATAGTGCTGGCTGAATACCTGTATGCAATCATGAAGCGAAAGGCTTCCTTGTGTTAGTACATTACTAAACAATATGACAATAATATGGTGATAAAAAATTACATTAAATCTCGGAAAATATAAGGCCCCAGGTGAGGTGAGCCCACCACATCCAAAAAGACTCAAACTGCTATGGACAACCTATAGACTTGACCACCTGGCTGACTCTAGGTGAGCTGGAAAACAAAGTGAAGGACAAGGGATGACGAGGATAAAGATCATGCGACCCTTTGGACAACTCGGGAGTCCACAGAGATAAGCATGCCATGACAAAACATGGGGAAGGGCGGTGCCTCACAAATGGGTATAGTGCAGGGAAACCGCCACTGGTCATCTAACAAGTATCTCACAACTCACATCCGTGCCCGAAGACTCCGTGAGGTTCTTTTCTAGAGCCGTCAAACTGGGTGTTCGACAAACCGTAACTCGAGACTCTAGGGGACAATCTTGAGCTTGTCCCTTGCTCCCTCTCACCTCCTTGCCTCGCAGGACTAGGTGAGGAAATAACCACTGCAAATGTTGACATGTACGGCTGACCTGTGTCCATGTGTGTTTACAAACACATTGCATCGATTTTACAATGAATTTCATATTTAGCCCTTGTTTGGCAAGAATTTACATTTACAATACAATAGCCTTTTTGGCTTGATTTACATTTCTTCATTTCTTCATTAAAGCCCTTCTAGGCTACATACATATCTCAATAGATATAATCATGGTGCTCATACTGCAAAGTAATGGGGTTGAGCAATACATGCTTCGATGACCAATGGGGTGCTTCGATGACCAATGGGAAACACCCCCTGAGGCTACACACTCCTAACTGCATTGCAATATTGGGGACAACCGACAGGAGCAAATCCCAGGTTTGAGAGTGCATCTCACACACTAAAGAGCCAAGGCACGATAAATAGGGAATCATGGCATACTCAGAGATCAGTGGGGAAAGGGATCCTCAAGCTCACAAATTGGAATCCAAGTCGGGAAAGTCTATCATGGATGAGTCGGATGGGTGGAGAAAGTGAAGGTGGATCCAAAGTCAGCTGCCTAGGGGGACTAAGTGACCAAGTCTATACCAGTAGTGAGGATATGATCCGGTGTGCATAGACAGGAGCCTACTGGAAGGGGTGGACTGACATCACCAAGGGCCCAATCACATATCATAACAATAGCCAGATCACCACATCAATCATCATATGCAAAGTTAGTGTACTAACATGTATAAACAAGTCTAAGCAACAATCATGAGCAATAAATATGAGTTGAGTGTGCTATTATCACCTAAACTGTAGTTACCCCTATGGATGTATCCACTCATGGATGGCAATAGGGAAGGGAAACTCAAAGGGTGCAACCACGATCACCTCGACCTCCAATAGATGGTTGTCACGCCAGTCAAGGTAACCTTCACTTTATGTTATCTAGCCCAGACAACAAAGGAGGAGACCCGATCTACTCCCGACAGGAGAGATCAAAACCAAGACACCAAATCAAGTTAATTCTAAGTGAAGTAAGGTGTATGGTTTATCCTAGACCTTAGGATGAAGTCACAAGACAAGTGAGGGGTTCAATGAGTATAGCTTTGGTTCATTATTGATGTGAAAGTGACTTATGATTTGTGAAATAGGATCCAGGATTAAAGTACTAGTTCAGTGTGAGAAAATCCACTACCTTGGGAACCGTGTCCAATGCAGCGTAGTTTAGGGGTTGAATTGGGGCTAACTAGTACAAGTGACAAGCTGGATCATGAAGTATGATGGCATCAAAGGGTTTAGCTCACCAATCAAGGGTCAAACCACAAGTTAATCCAACAATCTAGGAAAGTCGAATTGACTTGGAGAGAGACCAGTGCCTTGGGAATTGGGATAATAGAGTCAAAGTAAAGTTAACTTGTGGTTAAGGACTCCTATTGCATGAGACAAGTGGGCAATTAAAATCTTGGTGGATGAATAGGTCTAGATCTAGGTTTGACCTAAGTGGACCACAATCCCTTAAAACAAGGAATGCTATCCCCAAGGCAAGATTTGACAAGGTGACCTACTAGACCTAGGTTTTGAATTATTCTCGTTCCAAATCCATTGAAATCTCACGTACCCACGTCCTAGAAGTGGACCAACTCACTTCTCCAAGGTGGTGTGACTTTACCCAAGGAGGCTAAAAAGTGGGATAAGTGGGGTCAAGACAAGTCCAATGGCATCAAAACTTTAGATCCAAGTGGTTTAAGCAAGTGAGAGTATGGATCTACAATTTCAAGGAAATCCAATGGCTAGATCTTACTATATCTGAGTTTGAAGATACCAAGTGGTCCAAAATGGGGATTAAATCCCTTAAAATGTGGAATAGGGCCCACAAGGTAGAAATCAGAAAAGTGACAATATGGGGGTAGGTTATTGGATGTGTAGATCATGAATCAAGTGGGATCTCAACTACCCACATACTAGATCTAGGTCAACCCACCAAACTAGGAAGTGCGCCCTTGCTTGGAGAGGCTAAATGCCTTGGGAAGAGGGTCAAATGGAGGCCAATCCTCACCAAACTATAGATCCGGGATGCTGTGGATACTATAGAGGTGGGTTTTCAATATCTTACCCAAGAAGTCACTAGATCTTAGTAGATCTGAAAAAATGTAAAAATGAGGGTTTGAAGAAATAAGGGTTTTATCAATTTATGAGCTATGTCAATGGATTGGATCAAGATAAGAGAAACAAACCTTTGGATCTTACCTGGGTAACCTTGTAGGTGCCTTGATGATGATGATCTATGCAAACCCGATCAATTTGAGAAGCTTTGAGGTAGTTTTCTATGCAATCGATTTAGTCCAAGAAGCCAATGCGCCCTCTCTCCTGCACAACAAACGTCAACAATATCAGATTTGATGTAATCAAGAGATAAGACTAATGCCACAAGAGAAGTAACAAAAAGATAGCATAGATCACAATGATACTAATGATAACCCCCTGATACAAGCAAATGCCAAGAAAGTCGATTTGAAGAAGCCTTGCAAAATCGCCCTTGTTGAAGTCGCCCTCCTGTAGACAAGACAATGATTTCCAAAATAGATAGGTCTTATCACAAATTCCAAATGCTAGGTTGCAATAGACTTTCCAATCACCATCTAAGAACACCAGATGCAAAGGAGACCACAAGAATTTCCACAAGAAAATTTTTCTATACCAATAAACCAAGAGCCAAAGACCCCTTACAAATGAGAAGCTCTCTCCTTTAAATAGGAAGGAGGGGCATCAAAATCCTAACCACTTTTTGAATGAGTGGCTAAGATTAAAAGATACAAATGTCTAATCAATGGTTGAGATGAGCTGAACAATAAAATACATGGATCACTAATAAAATATAATATAATTGGACAAAATCGCCCTAGAAGAGGGGAATCCCACCAAATCTTGATGACAAAATATAATAGGAAGCTTATGGTGGGTCCAAGGGGTAATTTTAGCCACCCTGGGTCAATATCCATAGCACAATAATAATAATATAGTCATCAATATACCAAATCGTGCCTCTATGGTCAAATCGTAGGCCTCAAAAGACCTCAGAAATCATCAGAAAGTGCCATAAGTGATGGATGCGGGCCCCGATGAAGCTGAAACTGCTGGAGGAGGTGTGGAAGACATCAATCCATCATCATTGATCATCCCATGCCAAAACATTGCCTCAGTAGCCCAAATCAATTTCCTCAATAGCCATTTCTACCAATCCTGAAATGCCTCGGGAAGCGTGAAACTGCCCCACACTACCTCCTGGAGTGCCTACGCTGTCAAGGTGAGGGCACCAATGTGTCTGGGAGGGGGGTAATATGGTAAAAACAAGTGGCTAGACCACCCCTTCCAAGCACAGCGCCCTAGGTCAACCGGATAAAAATCACATCTGCTCTGACAAGGCCTCCGACAGACCAAAACTGCACTGGGATAGCCTACTGAGGCTCAGTCATCACTGTAAGTGCCCGAAACTGAAAACAAACTGTCTCATTGGACCCAGAAGGTCCAAATCCATCCAAGATGTGTACTCATACACCATATGAGTCTCTGCATGATCCATATATATATCCAATATACTAGAACAGGTCAAATAATAATAATCTGTAAATAATCAAATACTGCTGTAAACCATGAATCATCATCATAACCCTGTAGCTGCTGCATAGAATCATCATGTACATGTACATAGACCATATATCATCAATCCATATCATCGCAAGGTCCAACCATCTCATGTCCTATGGTTGACCTTTGTCAAACTAGGTTTGACCAATTCAACATGACCAAATATAACTCAGACCATCATCAGAAGCTGCTGCAAAGTGTCAAAGGTTAATGCATGCTCTGCAACTTATTCAAATAACAGTTATAACACAAAGTAATCATTACTGGCGATATAAATCCAAATATATAATGTCATCAATTATTATTATTATTACTCAGACCAGACTTTCAAGACCATACTCGTTTCATAGTTGTGATCAATTTGCTAGTGAAGGGTGAAGGCTAAAATAACTGGCTAGGCCAAGGGATGACTTGACTGACTTAACTTTGTGACACTTTGGCAATGAGAAAGGGAATACACACCATAGTATATACTGAATGAGCAACAACACAAGGAATGGCAGTGTCTCACAAATGGATAAGTTGTTTAAAGAGTGCTTATTCAACTTAGGCATCATGTCTATATCAAGTTGATCTAGGTTCATTAGGATCATTCAATTTCATTTCATGGCCTTTTTGGCCTACATAACCCTTCGGATCTCAGGTGTGCTGATAATCACAACTAGTTGCAGCTTGCATCCAAGGCATGTTTTTCATACATATATAAGGTCAGCAATTGTTTAGATATAGCTTTTAAGAATCATTTCTTTTTGGACCTTTCTTATACTCTTCGAGGATTATTTTTCAGCAGTTCATAGCTCTGGCCCTTTTTAGTTTCCATGGGCGAATTTATTAGTTTCCATAAGTAGTACACGAGCTTTCAGTTTTAGCCAACAACATCTCAAGTGACTAGGGGGAGTTCGAGCCAATGCCAAACATCGGGACAACCGACCAGAATGATTTAGGCCTACAATCCAACTCACCAAAGGTAAGTTTTGTCACCAACTTAGAGCCGAGACACAATAAATAGGGAAGCTCATCCAATACAGAGGCTACAGTGGGGAAAAGATCCTCCATGTCACTAGTCAAGTAGTAAGTCAGGGTGATAAACTAAAAGGTAGGCAATGAATGGATGAAGACAATGAATAATGGAGCCAACACTAGCAAGCCAAGATATGGTGGAATGATCACCTCTATTCTCCCTAAGGAGGGTAAAACCAATGAGTATGATAGTGAACTTCTAAGTCTGAGTAGGGATAATATAATATATAATAAGATCAACCAGGTCCACATATCTATATGATCGCCAGATCATGACACTAAGTGCTAAGACATGCTATAAGAATAAGTATAAAAGCAATATAACCATAACACAATGATATACCTGCTGAGTCATATACCTGAATGCTCATCAACCTGTACCATCATCTGTCCTTTGAAACTGCTACTGCAACCCTGGGCACTACTGACTGCTCTGTACAAATGGTATAATGGCTACATCGGTCATCTCTCTTAGTGTCCTGAGACTCAGTCATGGCATGGGGAAAACAACTACTGTACAAAAGCTGATAGTGATCCAATATAGATGCCCATCTCTGCATCTCAAATGTAACATGACCCAATATAACTCAGACCATCATCATAAGCTGCTGCAAAGTGTCCAAGGTTAATGCATGCTCTACAATTTATTCAAATAACAATTATAACACAAAGTAGTCATTACTGGCGATCTAAATCCAAATGTATAATGTCATTAATTACTAATATTACTCAGATTAGACTTTCAGGATCATACTCACTTCATAGCTGTGATCAATTTGCTAGTGAAGGGTGAAGGCTAAAATAACTGGCTAGGCTAAGGGATGACTTGACTGACTCAACTTTGTGACACTTTGGCAAGGGAAAGGGAATACACACCATAGTATATACTGAATGAGCAATAACACAGGGAATGGCGGTGTCTCACAAATGGATGAGTTGTTCAAAGAGGGTTTATTCACCTTCACAGATGCGCACAATCCATAATACAAATAAGGCCAGGAATTGTTTAGATATAGCATTTAAGTTCCATTGCTTTTTGGGCCTGAAGTTTCCATAGCCTTGATCTATGTGTGTTTATAAACACATTGCATAGATTTACATTTATTTTAGGCTTTCTGCTGCAGGTGTGTTTTTAAGGCACTTGTTTACCTGAGCACTTCTAGGTGTGTCATGGACAACTTGTTTACCTAGGTATTTATTTTCCAAAAGATATAGCATTTTATTTTCATAGCCATTTTCATTTGGCATGCCTTTCATTCATGTGTGTTTAGAAACACATTGCATGAATGGGCTCTTCATACAAGATATAGCATTTCATTTTTCCAGATTTTGTATTCATGGCAGCACCAAAAGTTTCAGGTTTAGCCAACACAACTTTAATGACTAGGGGGAATTCACAAGGAACTCCAACTCACCATAGGCAAGTTTTGTCACCAACTCAGAGCCGAGACACAATAAACAGGGAAGCTCATCCAATACAGAGGCTACAGTGGGGAAAAGATCCTCCATGTCACTAGTCAAGTAGTAAGTCAGGGTGATAAACTAAAAGGTAGGCCATGGATGGATGGAGACAGTGAATGATGGAACCGACACTAGCAAGCAAAGGTATGGTTGAATGATCACCTCTATTCTCCCTGAGGAGGGTAAAACCAATGAGTATGAATAGTGAACTTCTAAGTCTGAGTAGGGACAATAATATATATATATATAATATCAACCAGGTCCACATATCTATATGATCGCCAGATCATGATACTAAGTGCTAAGCCATACTATAAGAATAAATATAAAAGCAATATAACCATGACATAATGATATACCTGCTGAGTCATATACCTGGCTGCTCATCAACCTATACCATCATCTGTCCTCTGAAACTGCTGCTGTAACTCTGGGCACTACTGACTGCTCTGTACCAGTGGTATAATGGCTACATCGGTCATCTCTCTGAGTGTTCTGAGACTTAGTCATGGCATGGGGAATACATACTGCTGTCCACAATCTGATAGTGATCCAATATAGATGCTCATCTCAGCATCTCAAATGTAGGGGAACTGGCTGAATAGTGTACTGGCTTCAGAAAAATAATGTATGGTAGCCCGGCTACTATAAATGTGATAACAGGAGTATCATTATTGTATCTTCGTGACATAGTTGATGCTTTCTATTACATCTTTCTATCATTTTCATAATCATCTTGCTTGACTTGTTTCTCTTGATCTTGTCTTGTAGGAGGAGGACGATTTGGCTTCTTTGAGGAGGACGTTTTTGTTTGGAGCAACAAACTTGCACTCTTGAATATACACATAGGAGAATGCTATCAATTTGCAAGGTGGCCATAAGCAATTGAGGTAAGATCTACAAGGTATGTGCCTCTTTCCATCCATTCTTTCTTCATTGGTCAAAAACCCTAATTAATTGAAACCCTCATTTTGGTTTTTCTTAGATCTACTTAGATCTAGCCTTACCTTTGAAAAGATATTAAAAACGCACCTCTATAGCATCCACCCCTAGTTGGATCTATAGTTTGGTGGTTGTTGTCCGCCAAACTGCACACCAGCAGCAGAAATCTTTCGAAAGCTGTCTCTTCACTACAAGTGAGAGAGGTGTGGCCTTGGGGGCAAGTAATGAGCTAGGTACTGTCACCTGAATCCCAGCTCCTCCGTTTAGACTAACTCCTAACGAAGCCAAGGGGGGTAGTCCCTAAAAAAGAGTTGTCTAAGGCTCTTGTGTGTTTAAAATGTCTTTTGTATGGGGTGATGTAGATGAGTGTTGTTTTAGGAGTTTTTGTGATGAGACCAAGAAATATGAGAAAATAAACAACAGATAATAAGCAATCCACGTTGCGAAATAAGATAACAAGATGGCAAAATGATTCAAGACTTGATTAATTTCTAAAGCATTCACAATATGAAATAAACACAAGGACAAATGGTCCTGATCAATATATATGCTTTTAAACAACTAGTGCCTTATGGAGTCAAAGAAAAATAAAGATTGTGATGCTGAAAGTGTGGGTCTTGAAGAAATGTCGTTTGTGAGATCGTTGTGCAGATTATCTTTGTAAATTGAAGATTTTAATGGGCTTGATTATTAGGATAAAACCAAGGATATTCAAGAGAAAGTCCGGAAAGACAGTATCAAGTGCCTCCGTTCAAGGACATGTCGGGCCACCCAGTGCTCTAGCTAGGCCGCGCAATGCTAACCAGCAAACGAGAGGCTGAACATGGAACCCCGGCGCCCCCACTAAGAGATTACCCACTAAACTTATCTTATCGCTCAACTCCGGATTGGTTGGTTATGGGGATGAAAGTTTTATTAGTTATCACTTATGAATTTAACAAGTCTTCCACCTTTCTAAGTACTAGCCCAACCGTTTCCGGTTGGCAGAGCATACGGGTGTTGGACGATCAACCAAAAGTAAATTTATTAGGGGGAAAATGTGGGTTGAGATATTTTATTATTTAGAGCACTTGTTCAACTCTCCGACAGAGAGCGCTTTTGACTTGATCTTATGACCACAGTTCAAGAGACTTCCTAATTTAAAATGCCTAATGTAGGGAAAGATGCAAGTCTAACAATGCTCTCCGATAGAGAGTGCTCTTGACTTGGATTTGGCCAAGTTCAAGAGACTTTGTTCGTTTTAAGAAACAAATAGCAGTTATGATAACAAGATACTTCAACTTTAATACTTAAATCATGTGATAGCTCAAATAGATGTGAAATACTGCTAACATGCTACTTGCAAAATAAAATGAAATATATGAAAGATCTAGTGTTCTACCAAGCAATTTTACACTAAAGTGGGATCAACCTCCGAACAAGGTCAACCACTAGAACCGTCAGTCTTGGAAACCTTCCAGCTAGCTGGATGTCCACAAGAAGCTAATGGGGGAACGAGAAGCTACCACAAAGTTAGCTTACTCTGGTCAAAACTTGGAAGAGAAGCGACAAGATGAAAATAAACTACTCTAAAACATGAACTGAAAAGATCTAAGCTAAAGCAAACCCAACACTCTTCCCCAAATGGGGAAGAAACCCAAAGGTGGAGGACTCCTCCACTAGAGACCTTTATTAATTTTTACAAGTGCCTTTGGGATCCAAGCCCTTGAAAGGTCTTTTGATAAGAAATGAACTTAGAACCAATGATTAAAATAAGCTTGATTAAATAGCTTGTACAAAGGAGATTGATGGCTTTTTCTTTGATTTCAAATGTGCTTTGGGTTCGGTTCGACTCCTCCTTGTTTTTGTCTTCTTTGCTCTTCAAAAAATTGTTTTCCTTAGCTCTTGTTATCACACAACTTGTAGTTGCCCCTGGAGGAATCCCATCCGGGACGGTAGAGGAGGCAGGCAACTAAAGAGGTGACCCAAGAGATGCCACGGTTCCCAATGCAAGGTGGGAGTCACGTCAACCGAGGCACTCTTCGCTTTAGGTCAGGGTGTAACAAGACCTAGGGGGAGACCCTATAACCAATCAAAGGTGATTGGATCCAAGCAAAGGTTCCTAGGGATGAGTAAATGATAAATTACGGAAACCAATGCAAGGTAAGTGGACCTAGGAGTTGAGGTATGGTTGAAGGTGGTGTAAGAGATTGTTAGTGTTTCAACCTACGTATGGTTTAGGCCACATGATTGGGTATGATGACAAGGTGTAATGCCCTATGTTTACACAAGTGGGTCTTATTTTCTTGGGATGTGTGAAATGGCTTTAAGTGGACCCACAAGGTGAAGCTAGAGATGAAATTGGTACTAGATGTTATGTTATTAGTAGATCTATAGATCTAAGTTGATTCTAGAAGTACCCATGTACTAGATCTAGGGTTTGACACAAATCCCAAGGAGTGCGACTTGCTTTGAGGAGGACTAGTGCCTTGTTGGATGGGTTAATGGGGTCAAATAATATGTCAAAGTGTAGATTGGGACACCTAGAAGCCAAGTCAAGTGGGCTCAATGATATCTAATGGTTGGATCTTGCTAGATGTAGGTTTTCAAGTAATGACCCTAAGTGGACCACAATCCCTTGAAACAAGGAATGCTACCCCCAAGGAAGATCGTCACAAAAAGATAGTCTAGACCTAGGTTTCAAGGTATGGCCGTTCCAAATCTCCAAAAATCTCAAACACCCACCTCCTAGAAGTGGACAAACTCACTTTCACAAGGGAGTGTGATTTGCTCAAGGAGGGCTAGAATGAGGGTTTGGTGGACCAAATCAAGTCCAATGGCCACCAAACTATAGATCCAAGTAGCTAGTACCCCGATCTACGTATGTCCCAAAAATCAAGTCAATCCAAGGGCTAGATTTTAGTAGATCTGAGTTTTGAGGTGCCTGTTATCACCTAAACTGTAGTTACCCCTATGGATGGATCCAGTCATGGATGGCAATAGGGAAGGGAAACTCAAAAGGTGCAACCACGATCACCTCGACCTCCAATATGTATGGTTGTCACGCCAGTCGAGGCAACCTTCGCTTTATGTTATCTAGCCCAGACAACAAAGGGGGAGACCCGATCTACTCCCGACAGGAGAGATCAAAACCAAGACACCAAATCAGTGTATTTCTAAGTGAAGTTAGGTGTATGGTTTATCCTAGACCTAAGGATGAAGTCACAAGCCAAGTGAGGGGTTCAATAGGTATAGCTTTGGTTCATAGTTGAATGTAAGAGTGACTTATAATGTTTGTAGTGAGATCTAGGGCTAGTGTACTAGTTCAATGTCAAAAGATCCACTGCCTTGGGAACCGTGTCCAATGCAGGGTAGTTAAGGGTTGTATTGGGGCTAACTAGTACAGATGACAAGCTTGACCATGATACATGATAGCTTCAAGGGTTTAGTTTACCATGCATAGGTCAAACCACAAGTCAATCCACCAATCTAGGAAAGTTGAATTACCTTGTAGAGAAACCAGTGCCTTGGGAATTGGGAAGTGGAGTCAAAGTGGGGTTCACTTGTGGTTTAGGACTCCTACAACATGAGATAAGTGGGCAATGTAGGTCTTGATGGTTGAAAGTGTCTAGATCTAGGTTTGACCCAAGTGGACCACAATCCCTTAAAATAAGGAATGTTGTCCCCAAGGCAAGATTTGACAAAATGATAGTCTAGACCTAGGTTTTGAATTATTCTGGTTTCAGATCTGCAATAATCTCAAATACCCAGTTCCTAGAAGTGAGTGAACTCACTTCTCCAAGGTGGTGCGACTTTACCCAAGGAGGCTTAAATTGGGGTTTAGGTGGGTCAAGACAAGTCGGATGGCATCCAAACTTTAGATCCGGGTAGATCGGTCAGGTAGGAGTATGGATCTATAATTTCGTGGCAATCCACCGGTTAGATCTTAGTAGATCTGAGTTTAAGTGTTCCAAGTGGTCCAAAATGGGGATTAAATCCCTTAAAATGTGGAATAGGGCCCACAAGGTGAATTTCAGAAAAGTGACAACCTGGGTGTATGTTATTTGATGTGTAGATGTCAAATCAAGTGGAATCTCAAACACCCACCACCTAGATCTAGGTCAACTTGCCCAACTAGTGAAGTGCGCCTTGCTTGGGAGAGGCTAAGTTGGCCTGGGAAGGGGATCAAATGGAGGCCAATCCTCACCAAACTATAGATCCGGGATGCCTTGGATGCTATAGAGGTGGGTTTTCAGTATTATGCCCAACAACCCACTATATCTAAGTAGATCTGAGAAAATGTAAAATGGGGGTTTTAAGATATTTAGGGTTTCAACAATTTACGAGCTATGTCAATGGATTAGATAAAGGAAAGAGAAACAAACCTGTGGATCTTACCTGGGTAACCTTGTAGATGCCTTGATGATGATGATCTATGCAAACCCGATCAATTTGAGAAGCTTTGAGGTAGTTTCTATGCAAGTCGATTTGGTCCAAGAAGCCAATGCGCCCTCTCTCCTGCACAACAAACGTCAACAATATCAGATTTGATGCATCAAGAGATAAGACTAATGCCACAAAAGAAGTAACAGAAAGATAGCATAGATCACAATGATGCTAATGATAACCCCCTGATACAAGCGAATGCCAAGAAAGTCGATTTGAAGAAGCCTTGCAAAATCGCCCTTGTTGAAGTCGCCCTCCTGTAGACAAACAATGATTTCCAAAAAAAAGATAGATCTTGCCACAATTTCCAAATGCTAGGTTGCAATAGACTTTCCAATCACCATCTAAGAACACCAGATGCAAAGGAGACCACAAGAATTTCCACAAGAATATTTTTCTATACCAATAATCCAAGAGCCAAAGACCCCTTACAATGAGAGGCTCTCTCCTTTAAATAGGAAGGAGAGGCACCAAAACCCTAACCACTTTTTGAGTGAGTGGCTAAGATTAAAAGATACAAATGTCTAATCAATGGTTGAGATGAGCTCAACAACATAATACATGGATCACACATAAAATATAATATAAGTGGACAAAATCGCCCTAGAAGAGGGGAATCCCACCAAATCATGATGATGAAATATCATAAGAGGCTTATGGTGGGTCCAAGGGGTAATTTTATCCCTCCTTGGTCAATCCCCATAGCACAATACCCAAAAAATAATCATGAATGTACCAAATCGTGCCTCCATAGTGAAGTCGTGGTCCTCAAAAGACCTCAGAAAATCCACAGAAAGTGCCATAAGTGATGGATGCGGGCCCCGATGAAGCTGAAACTGCTGGAGAAGGTGTGGAAGACCCCGATCTATCACTGATCATCCCATGCCATAACTTTGCCTCAGTAGCCCAAATCTATTTCCTCAATAACCATTTCTACCAATCTTGAAATGCCTCAGGAAGCGTGAAACTGCCCCAAACAGCCTCCTGGAGTGCTGGCGCTGTCAAGGTGAGGGCACCAATGTGTCCGGAAGGGGGGTAATATGGTAAAAACAAGTGGCTGGACCACCCCCTCCATCATCAGCGCCCTAGGTCAACCGGATAAAAGTCATCTCTGCTCTGACAGGGCCTCCAACAGACCAAAACTGCATTGGGACAGCCTACTGAGTCTCAATCATCACTGTAAGTGCCCGGAACTGAAAACAAACTGTCCCATTGGACTCAGAAGGTCCAAATCTATCCAAGATGTGTACTCATACACCATATGAGTCTCTGCATGATCAAAATAAATATCCAATATACCGGAACAAGGCCAATAATAATGCTCTGTAAATGATCAAACACTGCTGTATCCCAAGAATCATCATCATAACCCTGTAGCTGCTGCATAGAATCATCATGCATGTGTACATAGACCATATATCATCTATCCATATCCTCATAAGGTCTAACATCTCATGTCCCATGGTCCTCCATGGTCAAACTAGGTCCAACCATGACCAAATATAACTCAGTCCATCATCCAAGGCTGCTGAAAAGTATCACGGTTAATACATGCTTTACAATTTATTCAAATAGCAATTATAACACAGAGTAATCATGACTGGCGATCTAAATCCAAATATATAGTGTCGTTAATTATTATTATTACTCAGATTAGACTTTCAGGATCATACTCACTTCATAGTTGTGATCAATTTGCTAGTGAAGGGTGAAGGCTAAATTAACTTGGCTAGGCTAAGGGATGACTTAACTGTCTTGACTTTGTGACACTTTGGCAAGGGAAAGGGAATACACCATAGTATATACTGAATGAGCAATAACACAGGGAATGGCGGTGTCTCACAAATGGATGAGTTGTTTAAAGAGGGTTTATTCACCTTCACAGATGCGCACAATCCATAATACAAATAAGGCCAGCAATTGTTTAGGTATAGCATTTAAGTTCCATTGCTTTCTGGGCCTGAAGTTTCCATAGCCTTGATCTATGTGTGTTTACAAACACATTGCATAGATTTACATTTTTCTTTAGGCTTTCTGCTGCAGGTGTGTTTTTAAGGCACTTGTTTACCTGAGCACTTCTAGGTGTGTCATGGACAGCTTGTTTACCTAGGTATTTATTTTTTCCAAAAGATACAACATTTTATTTTTATTGCCATGTTCATTTGGCATGCCTCTCATTCATGTGTGTTTAGAAACACATTGCATGAATGGGCTTTTCATACAAGATATAGCATTTCATTTTCCAGATTTTGTATTGATGGCAGCACTAAAAGTTTCAGGTTTAGCCAACACAACTTTAGTGACTAGGGGGAATTCACAAGGAACTCCAACTCACCATAGGTAAGTTTTGTCACCAACTCAGAGCCGAGACACAATAAACAGGGAAGCTCATCCAATACAGAGGCTACAGTGGGGAAAAGTCCTCCATGCCACTAGTCAAGTAGTAAGTCAGGGTGATAATCTAAAAGATAGGCCATGGATGGATGAAGACAATGAAATGATGGAGCCAACACTAGCAAGCCAAAGTATGGTGTAATGATCACCTCTATTCTCCCTAAGGAGGGTAAAACCAATGAGTATGAATAGTGAACTTCTAAGTCTGAGTAGGGACAATATGATATATATAATAGGTCAACCAGGTCCAAATATCTATATGATCGCCAGATCATGACACTAAGTGCTAAGACATGCTACAAGAGTAAGTGTAAAAGCAGTCTAACCATAACACAATGATATACCTGCTGAGTCATATACCTGCAAGCTCATCAACCTGTACCCTCATCTGTCCTCTGAGACTGCTGCTGTAACTCTGGGCACTACTGTCTGCTCTGTACCAATGGTATAATGGCTACATCGGTCATCTCTCTGAGTGTCCTGAAACTCAGTCATGGCATGGGGAATGCAACTGCTGTCCACAATCTGGTAGTGATCCAATATAGATGCTCATCTCGGCATCTCAAATGCAAGGGAACTGGCTGAATAGTGTACTGGAATGAGAAAAATAATGTATGGTAGCCCGGCTACTATATATGTGATAACAGTGCCAATAAATTCAAAAGGGGGTTTTAACCCCTTAAAACATGGAAAGATGTCCACAAGGTAGATTTCACCAAAGCAAGAATCTGGGGGTAGGTTATCAAGTGTCTAGATTGCAAATCAAGTGGGATCTCACCTACCCATGTGCTAGATCTAACCAAACAAGCCTCTCTCTAGGAAGTGCGATTTGGGTTCAAGAGGGCTTTTGCCTTGAAAAGTGTGTCAATTTTAAGCCAATCACCACCAAACTATAGATCCAAATAGGGGTGGATGCTATAGAGGTGGGTTTTCAAGATCTTGTCCAAAGCAAGGCTAGATCTAAGTAGATCTAAGAAATACCAAAATTGGGGTTTTAATGAATTAGGGTTTTATGACCAATGAAGATAGAATGGATGAAAGAGGCACATACCTTGTAGTTCTTACCTCAATTGCTTATGGCCACCTTGCAAATTGATAGCACTCTCCTATGTGTATATTCAAGAGTGAGATCCAAGAGCTCCAACCAAAACGTCCTTCTCCAAGATAGCCAAATCGTCCTCCTCCTAAAAGACAATATCAAAGAAACAAGTCAAGCAAGATGATTATGAAAATGATAGAAAGATGTAATAGAAAGCATCAACTATGTCACAAAGATACAATAATGATACTCCCTGTCACAAGATCAACCCAAGAGAGAAGATGTGGATCCCTCCAACAATAACCCTCATGAAGTCGCCCTCCTCTCCACCAATTCGACTTTCCTGTAAAAAGATTAGTAGAAGCACCAAAATCCACAATGATACATAGAAGAGATACTGTATATTCAATATGCAAGAGAATCCACAATACAAGAGAGATGTGCTCCACAAAGAATTTTTCTATTCCAATATTCCAGAGCTCCAAAGGTGAGCTATACAATGGGGGGTCTCCTCCTTATATAGGATAATAAAGACCAAAACCCTATACCACTCTACAATACTACATCAAGTGAGTGGTTGAGATTAAAAGATCTCATCATACAATCAATGGCTAAGATGAATCATAACAATATATCACATGGATCACCCAATATAATAATAGTGCCCCCACTAAATGGTACAATAAGAGGGTGACGTCATCCACTAGAGAAACATAAGTACCAAAATCCACCTCATGGTGACTAGGACATGACAATACAAGCACATGGTGGGGCTAGGAGGTATCAATCCTTACTAGCTCATCCCCAAGGCACAATAAAATAATAAAATATGTCCAAGATAATATAAATGACCAAAACTGTCCTCAGAATCGATGACAGTCAAGCAGTACATGACCTCCTGTGATCAATGTGGGTATACCCACATGGTGAAAACTGACTGAAAGATAGTGATGCCACCCTGGAAGACCTCTGTGAAAACCAAATGCCAAAACCTTGCCTCAATTTCCCAAATCGATTTCCTCAGTGACCACTTTATCCCATTTTTTAACTGCCTCGGGAACTATGAAAGTGCCAAAACTGCCTCCTAGGGTGCCAGCGCTGTCCATATGAGCCAACCAGGCTCTCCAGAAGGGGGGGTAAATGGTAAAAACAAGTGGCTGGACCACCCCCTCCATCATCAGCGCCCTAGGTGAACTGGCCTCTCGGGGCCCCTGCTGCTCAGGCTGGGAAATCAGCCCCAAATCTGGTCAACAAGTGTAAAACATCATCAATCACTGTCAGAAGTGCCCGGAACTGAAAGATAAGTGTCTCATTGGATCCAGAAGACCCAACTCCACTAGGAATGTGTACTCATACACCATGGGTTGCCCTAATGGGCCAGCTGTAGGGTCCACCATATATGGACAATGTATAATCTGCTGATCTGAAGTAGTAATAAGACCTGCTGAACTGGATCAATCATCATCTGCATCATATGTCCATCATATGATATCATCATCAAGCATGTGGGACCATCAATCATCATCAATAATCATCTATACATGGTCCACATCATCATAGATCCCAATAATATACAACCAAGGATAAATCACATCAGTAGACTAAGACATGCTTCTCTAATCATTTTCACAGCTAAGCTCAAAGTATAAATTCCATTCAGTGGCATTAATCAAGTTAACATATTCCGTTATTATATAACATTACTTGCACAATAGTTCAAATGACAAACTCACCCATTGGACATGGTCAAACTGCTAGTGAAGGATGAAGGCTAGGAACAAGGTTGGGCAAAGGGGTTGACCTGTCTAACTTAACTCAAAAATACTTTGGACTGGGAGAAGGGGGAAGCTAAAAACTCTGTGTTGGAAAAAATAACATGGGGAATGGCTGTGCCTCACAAATGGATAAGTTGTTTAGAGAGTGTTTATTCAACTTAGGCATCATGTCTACATCAAGTTGATCCAGGTTCATTAGGATGATTCAATTTTATTCCATGGCCTTTTTGGCCTACATAACCCTTCGGATTTCAGATGTGCTGAGAAGCACAACTAGTTGCAGCTTTCATCCAGGGCATGTTTTTCCAATACATTTAAGGTCAGCAATTGTTTAGATATAGCTTTTAAGAGCAATTGCTTTTTGGACCTTTCTTATACTCTTCGAGGAGTATTTTCAACTGTTCATCGCTCTTGCCCTTTTTTTTGTTTCCATGGGCGAATTTTTTGAGTTTCCATAGGTAGAACATGAGCTTTCAGTTTTAGCCAACAACATCTCAAGTGACTAGGGGGAGTTCGAGCCAATGCCAAACATCGGGACAACCGACCAGAATGATTTAGGCCTACAATCCAACTCACCAAAGGCAAGTTTTGTCACCAACTTAGAGCCGAGACACTGAATATACAGGGATGCGGTCCAAACACAGAGGTAGAAAAATGGGGAAGTCCTCGGTATCAGAAAGTCAAATGAGACAAGTCAAGGTTTAAAGTCAAATAGGAAGGTCATGTATGGATGGAGTCAAGTGAATATGAAGCCTACACTAGCAGACAACTGGTGTCAGGAAAGACCATATCTATTTAAGGTGGAAAACCAGTGGGTTTTGTTAAATGACCTAAATATGCAAGCAATTGTCCATTTTATGATTTATAGTTCATTTTAAAAAGTTTGCCACATCAGGAATAATATACCAAGCACATGCTGTGATCATGCCTAAATCAACAAGATAATAATCCACAGTCAGTGATAACATATCCATAGATCATACAACATCATCATAATAACAAACATCATGTACCCTCTGAAACACTGCTGCAATACATCTCTAAGCACTGAACTGAAACTATATGGGATAAAGGGTCACATCGGTCATCAAATCTGAACTCTCAAGGCTCATCCTTGACACAAGGTCAAACATACATCTGAATAATATACTGCTCTGATCATGAGTGATCCAAAATATATAGCCATGCTCTGGAATAATGGAAGCTCTGGAATGTGCAGATATCTGCTATACAAGAATAGTAGCCCTGCTACTATGGTGTGATAACAGCTCTCTTCCTCTTTAAGTACCTACAAGTACTCCATTACACTCAAACCATATACCCATTAGACATTAGCAAAATAAAATAACGAAAAATTGAAACTAGCTAGTTACAAACTTTGAAAAATGAAATCTAGATTGCAAAAAGCATGAGATTTTATTTTTATTTTATAAAAATATCAAAATAGACCAGCAAGCAAACAACTTCTAAAAATTATAGGAAAGAGATCTGTTATCACCTAAACTGTAGTTACCCCTATGGATGGATCCAGTGATGGATGGCAATAGGGAAGGGCAACTCAAAAGGTGCAACCACGATCACCTCGACCTCCAATATGTATGGTTGTCACGCCAGTCGAGGCAACCTTCGCTTTATGTTATCTAGCCCAGACAACAAAGGGGGAGACCCGATCTACTCCCGACAGGAGAGATCAAAACCAAGACACCAAATCAAGGTATTTCTAAGTGAAGTTAGGTGTATGGTTTATCCTAGACCTAAGGATGAAGTCACAAGCCAAGTGAGGGGTTCAATAGTTATAGCTTTGGTTCATAGTTGAATGTGAGAGTGACTTATGATGTTGGTAGTAAGATCTAGGGCTAGTGTACTAGGTCAATGTCAAAAGATCCACTGCCTTGGGAACCGTGTCCAATGCAGGGTTGTTTAGGGGTCATATTGGGGCTAACTAGTACATGAGACAATCTTGACCATGGTCCATGATGTCTTCAAAGGTATAGTTCGCCAATGCAATAGTCAAACCACAAGTCAATCCAACAATCTAGGAGAGTGGGTTGTCTTGGAGATAAACCAGTGCCTTGGGAATTGGGAAGTGGAGTCAAAGTAGGGTTGACTTTATGGTTTAGGACTCCTACAACATGAGATAAGTGGATAGTATAGGCCTTGATGGTTAAATATGTCTAGATCTAGGTTTGACCCAAGTGGACCACAATCCCTTAAAACAAGGAATGCAATCCCCAAGGCAAGATTTGACGAAGTGACAGTCTAGACCTAGGTTTTGAATTATTCTGATTCCGGATCTGCAAAAATCTCAAGTACCCAGTTCCTCGAAGTGAGTGAACTCACTTCTCCAAGGTGGTGCGACTTTCCCTAAGGAGGCTTCAATTTGGGTTTAGGTGGGTCAAATCATGTCGGATGGCATCCAAACATTAGATCCGGGTAGATCAGTCAAGTAGGGGTATGGATCTATAATTTTGTGGCAATCCACCGGTTAGATCTTTGTAGATCTGAGTTTAAGTGTTCCAAGTGGTCCAAAATGGGGATTAAATCCCTTAAAATGTGGAATGGGGCCCACAAGGTGTATTTCAAGAAAGGGACAACCTGGGTGTATGTTATTTGATGTGTAGATGTCAAATCAAGTGGAATTTCAAACACCCATGTTCTAGATCTAGGTCAACTTGCTCAAATGGTGAAGTGCGCCTTCCTTGGGAGAAGCTAAGTTGGCTTGGGAGAGGGGTCAAACGGAAGCCAATCCTCACCAAACTATAGATCCGGGATGCCGTGGATGCTATAGAGGTGGGTTTTCAATATCATGCCCAACAACCCACTAGATCTCAGTAGATCTAAGAAAATGCAAAATTGGGGTTTTGATTAATTAGGGTTTTAAGTGTTTTTTGACAATTGGATAGACTATGGAGATAGAACTTACCTTGAGATCATACCTGAATGATGTGGTTGAGATGCCTTGATGTTGAGGAAGATTCCCGCAGAGATCAAATGAGAGATTATTGATTTGCTTGCCAATTTGATGCCCTAGTCCACAAGTGCGCCTTCCTCTACCTGTCAAACCAAGGAATAAAATACAATCAGTAATATCAAGTATGGAAGAAATACAAGAGAAATGCAAATAGTAACATGAAATAGAAGGTCCTGGGACAGTAATACTCCCTGTTACCAACGAAGAGCTCCAAAGAAGAAGTAGGGAGAGTCTTCCCCTACCAATACCTCCTCCTCCAAGCAAATCGGCCTCCACCTGTAGATGCAAAATCGTGGTACAATAGATATGGCAAACAAGATCTCTAATAACTCAGTGCAAAGGAAGAACCAACGAACGAACACCAAAAACATTCACCACAACATTGGAGATAGATGCAATAATAATTTTCTATTCCAATAATCCAGAGCCAAAAGTCCCTTTACAATGAGAGGCTCTCTCCTTTAAATAGGAAGGAGAGGCACCAAAACCCTAACCACTTTTTGAATGAGTGGCTAAGATTAAAAGATACAAATGTCTAATCAATGGTTGAGATGAGCTCAACAACATAATACATGGATCACACATAAAATATAACATAAGTGGACAAAGTCGCCCTAGGAGAGGGGAATCCCACCAAATCATGATGACAAAATATCATAAGAGGCTCATGGTGGGTCCAAGGGGTAATTTTATCCCTCCTTGGTCAATCCCCATGGCACAACAACCAATAAATAATCATGAATATACCAAATCGTGCCTCCAAGGTGAAGTCGTGGTCCTCAAAAGACCTCAAAAATCCACAGAAAGTGCCATAAGTGATGGATGCGGGCCCCGATGAAGCTGAAACTGCAGGAGGAGGTGTGGAAGGTCCCGATCTATCATCACTGATCATCCCATGCCATAATTTTGCCTCAGTAGCCCAAATCGATTTCCTCAATAGCCATTTCTACCAATCCTGAAATGCCTCGGGAAACGTGAAACTGCCCAAACTGCCTCCTGGAGTGATGGCGCTGTCAAGGTGAGGGTGCCAATGTGTCCGGGAGGTGGTTAATATGGTAAAAACAAGTGGCTGGACCACCCCCTCCATCATCAGCGCCCTAGGTCAACCGGATAAAAGTCATCTCTGCTCCGACAGGGCCTCCAATAGACCAAAACTGCACTAGGACAGCCTACTGAGGCTAAATCATCACTGTAAGTGCCCGGAACTGAAAACAAACTGTCCCATTGGACTCAGAAGGTCCAAATCCATCCAAGATGTGTACTCATACACCATATGAATCTCTGCATGATCAAAATAAATATCCAATGTACCGGAACAAGGCCAATAATAATGATCTGTAAATGACCAAACACTGCTGTATCCCAAGAATCATCATCATAACCCTGTAGCTGCTGCATAGAATCATCCTGTATGTGTACATAGACCATATATCATCTATCCATATCATCATAAGGTCCAACATCTCATGTCTCATGGTCCTCCATGGTCAAACTAGGTCTAACCAAGACCAAATACAACTCAGACTATCATCCATAGCTGCTGCAAGGTGTCAAGGTTAATACATGCTTTACAATTTATTCAAATAGCTACTAAAACACAGAGTAATCATGACTGGCGATCTAAATCCAAATATATAGTGTCGTTAATTATTATTATTACTCAGACTAGACTTTCAGGACCATACTCACTTCATAGTTGTGATCAATTTGCTAGTGAAGGGTGAAGGCTGAAATAACTGGCTAGGCTAAGGGATGACTTGACTGACTTGACTTTGTGACACTTTGGCAAGGGAAAGGGAATACACACCATAGTATATACTGAATGAGCAATAACACAGGGAATGGCGGTGTCTCACAAATGGATGAGTTGTTTAAAGAGGGTTTATTCACCATCACAGATGCGCACAATCCATAATACAAAGAAGGCCAGCAATTGTTTAGATATAACATTTAAGTTCCATTGCTTTTTGGGCCTGAGGTTTCCATAGCCTTGATCTATGTGTGTTTACAAACACATTGCATAGATTTACATTTATTTTTAGGCTTTCTGCTGCAGGTGTGTTTTTAAGGCACTTGTTTACCTGAGCACTTCTAGGTGTGTCATGGACAACTTGTTTACCTAGGTATTTATTTTTCCAAAAGATATAACATTTTATTTTTCATGGCCATTTTCATTTGGCATTTCTTTCATATACAAGATATAGCATTTGATTTTTCCAGATTTTGTATTGATGGCAGCACTAAAAGTTTCAGGTTTAGCCAACACAACTTTAGTGACTAGGGGGAATTCTCAAGGAACTCCAACTCACCATAGGTAAGTTTTGTCACCAACTCAGAGCCGAGACACAATAAACAGGGAAGCTCATCCAATACAGAGGCTACAGTGGGGAAAGGTCCTCCATGTCACTAGTCAAGTAGCAAATCAGGGTGATAATCTAAAAGGTAGGCCACGGATGGATGAAGACAATGAAAAGATGAAGCCAACACTAGCAAGCCAAGGTATGGTTGAATGATCACCTCTATTCTCCCTAAGGAGGGTATACACCAATGAGTATGAATAGTGAACTTCTAAGTCTGAGTAGGGACAGTAATATATATATAATAGGTCAACCAGGTCCAAATATCTATATGATCGCCAGATCATGATACTAAGTGCTAAGACATGCTATAAGAATAAGTATAAAAGCAATCTAACCATAACACAATAATATACCTGCTGAGTCATATACCTGAAAGCTCATCAACCTGTACCATCATCTGTCCTCTGAGACTGCTGCTGTAACTCTGGGCACTACTGTCTGCTCTGTACCAATGGCATAATGGCTATATCGGGCATCTCTCTGAGTGTCCTGAAACTCAGTCATGGCATGGGGAATATAACTGCTGTCCACAATCTGATAGTGATCCAATATAGATGCTCATCTCGGCATCTCAAATGTAAGGGAACTGGCTCAATAGTGTACTGGAATGAGAAAAATAATGTATGGTAGCCCGGCTACTATATATGTGATAACAAGATCTACAATACAAAAAAAAATGAACTATCTAATATGCAATTTTTATGTCTTTTGAATGAGATTGCAAAATTATAAAAATTTGACTAAATGCAAGCCCTAAATGAGGTCTTAACAAGGACTAACTACTAACTTCTCAAGATATAAAATAACTAACTTAAATAATCACTAAAAATTAACTTGTTTTTTGTTGCTTTTGTGAAGGTGGACGAATAAGAGAAAATGATGGAGAAAGTAGGGAAACGAATGGGAGAAGGAGAGGTTGAAAAGGGGAGGACCGAATGGGAGAGGAGAGGAGGAGCAAATTTTGGAATGGTGAATGGGAGAAAAGAAGAGCAAATGAGAAGGCAAGAAGCCAAGGATGCCAAAAACAAGGGCAAACTAAGCAATGATCTCAAACTTGGAGAGGGAAATAGCTTGGAAATCCACAGTTTGGATGGTAGATCTAGTAACCAATGAGTGAAGTTTTGTTGAAAAGTTGATGGAGGAGGTAAGAAATCCTTGATATCTTTGTGTTTCTCTCTTGGAATGGAAAGCTACTTGAAAAACCTGCAAGATGAAAGCGTTAAATAGTAAAAGCTCTTGATTAATGAAGATGAGCTTGATCCCAAGCTAATATTCACCTTTGATGATCTCTGCAAAACAATACTCTCAAGCAACAAACTAGATCAAATGCCTATTGTACTAGATTGTTAGTCTTCACAAGGCATAAACTGAATAATAATTTGAAACAAGAAAAATAGAGTGAGAGAATATCACCAAATACAAGATGAAACCACAATGCAAAGAGCTCTCGCATGGACCTCCAAAGTCACTTCTTTATTCCAATCTTAAACAAATATTACAATATGATTTTGGCAGAGTGTTCTTGCCCAAAATCTCCATGAAGAGAAAGCCCAAATGGCCTCTCTTATATAACAAAACTCAATGCTAAAACCCTAATTCGAATTGGTGATGAAGAGAGCCAAAAACTCCATCAAAAACCAATCAAATCCATGTCAACACCAACCAAATCGAGCTTGGAGTCTTAACTCATCTTTAAGCTTGAGTTTGGAGTCCATAATTTGAGGAAGGAGCCCCACATGCATTGATTTCATAGTCCAACAACTCATTAATCAATTGCCAAATCACAAAAACGAATTTGCATGAAGCTGGGCGAATTTCTCAACTGTAGATCACTCCCAGTGCTCCGAAACTGATCTGAATCAGGTGGGTGAAGATTCCAATCATCATAAATGCTTTTTGCCATGTCATTTTAACTTTTACTTTATTCAATTTGGCCTTTTTTGGAGAGATTTAAATTATCTCCAATTTATTATTTTTTGAATATTCTAATTAATATTTCTCATTTTTTATTTTTTTGAGAAAATATTAATTATGAGGCCAAATAATTGTTTGAAACTTAGGGTTAGCTGGTCCGGGGATCATGAATGATTTTTGGCTTAAGTCTGGAGCCTTCAATCACTGAAATCGGATCCCGGATGACTGACATATTACAAGTTGAAATTTCTCTATTTAAACTATAGAGAAATTTATTAAAATTTAAAAAATAATTAAAAACCCAAATTCGACGGACCCGGTAAAAATTTTTCGAAATTTTTTCTGAGGGTCCTAGAGACTTGGGACATGACCAAAACCTATTCTAATAGTGTCTAGTAGGCTTACATACATTAGTTGGACTCTAATACCCCCCCATGGCTAAAATTTTCAAAATCAGGCATTCCAGCTTTGGAGGAGCGGGAGAAAACCTCATCGATTATAACTCAGGTATAGGCAAAGTATAATTGACAAGGGAAAAAACTCCCTGGAATACCTTAGTTGCTTAATCAAGTCACGGGGAACTGAGACACTCAGATCCTACTAGCACACTTTATTACAAACCCCCATGGGGCCATGGTCATGTCGACTCAAAAATAAAACTGGCTAACTGTTGCATTCTGAAACCCAGATACTCTGGAAGTGAACACTGATGTGTTCCAACACTGGTGGCTCAATAAGGTTTCAACTATTTGTACAAAATAGGTGATAACAGTGGTGATTGGGTTAAAATTGACACAGTTTTCAAGGCAATAAAGCCCTCTTGAGCCATATCGCACTTCCTTGGAGAGGCTTGTTTGGTTAGATCTAGCATATGGGTAGGTGAGATCCCACTTGATTCATAATCTACACACTTGATAACCTACCCTTAGACTATTACTTTGGTGGTTTCTACCTTGTGGGCTTCATTCCACATTTTAAGGGATTAAATTCCCATTTTGGACTACTTGGCATCTTAAAGCTCAGATCTAGTAAGATCTAGCCCTTGGATTGCCTCGATTTTCAAGATCCACATAGATCATTGCCCAAACTACTTGAATCTATAATTTGGTGGCCATTGGACTTGTTTTGACTCACCTTTCCCACCTTTTAGCCCTCCTTGAGCAAAGTCGCACTTCCTTGGGTGACTAAGTTTGCCCCCTTTAAGGACGTGGGTAGTTGAGATTTTTGTGGATTTCGAAAGAGCATAATTTGAAACCTACATCTAGTGTGTCATTTTGTGATGATCTTCCTTGGGGGTAGCATTCCTTGTTTCAAGGGATTGTGGTCCACTTAGGGTCATATCATGAAACATTAGATCTAGAAAGATCCAACCATTATATCTCAATTAGCCCATTTGATTTGCCTACTTGGTGTCCCGATCTACACTTTGACATATCTTTTGACTCCATTAGCCCATCCAACAAGGCACTAGTCCTCCTTAGGTAAGTCGCACTCCTTGGGAATTGTGTCAAACCTTAGATTCCATATGTGGGTATTCCTAATTTTAACTTAGATCCATAGATCTACTCATTACATACCCCTTAGTACCAATTTCCTCCTTAAAGTCCACCTTGTGGGTCCCATTTGAGTCATTCACATATCCCAAGAAAGTGGGTCCCACTTGTGTAATACATGGTACTAGATCTTGTCTTTTTAGCTCATCATATGGCCTAAATCATACATTGGTTGACACACTAATCATCTCTCAAACTACCTTCAACCATACTTTAATTTCTAGGTCCACTTTACCTTGCATTGGTTTCCATAACTTACCATTAACTCATCCCTAGGAACCTTTGTTTGGGTCCAATCATCTTTGATTCGTAGTAGGATCTACCCTTAGGTCTTGATTTATCTAGATCTAAAGCGAAGAAGTGCCTCGGTTGGCGTGACTCCCACCTTGCATTGGGAACCGTGGCATCTCTTGGGTCACCTCTTTAGTTGTCCATCTCCTCTACCATCCCGGATGGGATACCACTAGGGACAACTACAAGTTGTGTGATAACATTTTTGGCGCCGTTGCCAGGGAGGTAGAGTCCTACCTTGGTTCAACATACTTGTTTTGTCTCACTCTCTCCCTGCACTTCAAACAACATACATCTTGGTAGTAGAGTTTAAAAGTCTACCTGGCGACTCCTAATCGTGACTCCGCTGAGGAGCGAGCTCATAGTCATCCTTACAACACTCAAAGTAAGTCAAATCCAAATCAATTAGAAGGAACCCGACTCACATATCACAAAAGAGATCCTAAAGCTCAATCATCTAACTTTTTTTGGAAACTTGTTAACTCAGATTCTCCAAACCGTATCTTGGGATCCCCTTTGTTCAATTCGGTTTCTCCTTCATCTCCTAATCCTAATCCAGCTCCAGTCAATCCAATGGCTGGACAAAATCAATCTACCTCTGGGAACAATAACCAAAACAACCCTCCTGTCGCTCGTGCTTTTGGAAACAGGCTAGAGCCTCTCCTTTAGATTTTTTGCAAGTAGTAGGTGCCCCCCATGACATGCCAGACAAGTACTTTGAAAATATCCCAAAGTTCAATGGGAATTGTGCGACCTCCATTGAGGACCGCATAGAAAATGTTTGGTCTCACATGAAAGCTCATGGGGCAGAGGAAGAAGATGTGTTTATGAGGGGTCTCTTTGCATCCTTGGAGGGTGATGCTCGCAAGTGGTTTGACCGTTTGCCTGCATCGTCAATCAATGGATACGATGTATTCACCGATAAACTCAAACAAGAGTGGTCGGTCAAGTTAGATGGGTTCTTTCTTTTACACCAACTTTTTGACATAAAAAAGAAAGAGAATGAGTCTGTCCATGAGTTTAATCTTCGCTTTGACAAGACTGTGGCCAACATCCCAAGTAACATAAGGCCCTGTTATCACACCATAGTAGCAGGGCTACTATTCTTGTTTAGCAGATATCTGCACATTCCAGAGCTTCCATTATTTAGAGCATGGCTATGATGATTGTATATTTTGTGATCACTCATGATCAGAGCAGTGTATTATTCAGACTTATGTTAGACCTTGTGGCAAGGCTGAGCCTTGAGAGTTCAGATTTGATGATCGATGTGACCCTTTATCCTATACAGTTTCAGTTCAGTGCTTAGAGATGTATTGCAGTAGTGTTTCAGATGGTATATGATGTTTATTACTATGATGATGTTGTATGATCTATGGATATTTTATCATTGACTGTGGATTATTATCTTGTTGATTTAGTCATCTTCACAGCATCTGCTTGGTATATTATTCATGATGTGGCAAACTGTTTAAAATGAACTATAAATCATAAAATGGACAATTGCTTGCACATTTAGGTCATTTAACAAAACCCACTGGTTTTCCACCTTACATAGATATGGTCTTTACTGACACCAGTTGTCTGCTAGTGTAGCCTCCATATTCACTTGACTCCATCCATACATGACTTTCCTATTTGACTTTAAACCTTGACCTGTCTCATTTGACTTTCTGATACTGAGGACTTCCCCATTTTTCTACCTCTGTGTTTGGACCGCATCCCTGTATGTTCAGTGTCTCGGCTCTAAGTTGGTGACAAAACTTGCCTTTGGTGAGTTGGATTGTAGGCCTAAATCATTCTGGTCGGTTGTCCCGATGTTTGGCATTGGCTCGAACTCCCCCTAGTCACTTGAGATGTTGTTGGCTAAAACTGAAAGCTCATGTTCTACTTATGGAAACTTATAAATTCGCCCATGGAAACTAAAAAGGGCAAGAGCGATGAACAGCTAAAAATACTCCTTGAAGAGTATAAGAAAGGTCCAAAAAGCAATGGTTCTTAAAAGCTATATCTAAACAATTGCTGACCTTATATATATATATGAAAACATGCCCTAAATGCAAGCTGCAACTAGTTGTGCTTTTCAGCACACCTGATATTCGAAGGGTTATGTAGGCCAAAAAGGCCATGAAATGAAATTGAATCATCCTAATGAACCTGGATCAACTTGATGTAGACATGATGCCTAAGTTGAATAAGCACTCTCTAAACAACTTATCCATTTGTGAGGCACATCCATTCCCCATGTTATTTTGTCCAGCACAGAGTTTGTAGCTTCCCCCTTCTCCCAGTCCAAAGTATTTTTGAGTTAAGTTAGACAAGTCAACCCCTTGGCCCAACCTTGTTCCTAGCCTTCATCCTTCACTAGCAGTTTGACCATGTCCAATGGGTGAGTTTGTCATTTGAACTATTGTGCAAGTAATTTTATATAACAAAGGAATATGCTAACTTGATTAATGCCACTAAATGGATGTTATACCTTGAGCTTGGCTGTGAAAATGATTAGAGAAGAATGTCTTAGTCTACTGATGTGATTTATCCTTGGTTGTATATTATTGGGATCCGTGATGATGTGGGCCATATATATATACCTATTGATGATGATTGATGGTCCCACATACTTGATGATGATATCATATGATGGACATATGGTTCAAATAATGATTGATGCAGTTCAACAGGTTTTATTATTACTTCAGATCATCAGATTATGCACTGTCCATATATGGTGGACCCTACAGCTGGCCCATTAGGGAAACCCATGGTGTATGAGTACACATTCCTAGTGGATTTGGGTCTTCTGGATCCAATGAGACACTTATCTTTCAGTTCCGGGCACTTCTGACAGTGATTGATGCAGTTTTACACTTGTTGACCAGATTTGGGGCTGATTTCCCAGCTTGAGCAGCAGGGGCCATGAGAGGCCAGTTCACCTAGGGCGCTATATGAGGAGGGGGTAGTCCAGTCACTTGTTTTAACCATTTACCCCCCCTTTTGGAAAGCCTGGTGGGCTCAGTTGGACAGCGCAGATGCCTTGGGAGGCAGTTTTGGCACTTTCACAGTTACCGAGGCAGTTAAAAAATGGGATAAAGTGGTCACTGAGGAATTCGATTTGGGCAATTGAGGCAAGGTTTTGGCATTTGGTTTTCACAGAGGTCTTCCAAGGTGATCCCACTATCTTCCAGCCAGTTTTCACCATGTGGGTAGGCCCACAACGATCACAGGAGGTCTTTTACTGCTTGTCTGTCACAGATTTTGAGGACAGATTTGATCATTTATATTATCTTGGACATATTTTATTGTGCCTTGGGGATGAGCTAGTAAGGATTGATGCCTCCTAGCCCCACCATGTGCTTCTTATGTCATGTCCTAGTCATTATGAGGTAGGCTTCGGTACTTTTACTCCCTCTAGTGGATGTCGTCACCCTCCACGATTATTTTAGACTATGACGTCATCATAATATTGGCTGATCCATGTGATATATTGTTATGATTCATTATTATCCATTGATCATGTATTGAGATCTTTTAATCTCAACCACTCATTTGATGTAGTATTGTAAAGTGGTATAGGGTTTTGGTCTTTACTATCGTATATAAGGAGGAGACCCCCTATTGTATAGCTCACCTTTGGAGCTCTGGAATATTGGAATAGAACACTTCATTGTGGAGCATATCTCTCTTGTCTTGTGGATTCTCTTGCATCTTGAGTATACAGTATCTCTTCTATGTATCATTGTGGATTTTGGTGCTTCTACTAGTTTTCTTGCAGGAAAGTCGAATTGGTGGAGAGGAGGGCGATTTCTTGAGGGTTATCGTTGGAGGGATCCACATATTCTCTCTTGGGTTGATCTTGTGATAGGGAGTATCATTATTGTATCTTCGTGACATAGTTGATGCTTTCTATTACATCTTTCTATCATTTTCATAATCATCTTACTTGACTTGTTTCTTTGATCTTGTCTTGTAGGAGGAGGACGATTTGGCTATCTTGGAGGAGGACGTTTTGGTTGGAGCTCTTGGATCTCACTCTTGAATATACACATAGGAGAATGCTATCAATTTTCAAGGTGGCCACAAGCAATTGAGGTAAGATCTACAAGGTATGTGCCTCTTTCCATCCATTCTCTCTTCAATGGTCACAAACCCTAGTTAATCAAAACCCCAATTTTGGTTTTTCTTAGATCTACTTAGATCTAGCCTTGCTTTTGAAAAGATATTAAGAACCCACCTCTATAGCTTCCACCCCTAGTTGGATCTATAATTTGGTGGTGATTGGGTTAAAATTAACACTCTTTTCAAGGCAATATAGCCCTCTTGAACCAAATCGCACTTCCCTGGAGAGGCTTGTTGGATTAGATCTAGCATGTGGGTAGGTGAGATCCCACTTGATTTGCAATCTACACACTTGATAACCTACCCCTAGACTTTTACATGGGTGATTTCTACCTTGTGGGCATCATTCCACATTTTAAGGGATTAAAACCCCCTTTTGAATTACTTGGCACCTTAAAACTCAGATCTAGTAAGATCTAACCCTTGGATTGGTTTGATTTTCTAGATCCACATAGATCAGTGCCTAAACTACTTGGATCTACATTTTGGTGGCCATTGGACTTGATTTGACACACCTTATCCACCTTTTAGCCCTCCTTAAGCAAGGTCGCACTTCCCTGGGTAACTGAGTTTGCCCACTTCTAGGACTTGGGTAGTTGAGATTTCAGTGGATTTGGAACGGGCATACCTTGAAACCTATATCTAGAGTATCATTTTGTGACAATCTGCCTTGGGGATAACATTCCCTATTTTAAGGGATTGTGGTCCACTTGGATCATTTCATGAAATCCTAGATCTAGCAAGATCCAACCATTCTATCTCAATTAGCCCACTTGACTTGACCTCTAGGTGTCCCGATCTACACTTTGACATATCTTTTGACTCCATTAACCTGTTATCACACAACTTGTAGTTGCCCCTAGTGGTATCCCATCCGGGACGGTAGAGGAGTCAGGCAACTAAAGAGGTGACCCACGAGATGCCACGGTTCCCAATGCAGGTGGGAGTCACGTCAACCAAGGCACTCTTCGCTTTAGGTCAAGGTATAACTAGACCAAGGGGGAGACCCTATACCCCAATCACAGTTGATTGGACCCAAACAAAGGTTTCTAAGGGTAGGTAAGTAATGAGTTACGAAAACCAATGCAAGGCTAAGTGGACCTAAGGGTTAAGGTATGGTTGAGGGAGGTGTAAGAGATTGTTAATGTTTCAACCTATGTATGGTTTAGGCCACATGATGGGGTATGATAACTAGGTAAAGTACCATGTGTTTACACAAGTGGGTCTAGTTTCTTGGGAAGTGTGAAATGGTTCTAGGTGGACCCACAAGGTGAAGTTAGGTGTGAGGATGGTACTATAGGTTAGATATAGGCTAGATCTATGAGTTTGAGTTGGTTCTAGGAGTACCCATGTACTAGATCTAGGGTTTGACACGAATCCCAAGGAATGCGACTTGCTTGGTGATGGACTAGTGCCTTGTTAAGTGGGCTAATGGAGTCAAGAAGTATGTCAAAGTGTAGATCGGGACACCTAAAAGCCAAGTCAAGTGGGTTAGATGAGATCCAATGGTTGGATCTTACTAGATCTAGGTTTTTTAAGTGATTACCCTAAGTGGACCACAATCCCTTGAAACAAGGAATGCAACCCCCAAGGCGGATCGTGACAAAAAGACAATATAGACCTAGGTTTCAAGGCATGGGGATTCCAAATCCACAAAAATCTCAAACACCCACCTCCTAGAAGTGGACCAACTCAAATTTTCAAGGGGGTGCGATTTGCCCAAGGAAGGTCAAAAAGTGGGTTTTGGTGGACCAAATCAAGTCCAATGGCCACCAAATTGTAGATCCGGGATGCTAGTACCCCGATCTATGTATCTTCAAAATTTCAAGTGAACCCAATGGCTAGATCTTAGTAGATCTGAGTTTTAAGATGCCAAGAGAATCAAAAGGGGGTTTTAACCCCTTAAAACATGGAGAGATGTCCACAAGGTAGTTTTTACCAAAGTAAAGATGTGGGTATGGGTTATCAAGTGTCTAGATTTCAAATCAAGTGGGATCTCACCTACCCATGTGCTAGATCTAACCCAACAAGCTTCTCTTAGGAAAATCGATTTAGGTTCAAGAGGGCTTTTTGCATTGAAAAGTGTGTCAATTTTTAGCCAATCACCACCAAACTATAGATCCAACTAGGGGTGGATCCTATAGAGGTGGGTTTTTAATATCTTTTTCAATTGCAAGGCTAGATCTAAGTAGATCTAAGAAATACCAAAAACAAGGGTTTTAATTTGATTAGGGTTTTATGACCAATGAAGATAGAATGGATGAAAGAGGCACATACCTTGTAGATCTTACCTCAATTGCTTATGGCCACCTTGCAAGTTGATAGCATTCTTCTATGTGTATATTCAAGAGTGAGATCCAAGTGCTCCAGCCAAATTGCCCTTCTCCAAGATAGCCAAATCGTCCTCCTCCTACAAGACAAGATCAAAGAAACAAGTCAAGCAAGATGATTATGAAAATGGTAGAAAGATGTAATAGAAAGCATCAACTATGTCACGAAGATACAATAATGATACTCCCTGTCACAAGATCAACCCAAGAGAGAATATGTGGATCCCTCCAACAATAACCCTCATGAAGTCGCCCTCCTCTCTCCAATTCGACTTTCCTGTCAAAAGGTTAGCAAAAGCACCAAAATCCACAATGATACATAGAAGAGATACTGTATATTCAATATGCAAGAGAATCCACAATGCAAGAGAGATGTGCTCCACAAAAAATCTTCTATTCCAATATTCCAGAGCTCCAAAGGTGAGCTTTACAATGGGGGGTCTCCTCCTTATATAGGATAATAAAGACCAAAACCCTATACCACTCCATAATACTACATCAAATGAGTGGTTGAGATTATAAGATCTCATCATACAATCAATGGCTAGGATGAACCATAATATAATATCACTTGGATCACCCAATATAACAAAAGCGCCCTCACTAAATGGTACAATGGAGGGTGACGTCATCCCACTAGAGGGGTAAAAAGTACAATGATCCACCTCATGATGACTAGGACATGATAAAATAGGCACATGGTGGGGCTAGGAGGAATTGATCCTTACTAGCTCATCCCCAAGGCACAATAAAATAATAAAATATGTCCAATATAATAAAAATGACCAAAACTGTCCTCAGAATCCATGACAGTCAAGCAGTAAATGTCCTCCTGTGATCAATCCGGGCATACCCACATGGTGAAAACTGACTGGAAGATAGTGATGCCACCCTGGAAGACCTCTGTGAAGACCAAATGCCAAAACCTTGCCTCAATTTCCCAAATCGATTTCCTCAGTGACCACTTTATCCCATTTTTTAACTGCCTCGAGAACTGTGAAAGTGCCAAAACTGCCTCCTAGGGTGCTAGCGCTGTCCATCTGAGCCCACCAGGCTCTCCGGAATGGGGAATAAATGGTAATAACAAGTGGCTGGACCACCCCCTCCATCATCAGCGCCCTAGGTGAACTGGCCTCTCGGGGCCCCTGCTGCTCAGGCTGGGAAATCAGCCCCCAAATCTGGTCAACAAGTGTAAAACTGCATCAATCACTGTCACAAGTGCCCGGAACTGAAAGATAAGTGTCTCAATGGATCCAGAAGACCCAAATCCACTAGGAATGAGTACTCATACACCCTGGGTTGCCCTAATGGGCCTGCTGTAGGGTCCACCATATATGGACAATGTATAATCTGAAGTAGTAATAAACCTGCTGAAGTGGATCAAACATCATCTGCATCATATTTCCATCATATGATATCATCATCAAACATGTGGGCCCATCAATCATCATCAACAATCATCCATACATGGTCCACATCATCACGGATCCCAAGAATATATAATCAAGGATAAATCACATCAGTAGACTAAGACAATGCTTCTCTAATCATTCTCACAGCTAACCTCAAAGTATAAATTCCATTCAGTGGCATTAATCAAGTTAACATATTCCGTTGTTATATAAAATTACTTGCACAATAGTTCAAATGACAAACTCACCCATTGGACATGGTCAAACTGCTAGTGAAGGATGAAGGCTAGGAGCAAGGTTGGGCCAAGGGTTTGACTTGTCTAACTTAACTCAAAAATACTTTGGACTGGGAGAAGGGGAAAGCTACAAACTCTGTGCTGGACAAAAGAACACGGGGGATGGCTGTGCCTCACAAATGGATAAGTTGTTTAGAGAGTGCTTATTCGACTTAGGCATCATGTCTACATCAAGTTGATCCAGGTTCATTAGGATCATTCAATTTTATTCCATGGCCTTTTTGGCCTACATAACCCTTCGGATTTCAGATGTGCTGAAAAGCACAACTAGTTGCAGCTTGCATCCAGGGCATGTTTTTCATATATTTATACAAGGTCAGCAATTGTTTAGATATAGCTTTTAAGAACCATTGCTTTTTGGACCTGTTATCACATATATAGTAGCCGGGCTACCATACATTATTTTTCTCATTCCAGTACACTGTTCAGCCAGTTCCTTTGCATTTGAGATGCTGAGATGAGCATCTATATTGGATCACTATCAGATTGTGGACAGCGGTTATACTCCCCATGCCATGACTGAGTTTCAGGACACTCAGAGAGATGCCCGATATAGCCATTATACCATTGGTACAGAGCAGTCAGTATTGCCCAGAGTTACAGCAGCAGTTCCAGAGGACAGATGATGGTACAGGTTGATGTGCATTCAGGTATATGACTCAGCAGGTACATTATTGTGTTATGGTTAGATTGCTTTTATACTTATTCTTATAGCATGTCTTGGCACTTAGTGTCATGATCTGGCGATCATATAGATACACGGACCTGGTTGACCTATTATTTATATTATATTGTCCCTACTCAGACTTAGAAGTTCACTAGTCATACTCATTGGTACATACCCTCCTTAGGGAGAATAGAGGTGATCATTACACCATACTCTGGCTTGCTAGTGTTGGCTCCATCATTTCATTGTCTTCATCCATCCATGGCCTACCTTTTAGATTATTACCCTGGTTTGCTACTTGACTAGTGACATGGAGGACCTTTCCCCACTGTAGCCTCTGTATTGGGTGAGCTTCCCTGTTTATTGTGTCTCGGCTCTGAGTTGGTGACAAAACTTACCTACGGTGAGTTGGAGTTCCTTGAGAATTCCCCCTAGTCACTAAAGTTGTGTTGGCTAAACCTGAAACTTTTAGTGCTGCCATCAATACAAAATCTGGAAAAATCAAATGCTATATCTTGTATATGAAAGAAATGCCAAATGAAAATGGCCATGAAAAATAAAATGTTATATCTTTTGGAAAAATAAATACCCAGGTAAACAAGTTGTCCATGACACACCTAGAAGTGCTCAGGTAAACAAGTGCCTTAAAAACACACCTGCAGCAGAAAGCCTAAGAATAAATGTAAATCTATGCAATGTGTTTGTAAACACACATAGATCAAGGCTATGGAAACTTCAGGCCCAAAAAGCAATGGAACTTAAATGTTATATCTAAACAATTGCTGGCCTTATTTGTATTATGGATTGTGCGCATCTGTGAAGGTGAATAAACCCTCTTTAAACAACTCATCCATTTGTGAGACACCGCCTTTCCCTGTGTTATTGCTCATTCAGTATATACTATGGTGTATTCCCGTTCCCTTGCCAAAGTGTCACAAAGTCAAGTCAGTCAAGTCATCCCTTAGCCTAGCCAGTTAATTTAAACCTTCACCCTTCACTAGCAAATTGATCACAACTATGAAGTGAGTATGGTCCTGAAAGTCTAGTCTGAGTAATAATAATAATTAACGACACTATATATTTGGATTTAGATCGCCAGTCATGATTACTCTGTGTTTTAGTAGCTATTTGAATAAATTGTAAAGCATGTATTAACCTTGACACCTTGCAGCAGCTATGGATGATAGTCTGAGTTGTATTTGGTCTTGGTTAGACCTAGTTTGACCATGGAGGACCATGAGACATGAGATGTTGGACCTTATGATGATATGGATAGATGATATATGGTCTATGTACACATACAGGATGATTCTATGCAGCAGCTACAGGGTTATGATGATGATTCTTGGGATACAGCAGTGTTTGGTCATTTACAGATCATTATTATGGGCCTTGTTCCGGTACATTGGATATTTATTTTGATCATGCAGAGATTCATATGGTATGAGTACACATCTTGGATGGATTTGGACCTTCTGAGTCCAATGGGACAGCTTGTTTTCAGTTCCGGGCACTTACAGTGATGATTTAGCCTCAGTAGGCTGTCCTAGTGCAGTTTTGGTCTATTGGAGGCCCTGTCGGAGCAGAGATGACTTTTATCCGGTTGACCTAGGGCGCTGATGATGGAGGGGGTGGTCCAGCCACTTGTTTTTACCATATTACCCCCCTCCCAGACACACTGGCACCCTCACCTTGACAGCGCCATCACTCCAGGAGGCAGTTTGGGCAGTTTCACGTTTCCCGAGGCATTTCAGGATTGGTAGAAATGGCTATTGAGGGAATCGATTTGGGCTACTGAGGCAAAGTTATGGCATGGGATGATCAGTGATGATAGATCGGGACCTTCCACACCTCCTCCTGCAGTTTCAGCTTCATCGGGGCCCGCATCCATCACTTATGGCACTTTCTGTGGATTTTTGAGGTCTTTTGAGGACCACGACTTCACCTTGGAGGCACGATTTGGTATATTCATGATTATTTATTGGTTGTTGTGCCATGGGGATTGACCAAGGAGGGATAAAATTACCCCTTGGACCCACCATGAGCCTCTTATGATATTTTGTCATCATGATTTGGTGGGATTCCCCTCTCCTAGGGCGACTTTGTCCACTTATGTTATATTTTATGTGTGATCCATGTATTTTATCGTTGAGCTCATCTCAACCATTGATTAGACTTTTGTATCTTATAATCTTAGCCACTCATTCAAAAAGTGGTTAGGGTTTTGGTGCCTCTCCTTCCTATTTAAAGGAGAGAGCCTCTCATTGTAAAGGGACTTTTGGCTCTGGATTATTGGAATAGAAAATTATTATTGCATCTATCTCCAATGTTGTGGTGAATGTTTTTGGTGTTCGTTCGTTGGTTCTTCCTTTGCACTGAGTTATTGGAGATCTTGTTTGCCATATCTATTGTACCACGATTTTGCATCTACAGGTGGAGGCCGATTTGCTTGGAGGAGGAGGTATTGGTAGGGGAAGACTCTCCCTACTTCTTCTTTGGAGCTCTTCGTTGGTAACAGGGAGTATTACTGTCCCAGGACCTTCTATTTCATGTTACTATTTGCATTTCTCTTGTATTTCTTCCATACTTGATCTTACTGATTGAATTTTATTCCTTGGTTTGACAGGTAGAGGAAGGCGCACTTGTGGACTAGGGCATCAAATTGGCAAGCAAATCAACAATCTCTCATTTGATCTCTGCGGGAATCTTCCTCAACATCAAGGCATCTCAACCACATCATTCAGGTATGATCTCAAGGTAAGTTCTATCTCCATAGTCTATCCAATTGTCAAAAAACACTTAAAACCCTAATTAATCAAAACCCCAATTTTGCATTTTCTTAGATCTACTGAGATCTAGTGGGTTGTTGGGCATGATATTGAAAACCCACCTCTATAGCATCCACGGCATCCCGGATCTATAGTTTGGTGAGGATTGGCTTCCGTTTGACCCCTCTCCCAAGCCAACTTAGCTTCTCCCAAGGAAGGCGCACTTCACCATTTGAGCAAGTTGACCTAGATCTAGAACATGGGTGTTTGAAATTCCACTTGATTTGACATCTACACATCAAATAACATACACCCAGGTTGTCCCTTTCTTGAAATACACCTTGTGGGCCCCATTCCACATTTTAAGGGATTTAATCCCCATTTTGGACCACTTGGAACACTTAAACTCAGATCTACAAAGATCTAACCGGTGGATTGCCACAAAATTATAGATCCATACCCCTACTTGACTGATCTACCCGGATCTAAAGTTTGGATGCCATCCGACATGATTTGACCCACCTAAACCCAAATTGAAGCCTCCTTAGGGAAAGTCGCACCACCTTGGAGAAGTGAGTTCACTCACTTCGAGGAACTGGGTACTTGAGATTTTTGCAGATCCGGAATCAGAATAATTCAAAACCTAGGTCTAGACTGTCACTTCGTCAAATCTTGCCTTGGGGATTGCATTCCTTGTTTTAAGGGATTGTGGTCCACTTGGGTCAAACCTAGATCTAGACATATTTAACCATCAAGGCCTATACTATCCACTTATCTCATGTTGTAGGAGTCCTAAACCATAAAGTCAACCCTACTTTGACTCCACTTCCCAATTCCCAAGGCACTGGTTTATCTCCAAGACAACCCACTCTCCTAGATTGTTGGATTGACTTGTGGTTTGACTATTGCATTGGTGAACTATATCTTTGAAGACATCATGGACCATGGTCAAGATTGTCTCATGTACTAGTTAGCCCCAATATGACCCCTAAACAACCCTGCATTGGACACGGTTCCCAAGGCAGTGGATCTTTTGATATTGACCTAGTACACTAGCCCTAGATCTCACTTTAAACATTATAAGTCACTCTTACATTCAACTATGAACCAAAGCTATACCTATTGAACCCCTCACTTGACTTGTGACTTCATCCTTAGGTCTAGGATAAACCATACACCTAACTTCACTTAGAAATACCCTGATTTGGTGTCTTGGTTTTGATCTCTCCTGTCGGGAGTAGATCGGGTCTCCCCCTTTGTTGTCTGGGCTAGATAACATAAAGCGAAGGTTGCCTCGACTGGCGTGACAACCATACATATTGGAGGTCGAGGTGATCGTGGTTGCACCTTTTGAGTTGCCCTTCCCTATTGCCATCCATGACTGGATCCATCCATAGGGGTAACTACATCTTAGGTGATAACATTTTGGCGCCGCTGCCGGGGAGGCAATAGCTTGCCCTAGTCCTTCCCGCATACACAAACGACACATATCTTGGTAGAAGAGTTAAATCTACCTGGCGACTCCCAATAGTGACTCCGCTGAGGAGCGAGCTCATTTACATCCTAAAATACTTAGAACTATGCCTTGTGTCACTAATTCAGAGAACGATATGATTTTGAAAATGATGACCGAAATGAGTGGTTTAATCCGAAACCTAAATGGGGTAGTTCTCAGAAAGCAAAGAGAAAATATTGAAAAGTATAAACCTTTTTCTAGAACCTTTGAGGGTGTGTACACCAATGAAAATCTCCAAACTAAACCCACTTCTGATGGCAGAGTGGTAACTAGGTCTCAAGCAAGGAATAACACAAAAGACATAGATAAGAACAAAACCAGTCCGAAAGAAAATACGCTGGACCAAAGAAGTACCACTCGTAGATTCCCCACTCAAACTTCAAACACTCCTCCTAAAGGGATTTTAAAGAAAAATGATCAACCCAGAAGGTTAGCCCCTCAAGTCACTAAGAAGGTAATAAGTTCAAATCCTGCCAAACCCCATGCTAAGGATCCAGTCCAAAGAAAACAAGAGAATACTCCAACTCCAAGCAAAGAGACATCTCCTATAACACAAGAAAAGCTAAATTCAAACATACTGGGAAAACTCTCAGGATCGTCTGTCATGGTGTCTTTGAAAGATTTGGTAGTTATTCCTTCGGTTAGAAAACAAGTAATGCATTTACTGGATTTGAAAATGAATACCAAGGACAAGGAAAAGGCCTGCAACTTAAAGATTGATTTGAGTAATTTTGTATCCAAACCTAATATCCCTGTGCCCTTGGAGGAACTTTTGAAAATCCCTTCATACTACGATCAAGCAACCAAATTCCTAGGAATCGAGCCTAAAATCAAGAATCCTATGAAAGTAACAGTTGAGGATGATCCCCCTATCATGATTCAAAGTGTAATTGACAAGGGTAGGGGTCACCCCCCCTTTTATATTGCTTTGGAAATAAATCAATTGATATTGCATAACTGTATGTTAGACTCAGGAGCAGAAGTAAACATTATGCCTCTTAAGGTCATGGAACAATTGGAGTTGAAACCATCCAGAGAGTATAGAAATGTATGCGGGATGGATTCCAGGCCTGTGAAGTCAAAAGGTATGATTGAAAACCTCAAAATGAAACTAGCTGCTTACCCTGCAATTGAAATAAGTATGAATGTCCTAGTTTTAGACATTCCTGACGCATGGGGAATGTTGCTATCAAGGGAATGGGCTGCCAAGTTAGGAGGAAGTATCCAAATGGATTTATCTTACGCAACCATCCCTATAGGAGAAAAGGCTACCTATAGATTGATGAATGAAAAGCCTATGACAGAACACGTAGAAACACCCGACTACTTGTTTGAAGACGCTATGCGTCCCACCGAGGAAGTTGGAAACTATATGGTGATGGCCAACTATTGGGAGGAACCCCGACAGCACCCTTTCCCTCCTAGTCAAGTTTGGAAAATGCATTTTGATGGGGCAAAGTCTAGGCATGGTGCTGGAGCTGGGATTGTCCTTACATCTCCTTCTGGTGAAGAAAAATTGTTTGCATACCGTCTTGAATTCGATTGCACAAACAATGTAGCTGAGTATGAGGCATTGCTTTTAGGCCTAGAAATTTGTCGGGAACAAAAGATCAAATGTCTAAACGTAACTGGAGATTCTGATCTGATTGTATCCCAAGTGAAGAACCAGTTTGCAGCCAAAAACAATAGGCTTAGGGATTATCGAAATGCTGTTTGGGACACTATAGAAATGTTTGATGCTTTTGCAATACGAGCAGTCCCAAGAGAAGAAAACACCCTGGCTGATGCATTATCAGTAATAGCTTGCACTTTTGAAACTCCTGATCATCTTAAAAATAAAGAGTGTAAGGTTGAAGTAATATTTAGACCCTCTGTTCCTGATAATCAAGATCATTGGCAAGTCTTTGATTCTGATGCACAAATCATTGCATTCTTACAAAACCATGAAAGTTTTCAAAATTGCAATGTGAATTTAGAAGACAAATCAAACGGTTCCTCCATTCAAGATCTTGATGTTAGGAAACTAGCAATACCTCTGGAGAAAAATTTCAACAGGCATGATGAATACAAAGGCAAGAGAGCTGAACCAGTAGACGAGGTTATAGAGATAAATATTGGAACTTCAGTTTCTCCCAGAATGATCAGGATAGGAAAGAATGCTTCCCCAGAAGAAAGAAAGGCGATTGTAAATCTGATTAGGAAGTATCGAGATATTTTCGCTTGGGCTTATGACGAACTCAGAACTTATGACCCTGAAATTATTGAGCATACTATCCCATTGCATGAAGGCGCTAAACCTTATAGGCAAAAGTTAAGAAATGTCAATCCAAAACTTGCCCCCTTAATTAAGAAAGAGCTTGAAAAGATGCTAGCAGCCGGAATTATCCAACCCGTTCGACACACTACTTGGGTTTCTAACCCGGTTATTGTAAGAAAGAAAAGTGGTGAAATCAGGATATGCATTGATTTTAGAAACCTAAACCAAGCATCCCTCAAGGACAATTACCCTTTGCCAAATATGGAAAATCTGTTACAAAGTGTTACTGGGGCAGGTATGTTGTCAATGTTGGATGGTTTTTCGGGGTATAATCAGGTACGTATTAGAAAGGAAGACAGAAATAAAACAACCTTTACTACTCCATGGGGAACTTTCCAATATATAAGAATGCCATTCGGATTGTTAAACGCCGGTTCCACTTTTCAAAGGGCTATGGATCAAGCATTTAGTGATTTGATTGGGAAAATAATTGCCATTTATCAAGATGACCTAACAGTGTTTTCAAAAGAACGAGGAGACCATATAGAACATTTGAGAAGAGTTTTTGAACGTTGCAGGAAGTTTGGTATATCATTAAATCCCAAGAAATCAACTTTCGGAGTAGATGAGGGCAAGCTTTTAGGACACATTATATCAAAAGAAGGTATCAGAATCGACCCGGAACGTGTCCAAGCCATCAACGCTATTGCAGCACCCCACAATGTAGCCACCTTGCAATCTTTCTTTGGCAAAATAAACTTCGTTCGAAGATTCATTCCAAACCTAGCAGAATTGGCCAAACCATTGAATGCCCTTCTTAAAAAGGACGTGAAGTTTGTTTGGGATAAAGATTGTGAATCATCTTTCACCAAGCTCAAGAAGGCCATTTCAACCTCCCCGGTACTAGCTTGTCCTGATTACAATAAAGAATTCATGATTTACTCATATGCTTCGGAAGATACTATTGCTGGTGTATTATTGCAAAAGAACAACGAAAATCATGAACAACCTATAGCTTTTATGAGTAAAAACTTGAGAGATGCCGAACTAAAATATACCACAACTGAAAAGCAAGCTTATGCTTTAGTTAAGGCCTTGAAACATTTCAGAACCTATGTGGGGTATTCCAAAATTAAAGCATATGTGCCTTATCAAGCAGTAAAGGATGTTCTTTCACAAGCAGATGGCATAGGTGTAAGAGGAAATTGGATTTCACGTATACAAGAATATGATCTAGAGATTAAGCCAATTAAGATTGTGAAAGGTCAAGGGTTAGCTCAACTTCTAACTGAAAAGGGAGGTAATATGGTAAATACGATAAGTGAAAGGGATCCTTCTATTTTAAACATTGATGAAGAGCATGAATGGTATAAAGATATCGTATATTTCTTAAGAAACTTGTCATGCCCTGACCACCTGGTGGATCATCAACGAAGGGCATTAAGGCTAAAAGCTGAAAAGTATGTTTTAACCCAGGACGGATTAGGATGGAGGAACCCCGATGGAATAATCTTAAAATGTGTCAACTTGGAAGAGTCAAAAACCATCATAAAGGAGATGCACTCGGGATTATGTGGTGGTCATTATGCTCCAAGAACAACCGCTGCAAAAATCATGAGAGCAGGGTATTATTGGCCCACACTTTTTAAAGATGTACACGCTTATATTAGGATATGCCAAGAATGCCAGTTTTTCTCAGGAAAACCAAGATTGCCTGCCTTACCCTTAAATCCTGTAGTGGTTGAAGCTCCTTTTCAACAATGGGGTATGGATTTTGTAGGACCTTTTAATGAAAACTCGAGCAATGGATATAAGTACATGTTGACCTGCACAGATTATTTCACTCGTTGGGTAGAAGCTATTCCAACCAAGAAGGCCACAGCTGAAGTGGTAGTGAGGTTTTTGGAAGAAAATATTGTGTCAAGATACGGGTGCCCTGTAAAACTAACAACGGATAATGCCCCAGCCTTCAGCAAAATAGAAATGTCCACCTTTTGCATGAATCATGGAATCACCCTCTCTCATTCTTCGAACTATTACCCTCAGGGAAATGGTCTCGCCGAATCAAGTAACAAAAATCTAATTAGACTTTTGAAAAGAATGGTGGGTGAAAATAAGAAAAGTTGGGATGTAAAATTGAAATATGCTTTATGGGCAGATCGAACAACAGTGAAAAGGATTACAGGAAAATCTCCTTTTGAGTTAGTATATGGACAAGATTGTAGACTACCAATAAATCTGCAAATACCTGTTTATGAATTATTGCAGCAGTGCACTTCAGATACAGAAGCAATGCAAGGAAGAATTGATAAATTAGTTGAACTGGATGAAAAGAGGAGAAGTGCTCTCGATAAGATGCTTATAGAACAAGAAAGGGTAAAAGGCACATTTGATCAAAATACTAGAGGTACTACCTTTGGTATAGGAGATATAGTTTTATTATGGGATAAGCATAAAGAGAAACCAGGGAATCACACAAAGTTGGAAAGTTTATGGAAAGGTCCGTATAAGATAAGTAGTCTGGCTGGAAAGGGATCTTTTGTCCTTGAAACCTTGGATGGAGATGAAGTTGAATTACCTGTAAATGGGAGGATGTTGAAACATTACTTTCCTCCTATCAACCTTGAATGACCTAGTCTTGCATTGCCTGGTAGAGTAGGGTAGGTAGGAAACCAAATAAGCCTACTTAGGCAGTAGTTAGTCTTTTTCTAGCCATTGAGTCTGGCACCTTCTTAGTCTCTAAGCTCCTTTGTAAGCTCCTAGTTTAACTGAGTACCTGTCACTTTTTCTTTTCCTGCACAATAAAACTCAAATTTTGCAAATTATGTTAGTAGTTTAATCTACTTTTTGCATTTATATTTTATGCATTTATATTTCTGACATAGAGTAGATTTTATTTCAGTTGATTTTATATATTTTTCCCACACATGCGGCATGAGGTATTTTGTTAGATGTTTGTGAATGCAGAAAATAGATTGCAAAAATAAAGCTGGAAATAAAATGGTAGAGTGCTGGATCGTGGATTCGAGTAGCAGAGTTCAAGGACCAGAGATTCTGAGGTTCTCAAGCGCTCATTTCAGCAGAGCACTTGTCCCAGCCGGAGCCAGATGTTATCACATATATAGTAGCCGGGCTACCATACATTATTTTTCTCATTCCAGTACACTGTTCAGCCAGTTCCTTTGCATTTGAGATGCTGAGATGAGCATCTATATTGGATCACTATCAGATTGTGGACAGCGGTTATACTCCCCATGCCATGACCGAGTTTCAGAACACTCAGAGAGATGCCCGATATAGCCATTATAACATTGGTACAGAGCAGTCAGTATTGCCCAGAGTTACAGCAGCAGTTCCAGAGGACAGATGATGGTACAGGTTGATGTGCATTCAGGTATATGACTCAGCAGGTACATTATTGTGTTATGGTTAGATTGCTTTTATACTTATTCTTATAGCATGTCTTGGCACTTAGTGTCATGATCTGGCGATCATATAGATACACGGACCTGGTTGACCTATTATTTATATTATATTGTCCCTACTCAGACTTAGAAGTTCACTAGTCATACTCATTGGTACATACCCTCCTTAGGGAGAATAGAGGTGATCATTACACCATACTCTGGCTTGCTAGTGTTGGCTCCATCATTTCATTGTCTTCATCCATCCATGGCCTACCTTTTAGATTATTACCCTGGTTTGCTACTTGACTAGTGACATGGAGGACCTTTCCCCACTGTAGCCTCTGTATTGGGTGAGCTTCCCTGTTTATTGTGTCTCGGCTCTAAGTTGGTGACAAAACTTACCTACGGTGAGTTGGAGTTCCTTGAGAATTCCCCCCAGTCACTAAAGTTGTGTTGGCTAAACCTGAAACTTTTAGTGCTGCCATCAATACAAAATCTGGAAAAATCAAATGCTATATCTTGTATATGAAAGAAATGCCAAATGAAAATGGCCATGAAAAATAAAATGTTATATCTTTTGGAAAAATAAATACCCAGGTAAACAAGTTGTCCATGACACACCTAGAAGTGCTCAGGTAAACAAGTGCCTTAAAAACACACCTGCAGCAGAAAGCCTAAGAATAAATGTAAATCTATGCAATGTGTTTGTAAACACACATAGATCAAGGCTATGGAAACTTCAGGCCCAAAAAGCAATGGAACTTAAATGTTATATCTAAACAATTGCTGGCCTTATTTGTATTATGGATTGTGCGCATCTGTGAAGGTGAATAAACCCTCTTTAAACAACTCATCCATTTGTGAGACACCGCCTTTCCCTGTGTTATTGCTCATTCAGTATATACTATGGTGTATTCCCGTTCCCTTGCCAAAGTGTCACAAAGTCAAGTCAGTCAAGTCATCCCTTAGCCTAGCCAGTTAATTTAAACCTTCACCCTTCACTAGCAAATTGATCACAACTATGAAGTGAGTATGGTCCTGAAAGTCTAGTCTGAGTAATAATAATAATTAACGACACTATATATTTGGATTTAGATCGCCAGTCATGATTACTCTGTGTTTTAGTAGCTATTTGAATAAATTGTAAAGCATGTATTAACCTTGACACCTTGCAGCAGCTATGGATGATAGTCTGAGTTGTATTTGGTCTTGGTTAGACCTAGTTTGACCATGGAGGACCATGAGACATGAGATGTTGGACCTTATGATGATATGGATAGATGATATATGGTCTATGTACACATACAGGATGATTCTATGCAGCAGCTACAGGGTTATGATGATGATTCTTGGGATACAGCAGTGTTTGGTCATTTACAGATCATTATTATGGGCCTTGTTCCGGTACATTGGATATTTATTTTGATCATGCAGAGATTCATATGGTATGAGTACACATCTTGGATGGATTTGGACCTTCTGAGTCCAATGGGACAGCTTGTTTTCAGTTCCGGGCACTTACAGTGATGATTTAGCCTCAGTAGGCTGTCCTAGTGCAGTTTTGGTCTATTGGAGGCCCTGTCGGAGCAGAGATGACTTTTATCCGGTTGACCTAGGGCGCTGATGATGGAGGGGGTGGTCCAGCCACTTGTTTTTACCATATTACCCCCCTCCCAGACACACTGGCACCCTCACCTTGACAGCGCCATCACTCCAGGAGGCAGTTTGGGCAGTTTCACGTTTCCCGAGGCATTTCAGGATTGGTAGAAATGGCTATTGAGGGAATCGATTTGGGCTACTGAGGCAAAGTTATGGCATGGGATGATCAGTGATGATAGATCGGGACCTTCCACACCTCCTCCTGCAGTTTCAGCTTCATCGGGGCCCGCATCCATCACTTATGGCACTTTCTGTGGATTTTTGAGGTCTTTTGAGGACCACGACTTCACCTTGGAGGCACGATTTGGTATATTCATGATTATTTATTGGTTGTTGTGCCATGGGGATTGACCAAGGAGGGATAAAATTACCCCTTGGACCCACCATGAGCCTCTTATGATATTTTGTCATCATGATTTGGTGGGATTCCCCTCTCCTAGGGCGACTTTGTCCACTTATGTTATATTTTATGTGTGATCCATGTATTTTATCGTTGAGCTCATCTCAACCATTGATTAGACTTTTGTATCTTATAATCTTAGCCACTCATTCAAAAAGTGGTTAGGGTTTTGGTGCCTCTCCTTCCTATTTAAAGGAGAGAGCCTCTCATTGTAAAGGGACTTTTGGCTCTGGATTATTGGAATAGAAAATTATTATTGCATCTATCTCCAATGTTGTGGTGAATGTTTTTGGTGTTCGTTCGTTGGTTCTTCCTTTGCACTGAGTTATTGGAGATCTTGTTTGCCATATCTATTGTACCACGATTTTGCATCTACAGGTGGAGGCCGATTTGCTTGGAGGAGGAGGTATTGGTAGGGGAAGACTCTCCCTACTTCTTCTTTGGAGCTCTTCGTTGGTAACAGGGAGTATTACTGTCCCAGGACCTTCTATTTCATGTTACTATTTGCATTTCTCTTGTATTTCTTCCATACTTGATCTTACTGATTGAATTTTATTCCTTGGTTTGACAGGTAGAGGAAGGCGCACTTGTGGACTAGGGCATCAAATTGGCAAGCAAATCAACAATCTCTCATTTGATCTCTGCGGGAATCTTCCTCAACATCAAGGCATCTCAACCACATCATTCAGGTATGATCTCAAGGTAAGTTCTATCTCCATAGTCTATCCAATTGTCAAAAAACACTTAAAACCCTAATTAATCAAAACCCCAATTTTGCATTTTCTTAGATCTACTGAGATCTAGTGGGTTGTTGGGCATGATATTGAAAACCCACCTCTATAGCATCCACGGCATCCCGGATCTATAGTTTGGTGAGGATTGGCTTCCGTTTGACCCCTCTCCCAAGCCAACTTAGCTTCTCCCAAGGAAGGCGCACTTCACCATTTGAGCAAGTTGACCTAGATCTAGAACATGGGTGTTTGAAATTCCACTTGATTTGACATCTACACATCAAATAACATACACCCAGGTTGTCCCTTTCTTGAAATACACCTTGTGGGCCCCATTCCACATTTTAAGGGATTTAATCCCCATTTTGGACCACTTGGAACACTTAAACTCAGATCTACAAAGATCTAACCGGTGGATTGCCACAAAATTATAGATCCATACCCCTACTTGACTGATCTACCCGGATCTAAAGTTTGGATGCCATCCGACATGATTTGACCCACCTAAACCCAAATTGAAGCCTCCTTAGGGAAAGTCGCACCACCTTGGAGAAGTGAGTTCACTCACTTCGAGGAACTGGGTACTTGAGATTTTTGCAGATCCGGAATCAGAATAATTCAAAACCTAGGTCTAGACTGTCACTTCGTCAAATCTTGCCTTGGGGATTGCATTCCTTGTTTTAAGGGATTGTGGTCCACTTGGGTCAAACCTAGATCTAGACATATTTAACCATCAAGGCCTATACTATCCACTTATCTCATGTTGTAGGAGTCCTAAACCATAAAGTCAACCCTACTTTGACTCCACTTCCCAATTCCCAAGGCACTGGTTTATCTCCAAGACAACCCACTCTCCTAGATTGTTGGATTGACTTGTGGTTTGACTATTGCATTGGTGAACTATATCTTTGAAGACATCATGGACCATGGTCAAGATTGTCTCATGTACTAGTTAGCCCCAATATGACCCCTAAACAACCCTGCATTGGACACGGTTCCCAAGGCAGTGGATCTTTTGATATTGACCTAGTACACTAGCCCTAGATCTCACTTTAAACATTATAAGTCACTCTTACATTCAACTATGAACCAAAGCTATACCTATTGAACCCCTCACTTGACTTGTGACTTCATCCTTAGGTCTAGGATAAACCATACACCTAACTTCACTTAGAAATACCCTGATTTGGTGTCTTGGTTTTGATCTCTCCTGTCGGGAGTAGATCGGGTCTCCCCCTTTGTTGTCTGGGCTAGATAACATAAAGCGAAGGTTGCCTCGACTGGCGTGACAACCATACATATTGGAGGTCGAGGTGATCGTGGTTGCACCTTTTGAGTTGCCCTTCCCTATTGCCATCCATGACTGGATCCATCCATAGGGGTAACTACATCTTAGGTGATAACATTTTGGCGCCGCTGCCGGGGAGGCAATAGCTTGCCCTAGTCCTTCCCGCATACACAAACGACACATATCTTGGTAGAAGAGTTAAATCTACCTGGCGACTCCCAATAGTGACTCCGCTGAGGAGCGAGCTCATTTACATCCTAAAATACTTAGAACTATGCCTTGTGTCACTAATTCAGAGAACGATATGATTTTGAAAATGATGACCGAAATGAGTGGTTTAATCCGAAACCTAAATGGGGTAGTTCTCAGAAAGCAAAGAGAAAATATTGAAAAGTATAAACCTTTTTCTAGAACCTTTGAGGGTGTGTACACCAATGAAAATCTCCAAACTAAACCCACTTCTGATGGCAGAGTGGTAACTAGGTCTCAAGCAAGGAATAACACAAAAGACATAGATAAGAACAAAACCAGTCCGAAAGAAAATACGCTGGACCAAAGAAGTACCACTCGTAGATTCCCCACTCAAACTTCAAACACTCCTCCTAAAGGGATTTTAAAGAAAAATGATCAACCCAGAAGGTTAGCCCCTCAAGTCACTAAGAAGGTAATAAGTTCAAATCCTGCCAAACCCCATGCTAAGGATCCAGTCCAAAGAAAACAAGAGAATACTCCAACTCCAAGCAAAGAGACATCTCCTATAACACAAGAAAAGCTAAATTCAAACATACTGGGAAAACTCTCAGGATCGTCTGTCATGGTGTCTTTGAAAGATTTGGTAGTTATTCCTTCGGTTAGAAAACAAGTAATGCATTTACTGGATTTGAAAATGAATACCAAGGACAAGGAAAAGGCCTGCAACTTAAAGATTGATTTGAGTAATTTTGTATCCAAACCTAATATCCCTGTGCCCTTGGAGGAACTTTTGAAAATCCCTTCATACTACGATCAAGCAACCAAATTCCTAGGAATCGAGCCTAAAATCAAGAATCCTATGAAAGTAACAGTTGAGGATGATCCCCCTATCATGATTCAAAGTGTAATTGACAAGGGTAGGGGTCACCCCCCCTTTTATATTGCTTTGGAAATAAATCAATTGATATTGCATAACTGTATGTTAGACTCAGGAGCAGAAGTAAACATTATGCCTCTTAAGGTCATGGAACAATTGGAGTTGAAACCATCCAGAGAGTATAGAAATGTATGCGGGATGGATTCCAGGCCTGTGAAGTCAAAAGGTATGATTGAAAACCTCAAAATGAAACTAGTTGCTTACCCTGCAATTGAAATAAGTATGAATGTCCTAGTTTTAGACATTCCTGACGCATGGGGAATGTTGCTATCAAGGGAATGGGCTGCCAAGTTAGGAGGAAGTATCCAAATGGATTTATCTTACGCAACCATCCCTATAGGAGAAAAGGCTACCTATAGATTGATGAATGAAAAGCCTATGACAGAACACGTAGAAACACCCGACTACTTGTTTGAAGACGCTATGCGTCCCACCGAGGAAGTTGGAAACTATATGGTGATGGCCAACTATTGGGAGGAACCCCGACAGCACCCTTTCCCTCCTAGTCAAGTTTGGAAAATGCATTTTGATGGGGCAAAGTCTAGGCATGGTGCTGGAGCTGGGATTGTCCTTACATCTCCTTCTGGTGAAGAAAAATTGTTTGCATACCGTCTTGAATTCGATTGCACAAACAATGTAGCTGAGTATGAGGCATTGCTTTTAGGCCTAGAAATTTGTCGGGAACAAAAGATCAAATGTCTAAACGTAACTGGAGATTCTGATCTGATTGTATCCCAAGTGAAGAACCAGTTTGCAGCCAAAAACAATAGGCTTAGGGATTATCGAAATGCTGTTTGGGACACTATAGAAATGTTTGATGCTTTTGCAATACGAGCAGTCCCAAGAGAAGAAAACACCCTGGCTGATGCATTATCAGTAATAGCTTGCACTTTTGAAACTCCTGATCATCTTAAAAATAAAGAGTGTAAGGTTGAAGTAATATTTAGACCCTCTGTTCCTGATAATCAAGATCATTGGCAAGTCTTTGATTCTGATGCACAAATCATTGCATTCTTACAAAACCATGAAAGTTTTCAAAATTGCAATGTGAATTTAGAAGACAAATCAAACGGTTCCTCCATTCAAGATCTTGATGTTAGGAAACTAGCAATACCTCTGGAGAAAAATTTCAACAGGCATGATGAATACAAAGGAAAGAGAGCTGAACCAGTAGACGAGGTTATAGAGATAAATATTGGAACTTCAGTTTCTCCCAGAATGATCAGGATAGGAAAGAATGCTTCCCCAGAAGAAAGAAAGGCGATTGTAAATCTGATTAGGAAGTATCGAGATATTTTCGCTTGGGCTTATGACGAACTCAGAACTTATGACCCTGAAATTATTGAGCATACTATCCCATTGCATGAAGGCGCTAAACCTTATAGGCAAAAGTTAAGAAATGTCAATCCAAAACTTGCCCCCTTAATTAAGAAAGAGCTTGAAAAGATGCTAGCAGCCGGAATTATCCAACCCGTTCGACACACTACTTGGGTTTCTAACCCGGTTATTGTAAGAAAGAAAAGTGGTGAAATCAGGATATGCATTGATTTTAGAAACCTAAACCAAGCATCCCTCAAGGACAATTACCCTTTGCCAAATATGGAAAATCTGTTACAAAGTGTTACTGGGGCAGGTATGTTGTCAATGTTGGATGGTTTTTCGGGGTATAATCAGGTACGTATTAGAAAGGAAGACAGAAATAAAACAACCTTTACTACTCCATGGGGAACTTTCCAATATATAAGAATGCCATTCGGATTGTTAAACGCCGGTTCCACTTTTCAAAGGGCTATGGATCAAGCATTTAGTGATTTGATTGGGAAAATAATTGCCATTTATCAAGATGACCTAACAGTGTTTTCAAAAGAACGAGGAGACCATATAGAACATTTGAGAAGAGTTTTTGAACGTTGCAGGAAGTTTGGTATATCATTAAATCCCAAGAAATCAACTTTCGGAGTAGATGAGGGCAAGCTTTTAGGACACATTATATCAAAAGAAGGTATCAGAATCGACCCGGAACGTGTCCAAGCCATCAACGCTATTGCAGCACCCCACAATGTAGCCACCTTGCAATCTTTCTTTGGAAAAATAAACTTCGTTCGAAGATTCATTCCAAACCTAGCAGAATTGGCCAAACCATTGAATGCCCTTCTTAAAAAGGACGTGAAGTTTGTTTGGGATAAAGATTGTGAATCATCTTTCACCAAGCTCAAGAAGGCCATTTCAACCTCCCCGGTACTAGCTTGTCCTGATTACAATAAAGAATTCATGATTTACTCATATGCTTCGGAAGATACTATTGCTGGTGTATTATTGCAAAAGAACAACGAAAATCATGAACAACCTATAGCTTTTATGAGTAAAAACTTGAGAGATGCCGAACTAAAATATACCACAACTGAAAAGCAAGCTTATGCTTTAGTTAAGGCCTTGAAACATTTCAGAACCTATGTGGGGTATTCCAAAATTAAAGCATATGTGCCTTATCAAGCAGTAAAGGATGTTCTTTCACAAGCAGATGGCATAGGTGTAAGAGGAAATTGGATTTCACGTATACAAGAATATGATCTAGAGATTAAGCCAATTAAGATTGTGAAAGGTCAAGGGTTAGCTCAACTTCTAACTGAAAAGGGAGGTAATATGGTAAATACGATAAGTGAAAGGGATCCTTCTATTTTAAACATTGATGAAGAGCATGAATGGTATAAAGATATCGTATATTTCTTAAGAAACTTGTCATGCCCTGACCACCTGGTGGATCATCAACGAAGGGCATTAAGGCTAAAAGCTGAAAAGTATGTTTTAACCCAGGACGGATTAGGATGGAGGAACCCCGATGGAATAATCTTAAAATGTGTCAACTTGGAAGAGTCAAAAACCATCATAAAGGAGATGCACTCGGGATTATGTGGTGGTCATTATGCTCCAAGAACAACCGCTGCAAAAATCATGAGAGCAGGGTATTATTGGCCCACACTTTTTAAAGATGTACACGCTTATATTAGGATATGCCAAGAATGCCAGTTTTTCTCAGGAAAACCAAGATTGCCTGCCTTACCCTTAAATCCTGTAGTGGTTGAAGCTCCTTTTCAACAATGGGGTATGGATTTTGTAGGACCTTTTAATGAAAACTCGAGCAATGGATATAAGTACATGTTGACCTGCACAGATTATTTCACTCGTTGGGTAGAAGCTATTCCAACCAAGAAGGCCACAGCTGAAGTGGTAGTGAGGTTTTTGGAAGAAAATATTGTGTCAAGATACGGGTGCCCTGTAAAACTAACAACGGATAATGCCCCAGCCTTCAGCAAAATAGAAATGTCCACCTTTTGCATGAATCATGGAATCACCCTCTCTCATTCTTCGAACTATTACCCTCAGGGAAATGGTCTCGCCGAATCAAGTAACAAAAATCTAATTAGACTTTTGAAAAGAATGGTGGGTGAAAATAAGAAAAGTTGGGATGTAAAATTGAAATATGCTTTATGGGCAGATCGAACAACAGTGAAAAGGATTACAGGAAAATCTCCTTTTGAGTTAGTATATGGACAAGATTGTAGACTACCAATAAATCTGCAAATACCTGTTTATGAATTATTGCAGCAGTGCACTTCAGATACAGAAGCAATGCAAGGAAGAATTGATAAATTAGTTGAACTGGATGAAAAGAGGAGAAGTGCTCTCGATAAGATGCTTATAGAACAAGAAAGGGTAAAAGGCACATTTGATCAAAATACTAGAGGTACTACCTTTGGTATAGGAGATATAGTTTTATTATGGGATAAGCATAAAGAGAAACCAGGGAATCACACAAAGTTGGAAAGTTTATGGAAAGGTCCGTATAAGATAAGTAGTCTGGCTGGAAAGGGATCTTTTGTCCTTGAAACCTTGGATGGAGATGAAGTTGAATTACCTGTAAATGGGAGGATGTTGAAACATTACTTTCCTCCTATCAACCTTGAATGACCTAGTCTTGCATTGCCTGGTAGAGTAGGGTAGGTAGGAAACCAAATAAGCCTACTTAGGCAGTAGTTAGTCTTTTTCTAGCCATTGAGTCTGGCACCTTCTTAGTCTCTAAGCTCCTTTGTAAGCTCCTAGTTTAACTGAGTACCTGTCACTTTTTCTTTTCCTGCACAATAAAACTCAAATTTTGCAAATTATGTTAGTAGTTTAATCTACTTTTTGCATTTATATTTTATGCATTTATATTTCTGACATAGAGTAGATTTTATTTCAGTTGATTTTATATATTTTTCCCACACATGCGGCATGAGGTATTTTGTTAGATGTTTGTGAATGCAGAAAATAGATTGCAAAAATAAAGCTGGAAATAAAATGGTAGAGTGCTGGATCGTGGATTCGAGTAGCAGAGTTCGAGGACCAGAGATTCTGAGGTTCTCAAGCGCTCATTTCAGCAGAGCACTTGTCCCAGCCGGAGCCAGATGTTATCACATATATAGTAGCCGGGCTACCATACATTATTTTTCTCATTCCAGTACACTGTTCAGCCAGTTCCTTTGCATTTGAGATGCTGAGATGAGCATCTATATTGGATCACTATCAGATTGTGGACAGCGGTTATACTCCCCATGCCATGACCGAGTTTCAGGACACTCAGAGAGATGCCCGATATAGCCATTATACCATTGGTACAGAGCAGTCAGTATTGCCCAGAGTTACAGCAGCAGTTCCAGAGGACAGATGATGGTACAGGTTGATGTGCATTCAGGTATATGACTCAGCAGGTACATTATTGTGTTATGGTTAGATTGCTTTTATACTTATTCTTATAGCATGTCTTGGCACTTAGTGTCATGATCTGGCGATCATATAGATACACGGACCTGGTTGACCTATTATTTATATTATATTGTCCCTACTCAGACTTAGAAGTTCACTAGTCATACTCATTGGTACATACCCTCCTTAGGGAGAATAGAGGTGATCATTACACCATACTCTGGCTTGCTAGTGTTGGCTCCATCATTTCATTGTCTTCATCCATCCATGGCCTACCTTTTAGATTATTACCCTGGTTTGCTACTTGACTAGTGACATGGAGGACCTTTCCCCACTGTAGCCTCTGTATTGGGTGAGCTTCCCTGTTTATTGTGTCTCGGCTCTAAGTTGGTGACAAAACTTACCTACGGTGAGTTGGAGTTCCTTGAGAATTCCCCCCAGTCACTAAAGTTGTGTTGGCTAAACCTGAAACTTTTAGTGCTGCCATCAATACAAAATCTGGAAAAATCAAATGCTATATCTTGTATATGAAAGAAATGCCAAATGAAAATGGCCATGAAAAATAAAATGTTATATCTTTTGGAAAAATAAATACCCAGGTAAACAAGTTGTCCATGACACACCTAGAAGTGCTCAGGTAAACAAGTGCCTTAAAAACACACCTGCAGCAGAAAGCCTAAGAATAAATGTAAATCTATGCAATGTGTTTGTAAACACACATAGATCAAGGCTATGGAAACTTCAGGCCCAAAAAGCAATGGAACTTAAATGTTATATCTAAACAATTGCTGGCCTTATTTGTATTATGGATTGTGCGCATCTGTGAAGGTGAATAAACCCTCTTTAAACAACTCATCCATTTGTGAGACACCGCCTTTCCCTGTGTTATTGCTCATTCAGTATATACTATGGTGTATTCCCGTTCCCTTGCCAAAGTGTCACAAAGTCAAGTCAGTCAAGTCATCCCTTAGCCTAGCCAGTTAATTTAAACCTTCACCCTTCACTAGCAAATTGATCACAACTATGAAGTGAGTATGGTCCTGAAAGTCTAGTCTGAGTAATAATAATAATTAACGACACTATATATTTGGATTTAGATCGCCAGTCATGATTACTCTGTGTTTTAGTAGCTATTTGAATAAATTGTAAAGCATGTATTAACCTTGACACCTTGCAGCAGCTATGGATGATAGTCTGAGTTGTATTTGGTCTTGGTTAGACCTAGTTTGACCATGGAGGACCATGAGACATGAGATGTTGGACCTTATGATGATATGGATAGATGATATATGGTCTATGTACACATACAGGATGATTCTATGCAGCAGCTACAGGGTTATGATGATGATTCTTGGGATACAGCAGTGTTTGGTCATTTACAGATCATTATTATGGGCCTTGTTCCGGTACATTGGATATTTATTTTGATCATGCAGAGATTCATATGGTATGAGTACACATCTTGGATGGATTTGGACCTTCTGAGTCCAATGGGACAGCTTGTTTTCAGTTCCGGGCACTTACAGTGATGATTTAGCCTCAGTAGGCTGTCCTAGTGCAGTTTTGGTCTATTGGAGGCCCTGTCGGAGCAGAGATGACTTTTATCCGGTTGACCTAGGGCGCTGATGATGGAGAGGGTGGTCCAGCCACTTTTTTTTACCATATTACCCCCCTCCCAGACACATTGGCACCCTCACCTTGACAGCGCCATCACTCCAGGAGGCAGTTTGGGCAGTTTCACATTTCCCGAGGCATTTCAGGATTGGTAGAAATGGCTATTGAGGGAATCGATTTGGGCTACTGAGGCAAAGTTATGGCATGGGATGATCAGTGATGATAGATCGGGACCTTCCACACCTCCTCCTGCAGTTTCAGCTTCATCGGGGCCCGCATCCATCACTTATGGCACTTTCTGTGGATTTTTGAGGTCTTTTGAGGACCACGACTTCACCTTGGAGGCACGATTTGGTATATTCATGATTATTTATTGGTTGTTGTGCCATGGGGATTGACCAAGGAGGGATAAAATTACCCCTTGGACCCACCATGAGCCTCTTATGATATTTTGTCATCATGATTTGGTGGGATTCCCCTCTCCTAGGGCGACTTTGTCCACTTATGTTATATTTTATGTGTGATCCATGTATTTTATCGTTGAGCTCATCTCAACCATTGATTAGACTTTTGTATCTTATAATCTTAGCCACTCATTCAAAAAGTGGTTAGGGTTTTGGTGCCTCTCCTTCCTATTGAAAGGAGAGAGCCTCTCATTGTAAAGGGACTTTTGGCTCTGGATTATTGGAATAGAAAATTATTATTGCATCTATCTCCAATGTTGTGGTGAATGTTTTTGGTGTTCGTTCGTTGGTTCTTCCTTTGCACTGAGTTATTGGAGATCTTGTTTGCCATATCTATTGTACCACGATTTTGCATCTACAGGTGGAGGTCGATTTGCTTGGAGGAGGAGGTATTGGTAGGGGAAGACTCTCCCTACTTCTTCTTTGGAGCTCTTCGTTGGTAACAGGGAGTATTACTGTCCCAGGACCTTCTATTTCATGTTACTATTTGTATTTCTCTTGTATTTCTTCCATACTTGATCTTACTGATTGAATTTTATTCCTTGGTTTGACAGGTAGAGGAAGGCGCACTTGTGGACTAGGGCATCAAATTGGCAAGCAAATCAACAATCTCTCATTTGATCTCTGCGGGAATCTTCCTCAACATCAAGGCATCTCAACCACATCATTCAGGTATGATCTCAAGGTAAGTTCTATCTCCATAGTCTATCCAATTGTCAAAAAACACTTAAAACCCTAATTAATCAAAACCCCAATTTTGCATTTTCTTAGATCTACTGAGATCTAGTGGGTTGTTGGGCATGATATTGAAAACCCACCTCTATAGCATCCACGGCATCCCGGATCTATAGTTTGGTGAGGATTGGCTTCCGTTTGACCCCTCTCCCAAGCCAACTTAGCTTCTCCCAAGGAAGGCGCACTTCACCATTTGAGCAAGTTGACCTAGATCTAGAACATGGGTGTTTGAAATTCCACTTGATTTGACATCTACACATCAAATAACATACACCCAGGTTGTCCCTTTCTTGAAATACACCTTGTGGGCCCCATTCCACATTTTAAGGGATTTAATCCCCATTTTGGACCACTTGGAACACTTAAACTCAGATCTACAAAGATCTAACCGGTGGATTGCCACAAAATTATAGATCCATACCCCTACTTGACTGATCTACCCGGATCTAAAGTTTGGATGCCATCCGACATGATTTGACCCACCTAAACCCAAATTGAAGCCTCCTTAGGGAAAGTCGCACCACCTTGGAGAAGTGAGTTCACTCACTTCGAGGAACTGGGTACTTGAGATTTTTGCAGATCCGGAATCAGAATAATTCAAAACCTAGGTCTAGACTGTCACTTCGTCAAATCTTGCCTTGGGGATTGCATTCCTTGTTTTAAGGGATTGTGGTCCACTTGGGTCAAACCTAGATCTAGACATATTTAACCATCAAGGCCTATACTATCCACTTATCTCATGTTGTAGGAGTCCTAAACCATAAAGTCAACCCTACTTTGACTCCACTTCCCAATTCCCAAGGCACTGGTTTATCTCCAAGACAACCCACTCTCCTAGATTGTTGGATTGACTTGTGGTTTGACTATTGCATTGGTGAACTATATCTTTGAAGACATCATGGACCATGGTCAAGATTGTCTCATGTACTAGTTAGCCCCAATATGACCCCTAAACAACCCTGCATTGGACACGGTTCCCAAGGCAGTGGATCTTTTGATATTGACCTAGTACACTAGCCCTAGATCTCACTTTAAACATTATAAGTCACTCTTACATTCAACTATGAACCAAAGCTATACCTATTGAACCCCTCACTTGACTTGTGACTTCATCCTTAGGTCTAGGATAAACCATACACCTAACTTCACTTAGAAATACCCTGATTTGGTGTCTTGGTTTTGATCTCTCCTGTCGGGAGTAGATCGGGTCTCCCCCTTTGTTGTCTGGGCTAGATAACATAAAGCGAAGGTTGCCTCGACTGGCGTGACAACCATACATATTGGAGGTCGAGGTGATCGTGGTTGCACCTTTTGAGTTGCCCTTCCCTATTGCCATCCATGACTGGATCCATCCATAGGGGTAACTACATCTTAGGTGATAACATTTTGGCGCCGCTGCCGGGGAGGCAATAGCTTGCCCTAGTCCTTCCCGCATACACAAACGACACATATCTTGGTAGAAGAGTTAAATCTACCTGGCGACTCCCAATAGTGACTCCGCTGAGGAGCGAGCTCATTTACATCCTAAAATACTTAGAACTATGCCTTGTGTCACTAATTCAGAGAACGATATGATTTTGAAAATGATGACCGAAATGAGTGGTTTAATCCGAAACCTAAATGGGGTAGTTCTCAGAAAGCAAAGAGAAAATATTGAAAAGTATAAACCTTTTTCTAGAACCTTTGAGGGTGTGTACACCAATGAAAATCTCCAAACTAAACCCACTTCTGATGGCAGAGTGGTAACTAGGTCTCAAGCAAGGAATAACACAAAAGACATAGATAAGAACAAAACCAGTCCGAAAGAAAATACGCTGGACCAAAGAAGTACCACTCGTAGATTCCCCACTCAAACTTCAAACACTCCTCCTAAAGGGATTTTAAAGAAAAATGATCAACCCAGAAGGTTAGCCCCTCAAGTCACTAAGAAGGTAATAAGTTCAAATCCTGCCAAACCCCATGCTAAGGATCCAGTCCAAAGAAAACAAGAGAATACTCCAACTCCAAGCAAAGAGACATCTCCTATAACACAAGAAAAGCTAAATTCAAACATACTGGGAAAACTCTCAGGATCGTCTGTCATGGTGTCTTTGAAAGATTTGGTAGTTATTCCTTCGGTTAGAAAACAAGTAATGCATTTACTGGATTTGAAAATGAATACCAAGGACAAGGAAAAGGCCTGCAACTTAAAGATTGATTTGAGTAATTTTGTATCCAAACCTAATATCCCTGTGCCCTTGGAGGAACTTTTGAAAATCCCTTCATACTACGATCAAGCAACCAAATTCCTAGGAATCGAGCCTAAAATCAAGAATCCTATGAAAGTAACAGTTGAGGATGATCCCCCTATCATGATTCAAAGTGTAATTGACAAGGGTAGGGGTCACCCCCCCTTTTATATTGCTTTGGAAATAAATCAATTGATATTGCATAACTGTATGTTAGACTCAGGAGCAGAAGTAAACATTATGCCTCTTAAGGTCATGGAACAATTGGAGTTGAAACCATCCAGAGAGTATAGAAATGTATGCGGGATGGATTCCAGGCCTGTGAAGTCAAAAGGTATGATTGAAAACCTCAAAATGAAACTAGCTGCTTACCCTGCAATTGAAATAAGTATGAATGTCCTAGTTTTAGACATTCCTGACGCATGGGGAATGTTGCTATCAAGGGAATGGGCTGCCAAGTTAGGAGGAAGTATCCAAATGGATTTATCTTACGCAACCATCCCTATAGGAGAAAAGGCTACCTATAGATTGATGAATGAAAAGCCTATGACAGAACACGTAGAAACACCCGACTACTTGTTTGAAGACGCTATGCGTCCCACCGAGGAAGTTGGAAACTATATGGTGATGGCCAACTATTGGGAGGAACCCCGACAGCACCCTTTCCCTCCTAGTCAAGTTTGGAAAATGCATTTTGATGGGGCAAAGTCTAGGCATGGTGCTGGAGCTGGGATTGTCCTTACATCTCCTTCTGGTGAAGAAAAATTGTTTGCATACCGTCTTGAATTCGATTGCACAAACAATGTAGCTGAGTATGAGGCATTGCTTTTAGGCCTAGAAATTTGTCGGGAACAAAAGATCAAATGTCTAAACGTAACTGGATATTCTGATCTGATTGTATCCCAAGTGAAGAACCAGTTTGCAGCCAAAAACAATAGGCTTAGGGATTATCGAAATGCTGTTTGGGACACTATAGAAATGTTTGATGCTTTTGCAATACGAGCAGTCCCAAGAGAAGAAAACACCCTGGCTGATGCATTATCAGTAATAGCTTGCACTTTTGAAACTCCTGATCATCTTAAAAATAAAGAGTGTAAGGTTGAAGTAATATTTAGACCCTCTGTTCCTGATAATCAAGATCATTGGCAAGTCTTTGATTCTGATGCACAAATCATTGCATTCTTACAAAACCATGAAAGTTTTCAAAATTGCAATGTGAATTTAGAAGACAAATCAAACGGTTCCTCCATTCAAGATCTTGATGTTAGGAAACTAGCAATACCTCTGGAGAAAAATTTCAACAGGCATGATGAATACAAAGGCAAGAGAGCTGAACCAGTAGACGAGGTTATAGAGATAAATATTGGAACTTCAGTTTCTCCCAGAATGATCAGGATAGGAAAGAATGCTTCCCCAGAAGAAAGAAAGGCGATTGTAAATCTGATTAGGAAGTATCGAGATATTTTCGCTTGGACTTATGACGAACTCAGAACTTATGACCCTGAAATTATTGAGCATACTATCCCATTGCATGAAGGCGCTAAACCTTATAGGCAAAAGTTAAGAAATGTCAATCCAAAACTTGCCCCCTTAATTAAGAAAGAGCTTGAAAAGATGCTAGCAGCCGGAATTATCCAACCCGTTCGACACACTACTTGGGTTTCTAACCCGGTTATTGTAAGAAAGAAAAGTGGTGAAATCAGGATATGCATTGATTTTAGAAACCTAAACCAAGCATCCCTCAAGGACAATTACCCTTTGCCAAATATGGAAAATCTGTTACAAAGTGTTACTGGGGCAGGTATGTTGTCAATGTTGGATGGTTTTTCGGGGTATAATCAGGTACGTATTAGAAAGGAAGACAGAAATAAAACAACCTTTACTACTCCATGGGGAACTTTCCAATATATAAGAATGCCATTCGGATTGTTAAACGCCGGTTCCACTTTTCAAAGGGCTATGGATCAAGCATTTAGTGATTTGATTGGGAAAATAATTGCCATTTATCAAGATGACCTAACAGTGTTTTCAAAAGAACGAGGAGACCATATAGAACATTTGAGAAGAGTTTTTGAACGTTGCAGGAAGTTTGGTATATCATTAAATCCCAAGAAATCAACTTTCGGAGTAGATGAGGGCAAGCTTTTAGGACACATTATATCAAAAGAAGGTATCAGAATCGACCCGGAACGTGTCCAAGCCATCAACGCTATTGCAGCACCCCACAATGTAGCCACCTTGCAATCTTTCTTTGGCAAAATAAACTTCGTTCGAAGATTCATTCCAAACCTAGCAGAATTGGCCAAACCATTGAATGCCCTTCTTAAAAAGGACGTGAAGTTTGTTTGGGATAAAGATTGTGAATCATCTTTCACCAAGCTCAAGAAGGCCATTTCAACCTCCCCGGTACTAGCTTGTCCTGATTACAATAAAGAATTCATGATTTACTCATATGCTTCGGAAGATACTATTGCTGGTGTATTATTGCAAAAGAACAACGAAAATCATGAACAACCTATAGCTTTTATGAGTAAAAACTTGAGAGATGCCGAACTAAAATATACCACAACTGAAAAGCAAGCTTATGCTTTAGTTAAAGCCTTGAAACATTTCAGAACCTATGTGGGGTATTCCAAAATTAAAGCATATGTGCCTTATCAAGCAGTAAAGGATGTTCTTTCACAAGCAGATGGCATAGGTGTAAGAGGAAATTGGATTTCACGTATACAAGAATATGATCTAGAGATTAAGCCAATTAAGATTGTGAAAGGTCAAGGGTTAGCTCAACTTCTAACTGAAAAGGGAGGTAATATGGTAAATACGATAAGTGAAAGGGATCCTTCTATTTTAAACATTGATGAAGAGCATGAATGGTATAAAGATATCGTATATTTCTTAAGAAACTTGTCATGCCCTGACCACCTGGTGGATCATCAACGAAGGGCATTAAGGCTAAAAGCTGAAAAGTATGTTTTAACCCAGGACGGATTAGGATGGAGGAACCCCGATGGAATAATCTTAAAATGTGTCAACTTGGAAGAGTCAAAAACCATCATAAAGGAGATGCACTCGGGATTATGTGGTGGTCATTATGCTCCAAGAACAACCGCTGCAAAAATCATGAGAGCAGGGTATTATTGGCCCACACTTTTTAAAGATGTACACGCTTATATTAGGATATGCCAAGAATGCCAGTTTTTCTCAGGAAAACCAAGATTGCCTGCCTTACCCTTAAATCCTGTAGTGGTTGAAGCTCCTTTTCAACAATGGGGTATGGATTTTGTAGGACCTTTTAATGAAAACTCGAGCAATGGATATAAGTACATGTTGACCTGCACAGATTATTTCACTCGTTGGGTAGAAGCTATTCCAACCAAGAAGGCCACAGCTGAAGTGGTAGTGAGGTTTTTGGAAGAAAATATTGTGTCAAGATACGGGTGCCCTGTAAAACTAACAACGGATAATGCCCCAGCCTTCAGCAAAATAGAAATGTCCACCTTTTGCATGAATCATGGAATCACCCTCTCTCATTCTTCGAACTATTACCCTCAGGGAAATGGTCTCGCCGAATCAAGTAACAAAAATCTAATTAGACTTTTGAAAAGAATGGTGGGTGAAAATAAGAAAAGTTGGGATGTAAAATTGAAATATGCTTTATGGGCAGATCGAACAACAGTGAAAAGGATTACAGGAAAATCTCCTTTTGAGTTAGTATATGGACAAGATTGTAGACTACCAATAAATCTGCAAATACCTGTTTATGAATTATTGCAGCAGTGCACTTCAGATACAGAAGCAATGCAAGGAAGAATTGATAAATTAGTTGAACTGGATGAAAAGAGGAGAAGTGCTCTCGATAAGATGCTTATAGAACAAGAAAGGGTAAAAGGCACATTTGATCAAAATACTAGAGGTACTACCTTTGGTATAGGAGATATAGTTTTATTATGGGATAAGCATAAAGAGAAACCAGGGAATCACACAAAGTTGGAAAGTTTATGGAAAGGTCCGTATAAGATAAGTAGTCTGGCTGGAAAGGGATCTTTTGTCCTTGAAACCTTGGATGGAGATGAAGTTGAATTACCTGTAAATGGGAGGATGTTGAAACATTACTTTCCTCCTATCAACCTTGAATGACCTAGTCTTGCATTGCCTGGTAGAGTAGGGTAGGTAGGAAACCAAATAAGCCTACTTAGGCAGTAGTTAGTCTTTTTCTAGCCATTGAGTCTGGCACCTTCTTAGTCTCTAAGCTCCTTTGTAAGCTCCTAGTTTAATCGAGTACCTGTCACTTTTTCTTTTCCTGCACAATAAAACTCAAATTTTGCAAATTATGTTAGTAGTTTAATCTACTTTTTGCATTTATATTTTATGCATTTATATTTCTGACATAGAGTAGATTTTATTTCAGTTGATTTTATATATTTTTCCCACACATGCGGCATGAGGTATTTTGTTAGATGTTTGTGAATGCAGAAAATAGATTGCAAAAATAAAGCTGGAAATAAAATGGTAGAGTGCTGGATCGTGGATTCGAGTAGCAGAGTTCGAGGACCAGAGATTCTGAGGTTCTCAAGCGCTCATTTCAGCAGAGCACTTGTCCCAGCCGGAGCCAGATGTTATCACATATATAGTAGCCGGGCTACCATACATTATTTTTCTCATTCCAGTACACTGTTCAGCCAGTTCCTTTGCATTTGAGATGCTGAGATGAGCATCTATATTGGATCACTATCAGATTGTGGACAGCGGTTATACTCCCCATGCCATGACCGAGTTTCAGGACACTCAGAGAGATGCCCGATATAGCCATTATACCATTGGTACAGAGCAGTCAGTATTGCCCAGAGTTACAGCAGCAGTTCCAGAGGACAGATGATGGTACAGGTTGATGTGCATTCAGGTATATGACTCAGCAGGTACATTATTGTGTTATGGTTAGATTGCTTTTATACTTATTCTTATAGCATGTCTTGGCACTTAGTGTCATGATCTGGCGATCATATAGATACACGGACCTGGTTGACCTATTATTTATATTATATTGTCCCTACTCAGACTTAGAAGTTCACTAGTCATACTCATTGGTACATACCCTCCTTAGGGAGAATAGAGGTGATCATTACACCATACTCTGGCTTGCTAGTGTTGGCTCCATCATTTCATTGTCTTCATCCATCCATGGCCTACCTTTTAGATTATTACCCTGGTTTGCTACTTGACTAGTGACATGGAGGACCTTTCCCCACTGTAGCCTCTGTATTGGGTGAGCTTCCCTGTTTATTGTGTCTCGGCTCTAAGTTGGTGACAAAACTTACCTACGGTGAGTTGGAGTTCCTTGAGAATTCCCCCCAGTCACTAAAGTTGTGTTGGCTAAACCTGAAACTTTTAGTGCTGCCATCAATACAAAATCTGGAAAAATCAAATGCTATATCTTGTATATGAAAGAAATGCCAAATGAAAATGGCCATGAAAAATAAAATGTTATATCTTTTGGAAAAATAAATACCCAGGTAAACAAGTTGTCCATGACACACCTAGAAGTGCTCAGGTAAACAAGTGCCTTAAAAACACACCTGCAGCAGAAAGCCTAAGAATAAATGTAAATCTATGCAATGTGTTTGTAAACACACATAGATCAAGGCTATGGAAACTTCAGGCCCAAAAAGCAATGGAACTTAAATGTTATATCTAAACAATTGCTGGCCTTATTTGTATTATGGATTGTGCGCATCTGTGAAGGTGAATAAACCCTCTTTAAACAACTCATCCATTTGTGAGACACCGCCTTTCCCTGTGTTATTGCTCATTCAGTATATACTATGGTGTATTCCCGTTCCCTTGCCAAAGTGTCACAAAGTCAAGTCAGTCAAGTCATCCCTTAGCCTAGCCAGTTAATTTAAACCTTCACCCTTCACTAGCAAATTGATCACAACTATGAAGTGAGTATGGTCCTGAAAGTCTAGTCTGAGTAATAATAATAATTAACGACACTATATATTTGGATTTAGATCGCCAGTCATGATTACTCTGTGTTTTAGTAGCTATTTGAATAAATTGTAAAGCATGTATTAACCTTGACACCTTGCAGCAGCTATGGATGATAGTCTGAGTTGTATTTGGTCTTGGTTAGACCTAGTTTGACCATGGAGGACCATGAGACATGAGATGTTGGACCTTATGATGATATGGATAGATGATATATGGTCTATGTACACATACAGGATGATTCTATGCAGCAGCTACAGGGTTATGATGATGATTCTTGGGATACAGCAGTGTTTGGTCATTTACAGATCATTATTATGGGCCTTGTTCCGGTACATTGGATATTTATTTTGATCATGCAGAGATTCATATGGTATGAGTACACATCTTGGATGGATTTGGACCTTCTGAGTCCAATGGGACAGCTTGTTTTCAGTTCCGGGCACTTACAGTGATGATTTAGCCTCAGTAGGCTGTCCTAGTGCAGTTTTGGTCTATTGGAGGCCCTGTCGGAGCAGAGATGACTTTTATCCGGTTGACCTAGGGCGCTGATGATGGAGAGGGTGGTCCAGCCACTTTTTTTTACCATATTACCCCCCTCCCAGACACATTGGCACCCTCACCTTGACAGCGCCATCACTCCAGGAGGCAGTTTGGGCAGTTTCACATTTCCCGAGGCATTTCAGGATTGGTAGAAATGGCTATTGAGGGAATCGATTTGGGCTACTGAGGCAAAGTTATGGCATGGGATGATCAGTGATGATAGATCGGGACCTTCCACACCTCCTCCTGCAGTTTCAGCTTCATCGGGGCCCGCATCCATCACTTATGGCACTTTCTGTGGATTTTTGAGGTCTTTTGAGGACCACGACTTCACCTTGGAGGCACGATTTGGTATATTCATGATTATTTATTGGTTGTTGTGCCATGGGGATTGACCAAGGAGGGATAAAATTACCCCTTGGACCCACCATGAGCCTCTTATGATATTTTGTCATCATGATTTGGTGGGATTCCCCTCTCCTAGGGCGACTTTGTCCACTTATGTTATATTTTATGTGTGATCCATGTATTTTATCGTTGAGCTCATCTCAACCATTGATTAGACTTTTGTATCTTATAATCTTAGCCACTCATTCAAAAAGTGGTTAGGGTTTTGGTGCCTCTCCTTCCTATTGAAAGGAGAGAGCCTCTCATTGTAAAGGGACTTTTGGCTCTGGATTATTGGAATAGAAAATTATTATTGCATCTATCTCCAATGTTGTGGTGAATGTTTTTGGTGTTCGTTCGTTGGTTCTTCCTTTGCACTGAGTTATTGGAGATCTTGTTTGCCATATCTATTGTACCACGATTTTGCATCTACAGGTGGAGGTCGATTTGCTTGGAGGAGGAGGTATTGGTAGGGGAAGACTCTCCCTACTTCTTCTTTGGAGCTCTTCGTTGGTAACAGGGAGTATTACTGTCCCAGGACCTTCTATTTCATGTTACTATTTGTATTTCTCTTGTATTTCTTCCATACTTGATCTTACTGATTGAATTTTATTCCTTGGTTTGACAGGTAGAGGAAGGCGCACTTGTGGACTAGGGCATCAAATTGGCAAGCAAATCAACAATCTCTCATTTGATCTCTGCGGGAATCTTCCTCAACATCAAGGCATCTCAACCACATCATTCAGGTATGATCTCAAGGTAAGTTCTATCTCCATAGTCTATCCAATTGTCAAAAAACACTTAAAACCCTAATTAATCAAAACCCCAATTTTGCATTTTCTTAGATCTACTGAGATCTAGTGGGTTGTTGGGCATGATATTGAAAACCCACCTCTATAGCATCCACGGCATCCCGGATCTATAGTTTGGTGAGGATTGGCTTCCGTTTGACCCCTCTCCCAAGCCAACTTAGCTTCTCCCAAGGAAGGCGCACTTCACCATTTGAGCAAGTTGACCTAGATCTAGAACATGGGTGTTTGAAATTCCACTTGATTTGACATCTACACATCAAATAACATACACCCAGGTTGTCCCTTTCTTGAAATACACCTTGTGGGCCCCATTCCACATTTTAAGGGATTTAATCCCCATTTTGGACCACTTGGAACACTTAAACTCAGATCTACAAAGATCTAACCGGTGGATTGCCACAAAATTATAGATCCATACCCCTACTTGACTGATCTACCCGGATCTAAAGTTTGGATGCCATCCGACATGATTTGACCCACCTAAACCCAAATTGAAGCCTCCTTAGGGAAAGTCGCACCACCTTGGAGAAGTGAGTTCACTCACTTCGAGGAACTGGGTACTTGAGATTTTTGCAGATCCGGAATCAGAATAATTCAAAACCTAGGTCTAGACTGTCACTTCGTCAAATCTTGCCTTGGGGATTGCATTCCTTGTTTTAAGGGATTGTGGTCCACTTGGGTCAAACCTAGATCTAGACATATTTAACCATCAAGGCCTATACTATCCACTTATCTCATGTTGTAGGAGTCCTAAACCATAAAGTCAACCCTACTTTGACTCCACTTCCCAATTCCCAAGGCACTGGTTTATCTCCAAGACAACCCACTCTCCTAGATTGTTGGATTGACTTGTGGTTTGACTATTGCATTGGTGAACTATATCTTTGAAGACATCATGGACCATGGTCAAGATTGTCTCATGTACTAGTTAGCCCCAATATGACCCCTAAACAACCCTGCATTGGACACGGTTCCCAAGGCAGTGGATCTTTTGATATTGACCTAGTACACTAGCCCTAGATCTCACTTTAAACATTATAAGTCACTCTTACATTCAACTATGAACCAAAGCTATACCTATTGAACCCCTCACTTGACTTGTGACTTCATCCTTAGGTCTAGGATAAACCATACACCTAACTTCACTTAGAAATACCCTGATTTGGTGTCTTGGTTTTGATCTCTCCTGTCGGGAGTAGATCGGGTCTCCCCCTTTGTTGTCTGGGCTAGATAACATAAAGCGAAGGTTGCCTCGACTGGCGTGACAACCATACATATTGGAGGTCGAGGTGATCGTGGTTGCACCTTTTGAGTTGCCCTTCCCTATTGCCATCCATGACTGGATCCATCCATAGGGGTAACTACATCTTAGGTGATAACAGGACCTTTATTTTACTCTTCGAGGAGTATTTTTAGCTTTTCATCGCTTTTGCCCTTTTTTGTTTCCATGGGCGAATTTATTAAGTTTCCACAGGTAGAACATGAGCTTTCAGTTTTAGCCAACAACATCTCAAGTGACTAGGGGGAGTTCGAGCCAATGCCAAACATCGGGACAACCGACCAGAATGATTTAGGCCTACAATCCAACTCACCAAAGGCAAGTTCTGTCACCAACTCAGAGCCGAGACACTGAATAAACAGGGATGCGGTCCAACCACAGAGGTAGAAAAATAGGGAAGTCCTCAGTATCAGAAAGTCAAATGAGACAAGTCAGGGTTTTAAAGTCAAACAGGAAGGTCATGTATGGATGGAGACAAGTGAATATGGAGCCTGTTGTCCGCCAATATGCACACCAGCAGCGGAAATCTTTCGAAAGCTGTCTCTTCACTACAAGTGAGAGAGGTGTGGCCTTGGGGGCAAGCAATGAGCCAGGTACTGTCACCTGAATCCCAGCTCCTCCGTTTAGGCAAACTCCTAACGAAGCCAAGGGGGGTAGTCCCTACTAAAGAGTTGTCTAAGGCTCTTTATGTGTTTTTAAATGTGTTTTGGATGTAGTGATGCGGATGGGTGTTGTTTAGGAGTTTTTTGAATGATAGACAATATAAAACTTTAATATGACTCAAGATAGCGCAATCCACGTTGCAACAGAAAATAAAGGATGCACTTGAACAAATAAATGAATCACTTTTCACACAGATTAAGCCGAATACTCCAATATAGATATTTAAGCATACAAAGATATATGATGAAGGACCAGTGCCTTATGGAGTCAAAAATAACAGTGAAAGTGAAAACTTGATACAAGTGCTTGAAATGGAAAGTTTATGAGAACGTTGTGCAGCTTATCTTGGTAAATTGAAAATTTTAGTTGTCTTGATTATTAGGGCTAAGACCAAAAGGTATGAAGAGATGGTAGAACCCTACCCAAGAAAAATACTGGCAACCCTGAATGACCTGTCGGAAACACCCAGATTCGATAAGGATTGGTGTCCAATGTTTAAACCGCCCCTGAGTCTGTCAGTGGGAATCCGGCGCCACCCCTCGCGGGAAGAACAGTATTTTGCCTTGGTTGAGGTTGTGGGAAAAAATTTTAATTAAAATTATCGATCGTTATTATCAAGTCTTTCACCTTTCTAAGTACTAGCCCAACCGTTTCCGGTTGGCAGAGCATACGGGTGTAGGACAAACCAAGATAAATTAATTAGGGGAGTGTGAGTGGAAAATTTTATTATTAAAAGAACCTTGTTCAACTCTCCGACAGAGAGCGCTCTTGACTCGGTCTTATGACCACAGTTCAAGAGACTTGCTAAGTTAACAATGCCTAATGCAGGGGATGATGCAAGATTAAAATGCCCTCCGATAGAGGGTGCTCTTGACTTGGATTTGGCCAAGTTCAAGAGACTTTGGTTTATTTTAAGAAGAACAAGAGCAGTTGTGTTGTGAAAGCAGTAAAATAACTTAAAAAAAAGATGAAACCACTTGATAACTTGAAAGATACAAATTAATGCTTCAACAATAACTACTTTGCCAAATAGTATGAAATAAAATTCAAACTAGTGTTCTACCATACAAATTCTAATCTACTAGGTGGGATTGATCCCCGAACAGAATCAACCACTAGAAGCCACCAATCCTGGAAACCTTCCAGCTAGCTGGATGTCCACAAGAAGTTGATGGGGGAGCGAGAAGCTACCACAAAACTATGTGGCCTTTGGGATACGATCCCAAAGTTAGCTATTCTCTGGTCAAGGATTGGAAGAGAAACAATATAATGATAAAAATTGAACTAAGCTATTAAGCGAAATAGAAACTAATCTAAGAACATGGAAACATAAACTAAGTTAACCCAAGACCCAACACTCTTCCCCAAAATGGGGAAGAAGACAAAAAGTGGAAACACCTCCACTTGAAACTTTTTATTAAGCAGTTACAAATGCCTTGGGTTAAAAACCGTGCAAGGTCTTTTGAGAATGGAAATACTTGAAAGATACTGAAGAAGAAGCAAGTTTCACTTGCTATTACAAAAGGATAAATATCTCAATGGTTAAGTCATCCTCATGGATCCTTCACTTTGTTTTGCATTTACTTCTTCGTTTCAAGATATTTATCAAATGTATCTCTTCCTCAAATGATCTACACAAGTCACAAAGAATCTAAGCAAGGCACCCGTTAACTGTTAGCAAAAGACAAAAAATTACAACTAATTAAGTCTAGATTTGAAATTTTAACTCTAAAATGTGAAATGCATAAAAATTTATCATAAAATGTTAACTATGGTGAAACGGACCAGCGAACAAAAGTGCCCCAAAAAATGGTGGGAATGAACATGCAACCATAAAATTTTACACTATCCTATGTGCTAATGTGTTTGTCTTTGAAATAAAGCTAAGGACTTTCATTAATAGATACTAGATGCAAGATATAACACTATTTCTAAAGCATGTACTAGGAGCTACTCAAGCAAAACGATTGAGATCTAATCTACTTCAATCAAAGGACAAGATCTATGATCATGAAATAAGTCTAACAAAACCAATCTTTAACTTGTTCTATGTTTTGTATTTTATGTTGTAGGGCAAGTGGGGATGGACGATGGGAAGAGAGGCAAAAAACCAAGAAGGAAAAGAATGGAAGGAGGAGATGAAATAAGATAGGGACGAGAGGAGGAAGGTAAGGTAGGACGAAAGGAGCAATGGTTGAGAGAAACGAATGCAAGAGGGAGAAAGGGAAAAAGAAGTGGGACGAAAGCTATGGAAAGGGGGAGACTAGAGGGCAAATGTAAATGAGAAAGAGGAGAAAACTAGGGCAAAGGAGGATGAAAAGGCAAGACAAGGAAGGGCAAAGGGCTACAAGTGGAACACTTGAGGTAATAGAACACCGCCTTGGAAATCCTCCGGTTAACCGGTGATACGCCGACAGCGAGTGTTGAAGAGAGCACAAGGGAGCAAATCCCAAGTTATTCCCCAAGGTTGAAGAAACTTCAACCTTATGGATTTCTAAACTATGGCTTGAAGACAAGGCAATCTTGGATCAAAGCTAGAAAGGGCTAGAAGTGGCTTAGCATGCAAAAATAAAACTTTCAAAGAGCAAATGAGAAGGCTTGAAGAAATGAAAGCCCAAAGTAACCAATAAACAATGTTTTGAATATGAGAGATGGATTTTTTGAAATCAAACCCCTTTATGCCACCATCTTGGTGTTGTGAGATCGACTTTGGGAGATCCTGCAATGTATGAATGTTAATGGAAAGATTTGTTCTTTGAAAAGATGGAGGAGACAACCTAGTTCCAACTCCTCTTCATAAACTGTTTAGATCTGCAAAATGTATCACTTACAAACAAGATTGATCAAATATAGTATGCCAAGTTGAATGGGATAAGAAGAGTGTTAGTATTTCCGACTACAATCCACTACTTCCTAATCACAAACAACCCAACATCAATGGACAAATTGAACCCAAATGCCCACCCTATGGACTTGGAAAAGTCTTCTAAGCTTAAATAATTTGATCAAAACTTGGAACATGTAAGTAAAAAAACATAACACAATATCACCTTGATTTAATTTGAAGCACCTTCCATGAACAAGATCAACACACCATATGGACCTCCAAAGCCACTTTATTTCAATTAGCAAATGCTATAACACATATACAATTTTGGCAGAGTAAGTTTGCCTCAAATTCTCCATCAGATAATAACCCCAAAGGGCCTCTCTTTATACTAAAACTACACACCTAAACCCTAATTCGAATTTGGCAATGGAGAAGGTCGAATTCCAATCAAGAGGTGGCTTGGAGAGGTGATTGTCAATCAAAGTCGAGTTGTTGGTTGGTGAAAGGGCATGAGGTGGCATGGACTCGACTTTGGGAGGTAGGAACCAGCGAATAGGCATGCTACAACAAAGGAATGCGAGCTAGTACAGCAAAGGCGTGAGCTGATGTGGGAGATGCGAGTTAGATGTGGTAGGTTGTGTTAATCCATTGGGTGACAAGTGGAAATGTAGGTAGAACTCGAGTCTTTGAGTGGGATCCCAACCAATCACGAATTAAATCAATGGAATGGCGTGGATCTAATGGGATTGACGTGAAGATTGCAAGACATGCGAATTGGATGAGGGATGGCGTGTACTTGGTAGGGAAAGATTCGAGTTTGTAGGAGCCAACCAAATAGTGCATGCGTGGGAGATTGACCAATAGAAGAAACCCCACACCTCCTCCTGCAGTTTCAGCTTCATCGGGGCCCGCATCCATCACTTATGGCACTTTCTGTGGATCTTTTGGGTCTTTTGAGGACCACGACTTCACCTTGGAGGACCACGACTTCACCTTGGAGGCACGATTTGGTACTTTCATGATTATTTATTGGTTATTGTGCCATGGGGATTGACCAAGGAGGGATAAAATTACCCCTTGGACCCACCATGAGCCTCTTATGATATTTTGTCATCATGATGTGGTGGGATTCCCCTCTCCTAGGGCGACTTTGTCCACTTATGTTATATTTTATGTGTGATCCATGTATTATGTTGTTGAGCTCATCTCAACCATTGATTAGACATTTGTATCTTTTAATCTTAGCCACTCATTCAAAAAGTGGTTAGGGTTTTGGTGCCTCTCCTTCCTATTTAAAGGAGAGAGCCTCTCATTGTAAAGGGTCTTTGGCTCTTGGATTATTGGTATAGAAAAATATTCTTGTGGAAATTCTTGTGGTCTCCTTTGCATCTGGTGTTCTTAGATGGTGATTGGAAAGTCTGTTGCAACCTAGCATTTGGAAATTGTGGTAAGATCTATCTTTGTTTGGAAATCATTGTTTGTCTACAGGAGGGCGACTTCAACAAGGGCGATTTTGCAAGGCTTCTTCAAATCGACTTTCTTGGCATTCGCTTGTATCAGGGGGTTATCATTAGTATCATTGTGATCTATGCTATCTTTCTGTTACTTCTTTTGTGGCATTAGTCTTATCTCTTGATGCATCAAATCTGATATTGTTGACGTTTGTTGTGCAGGAGAGAGGGCGCATTGGCTTCTTGGACTAAATCGATTTGCATAGAGACTACCTCAAAGCTTCCAAATTGATCGGGATTGCATAGATCATCATCATCAAGGCATCTACAAGGTTATCCAGGTAAGATCCACAGGTTTGTTTCTCTTTCCTTTATCCAATCCATTGACATAATTCATAAATTGTTAAAACCCTAAATACTTCAAAACCCCTATTTTACATTTTGTCAGATCTACCAAGATCTAGTGGGTTGTTGGGCATGATATTGAAAACCCACCTCTATAGCATCCACGGCATCCCGGATCTATAGTTTGGTGTGGATTGGCTCCCGTTTGATCCCTCTCCCAAGCCAACCTAGCTTCTCCCAAGGAAGGCGCACTTCACCATTTGAGCAGGTTGACCTAGATCTAAGCGATGGGTGTTTGAGATTTCACTTGATTTGACATCTACACATCAAATAACATACACCCAGGTTGTCCCTTTCTTGAAAATCACCTTGTGGGCCCCATTCCACATTTTAAGGGATTTAATCCCCATTTTGGACCATTTGGAACACTAAAACTCAGATCTACAAAGATCTAACCGGTGGATTGCCACAAAATTATAGATCCATATCCCTACTTGACTGATCTACCCGGATCTAAAGTTTGGATGCCATCCGACATGATTTGACCCACCTAAACCCCGATTCAAGCCTCCTTAGGGAAAGTCGCACCACCTTGGAGAAGTGAGTTCACTCACTTCGAGGAACTGGGTACTTGAGATTTTTGCAGATCCGGATTCAGAATAATTCAAAACCTAGGTCTAGACTGTCACTTTGTCAAATCTTGCCTTGGGGATTGCATTCCTTGTTTTTAGGGATTGTGGTCCACTTGGGTCAAACCTAGATCTAGACACATTTATCCATCAAGGCCTATACTGTCCACTTATCTCATGTTGTAGGAGTCCTAAACCATAAAGTCAACCCTACTTTGACTCCACTTCCCAATTCCCAAGGCACTGGTTTATCTCCAAGTCAACCCACTCCCCTAGATTGTTGGATTGACTTGTGGTTTGACTTTTGCATGGTGAACTATACCTTTGAAGACATCATGGACTATGGTCAAGATTGTCTCATGTACTAGTTAGCCCCAGTCTGACCCCTAAACAACCCTGCATTGGACACGGTTCCCAAGGCAGTGAATCTTTTGACATTGACCTAGTACACTAGCCCTAGATCTCACTTTAAACATTGCAAGTCACTTTCACTTCAACTATGAACCAAAGCTATACCTATTGAACCCCTCACTTGGCTTGTGACTTCAACCTATAAGGTCTAGGATAAACCATACACCTAACTTCACTTAGAAATACCCTGATTTGGTGTCTTGGTTTTGATCTCTCCTGTCGGGAGTAGATCGGGTCTCCCCCTTTGTTGTCTGGGCTAGATAACATAAAGTGAAGGTTGCCTCGACTGGCGTGACAACCATATACATTGGAGGTCGAGGTGATCGTGGTTGCACCTTTCAAGTTGCCCTTCCCTATTGCCATCCATGACTGGATCCTTCCATAGGGGTAACTACAGTTTAGGTGATAACATTTTGGCGCCGCTGCCGGGGAGGCAATAGCTTGCCCTAGTCCTTCCCGCATATACAAACGACACATATCTCGGTAGAAGAGTTAAATCTACCTGGCGACTCCCAATCGTGACTCCGCTGAGGAGCGAGCTCATCTACATCCTTACAACACAAGAAGTAAAGTAAACTTAGATCAAGTTGAAGGAACCCCAATCACCTATCGTAAAAGAGATCCTAAAGCACAACCATCAAACTTCCTTTGGAAATTGGTTAACGATTCTCCAAACAGAACTTTAGGATCCCCTTTGATCAAGTCGGTTCCTCCCTCATCACCTAGTTCAAACTTAAACACAAACTTACCAAATCCAATGGCCGGAACAAACCCGGGAAACCAGAATGTTCCTCCACCACAAGCTCCTAGGATTTTTGGAAGAAAAGCAAAACCATCTCCTTTAGAATTTTCCCAAATCCAGGGTGCACCCCATGACATGCCTGAAAAGTATTTTGAAAAGGTTCCCAGATTTGATGGAGTATCCGCTATATCAATTGAAGACCACATTGATAAAGTTTGGGAACACATGGAAGCATATGGAGCATCTGAGGAAGATGTTTTCATGAGGGGTCTCCTGGCATCCTTGGAAGGAGATGTTAGGAAGTGGTTTGACAGGTTGCCTGCCTCATCCATTGATGGGTATGATAACTTTGTCAACAAGCTAAACAGTGAGTGGTCCCGAAAGTTAGATGGGAAGTTTCTCTTACACCAACTTTTCGACATCAAGAAAAGAGAAAATGAAACAGTCCATGAGTTTAACATAAGATTTGACAAGACTGTAGCTGTTATCCCTGAAGAAATTAGACCAAAAGATCAAGCAGTTGTCATTCACTACTTGAATGCTTTTGAGGGATGGGTTGGTTATCAGCTAAAGGATAAAAACCCAAATGACTTAAAGACCGCTCAATCAAATGCTAAGATGGCTGAGCAAAATGTAGCATCCATGGGGAAACAAAACTTTTTCGATCAATTCACCCCATCCACTTCTAGATCTGACCCTAGACTTCGAAAACCAAAGGAACCTGTGAGTGTGCCAAAGGAATCCAAGGACACTCTAGAAGTCATGCAAGAAATGATGAAACAATTAACTGTCCTGACTAAGAATGTGGCAAGTTTGAATGACCCTGAGAGACATAGAAATCCTTATGGCCCTAAACCTTACTGGAATAATAATAGAAGGCCTGATGGGGATAGGGATAGGCGACGACCTGAGTATCCAGAAAACTCTGAAAAGAAGGAAGTCAATTGGTGTGATGAAGAAGAAGAGATACCCTCTGACACCATTGACCATGATGACCAACCAGAAAACATCAACTTTATAAATGACTTATCTTATGATGAAGACTATGGAAGAATCCTTTTAGAAGAAGAGCCATGGGAGCAAGAAGATGATGTTATTGAAGAACCTAGCTCCACATGTTGTGCCTTAGAGCTCCCAAAACCTAAAGAGCAACCAAAGTATCAAATCTACAAACGAGGAACTACTTCCCAACCTTCTTTCCTTGATAAACATAAAAAGATTGATGAAGATAAAGAGGAAGAAGAAGATCTTGCCGTAGATGATTATGATCTTAAGATTGATATGAAGAAAGAGCTAAGCAAGATAATGTGTAACATCCCTGTCACTAAATTAATGAAGGTGCCCTCTGTTAGATGCCAAGTAGAGGAATTTTTCAATGGTATTGGCCAAGAGAAAAATCCTGAACCTGTCCTAGAATCATGTCATATCCAAAAGCTTAGTGGAACACAACCTAGTGAAACAGAGAAGGATCCACCAATAAACATCCATTCAGCCATTTATGAAAGAAAAAGCGGTGGTCACTCCCCCTTTTACCTTACCTTGCACATTCAAAACATGCTCCTTCATAATTGTATGTTGGATTCTGGAGCAGCAATGAATGTTATGCCTTTACAAGTTATGAAGGAAATGGGACTCGAAGTGACTAGACCTTATGGAAATGTCTGTGGTATAGATTCCCGACGAGTACCGTCCTATGGCTTGATTAAAAACCTTAGGGCTGACCTTTTCGCATGTTCAGACATTTCTACTATGATGGATGTAGTTGTCATTGATTTACCCCCAGCATATGGAATGCTTTTATCTAGAAAATGGGCAGCTGGCCTAGGTGGATATCTCATGATGGATTTATCATTTATTTGTGTTCCCAACCCTGATGGAGCCTTGATTCGAGTTAACAGAGAACCTTGTTATAATGAGCATGTTGAGTCTTTTGATGAAGGGTTAAAAAACACATACGGGGATGAATTATTAAATAATGCCAAAACTAACCTTGTTGAAGATGAGGATGAATTGTATGAAGTTGATCAAAATATGTGTATGGTCATGGAAGATTCTGATTCTTTTTGGGAAGACAAGCAAATGATTGAAATAATTAGAAATGATGTTGTTGAGGAAATAGATGAATTGAGAGGACATGAAAATCAACCCCAAGATCACGAACAAAACAATGAAACCATTCAAGAACCTGCTATAGAAAATCACACACTTGAAGGGGTTGAGGAAAACATTGAAAACCCAATGCATGAAGATGAGTTTGATGATATTAGGAGGGGAGAAAGAATTCCTTTCACTGTTATGGAGTGGTTTGCCTTGACCGATCACAATAGAGAGAGAGAAAGACAAGGTCTTGCACCTATTTACCCATGGGAAAACAATCTTGCAACATCTACTAGGGTTGAAACAAATGAAGAGCCTGAAGCCACTTATTATTCCGATACAGAAGATTCTTTGTCTCATTTATCTCTAGAAGACGGTAGCCTTATTCAAGTCCATGATAACTCTCTAGGTTGGGAAGAGGATGCCCTAATTAATGATGCTCCTGAAGGGGACTATAATTTAAATAACCTTGCTATTTTTCAAACTCCTTCAGAGCCTCAAGGCCATACTTTATCTACATATCCGCATATCCCTAGTTTCCTCCTACCATCTGAGTCATCTAGTCATCATACTCATGATCTTTCTCACATTCCTACTTCCTCTACATTTCATTCTGAGTCAGTTTCTCCCAGACTGGAAAACATGGTTGTACCTGTTCCTTCAGGGGAAGGTTCTAGTCATAACACTATCATATCTAAAGAGCCACTTCCCTTGGAAGAACATAGGGACTTCTTGACTGTAGGTGAGGTTGTTAAAAGAATTGTGTCTCCCCATGGGGAAGAGCCAAATGAGGAAATCCAAGAAACAAGAAGGGAAGTTAGGGAAATCCTTGTTGGCACAGTTGCTATTTCTTTAGATGGTGGTCCACCCAGAATGGAGGCAGTTCCTTCTAGAAGAAACTCGAGGATTGTCACACCTCAACCGCAAAACCCTGCTGAAATCCATCCCATACCTATTCGTAACATTGGAGTTATTCCTGAGTCAGTCAATAGAAATAATTTTCGTACAGGAAGTCAAGTCATCATTCCCAACCATTTATTGCATATAAGATCGGGACAAGCTGATGACATATGGGTTGGACCTTTCACAGTAGAGCGATGCATTGATGGCATGTGCTTTCTGACCACTGGTAGTGGGCGACGTATCTTATATCCTGTCCATCAGAGGGACTTAAGGGATCACATCCCTGATCCCACATAGTTGGGATTTCTCTGCTTGCATTGCCTGGTAGAGTAGGGTAGGTAGGAAACCAAATAAGCCTACTTGGGCAGTAGTTAGTCTTTTCAGCCATTGAGTCTGGCACCTTTTTAGTCTCTAAGCTCCTTTGTAAGCTCCTAGTTTAACTGAGTACCTGTCACTTTTTCTTTTCCTGCACAATAAAACTCAAATTTTGCAGATTATGTTAATTTACTTTCTGCATTTATATTTTATGCATTTATATTTCTGACATAGAGTAGATTTTATTTCAGTTGATTTTATTATTTTTCCCACACATGCGGCATGAGGTATTTTGTTTAGATGTTTGTGAATGCAGAAAATAGGTTGCAAGAATAAAAGCTGGAAATAAAATGGTAGAGTGCTGGATCATGGATTCGAGTAGCAGAGTTCGAGGACCAGAGATTCTGAGGTTCTCAAGCGCTCACTTCAGCCGAGCACTTGTCCCAGCCGGAGCCAGATGTTATCACATATATAGTAGCCGGGCTACCATACATTATTTTTCTCATTCCAGTACACTATTCAGCCAGTTCCCTTGCATTTGAGATGCCGAGATGAGCATTTATATTGGATCACTATCAGATTGTGGACAGCAGTTATATTCCCCATGCCATGACTGAGTTTCGGGACACTCAGAGAGATGCCCGATATAGCCATTATGCCATTGGTACAGAGCAGACAGTAGTGCCCAGAGTTACAGCAGCAGTCTCAGAGGACAGGTGATGGTACAGGTTGATGAGCTTTCAGGTATATGACTCAGCAGGCATACTATTGTGTTATGGTTAGATTGCTTTTATACTTATTCTTATAGCATGTCTTAGCACTTAGTGTCATGATCTGGCGATCATATAGATATTTGGACCTGGTTGACCTATTATTTATACTATACTGTCCCTACTCAGACTTAGAAGTTCACCATTCATACTCATTGGTACATACCCTCCTTAGGGAGAATAGAGGTGATCATTACACCATACTATGGCTTGCTAGTGTTGGCTTCATCTTTTCATTGTCTTCATCCATCCGTGGCCTACCTTTTAGATTATTACCCTGATTTGCTACTTGACTAGTGACATGGAGGACCTTTCCCCACTGTAGCCTCTGTATTGGATGAGCTTCCCTGTTTATTGTGTCTCGGCTCTGAGTTGGTGACAAAACTTACCTATGGTGAGTTGGAGTTCCTTGAGAATTCCCCATAGTCACTAAAGTTGTGTTGGCTAAACCTGAAACTTTTAGTGCTGCCATCAATACAAAATCTGGAAAAATCAAATGCTATATCTGTTGTATGAAAGAAATGCCAAATGAAAATGGCCATGAAAAATAAAATGTTATATCTTTTGGAAAAATAAATACCTAGGTAAACAAGCTGTCCATGACACACCTAGAAGTGCTCAGGTAAACAAGTGCCTTAAAAACACACCTGCAGCAGAAAGCCTAAAAATAAATGTAAATCTATGCAATGTGTTTGTAAACACACATAGATCAAGGCTATGGAAAACTCAGGCCCAAAAAGCAATGGAACTTAAATGTTATATCTAAACAATTGCTGGCCTTGCTTGTATTATGGATTGTGCGCGTCTGTGAAGGTGAATAAACCCTCTTTAAACAACTCATCCATTTGTGAGACACCGCCATTCCCTGTGTTATTGCTCATTCAGTATATACTATGGTGTGTATTCCCTTTCCCTTGCCAAAGTGTCACAAAGTCAAGTTAGTCAAGTCATCCCTTAGCCTAGCCATTTATTTCAGCCTTCACCCTTCACTAGCAAATTGATCACAACTATGAAGTGAGTATGATCCTGAAAGTCTAGTCTGAGTAATAATAATAACTAACGACACTATATATTTGGATTTAGATCGCCAGTCATGATTACTCTGTGTTATAGAAGCTATTTGAATAAATTGTAAAGCATGTATTGACCTTGACACCTTGCAGCAGCTATGGATGATAGTCTGAGTTGTATTTGGTCTTGGTTAGACCTAGTTTGACCATGGAGGACCATGGGACATGAGATGTTGGACCTTATGATGATATGGATAGATGATATATGGTCCATGTACACATACAGGATGATTCTATGCAGCAGCTACAGGGTTATGATGATGATTCTTGGGATACAGCAGTGTTTGGTCATTTACAGATCATTATTATTGGCCTTGTTCCGGTACATTGGATATTTATCTTGATCATGCAGAGATTCATATGGTGTATGAGTACACATCTTGGATGGATTTGGACCTTCTGAGTCCAATGGGACAGTTTGTTTTCAGTTCCGGGCACTTACAGTGATGATTTAGCCTCAGTAGGCTGTCCTAGTGCAGTTTTGGTCTGTTGGAGGCCCTGTCGGAGCAGAGATGACTTTTATCTGGTTGACCTAGGGCGCTGATGATGGAGGGGGTGGTCCAGCCACTTGTTTTTACCATATTACCCCCCTCCCGGACACATTGGTACCCTCACCTTGACAGCGCCATCACTCCAGGAGGCAGTTTGGGCAGTTTCACGTTTCCCGAGGCAGTTCAGGATTGGTAGAAATGGCTATTGAGGAAATCGATTTGGGCTACTGAGGCAAAGTTATGGCATGGGATGATCAGTGATGATGGATCGGGACCTTCCACACCTCCTCCTGCAGTTTCAGCTTCATCGGGGCCCGCATCCATCACTTATGGCACTTTCTGTGGATCTTTTGGGTCTTTTGAGGACCACGACTTCACCTTGGAGGACCACGACTTCACCTTGGAGGCACGATTTGGTACTTTCATGATTATTTATTGGTTATTGTGCCATGGGGATTGACCAAGGAGGGATAAAATTACCCCTTGGACCCACCATGAGCCTCTTATGATATTTTGTCATCATGATGTGGTGGGATTCCCCTCTCCTAGGGCGACTTTGTCCACTTATGTTATATTTTATGTGTGATCCATGTATTATGTTGTTGAGCTCATCTCAACCATTGATTAGACATTTGTATCTTTTAATCTTAGCCACTCATTCAAAAAGTGGTTAGGGTTTTGGTGCCTCTCCTTCCTATTTAAAGGAGAGAGCCTCTCATTGTAAAGGGTCTTTGGCTCTTGGATTATTGGTATAGAAAAATATTCTTGTGGAAATTCTTGTGGTCTCCTTTGCATCTGGTGTTCTTAGATGGTGATTGGAAAGTCTGTTGCAACCTAGCATTTGGAAATTGTGGTAAGATCTATCTTTGTTTGGAAATCATTGTTTGTCTACAGGAGGGCGACTTCAACAAGGGCGATTTTGCAAGGCTTCTTCAAATCGACTTTCTTGGCATTCGCTTGTATCAGGGGGTTATCATTAGTATCATTGTGATCTATGCTATCTTTCTGTTACTTCTTTTGTGGCATTAGTCTTATCTCTTGATGCATCAAATCTGATATTGTTGACGTTTGTTGTGCAGGAGAGAGGGCGCATTGGCTTCTTGGACTAAATCGATTTGCATAGAGACTACCTCAAAGCTTCCAAATTGATCGGGATTGCATAGATCATCATCATCAAGGCATCTACAAGGTTATCCAGGTAAGATCCACAGGTTTGTTTCTCTTTCCTTTATCCAATCCATTGACATAATTCATAAATTGTTAAAACCCTAAATACTTCAAAACCCCTATTTTACATTTTGTCAGATCTACCAAGATCTAGTGGGTTGTTGGGCATGATATTGAAAACCCACCTCTATAGCATCCACGGCATCCCGGATCTATAGTTTGGTGTGGATTGGCTCCCGTTTGATCCCTCTCCCAAGCCAACCTAGCTTCTCCCAAGGAAGGCGCACTTCACCATTTGAGCAGGTTGACCTAGATCTAAGCGATGGGTGTTTGAGATTTCACTTGATTTGACATCTACACATCAAATAACATACACCCAGGTTGTCCCTTTCTTGAAAATCACCTTGTGGGCCCCATTCCACATTTTAAGGGATTTAATCCCCATTTTGGACCATTTGGAACACTAAAACTCAGATCTACAAAGATCTAACCGGTGGATTGCCACAAAATTATAGATCCATATCCCTACTTGACTGATCTACCCGGATCTAAAGTTTGGATGCCATCCGACATGATTTGACCCACCTAAACCCCGATTCAAGCCTCCTTAGGGAAAGTCGCACCACCTTGGAGAAGTGAGTTCACTCACTTCGAGGAACTGGGTACTTGAGATTTTTGCAGATCCGGATTCAGAATAATTCAAAACCTAGGTCTAGACTGTCACTTTGTCAAATCTTGCCTTGGGGATTGCATTCCTTGTTTTTAGGGATTGTGGTCCACTTGGGTCAAACCTAGATCTAGACACATTTATCCATCAAGGCCTATACTGTCCACTTATCTCATGTTGTAGGAGTCCTAAACCATAAAGTCAACCCTACTTTGACTCCACTTCCCAATTCCCAAGGCACTGGTTTATCTCCAAGTCAACCCACTCCCCTAGATTGTTGGATTGACTTGTGGTTTGACTTTTGCATGGTGAACTATACCTTTGAAGACATCATGGACTATGGTCAAGATTGTCTCATGTACTAGTTAGCCCCAGTCTGACCCCTAAACAACCCTGCATTGGACACGGTTCCCAAGGCAGTGAATCTTTTGACATTGACCTAGTACACTAGCCCTAGATCTCACTTTAAACATTGCAAGTCACTTTCACTTCAACTATGAACCAAAGCTATACCTATTGAACCCCTCACTTGGCTTGTGACTTCAACCTATAAGGTCTAGGATAAACCATACACCTAACTTCACTTAGAAATACCCTGATTTGGTGTCTTGGTTTTGATCTCTCCTGTCGGGAGTAGATCGGGTCTCCCCCTTTGTTGTCTGGGCTAGATAACATAAAGTGAAGGTTGCCTCGACTGGCGTGACAACCATATACATTGGAGGTCGAGGTGATCGTGGTTGCACCTTTCAAGTTGCCCTTCCCTATTGCCATCCATGACTGGATCCTTCCATAGGGGTAACTACAGTTTAGGTGATAACATTTTGGCGCCGCTGCCGGGGAGGCAATAGCTTGCCCTAGTCCTTCCCGCATATACAAACGACACATATCTCGGTAGAAGAGTTAAATCTACCTGGCGACTCCCAATCGTGACTCCGCTGAGGAGCGAGCTCATCTACATCCTTACAACACAAGAAGTAAAGTAAACTTAGATCAAGTTGAAGGAACCCCAATCACCTATCGTAAAAGAGATCCTAAAGCACAACCATCAAACTTCCTTTGGAAATTGGTTAACGATTCTCCAAACAGAACTTTAGGATCCCCTTTGATCAAGTCGGTTCCTCCCTCATCACCTAGTTCAAACTTAAACACAAACTTACCAAATCCAATGGCCGGAACAAACCCGGGAAACCAGAATGTTCCTCCACCACAAGCTCCTAGGATTTTTGGAAGAAAAGCAAAACCATCTCCTTTAGAATTTTCCCAAATCCAGGGTGCACCCCATGACATGCCTGAAAAGTATTTTGAAAAGGTTCCCAGATTTGATGGAGTATCCGCTATATCAATTGAAGACCACATTGATAAAGTTTGGGAACACATGGAAGCATATGGAGCATCTGAGGAAGATGTTTTCATGAGGGGTCTCCTGGCATCCTTGGAAGGAGATGTTAGGAAGTGGTTTGACAGGTTGCCTGCCTCATCCATTGATGGGTATGATAACTTTGTCAACAAGCTAAACAGTGAGTGGTCCCGAAAGTTAGATGGGAAGTTTCTCTTACACCAACTTTTCGACATCAAGAAAAGAGAAAATGAAACAGTCCATGAGTTTAACATAAGATTTGACAAGACTGTAGCTGTTATCCCTGAAGAAATTAGACCAAAAGATCAAGCAGTTGTCATTCACTACTTGAATGCTTTTGAGGGATGGGTTGGTTATCAGCTAAAGGATAAAAACCCAAATGACTTAAAGACCGCTCAATCAAATGCTAAGATGGCTGAGCAAAATGTAGCATCCATGGGGAAACAAAACTTTTTCGATCAATTCACCCCATCCACTTCTAGATCTGACCCTAGACTTCGAAAACCAAAGGAACCTGTGAGTGTGCCAAAGGAATCCAAGGACACTCTAGAAGTCATGCAAGAAATGATGAAACAATTAACTGTCCTGACTAAGAATGTGGCAAGTTTGAATGACCCTGAGAGACATAGAAATCCTTATGGCCCTAAACCTTACTGGAATAATAATAGAAGGCCTGATGGGGATAGGGATAGGCGACGACCTGAGTATCCAGAAAACTCTGAAAAGAAGGAAGTCAATTGGTGTGATGAAGAAGAAGAGATACCCTCTGACACCATTGACCATGATGACCAACCAGAAAACATCAACTTTATAAATGACTTATCTTATGATGAAGACTATGGAAGAATCCTTTTAGAAGAAGAGCCATGGGAGCAAGAAGATGATGTTATTGAAGAACCTAGCTCCACATGTTGTGCCTTAGAGCTCCCAAAACCTAAAGAGCAACCAAAGTATCAAATCTACAAACGAGGAACTACTTCCCAACCTTCTTTCCTTGATAAACATAAAAAGATTGATGAAGATAAAGAGGAAGAAGAAGATCTTGCCGTAGATGATTATGATCTTAAGATTGATATGAAGAAAGAGCTAAGCAAGATAATGTGTAACATCCCTGTCACTAAATTAATGAAGGTGCCCTCTGTTAGATGCCAAGTAGAGGAATTTTTCAATGGTATTGGCCAAGAGAAAAATCCTGAACCTGTCCTAGAATCATGTCATATCCAAAAGCTTAGTGGAACACAACCTAGTGAAACAGAGAAGGATCCACCAATAAACATCCATTCAGCCATTTATGAAAGAAAAAGCGGTGGTCACTCCCCCTTTTACCTTACCTTGCACATTCAAAACATGCTCCTTCATAATTGTATGTTGGATTCTGGAGCAGCAATGAATGTTATGCCTTTACAAGTTATGAAGGAAATGGGACTCGAAGTGACTAGACCTTATGGAAATGTCTGTGGTATAGATTCCCGACGAGTACCGTCCTATGGCTTGATTAAAAACCTTAGGGCTGACCTTTTCGCATGTTCAGACATTTCTACTATGATGGATGTAGTTGTCATTGATTTACCCCCAGCATATGGAATGCTTTTATCTAGAAAATGGGCAGCTGGCCTAGGTGGATATCTCATGATGGATTTATCATTTATTTGTGTTCCCAACCCTGATGGAGCCTTGATTCGAGTTAACAGAGAACCTTGTTATAATGAGCATGTTGAGTCTTTTGATGAAGGGTTAAAAAACACATACGGGGATGAATTATTAAATAATGCCAAAACTAACCTTGTTGAAGATGAGGATGAATTGTATGAAGTTGATCAAAATATGTGTATGGTCATGGAAGATTCTGATTCTTTTTGGGAAGACAAGCAAATGATTGAAATAATTAGAAATGATGTTGTTGAGGAAATAGATGAATTGAGAGGACATGAAAATCAACCCCAAGATCACGAACAAAACAATGAAACCATTCAAGAACCTGCTATAGAAAATCACACACTTGAAGGGGTTGAGGAAAACATTGAAAACCCAATGCATGAAGATGAGTTTGATGATATTAGGAGGGGAGAAAGAATTCCTTTCACTGTTATGGAGTGGTTTGCCTTGACCGATCACAATAGAGAGAGAGAAAGACAAGGTCTTGCACCTATTTACCCATGGGAAAACAATCTTGCAACATCTACTAGGGTTGAAACAAATGAAGAGCCTGAAGCCACTTATTATTCCGATACAGAAGATTCTTTGTCTCATTTATCTCTAGAAGACGGTAGCCTTATTCAAGTCCATGATAACTCTCTAGGTTGGGAAGAGGATGCCCTAATTAATGATGCTCCTGAAGGGGACTATAATTTAAATAACCTTGCTATTTTTCAAACTCCTTCAGAGCCTCAAGGCCATACTTTATCTACATATCCGCATATCCCTAGTTTCCTCCTACCATCTGAGTCATCTAGTCATCATACTCATGATCTTTCTCACATTCCTACTTCCTCTACATTTCATTCTGAGTCAGTTTCTCCCAGACTGGAAAACATGGTTGTACCTGTTCCTTCAGGGGAAGGTTCTAGTCATAACACTATCATATCTAAAGAGCCACTTCCCTTGGAAGAACATAGGGACTTCTTGACTGTAGGTGAGGTTGTTAAAAGAATTGTGTCTCCCCATGGGGAAGAGCCAAATGAGGAAATCCAAGAAACAAGAAGGGAAGTTAGGGAAATCCTTGTTGGCACAGTTGCTATTTCTTTAGATGGTGGTCCACCCAGAATGGAGGCAGTTCCTTCTAGAAGAAACTCGAGGATTGTCACACCTCAACCGCAAAACCCTGCTGAAATCCATCCCATACCTATTCGTAACATTGGAGTTATTCCTGAGTCAGTCAATAGAAATAATTTTCGTACAGGAAGTCAAGTCATCATTCCCAACCATTTATTGCATATAAGATCGGGACAAGCTGATGACATATGGGTTGGACCTTTCACAGTAGAGCGATGCATTGATGGCATGTGCTTTCTGACCACTGGTAGTGGGCGACGTATCTTATATCCTGTCCATCAGAGGGACTTAAGGGATCACATCCCTGATCCCACATAGTTGGGATTTCTCTGCTTGCATTGCCTGGTAGAGTAGGGTAGGTAGGAAACCAAATAAGCCTACTTGGGCAGTAGTTAGTCTTTTCAGCCATTGAGTCTGGCACCTTTTTAGTCTCTAAGCTCCTTTGTAAGCTCCTAGTTTAACTGAGTACCTGTCACTTTTTCTTTTCCTGCACAATAAAACTCAAATTTTGCAGATTATGTTAATTTACTTTCTGCATTTATATTTTATGCATTTATATTTCTGACATAGAGTAGATTTTATTTCAGTTGATTTTATTATTTTTCCCACACATGCGGCATGAGGTATTTTGTTTAGATGTTTGTGAATGCAGAAAATAGGTTGCAAGAATAAAAGCTGGAAATAAAATGGTAGAGTGCTGGATCATGGATTCGAGTAGCAGAGTTCGAGGACCAGAGATTCTGAGGTTCTCAAGCGCTCACTTCAGCCGAGCACTTGTCCCAGCCGAAGCCAGATGTTATCACATATATAGTAGCCGTGCTACCATACATTATTTTTCTCATTCCAGTACACTATTCAGCCAGTTCCCTTGCATTTGAGATGCCGAGATGAGCATTTATATTGGATCACTATCAGATTGTGGACAGCAGTTATATTCCCCATGCCATGACTGAGTTTCGGGACACTCAGAGAGATGCCCGATATAGCCATTATGCCATTGGTACAGAGCAGACAGTAGTGCCCAGAGTTACAGCAGCAGTCTCAGAGGACAGGTGATGGTACAGGTTGATGAGCTTTCAGGTATATGACTCAGCAGGCATACTATTGTGTTATGGTTAGATTGCTTTTATACTTATTCTTATAGCATGTCTTAGCACTTAGTGTCATGATCTGGCGATCATATAGATATTTGGACCTGGTTGACCTATTATTTATACTATACTGTCCCTACTCAGACTTAGAAGTTCACCATTCATACTCATTGGTACATACCCTCCTTAGGGAGAATAGAGGTGATCATTACACCATACTATGGCTTGCTAGTGTTGGCTTCATCTTTTCATTGTCTTCATCCATCCGTGGCCTACCTTTTAGATTATTACCCTGATTTGCTACTTGACTAGTGACATGGAGGACCTTTCCCCACTGTAGCCTCTGTATTGGATGAGCTTCCCTGTTTATTGTGTCTCGGCTCTGAGTTGGTGACAAAACTTACCTATGGTGAGTTGGAGTTCCTTGAGAATTCCCCATAGTCACTAAAGTTGTGTTGGCTAAACCTGAAACTTTTAGTGCTGCCATCAATACAAAATCTGGAAAAATCAAATGCTATATCTGTTGTATGAAAGAAATGCCAAATGAAAATGGCCATGAAAAATAAAATGTTATATCTTTTGGAAAAATAAATACCTAGGTAAACAAGCTGTCCATGACACACCTAGAAGTGCTCAGGTAAACAAGTGCCTTAAAAACACACCTGCAGCAGAAAGCCTAAAAATAAATGTAAATCTATGCAATGTGTTTGTAAACACACATAGATCAAGGCTATGGAAAACTCAGGCCCAAAAAGCAATGGAACTTAAATGTTATATCTAAACAATTGCTGGCCTTGCTTGTATTATGGATTGTGCGCGTCTGTGAAGGTGAATAAACCCTCTTTAAACAACTCATCCATTTGTGAGACACCGCCATTCCCTGTGTTATTGCTCATTCAGTATATACTATGGTGTGTATTCCCTTTCCCTTGCCAAAGTGTCACAAAGTCAAGTTAGTCAAGTCATCCCTTAGCCTAGCCATTTATTTCAGCCTTCACCCTTCACTAGCAAATTGATCACAACTATGAAGTGAGTATGATCCTGAAAGTCTAGTCTGAGTAATAATAATAACTAACGACACTATATATTTGGATTTAGATCGCCAGTCATGATTACTCTGTGTTATAGAAGCTATTTGAATAAATTGTAAAGCATGTATTGACCTTGACACCTTGCAGCAGCTATGGATGATAGTCTGAGTTGTATTTGGTCTTGGTTAGACCTAGTTTGACCATGGAGGACCATGGGACATGAGATGTTGGACCTTATGATGATATGGATAGATGATATATGGTCCATGTACACATACAGGATGATTCTATGCAGCAGCTACAGGGTTATGATGATGATTCTTGGGATACAGCAGTGTTTGGTCATTTACAGATCATTATTATTGGCCTTGTTCCGGTACATTGGATATTTATCTTGATCATGCAGAGATTCATATGGTGTATGAGTACACATCTTGGATGGATTTGGACCTTCTGAGTCCAATGGGACAGTTTGTTTTCAGTTCCGGGCACTTACAGTGATGATTTAGCCTCAGTAGGCTGTCCTAGTGCAGTTTTGGTCTGTTGGAGGCCCTGTCGGAGCAGAGATGACTTTTATCTGGTTGACCTAGGGCGCTGATGATGGAGGGGGTGGTCCAGCCACTTGTTTTTACCATATTACCCCCCTCCCGGACACATTGGTACCCTCACCTTGACAGCGCCATCACTCCAGGAGGCAGTTTGGGCAGTTTCACGTTTCCCGAGGCAGTTCAGGATTGGTAGAAATGGCTATTGAGGAAATCGATTTGGGCTACTGAGGCAAAGTTATGGCATGGGATGATCAGTGATGATGGATCGGGACCTTCCACACCTCCTCCTGCAGTTTCAGCTTCATCGGGGCCCGCATCCATCACTTATGGCACTTTCTATGGATCTTTTGGGTCTTTTGAGGACCACGACTTCACCTTGGAGGACCACGACTTCACCTTGGAGGCACGATTTGGTACTTTCATGATTATTTATTGGTTATTGTGCCATGGGGATTGACCAAGGAGGGATAAAATTACCCCTTGGACCCACCATGAGCCTCTTATGATATTTTGTCATCATGATGTGGTGGGATTCCCCTCTCCTAGGGCGACTTTGTCCACTTATGTTATATTTTATGTGTGATCCATGTATTATGTTGTTGAGCTCATCTCAACCATTGATTAGACATTTGTATCTTTTAATCTTAGCCACTCATTCAAAAAGTGGTTAGGGTTTTGGTGCCTCTCCTTCCTATTTAAAGGAGAGAGCCTCTCATTGTAAAGGGTCTTTGGCTCTTGGATTATTGGTATAGAAAAATATTCTTGTGGAAATTCTTGTGGTCTCCTTTGCATCTGGTGTTCTTAGATGGTGATTGGAAAGTCTGTTGCAACCTAGCATTTGGAAATTGTGGTAAGATCTATCTTTGTTTGGAAATCATTGTTTGTCTACAGGAGGGCGACTTCAACAAGGGCGATTTTGCAAGGCTTCTTCAAATCGACTTTCTTGGCATTCGCTTGTATCAGGGGGTTATCATTAGTATCATTGTGATCTATGCTATCTTTCTGTTACTTCTTTTGTGGCATTAGTCTTATCTCTTGATGCATCAAATCTGATATTGTTGACGTTTGTTGTGCAGGAGAGAGGGCGCATTGGCTTCTTGGACTAAATCGATTTGCATAGAGACTACCTCAAAGCTTCCAAATTGATCGGGATTGCATAGATCATCATCATCAAGGCATCTACAAGGTTATCCAGGTAAGATCCACAGGTTTGTTTCTCTTTCCTTTATCCAATCCATTGACATAATTCATAAATTGTTAAAACCCTAAATACTTCAAAACCCCTATTTTACATTTTGTCAGATCTACCAAGATCTAGTGGGTTGTTGGGCATGATATTGAAAACCCACCTCTATAGCATCCACGGCATCCCGGATCTATAGTTTGGTGTGGATTGGCTCCCGTTTGATCCCTCTCCCAAGCCAACCTAGCTTCTCCCAAGGAAGGCGCACTTCACCATTTGAGCAGGTTGACCTAGATCTAAGCGATGGGTGTTTGAGATTTCACTTGATTTGACATCTACACATCAAATAACATACACCCAGGTTGTCCCTTTCTTGAAAATCACCTTGTGGGCCCCATTCCACATTTTAAGGGATTTAATCCCCATTTTGGACCATTTGGAACACTAAAACTCAGATCTACAAAGATCTAACCGGTGGATTGCCACAAAATTATAGATCCATATCCCTACTTGACTGATCTACCCGGATCTAAAGTTTGGATGCCATCCGACATGATTTGACCCACCTAAACCCCGATTCAAGCCTCCTTAGGGAAAGTCGCACCACCTTGGAGAAGTGAGTTCACTCACTTCGAGGAACTGGGTACTTGAGATTTTTGCAGATCCGGATTCAGAATAATTCAAAACCTAGGTCTAGACTGTCACTTTGTCAAATCTTGCCTTGGGGATTGCATTCCTTGTTTTTAGGGATTGTGGTCCACTTGGGTCAAACCTAGATCTAGACACATTTATCCATCAAGGCCTATACTGTCCACTTATCTCATGTTGTAGGAGTCCTAAACCATAAAGTCAACCCTACTTTGACTCCACTTCCCAATTCCCAAGGCACTGGTTTATCTCCAAGTCAACCCACTCCCCTAGATTGTTGGATTGACTTGTGGTTTGACTTTTGCATGGTGAACTATACCTTTGAAGACATCATGGACTATGGTCAAGATTGTCTCATGTACTAGTTAGCCCCAGTCTGACCCCTAAACAACCCTGCATTGGACACGGTTCCCAAGGCAGTGAATCTTTTGACATTGACCTAGTACACTAGCCCTAGATCTCACTTTAAACATTGCAAGTCACTTTCACTTCAACTATGAACCAAAGCTATACCTATTGAACCCCTCACTTGGCTTGTGACTTCAACCTATAAGGTCTAGGATAAACCATACACCTAACTTCACTTAGAAATACCCTGATTTGGTGTCTTGGTTTTGATCTCTCCTGTCGGGAGTAGATCGGGTCTCCCCCTTTGTTGTCTGGGCTAGATAACATAAAGTGAAGGTTGCCTCGACTGGCGTGACAACCATATACATTGGAGGTCGAGGTGATCGTGGTTGCACCTTTCAAGTTGCCCTTCCCTATTGCCATCCATGACTGGATCCTTCCATAGGGGTAACTACAGTTTAGGTGATAACATTTTGGCACCGCTGCCGGGGAGGCAATAGCTTGCCCTAGTCCTTCCCGCATATACAAACGACACATATCTCGGTAGAAGAGTTAAATCTACCTGGCGACTCCCAATCGTGACTCCGCTGAGGAGCGAGCTCATCTACATCCTTACAACACAAGAAGTAAAGTAAACTTAGATCAAGTTGAAGGAACCCCAATCACCTATCGTAAAAGAGATCCTAAAGCACAACCATCAAACTTCCTTTGGAAATTGGTTAACGATTCTCCAAACAGAACTTTAGGATCCCCTTTGATCAAGTCGGTTCCTCCCTCATCACCTAGTTCAAACTTAAACACAAACTTACCAAATCCAATGGCCGGAACAAACCCGGGAAACCAGAATGTTCCTCCACCACAAGCTCCTAGGATTTTTGGAAGAAAAGCAAAACCATCTCCTTTAGAATTTTCCCAAATCCAGGGTGCACCCCATGACATGCCTGAAAAGTATTTTGAAAAGGTTCCCAGATTTGATGGAGTATCCGCTATATCAATTGAAGACCACATTGATAAAGTTTGGGAACACATGGAAGCATATGGAGCATCTGAGGAAGATGTTTTCATGAGGGGTCTCCTGGCATCCTTGGAAGGAGATGTTAGGAAGTGGTTTGACAGGTTGCCTGCCTCATCCATTGATGGGTATGATAACTTTGTCAACAAGCTAAACAGTGAGTGGTCCCGAAAGTTAGATGGGAAGTTTCTCTTACACCAACTTTTCGACATCAAGAAAAGAGAAAATGAAACAGTCCATGAGTTTAACATAAGATTTGACAAGACTGTAGCTGTTATCCCTGAAGAAATTAGACCAAAAGATCAAGCAGTTGTCATTCACTACTTGAATGCTTTTGAGGGATGGGTTGGTTATCAGCTAAAGGATAAAAACCCAAATGACTTAAAGACCGCTCAATCAAATGCTAAGATGGCTGAGCAAAATGTAGCATCCATGGGGAAACAAAACTTTTTCGATCAATTCACCCCATCCACTTCTAGATCTGACCCTAGACTTCGAAAACCAAAGGAACCTGTGAGTGTGCCAAAGGAATCCAAGGACACTCTAGAAGTCATGCAAGAAATGATGAAACAATTAACTGTCCTGACTAAGAATGTGGCAAGTTTGAATGACCCTGAGAGACATAGAAATCCTTATGGCCCTAAACCTTACTGGAATAATAATAGAAGGCCTGATGGGGATAGGGATAGGCGACGACCTGAGTATCCAGAAAACTCTGAAAAGAAGGAAGTCAATTGGTGTGATGAAGAAGAAGAGATACCCTCTGACACCATTGACCATGATGACCAACCAGAAAACATCAACTTTATAAATGACTTATCTTATGATGAAGACTATGGAAGAATCCTTTTAGAAGAAGAGCCATGGGAGCAAGAAGATGATGTTATTGAAGAACCTAGCTCCACATGTTGTGCCTTAGAGCTCCCAAAACCTAAAGAGCAACCAAAGTATCAAATCTACAAACGAGGAACTACTTCCCAACCTTCTTTCCTTGATAAACATAAAAAGATTGATGAAGATAAAGAGGAAGAAGAAGATCTTGCCGTAGATGATTATGATCTTAAGATTGATATGAAGAAAGAGCTAAGCAAGATAATGTGTAACATCCCTGTCACTAAATTAATGAAGGTGCCCTCTGTTAGATGCCAAGTAGAGGAATTTTTCAATGGTATTGGCCAAGAGAAAAATCCTGAACCTGTCCTAGAATCATGTCATATCCAAAAGCTTAGTGGAACACAACCTAGTGAAACAGAGAAGGATCCACCAATAAACATCCATTCAGCCATTTATGAAAGAAAAAGCGGTGGTCACTCCCCCTTTTACCTTACCTTGCACATTCAAAACATGCTCCTTCATAATTGTATGTTGGATTCTGGAGCAGCAATGAATGTTATGCCTTTACAAGTTATGAAGGAAATGGGACTCGAAGTGACTAGACCTTATGGAAATGTCTGTGGTATAGATTCCCGACGAGTACCGTCCTATGGCTTGATTAAAAACCTTAGGGCTGACCTTTTCGCATGTTCAGACATTTCTACTATGATGGATGTAGTTGTCATTGATTTACCCCCAGCATATGGAATGCTTTTATCTAGAAAATGGGCAGCTGGCCTAGGTGGATATCTCATGATGGATTTATCATTTATTTGTGTTCCCAACCCTGATGGAGCCTTGATTCGAGTTAACAGAGAACCTTGTTATAATGAGCATGTTGAGTCTTTTGATGAAGGGTTAAAAAACACATACGGGGATGAATTATTAAATAATGCCAAAACTAACCTTGTTGAAGATGAGGATGAATTGTATGAAGTTGATCAAAATATGTGTATGGTCATGGAAGATTCTGATTCTTTTTGGGAAGACAAGCAAATGATTGAAATAATTAGAAATGATGTTGTTGAGGAAATAGATGAATTGAGAGGACATGAAAATCAACCCCAAGATCACGAACAAAACAATGAAACCATTCAAGAACCTGCTATAGAAAATCACACACTTGAAGGGGTTGAGGAAAACATTGAAAACCCAATGCATGAAGATGAGTTTGATGATATTAGGAGGGGAGAAAGAATTCCTTTCACTGTTATGGAGTGGTTTGCCTTGACCGATCACAATAGAGAGAGAGAAAGACAAGGTCTTGCACCTATTTACCCATGGGAAAACAATCTTGCAACATCTACTAGGGTTGAAACAAATGAAGAGCCTGAAGCCACTTATTATTCCGATACAGAAGATTCTTTGTCTCATTTATCTCTAGAAGACGGTAGCCTTATTCAAGTCCATGATAACTCTCTAGGTTGGGAAGAGGATGCCCTAATTAATGATGCTCCTGAAGGGGACTATAATTTAAATAACCTTGCTATTTTTCAAACTCCTTCAGAGCCTCAAGGCCATACTTTATCTACATATCCGCATATCCCTAGTTTCCTCCTACCATCTGAGTCATCTAGTCATCATACTCATGATCTTTCTCACATTCCTACTTCCTCTACATTTCATTCTGAGTCAGTTTCTCCCAGACTGGAAAACATGGTTGTACCTGTTCCTTCAGGGGAAGGTTCTAGTCATAACACTATCATATCTAAAGAGCCACTTCCCTTGGAAGAACATAGGGACTTCTTGACTGTAGGTGAGGTTGTTAAAAGAATTGTGTCTCCCCATGGGGAAGAGCCAAATGAGGAAATCCAAGAAACAAGAAGGGAAGTTAGGGAAATCCTTGTTGGCACAGTTGCTATTTCTTTAGATGGTGGTCCACCCAGAATGGAGGCAGTTCCTTCTAGAAGAAACTCGAGGATTGTCACACCTCAACCGCAAAACCCTGCTGAAATCCATCCCATACCTATTCGTAACATTGGAGTTATTCCTGAGTCAGTCAATAGAAATAATTTTCGTACAGGAAGTCAAGTCATCATTCCCAACCATTTATTGCATATAAGATCGGGACAAGCTGATGACATATGGGTTGGACCTTTCACAGTAGAGCGATGCATTGATGGCATGTGCTTTCTGACCACTGGTAGTGGGCGACGTATCTTATATCCTGTCCATCAGAGGGACTTAAGGGATCACATCCCTGATCCCACATAGTTGGGATTTCTCTGCTTGCATTGCCTGGTAGAGTAGGGTAGGTAGGAAACCAAATAAGCCTACTTGGGCAGTAGTTAGTCTTTTCAGCCATTGAGTCTGGCACCTTTTTAGTCTCTAAGCTCCTTTGTAAGCTCCTAGTTTAACTGAGTACCTGTCACTTTTTCTTTTCCTGCACAATAAAACTCAAATTTTGCAGATTATGTTAATTTACTTTCTGCATTTATATTTTATGCATTTATATTTCTGACATAGAGTAGATTTTATTTCAGTTGATTTTATTATTTTTCCCACACATGCGGCATGAGGTATTTTGTTTAGATGTTTGTGAATGCAGAAAATAGGTTGCAAGAATAAAAGCTGGAAATAAAATGGTAGAGTGCTGGATCATGGATTCGAGTAGCAGAGTTCGAGGACCAGAGATTCTGAGGTTCTCAAGCGCTCACTTCAGCCGAGCACTTGTCCCAGCCGGAGCCAGATGTTATCACATATATAGTAGCCGGGCTACCATACATTATTTTTCTCATTCCAGTACACTATTCAGCCAGTTCCCTTGCATTTGAGATGCCGAGATGAGCATTTATATTGGATCACTATCAGATTGTGGACAGCAGTTATATTCCCCATGCCATGACTGAGTTTCGGGACACTCAGAGAGATGCCCGATATAGCCATTATGCCATTGGTACAGAGCAGACAGTAGTGCCCAGAGTTACAGCAGCAGTCTCAGAGGACAGGTGATGGTACAGGTTGATGAGCTTTCAGGTATATGACTCAGCAGGCATACTATTGTGTTATGGTTAGATTGCTTTTATACTTATTCTTATAGCATGTCTTAGCACTTAGTGTCATGATCTGGCGATCATATAGATATTTGGACCTGGTTGACCTATTATTTATACTATACTGTCCCTACTCAGACTTAGAAGTTCACCATTCATACTCATTGGTACATACCCTCCTTAGGGAGAATAGAGGTGATCATTACACCATACTATGGCTTGCTAGTGTTGGCTTCATCTTTTCATTGTCTTCATCCATCCGTGGCCTACCTTTTAGATTATTACCCTGATTTGCTACTTGACTAGTGACATGGAGGACCTTTCCCCACTGTAGCCTCTGTATTGGATGAGCTTCCCTGTTTATTGTGTCTCGGCTCTGAGTTGGTGACAAAACTTACCTATGGTGAGTTGGAGTTCCTTGAGAATTCCCCATAGTCACTAAAGTTGTGTTGGCTAAACCTGAAACTTTTAGTGCTGCCATCAATACAAAATCTGGAAAAATCAAATGCTATATCTGTTGTATGAAAGAAATGCCAAATGAAAATGGCCATGAAAAATAAAATGTTATATCTTTTGGAAAAATAAATACCTAGGTAAACAAGCTGTCCATGACACACCTAGAAGTGCTCAGGTAAACAAGTGCCTTAAAAACACACCTGCAGCAGAAAGCCTAAAAATAAATGTAAATCTATGCAATGTGTTTGTAAACACACATAGATCAAGGCTATGGAAAACTCAGGCCCAAAAAGCAATGGAACTTAAATGTTATATCTAAACAATTGTTGGCCTTGCTTGTATTATGGATTGTGCGCGTCTGTGAAGGTGAATAAACCCTCTTTAAACAACTCATCCATTTGTGAGACACCGCCATTCCCTGTGTTATTGCTCATTCAGTATATACTATGGTGTGTATTCCCTTTCCCTTGCCAAAGTGTCACAAAGTCAAGTTAGTCAAGTCATCCCTTAGCCTAGCCATTTATTTCAGCCTTCACCCTTCACTAGCAAATTGATCACAACTATGAAGTGAGTATGATCCTGAAAGTCTAGTCTGAGTAATAATAATAACTAACGACACTATATATTTGGATTTAGATCGCCAGTCATGATTACTCTGTGTTATAGAAGCTATTTGAATAAATTGTAAAGCATGTATTGACCTTGACACCTTGCAGCAGCTATGGATGATAGTCTGAGTTGTATTTGGTCTTGGTTAGACCTAGTTTGACCATGGAGGACCATGGGACATGAGATGTTGGACCTTATGATGATATGGATAGATGATATATGGTCCATGTACACATACAGGATGATTCTATGCAGCAGCTACAGGGTTATGATGATGATTCTTGGGATACAGCAGTGTTTGGTCATTTACAGATCATTATTATTGGCCTTGTTCCGGTACATTGGATATTTATCTTGATCATGCAGAGATTCATATGGTGTATGAGTACACATCTTGGATGGATTTGGACCTTCTGAGTCCAATGGGACAGTTTGTTTTCAGTTCCGGGCACTTACAGTGATGATTTAGCCTCAGTAGGCTGTCCTAGTGCAGTTTTGGTCTGTTGGAGGCCCTGTCGGAGCAGAGATGACTTTTATCTGGTTGACCTAGGGCGCTGATGATGGAGGGGGTGGTCCAGCCACTTGTTTTTACCATATTACCCCCCTCCCGGACACATTGGTACCCTCACCTTGACAGCGCCATCACTCCAGGAGGCAGTTTGGGCAGTTTCACGTTTCCCGAGGCAGTTCAGGATTGGTAGAAATGGCTATTGAGGAAATCGATTTGGGCTACTGAGGCAAAGTTATGGCATGGGATGATCAGTGATGATGGATCGGGACCTTCCACACCTCCTCCTGCAGTTTCAGCTTCATCGGGGCCCGCATCCATCACTTATGGCACTTTCTGTGGATCTTTTGGGTCTTTTGAGGACCACGACTTCACCTTGGAGGACCACGACTTCACCTTGGAGGCACGATTTGGTACTTTCATGATTATTTATTGGTTATTGTGCCATGGGGATTGACCAAGGAGGGATAAAATTACCCCTTGGACCCACCATGAGCCTCTTATGATATTTTGTCATCATGATGTGGTGGGATTCCCCTCTCCTAGGGCGACTTTGTCCACTTATGTTATATTTTATGTGTGATCCATGTATTATGTTGTTGAGCTCATCTCAACCATTGATTAGACATTTGTATCTTTTAATCTTAGCCACTCATTCAAAAAGTGGTTAGGGTTTTGGTGCCTCTCCTTCCTATTTAAAGGAGAGAGCCTCTCATTGTAAAGGGTCTTTGGCTCTTGGATTATTGGTATAGAAAAATATTCTTGTGGAAATTCTTGTGGTCTCCTTTGCATCTGGTGTTCTTAGATGGTGATTGGAAAGTCTGTTGCAACCTAGCATTTGGAAATTGTGGTAAGATCTATCTTTGTTTGGAAATCATTGTTTGTCTACAGGAGGGCGACTTCAACAAGGGCGATTTTGCAAGGCTTCTTCAAATCGACTTTCTTGGCATTCGCTTGTATCAGGGGGTTATCATTAGTATCATTGTGATCTATGCTATCTTTCTGTTACTTCTTTTGTGGCATTAGTCTTATCTCTTGATGCATCAAATCTGATATTGTTGACGTTTGTTGTGCAGGAGAGAGGGCGCATTGGCTTCTTGGACTAAATCGATTTGCATAGAGACTACCTCAAAGCTTCCAAATTGATCGGGATTGCATAGATCATCATCATCAAGGCATCTACAAGGTTATCCAGGTAAGATCCACAGGTTTGTTTCTCTTTCCTTTATCCAATCCATTGACATAATTCATAAATTGTTAAAACCCTAAATACTTCAAAACCCCTATTTTACATTTTGTCAGATCTACCAAGATCTAGTGGGTTGTTGGGCATGATATTGAAAACCCACCTCTATAGCATCCACGGCATCCCGGATCTATAGTTTGGTGTGGATTGGCTCCCGTTTGATCCCTCTCCCAAGCCAACCTAGCTTCTCCCAAGGAAGGCGCACTTCACCATTTGAGCAGGTTGACCTAGATCTAAGCGATGGGTGTTTGAGATTTCACTTGATTTGACATCTACACATCAAATAACATACACCCAGGTTGTCCCTTTCTTGAAAATCACCTTGTGGGCCCCATTCCACATTTTAAGGGATTTAATCCCCATTTTGGACCATTTGGAACACTAAAACTCAGATCTACAAAGATCTAACCGGTGGATTGCCACAAAATTATAGATCCATATCCCTACTTGACTGATCTACCCGGATCTAAAGTTTGGATGCCATCCGACATGATTTGACCCACCTAAACCCCGATTCAAGCCTCCTTAGGGAAAGTCGCACCACCTTGGAGAAGTGAGTTCACTCACTTCGAGGAACTGGGTACTTGAGATTTTTGCAGATCCGGATTCAGAATAATTCAAAACCTAGGTCTAGACTGTCACTTTGTCAAATCTTGCCTTGGGGATTGCATTCCTTGTTTTTAGGGATTGTGGTCCACTTGGGTCAAACCTAGATCTAGACACATTTATCCATCAAGGCCTATACTGTCCACTTATCTCATGTTGTAGGAGTCCTAAACCATAAAGTCAACCCTACTTTGACTCCACTTCCCAATTCCCAAGGCACTGGTTTATCTCCAAGTCAACCCACTCCCCTAGATTGTTGGATTGACTTGTGGTTTGACTTTTGCATGGTGAACTATACCTTTGAAGACATCATGGACTATGGTCAAGATTGTCTCATGTACTAGTTAGCCCCAGTCTGACCCCTAAACAACCCTGCATTGGACACGGTTCCCAAGGCAGTGAATCTTTTGACATTGACCTAGTACACTAGCCCTAGATCTCACTTTAAACATTGCAAGTCACTTTCACTTCAACTATGAACCAAAGCTATACCTATTGAACCCCTCACTTGGCTTGTGACTTCAACCTATAAGGTCTAGGATAAACCATACACCTAACTTCACTTAGAAATACCCTGATTTGGTGTCTTGGTTTTGATCTCTCCTGTCGGGAGTAGATCGGGTCTCCCCCTTTGTTGTCTGGGCTAGATAACATAAAGTGAAGGTTGCCTCGACTGGCGTGACAACCATATACATTGGAGGTCGAGGTGATCGTGGTTTCACCTTTCAAGTTGCCCCTTCCCTATTGCCATCCATGACTGGATCCTTCCATAGGGTAACTACAGTTTAGGTGATAACATTTTGGCACCGCTGCCGGGGAGGCAATAGCTTGCCCTAGTCCTTCCGCATATACAAACGACACATATCTCGGTAGAAGAGTTAAATCTACCTGGCGACTCCCAATCGTGACTCCGCTGAGGAGCGAGCTCATCTACATCCTTACAACACAAGAAGTAAAGTAAACTTAGATTCAAGTTGAAGGAACCCCAATCACCTATCGTAAAAGAGATCCTAAAGCACAACCATCAAAACTTCCTTTGGAAATTGGTTAACGATTCTCCAAACAGAACTTTAGGATCCCCTTTGATCAAGTCGGTTCCTCCCTCATCACCTAGTTCAAACTTAAACACAAACTTACCAAATCCAATGGCCGGAACAAACCCGGGAAACCAGAATGTTCCTCCACCACAAGCTCCTAGGATTTTTGGAAGAAAAGCAAAACCATCTCCTTTAGAATTTTCCCAAATCCAGGGTGCACCCCATGACATTGCCTGAAAAGTATTTTGAAAAGGTTCCCAGATTTGATGGAGTATCCGCTATATCAATTGAAGACCACATTGATAAAGTTTGGGAACACATGGAAGCATATGGAGCATCTGAGGAAGATGTTTTCATGAGGGGTCTCCTGGCATCCTTGGAAGGAGATGTTAGGAAGTGGTTTGACAAGGTTGCCTGCCTCATCCATTGATGGGTATGATAACTTTGTCAACAAGCTAAACAGTGAGTGGTCCCGAAAGTTAGATGGGAAGTTTCTCTTACACCAACTTTTCGACATCAAGAAAAGAGAAAATGAAACAGTCCATGAGTTTAACATAAGATTTGACAAGACTGTAGCTGTTATCCCTGAAGAAATTAGACCAAAAGATCAAGCAGTTGTCATTCACTACTTGAATGCTTTTGAGGGATGGGTTGGTTATCAGCTAAAGGATAAAAACCCAAATGACTTAAAGACCGCTCAATCAAATGCTAAGATGGCTGAGCAAAAATGTAGCATCCATGGGGAAACAAAACTTTTTCGATCAATTCACCCCATCCACTTCTAGATCTGACCCTAGACTTCGAAAACCAAAGGAACCTGTGAGTGTGCCAAAGGAATCCAAGGACACTCTAGAAGTCATGCAAGAAATGATGAAAACAATTAACTGTCCTGACTAAGAATGTGGCAAGTTTGAATGACCCCTGAGAGACATAGAAATCCTTATGGCCCCTAAACCTTACTGGAATAATAATAGAAGGCCTGATGGGGATAGGGATAGGCGACGACCTGAGTATCCAGAAAACTCTGAAAAGAAGGAAGTCAATTGGTGTGATGAAGAAGAAGAGATACCCTCTGACACCATTGACCATGATGACCAACCAGAAAACATCAACTTTATAAATGACTTATCTTATGATGAAGACTATGGAAGAATCCTTTTAGAAGAAGAGCCATGGGAGCAAGAAGATGATGTTATTGAAGAACCTAGCTCCACATGTTGTGCCTTAGAGCTCCCAAAACCTAAAGAGCAACCAAAGTATCAAATCTACAAACGAGGAACTACTTCCCAACCTTCTTTCCTTGATAAACATAAAAAGATTGATGAAGATAAAGAGGAAGAAGAAGATCTTGCCGTAGATGATTATGATCTTAAGATTGATATGAAGAAAGAGCTAAGCAAGATAATGTGTAACATCCCTGTCACTAAATTAATGAAGGTGCCCTCTGTTAGATGCCAAGTAGAGGAATTTTTCAATGGTATTGGCCAAGAGAAAAATCCTGAACCTGTCCTAGAATCATGTCATATCCAAAAGCTTAGTGGAACACAACCTAGTGAAACAGAGAAGGATCCACCAATAAACATCCATTCAGCCATTTATGAAAGAAAAAGCGGTGGTCACTCCCCCTTTTACCTTACCTTGCACATTCAAAACATGCTCCTTCATAATTGTATGTTGGATTCTGGAGCAGCAATGAATGTTATGCCTTTACAAGTTATGAAGGAAATGGGACTCGAAGTGACTAGACCTTATGGAAATGTCTGTGGTATAGATTCCCGACGAGTACCGTCCTATGGCTTGATTAAAAACCTTAGGGCTGACCTTTTCGCATGTTCAGACATTTCTACTATGATGGATGTAGTTGTCATTGATTTACCCCCAGCATATGGAATGCTTTTATCTAGAAAATGGGCAGCTGGCCTAGGTGGATATCTCATGATGGATTTATCATTTATTTGTGTTCCCAACCCTGATGGAGCCTTGATTCGAGTTAACAGAGAACCTTGTTATAATGAGCATGTTGAGTCTTTTGATGAAGGGTTAAAAAACACATACGGGGATGAATTATTAAATAATGCCAAAACTAACCTTGTTGAAGATGAGGATGAATTGTATGAAGTTGATCAAAATATGTGTATGGTCATGGAAGATTCTGATTCTTTTTGGGAAGACAAGCAAATGATTGAAATAATTAGAAATGATGTTGTTGAGGAAATAGATGAATTGAGAGGACATGAAAATCAACCCCAAGATCACGAACAAAACAATGAAACCATTCAAGAACCTGCTATAGAAAATCACACACTTGAAGGGGTTGAGGAAAACATTGAAAACCCAATGCATGAAGATGAGTTTGATGATATTAGGAGGGGAGAAAGAATTCCTTTCACTGTTATGGAGTGGTTTGCCTTGACCGATCACAATAGAGAGAGAGAAAGACAAGGTCTTGCACCTATTTACCCATGGGAAAACAATCTTGCAACATCTACTAGGGTTGAAACAAATGAAGAGCCTGAAGCCACTTATTATTCCGATACAGAAGATTCTTTGTCTCATTTATCTCTAGAAGACGGTAGCCTTATTCAAGTCCATGATAACTCTCTAGGTTGGGAAGAGGATGCCCTAATTAATGATGCTCCTGAAGGGGACTATAATTTAAATAACCTTGCTATTTTTCAAACTCCTTCAGAGCCTCAAGGCCATACTTTTATCTACATATCCGCATATCCCTAGTTTCCCTCCTACCATCTGAGTCATCTAGTCATCATACTCATGATCTTTCTCACATTCCTACTTCCTCTACATTTCATTCTGAGTCAGTTTCTCCCAGACTGGAAAACATGGTTGTACCTGTTCCTTCAGGGGAAGGTTCTAGTCATAACACTATCATATCTAAAGAGCCACTTCCCTTGGAAGAACATAGGGACTTCTTGACTGTAGGTGAGGTTGTTAAAAGAATTGTGTCTCCCCATGGGGAAGAGCCAAATGAGGAAATCCAAGAAACAAGAAGGGAAGTTAGGGAAATCCTTGTTGGCACAGTTGCTATTTCTTTAGATGGTGGTCCACCCAGAATGGAGGCAGTTCCTTCTAGAAGAAACTCGAGGATTGTCACACCTCAACCGCAAAACCCTGCTGAAATCCATCCCATACCTATTCGTAACATTGGAGTTATTCCTGAGTCAGTCAATAGAAATAATTTTCGTACAGGAAGTCAAGTCATCATTCCCAACCATTTATTGCATATAAGATCGGGACAAGCTGATGACATATGGGTTGGACCTTTCACAGTAGAGCGATGCATTGATGGCATGTGCTTTCTGACCACTGGTAGTGGGCGACGTATCTTATATCCTGTCCATCAGAGGGGACTTAAGGGATCACATCCCTGATCCCACATAGTTGGGATTTCTCTGCTTGCATTGCCTGGTAGAGTAGGGTAGGTAGGAAACCAAATAAGCCTACTTGGGCAGTAGTTAGTCTTTTCAGCCATTGAGTCTGGCACCTTTTTAGTCTCTAAGCTCCTTTGTAAGCTCCTAGTTTAACTGAGTACCTGTCACTTTTTCTTTTCCTGCACAATAAAACTCAAATTTTGCAGATTATGTTAATTTACTTTCTGCATTTATATTTTATGCATTTATATTTCTGACATAGAGTAGATTTTATTTCAGTTGATTTTATTATTTTTCCCACAACATGCGGCATGAGGTATTTTGTTTAGATGTTTGTGAATGCAGAAAATAGGTTGCAAGAATAAAAGCTGGAAATAAAATGGTAGAGTGCTGGATCATGGATTCGAGTAGCAGAGTTCGAGGACCAGAGATTCTGAGGTTCTCAAGCGCTCACTTCAGCCGAGCACCTTGTCCCAGCCGGAGCCAGATGTTTACATATATAGTAGCCGGGATACCATACATTATTTTTCTCATTCCAGTACACTATTCAGCCAGTTCCCTTGCATTTGAGATGCCGAGATGAGCATTTATATTGGATCACTATCAGATTGTGGACAGCAGTTATATTCCCCATGCCATGACTGAGTTTCGGGACACTCAGAGAGATGCCCGATATAGCCATTATGCCATTGGTACAGAGCAGACAGTAGTGCCCAGAGTTACAGCAGCAGTCTCAGAGGACAGGTGATGGTACAGGTTGATGAGCTTTCAGGTATATGACTCAGCAGGCATACTATTGTGTTATGGTTAGATTGCTTTTATACTTATTCTTATAGCATGTCTTAGCACTTAGTGTCATGATCTGGCGATCATATAGATATTTGGACCTGGTTGACCTATTATTTATACTATACTGTCCCTACTCAGACTTAGAAGTTCACCATTCATACTCATTGGTACATACCCTCCTTAGGGAGAATAGAGGTGATCATTACACCATACTATGGCTTGCTAGTGTTGGCTTCATCTTTTCATTGTCTTCATCCATCCGTGGCCTACCTTTTAGATTATTACCCTGATTTGCTACTTGACTAGTGACATGGAGGACCTTTCCCCACTGTAGCCTCTGTATTGGATGAGCTTCCCTGTTTATTGTGTCTCGGCTCTGAGTTGGTGACAAAACTTACCTATGGTGAGTTGGAGTTCCTTGAGAATTCCCCATAGTCACTAAAGTTGTGTTGGCTAAACCTGAAACTTTTAGTGCTGCCATCAATACAAAATCTGGAAAAATCAAATGCTATATCTGTTGTATGAAAGAAATGCCAAATGAAAATGGCCATGAAAAATAAAATGTTATATCTTTTGGAAAAATAAATACCTAGGTAAACAAGATGTCCATGACACACCTAGAAGTGCTCAGGTAAACAAGTGCCTTAAAAACACACCTGCAGCAGAAAGCCTAAAAATAAATGTAAATCTATGCAATGTGTTTGTAAACACACATAGATCAAGGCTATGGAAAACTCAGGCCCAAAAAGCAATGGAACTTAAATGTTATATCTAAACAATTGCTGGCCTTGCTTGTATTATGGATTGTGCGCGTCTGTGAAGGTGAATAAACCCTCTTTAAACAACTCATCCATTTGTGAGACACCGCCATTCCCTGTGTTATTGCTCATTCAGTATATACTATGGTGTGTATTCCCTTTCCCTTGCCAAAGTGTCACAAAGTCAAGTTAGTCAAGTCATCCCTTAGCCTAGCCATTTATTTCAGCCTTCACCCTTCACTAGCAAATTGATCACAACTATGAAGTGAGTATGATCCTGAAAGTCTAGTCTGAGTAATAATAATAACTAACGACACTATATATTTGGATTTAGATCGCCAGTCATGATTACTCTGTGTTATAGAAGCTATTTGAATAAATTGTAAAGCATGTATTGACCTTGACACCTTGCAGCAGCTATGGATGATAGTCTGAGTTGTATTTGGTCTTGGTTAGACCTAGTTTGACCATGGAGGACCATGGGACATGAGATGTTGGACCTTATGATGATATGGATAGATGATATATGGTCCATGTACACATACAGGATGATTCTATGCAGCAGCTACAGGGTTATGATGATGATTCTTGGGATACAGCAGTGTTTGGTCATTTACAGATCATTATTATTGGCCTTGTTCCGGTACATTGGATATTTATCTTGATCATGCAGAGATTCATATGGTGTATGAGTACACATCTTGGATGGATTTGGACCTTCTGAGTCCAATGGGACAGTTTGTTTTCAGTTCCGGGCACTTACAGTGATGATTTAGCCTCATTAGGCTGTCCTAGTGCAGTTTTGGTCTGTTGGAGGCCCTGTCGGAGCAGAGATGACTTTTATCTGGTTGACCTAGGGCGCTGATGATGGAGGGGGTGGTCCAGCCACTTGTTTTTACCATATTACCCCCCCTCCCGGACACATTGGTACCCTCACCTTGACAGCGCCATCACTCCAGGAGGCAGTTTGGGCAGTTTCACGTTTCCCGAGGCAGTTCAGGATTGGTAGAAATGGCTATTGAGGAAATCGATTTGGGCTACTGAGGCAAATTTATGGCATGGGATGATCAGTGATGATGGATCGGGACCTTCCACACCTCCTCCTGCAGTTTCAGCTTCATCGGGGCCCGCATCCATCACTTATGGCACTTTCTGTGGATCTTTTGGGTCTTTTGAGGACCACGACTTCACCTTGGAGGACCACGACTTCACCTTGGAGGCACGATTTGGTACTTTCATGATTATTTATTGGTTATTGTGCCATGGGGATTGACCAAGGAGGGATAAAATTACCCCTTGGACCCACCATGAGCCTCTTATGATATTTTGTCATCATGATGTGGTGGGATTCCCCTCTCCTAGGGCGACTTTGTCCACTTATGTTATATTTTATGTGTGATCCATGTATTATGTTGTTGAGCTCATCTCAACCATTGATTAGACATTTGTATCTTTTAATCTTAGCCACTCATTCAAAAAGTGGTTAGGGTTTTGGTGCCTCTCCTTCCTATTTAAAGGAGAGAGCCTCTCATTGTAAAGGGTCTTTGGCTCTTGGATTATTGGTATAGAAAAATATTCTTGTGGAAATTCTTGTGGTCTCCTTTGCATCTGGTGTTCTTAGATGGTGATTGGAAAGTCTGTTGCAACCTAGCATTTGGAAATTGTGGTAAGATCTATCTTTGTTTGGAAATCATTGTTTGTCTACAGGAGGGCGACTTCAACAAGGGCGATTTTGCAAGGCTTCTTCAAATCGACTTTCTTGGCATTCGCTTGTATCAGGGGGTTATCATTAGTATCATTGTGATCTATGCTATCTTTCTGTTACTTCTTTTGTGGCATTAGTCTTATCTCTTGATGCATCAAATCTGATATTGTTGACGTTTGTTGTGCAGGAGAGAGGGCGCATTGGCTTCTTGGACTAAATCGATTTGCATAGAGACTACCTTAAAGCTTCCAAATTGATCGGGATTGCATAGATCATCATCATCAAGGCATCTACAAGGTTATCCAGGTAAGATCCACAGGTTTGTTTCTCTTTCCTTTATCCAATCCATTGACATAATTCATAAATTGTTAAAACCCTAAATACTTCAAAACCCCTATTTTACATTTTGTCAGATCTACCAAGATCTAGTGGGTTGTTGGGCATGATATTGAAAACCCACCTCTATAGCATCCACGGCATCCCGGATCTATAGTTTGGTGTGGATTGGCTCCCGTTTGATCCCTCTCCCAAGCCAACCTAGCTTCTCCCAAGGAAGGCGCACTTCACCATTTGAGCAGGTTGACCTAGATCTAAGCGATGGGTGTTTGAGATTTCACTTGATTTGACATCTACACATCAAATAACATACACCCAGGTTGTCCCTTTCTTGAAAATCACCTTGTGGGCCCCATTCCACATTTTAAGGGATTTAATCCCCATTTTGGACCATTTGGAACACTAAAACTCAGATCTACAAAGATCTAACCGGTGGATTGCCACAAAATTATAGATCCATATCCCTACTTGACTGATCTACCCGGATCTAAAGTTTGGATGCCATCCGACATGATTTGACCCACCTAAACCCCGATTCAAGCCTCCTTAGGGAAAGTCGCACCACCTTGGAGAAGTGAGTTCACTCACTTCGAGGAACTGGGTACTTGAGATTTTTGCAGATCCGGATTCAGAATAATTCAAAACCTAGGTCTAGACTGTCACTTTGTCAAATCTTGCCTTGGGGATTGCATTCCTTGTTTTTAGGGATTGTGGTCCACTTGGGTCAAACCTAGATCTAGACACATTTATCCATCAAGGCCTATACTGTCCACTTATCTCATGTTGTAGGAGTCCTAAACCATAAAGTCAACCCTACTTTGACTCCACTTCCCAATTCCCAAGGCACTGGTTTATCTCCAAGTCAACCCACTCCCCTAGATTGTTGGATTGACTTGTGGTTTGACTTTTGCATGGTGAACTATACCTTTGAAGACATCATGGACTATGGTCAAGATTGTCTCATGTACTAGTTAGCCCCAGTCTGACCCCTAAACAACCCTGCATTGGACACGGTTCCCAAGGCAGTGAATCTTTTGACATTGACCTAGTACACTAGCCCTAGATCTCACTTTAAACATTGCAAGTCACTTTCACTTCAACTATGAACCAAAGCTATACCTATTGAACCCCTCACTTGGCTTGTGACTTCAACCTATAAGGTCTAGGATAAACCATACACCTAACTTCACTTAGAAATACCCTGATTTGGTGTCTTGGTTTTGATCTCTCCTGTCGGGAGTAGATCGGGTCTCCCCCTTTGTTGTCTGGGCTAGATAACATAAAGTGAAGGTTGCCTCGACTGGCGTGACAACCATATACATTGGAGGTCGAGGTGATCGTGGTTGCACCTTTCAAGTTGCCCTTCCCTATTGCCATCCATGACTGGATCCTTCCATAGGGGTAACTACAGTTTAGGTGATAACATTTTGGCACCGCTGCCGGGGAGGCAATAGCTTGCCCTAGTCCTTCCCGCATATACAAACGACACATATCTCGGTAGAAGAGTTAAATCTACCTGGCGACTCCCAATCGTGACTCCGCTGAGGAGCGAGCTCATCTACATCCTTACAACACAAGAAGTAAAGTAAACTTAGATCAAGTTGAAGGAACCCCAATCACCTATCGTAAAAGAGATCCTAAAGCACAACCATCAAACTTCCTTTGGAAATTGGTTAACGATTCTCCAAACAGAACTTTAGGATCCCCTTTGATCAAGTCGGTTCCTCCCTCATCACCTAGTTCAAACTTAAACACAAACTTACCAAATCCAATGGCCGGAACAAACCCGGGAAACCAGAATGTTCCTCCACCACAAGCTCCTAGTATTTTTGGAAGAAAAGCAAAACCATCTCCTTTAGAATTTTCCCAAATCCAGGGTGCACCCCATGACATGCCTGAAAAGTATTTTGAAAAGGTTCCCAGATTTGATGGAGTATCCGCTATATCAATTGAAGACCACATTGATAAAGTTTGGGAACACATGGAAGCATATGGAGCATCTGAGGAAGATGTTTTCATGAGGGGTCTCCTGGCATCCTTGGAAGGAGATGTTAGGAAGTGGTTTGACAGGTTGCCTGCCTCATCCATTGATGGGTATGATAACTTTGTCAACAAGCTAAACAGTGAGTGGTCCCGAAAGTTAGATGGGAAGTTTCTCTTACACCAACTTTTCGACATCAAGAAAAGAGAAAATGAAACAGTCCATGAGTTTAACATAAGATTTGACAAGACTGTAGCTGTTATCCCTGAAGAAATTAGACCAAAAGATCAAGCAGTTGTCATTCACTACTTGAATGCTTTTGAGGGATGGGTTGGTTATCAGCTAAAGGATAAAAACCCAAATGACTTAAAGACCGCTCAATCAAATGCTAAGATGGCTGAGCAAAATGTAGCATCCATGGGGAAACAAAACTTTTTCGATCAATTCACCCCATCCACTTCTAGATCTGACCCTAGACTTCGAAAACCAAAGGAACCTGTGAGTGTGCCAAAGGAATCCAAGGACACTCTAGAAGTCATGCAAGAAATGATGAAACAATTAACTGTCCTGACTAAGAATGTGGCAAGTTTGAATGACCCTGAGAGACATAGAAATCCTTATGGCCCTAAACCTTACTGGAATAATAATAGAAGGCCTGATGGGGATAGGGATAGGCGACGACCTGAGTATCCAGAAAACTCTGAAAAGAAGGAAGTCAATTGGTGTGATGAAGAAGAATAGATACCCTCTGACACCATTGACCATGATGACCAACCAGAAAACATCAACTTTATAAATGACTTATCTTATGATGAAGACTATGGAAGAATCCTTTTAGAAGAAGAGCCATGGGAGCAAGAAGATGATGTTATTGAAGAACCTAGCTCCACATGTTGTGCCTTAGAGCTCCCAAAACCTAAAGAGCAACCAAAGTATCAAATCTACAAACGAGGAACTACTTCCCAACCTTCTTTCCTTGATAAACATAAAAAGATTGATGAAGATAAAGAGGAAGAAGAAGATCTTGCCGTAGATGATTATGATCTTAAGATTGATATGAAGAAAGAGCTAAGCAAGATAATGTGTAACATCCCTGTCACTAAATTAATGAAGGTGCCCTCTGTTAGATGCCAAGTAGAGGAATTTTTCAATGGTATTGGCCAAGAGAAAAATCCTGAACCTGTCCTAGAATCATGTCATATCCAAAAGCTTAGTGGAACACAACCTAGTGAAACAGAGAAGGATCCACCAATAAACATCCATTCAGCCATTTATGAAAGAAAAAGCGGTGGTCACTCCCCCTTTTACCTTACCTTGCACATTCAAAACATGCTCCTTCATAATTGTATGTTGGATTCTGGAGCAGCAATGAATGTTATGCCTTTACAAGTTATGAAGGAAATGGGACTCGAAGTGACTAGACCTTATGGAAATGTCTGTGGTATAGATTCCCGACGAGTACCGTCCTATGGCTTGATTAAAAACCTTAGGGCTGACCTTTTCGCATGTTCAGACATTTCTACTATGATGGATGTAGTTGTCATTGATTTACCCCCAGCATATGGAATGCTTTTATCTAGAAAATGGGCAGCTGGCCTAGGTGGATATCTCATGATGGATTTATCATTTATTTGTGTTCCCAACCCTGATGGAGCCTTGATTCGAGTTAACAGAGAACCTTGTTATAATGAGCATGTTGAGTCTTTTGATGAAGGGTTAAAAAACACATACGGGGATGAATTATTAAATAATGCCAAAACTAACCTTGTTGAAGATGAGGATGAATTGTATGAAGTTGATCAAAATATGTGTATGGTCATGGAAGATTCTGATTCTTTTTGGGAAGACAAGCAAATGATTGAAATAATTAGAAATGATGTTGTTGAGGAAATAGATGAATTGAGAGGACATGAAAATCAACCCCAAGATCACGAACAAAACAATGAAACCATTCAAGAACCTGCTATAGAAAATCACACACTTGAAGGGGTTGAGGAAAACATTGAAAACCCAATGCATGAAGATGAGTTTGATGATATTAGGAGGGGAGAAAGAATTCCTTTCACTGTTATGGAGTGGTTTGCCTTGACCGATCACAATAGAGAGAGAGAAAGACAAGGTCTTGCACCTATTTACCCATGGGAAAACAATCTTGCAACATCTACTAGGGTTGAAACAAATGAAGAGCCTGAAGCCACTTATTATTCCGATACAGAAGATTCTTTGTCTCATTTATCTCTAGAAGACGGTAGCCTTATTCAAGTCCATGATAACTCTCTAGGTTGGGAAGAGGATGCCCTAATTAATGATGCTCCTGAAGGGGACTATAATTTAAATAACCTTGCTATTTTTCAAACTCCTTCAGAGCCTCAAGGCCATACTTTATCTACATATCCGCATATCCCTAGTTTCCTCCTACCATCTGAGTCATCTAGTCATCATACTCATGATCTTTCTCACATTCCTACTTCCTCTACATTTCATTCTGAGTCAGTTTCTCCCAGACTGGAAAACATGGTTGTACCTGTTCCTTCAGGGGAAGGTTCTAGTCATAACACTATCATATCTAAAGAGCCACTTCCCTTGGAAGAACATAGGGACTTCTTGACTGTAGGTGAGGTTGTTAAAAGAATTGTGTCTCCCCATGGGGAAGAGCCAAATGAGGAAATCCAAGAAACAAGAAGGGAAGTTAGGGAAATCCTTGTTGGCACAGTTGCTATTTCTTTAGATGGTGGTCCACCCAGAATGGAGGCAGTTCCTTCTAGAAGAAACTCGAGGATTGTCACACCTCAACCGCAAAACCCTGCTGAAATCCATCCCATACCTATTCGTAACATTGGAGTTATTCCTGAGTCAGTCAATAGAAATAATTTTCGTACAGGAAGTCAAGTCATCATTCCCAACCATTTATTGCATATAAGATCGGGACAAGCTGATGACATATGGGTTGGACCTTTCACAGTAGAGCGATGCATTGATGGCATGTGCTTTCTGACCACTGGTAGTGGGCGACGTATCTTATATCCTGTCCATCAGAGGGACTTAAGGGATCACATCCCTGATCCCACATAGTTGGGATTTCTCTGCTTGCATTGCCTGGTAGAGTAGGGTAGGTAGGAAACCAAATAAGCCTACTTGGGCAGTAGTTAGTCTTTTCAGCCATTGAGTCTGGCACCTTTTTAGTCTCTAAGCTCCTTTGTAAGCTCCTAGTTTAACTGAGTACCTGTCACTTTTTCTTTTCCTGCACAATAAAACTCAAATTTTGCAGATTATGTTAATTTACTTTCTGCATTTATATTTTATGCATTTATATTTCTGACATAGAGTAGATTTTATTTCAGTTGATTTTATTATTTTTCCCACACATGCGGCATGAGGTATTTTGTTTAGATGTTTGTGAATGCAGAAAATAGGTTGCAAGAATAAAAGCTGGAAATAAAATGGTAGAGTGCTGGATCATGGATTCGAGTAGCAGAGTTCGAGGACCAGAGATTCTGAGGTTCTCAAGCGCTCACTTCAGCCGAGCACTTGTCCCAGCCGAAGCCAGATGTTATCACATATATAGTAGCCGTGCTACCATACATTATTTTTCTCATTCCAGTACACTATTCAGCCAGTTCCCTTGCATTTGAGATGCCGAGATGAGCATTTATATTGGATCACTATCAGATTGTGGACAGCAGTTATATTCCCCATGCCATGACTGAGTTTCGGGACACTCAGAGAGATGCCCGATATAGCCATTATGCCATTGGTACAGAGCAGACAGTAGTGCCCAGAGTTACAGCAGCAGTCTCAGAGGACAGGTGATGGTACAGGTTGATGAGCTTTCAGGTATATGACTCAGCAGGCATACTATTGTGTTATGGTTAGATTGCTTTTATACTTATTCTTATAGCATGTCTTAGCACTTAGTGTCATGATCTGGCGATCATATAGATATTTGGACCTGGTTGACCTATTATTTATACTATACTGTCCCTACTCAGACTTAGAAGTTCACCATTCATACTCATTGGTACATACCCTCCTTAGGGAGAATAGAGGTGATCATTACACCATACTATGGCTTGCTAGTGTTGGCTTCATCTTTTCATTGTCTTCATCCATCCGTGGCCTACCTTTTAGATTATTACCCTGATTTGCTACTTGACTAGTGACATGGAGGACCTTTCCCCACTGTAGCCTCTGTATTGGATGAGCTTCCCTGTTTATTGTGTCTCGGCTCTGAGTTGGTGACAAAACTTACCTATGGTGAGTTGGAGTTCCTTGAGAATTCCCCATAGTCACTAAAGTTGTGTTGGCTAAACCTGAAACTTTTAGTGCTGCCATCAATACAAAATCTGGAAAAATCAAATGCTATATCTGTTGTATGAAAGAAATGCCAAATGAAAATGGCCATGAAAAATAAAATGTTATATCTTTTGGAAAAATAAATACCTAGGTAAACAAGCTGTCCATGACACACCTAGAAGTGCTCAGGTAAACAAGTGCCTTAAAAACACACCTGCAGCAGAAAGCCTAAAAATAAATGTAAATCTATGCAATGTGTTTGTAAACACACATAGATCAAGGCTATGGAAAACTCAGGCCCAAAAAGCAATGGAACTTAAATGTTATATCTAAACAATTGCTGGCCTTGCTTGTATTATGGATTGTGCGCGTCTGTGAAGGTGAATAAACCCTCTTTAAACAACTCATCCATTTGTGAGACACCGCCATTCCCTGTGTTATTGCTCATTCAGTATATACTATGGTGTGTATTCCCTTTCCCTTGCCAAAGTGTCACAAAGTCAAGTTAGTCAAGTCATCCCTTAGCCTAGCCATTTATTTCAGCCTTCACCCTTCACTAGCAAATTGATCACAACTATGAAGTGAGTATGATCCTGAAAGTCTAGTCTGAGTAATAATAATAACTAACGACACTATATATTTGGATTTAGATCGCCAGTCATGATTACTCTGTGTTATAGAAGCTATTTGAATAAATTGTAAAGCATGTATTGACCTTGACACCTTGCAGCAGCTATGGATGATAGTCTGAGTTGTATTTGGTCTTGGTTAGACCTAGTTTGACCATGGAGGACCATGGGACATGAGATGTTGGACCTTATGATGATATGGATAGATGATATATGGTCCATGTACACATACAGGATGATTCTATGCAGCAGCTACAGGGTTATGATGATGATTCTTGGGATACAGCAGTGTTTGGTCATTTACAGATCATTATTATTGGCCTTGTTCCGGTACATTGGATATTTATCTTGATCATGCAGAGATTCATATGGTGTATGAGTACACATCTTGGATGGATTTGGACCTTCTGAGTCCAATGGGACAGTTTGTTTTCAGTTCCGGGCACTTACAGTGATGATTTAGCCTCAGTAGGCTGTCCTAGTGCAGTTTTGGTCTGTTGGAGGCCCTGTCGGAGCAGAGATGACTTTTATCTGGTTGACCTAGGGCGCTGATGATGGAGGGGGTGGTCCAGCCACTTGTTTTTACCATATTACCCCCCTCCCGGACACATTGGTACCCTCACCTTGACAGCGCCATCACTCCAGAGGCAGTTTGGGCAGTTTCACGTTTCCCGACGGCAGTTCAGGATTGGTAGAAATGGCTATTGAGGAAATCGATTTGGGCTACTGAGGCAAAGTTATGGCATGGGATGATCAGTGATGATGGATCGGGGACCTTCCACACCTCCTCCTGCAGTTTCAGCTTCATCGGGGCCCGCATCCATCACTTATGGCACTTTCTATGGATCTTTTGGGTCTTTTGAGGACCACGACTTCACCTTGGAGGACCCACGACTTCACCTTGGAGGCACGATTTGGTACTTTCATGATTATTTATTGGTTATTGTGCCATGGGGATTGACCAAGGAGGGATAAAATTACCCCTTGGACCCACCATGAGCCTCTTATGATATTTTGTCATCATGATGTGGTGGGATTCCCCTCTCCTAGGGCGACTTTGTCCACTTATGTTATATTTATGTGTGATCCATGTATTATGTTGTTGAGCTCATCTCAACCATTGATTAGACATTTGTATCTTTTAATCTTAGCCACTCATTCAAAAAGTGGGTTAGGGTTTTGGTGCCTCTCCTTCCTATTTAAAGGAGAGAGCCTCTCATTGTAAAGGGTCTTTGGCTCTTGGATTATTGGTATAGAAAAATATTCTTGTGGAAATTCTTGTGGTCTCCTTTGCATCTGGTGTTCTTAGATGGTGATTGGAAAGTCTGTTGCAACCTAGCATTTGGAAATTGTGGTAAGATCTATCTTTGTTTGGAAATCATTGTTTGTCTACAGGAGGGCGACTTCAACAAGGGCGATTTTGCAAGGCTTCTTCAAATCGACTTTCTTGGCATTCGCTTGTATCAGGGGGTTATCATTAGTATCATTGTGATCTATGCTATCTTTCTGTTACTTCTTTTGTGGCATTAGTCTTATCTCTTGATGCATCAAATCTGATATTGTTGACGTTTGTTGTGCAGGAGAGAGGGCGCATTGGCTTCTTGGACTAAATCGATTTGCATAGAGACTACCTCAAAGCTTCCAAATTGATCGGGATTGCATAGATCATCATCATCAAGGCATCTACAAGGTTATCCAGGTAAGATCCACAGGTTTGTTTCTCTTTCCTTTATCCAATCCATTGACATAATTCATAAATTGTTAAAACCCTAAATACTTCAAAACCCCTATTTTACATTTTGTCAGATCTACCAAGATCTAGTGGGTTGTTGGGCATGATATTGAAAACCCACCTCTATAGCATCCACGGCATCCCGGATCTATAGTTTGGTGTGGATTGGCTCCCGTTTGATCCCTCTCCCAAGCCAACCTAGCTTCTCCCAAGGAAGGCGCACTTCACCATTTGAGCAGGTTGACCTAGATCTAAGCGATGGGTGTTTGAGATTTCACTTGATTTGACATCTACACATCAAATAACATACACCCAGGTTGTCCCTTTCTTGAAAATCACCTTGTGGGCCCCATTCCACATTTTAAGGGATTTAATCCCCATTTTGGACCATTTGGAACACTAAAACTCAGATCTACAAAGATCTAACCGGTGGATTGCCACAAAATTATAGATCCATATCCCTACTTGACTGATCTACCCGGATCTAAAGTTTGGATGCCATCCGACATGATTTGACCCACCTAAACCCCGATTCAAGCCTCCTTAGGGAAAGTCGCACCACCTTGGAGAAGTGAGTTCACTCACTTCGAGGAACTGGGTACTTGAGATTTTTGCAGATCCGGATTCAGAATAATTCAAAACCTAGGTCTAGACTGTCACTTTGTCAAATCTTGCCTTGGGGATTGCATTCCTTGTTTTTAGGGATTGTGGTCCACTTGGGTCAAACCTAGATCTAGACACATTTATCCATCAAGGCCTATACTGTCCACTTATCTCATGTTGTAGGAGTCCTAAACCATAAAGTCAACCCTACTTTGACTCCACTTCCCAATTCCCAAGGCACTGGTTTATCTCCAAGTCAACCCACTCCCCTAGATTGTTGGATTGACTTGTGGTTTGACTTTTGCATGGTGAACTATACCTTTGAAGACATCATGGACTATGGTCAAGATTGTCTCATGTACTAGTTAGCCCCAGTCTGACCCCTAAACAACCCTGCATTGGACACGGTTCCCAAGGCAGTGAATCTTTTGACATTGACCTAGTACACTAGCCCTAGATCTCACTTTAAACATTGCAAGTCACTTTCACTTCAACTATGAACCAAAGCTATACCTATTGAACCCCTCACTTGGCTTGTGACTTCAACCTATAAGGTCTAGGATAAACCATACACCTAACTTCACTTAGAAATACCCTGATTTGGTGTCTTGGTTTTGATCTCTCCTGTCGGGAGTAGATCGGGTCTCCCCCTTTGTTGTCTGGGCTAGATAACATAAAGTGAAGGTTGCCTCGACTGGCGTGACAACCATATACATTGGAGGTCGATGTGATCGTGGTTGCACCTTTCAAGTTGCCCTTCCCTATTGCCATCCATGACTGGATCCTTCCATAGGGGTAACTACAGTTTAGGTGATAACAGAGCCATCAGAGTTGGGGATGGTAGCATAAGACAAGTCCATCTGAAGATGTCCCCCTAGCCCAGCGGACCGCTTCCTACAAAGGAGCATGCCATAGGCTGGAGGGAGATCTATAACTACTATATCCATCAGCATAGATATATCGGGGCATGAAAACAAGTCAGCTCTCAGGTTTTTGATCAAGCCAAAGACTTTTACTGGTTTAGAGTCAATCCCACAAACGTTCCCATAAGGTCTAGTTATTTTTAGTCCCATAGCTTCCATGACTTGTAAAGGCATCACATTCATGGAGGCACCAGAATCCAACATACAGTTATGAAGGAGGAGATCACCTATGCGTAGTGTAAGGTAAAATGGTTGATGACCCCCATTCTTTCTCTCATATAAGGCAGTTTGGATGTTAATGGGAGGGTCATCCTCTTCCTCAACCACATCACAAGGTGCTGGGTCTTGGGAAGATGAATCCTCACCACTAGTCATGGTTGTCTCAGGGATACTCTCGAAAAACTCTACCACTTGTTCTTTTATCGAAGGGATTTTCATTAGCTCAGTGAGTGGAATGTTGTGCATGACTTTGTCTAACTCTCTTTCGATGTTGATATCAAAATCATACTCAGGCAAAGGGCAAGGCTCACTTACTGGACTAGGCAACTCTTTGTTTTTCTTTTCGCTAAAAGGCATAGGCTTTTGGCCATCCTTCCTTCGTTGATAGGTTTTATAGGGTGTTTGATCACTATTGACTTGTTCAGTAACATAGATGGGACCACTAGGGTTTGTTTCTTCTATGGTGTTTTCTTCATGATCAATCAGGATTCTTCCAAAGTCTTTGTCAAATTTTAAGTCATCAACCCAATTAATGTTCTTTGGAGAATCCGGAGTATCATCACCATGGGTGGGATACTCAGGATCTTCCAACTTCTGCACTTCAGACCAGTTTATGATAGGAGGTTCTTGATTCATAGGGTTTCTTCTATCTCCCTCATTAGGTTTCTTTTGTTGATTCCAATAAGGTTTAGGACCATAGGGCTGCCTATATCTATCCCCTTCTCTGTTCTTGGCTAGGTCCCTAGTTAGGAGAGTTAAGTTTTTCATCATTTCATGCATACTCTCCATCATTTCACTGGGCTCTTTGCTAGGTTCCTTACTTTTCTTAAACTTAGGTTCAGATCTGGAGGAAGAAGGTCCACTAATTAGGTCAAAGAAGTTTTGTTTTCCCATGGAGGCAGCATTTGCCTCAGCTTTCTTGGCGTTGTCTTGGGCTTCCTTCAAATTATTAGGGTCTTTGTCCTTTAGGTGGTAACCCAGGTAACCTTCATAAGCATTAAGGTAATGGATCAAGATGGCTTGGTCAAGGGGCCTTATGTTACTTGGGATGTTGGCAACAGTCCTATCAAAGCGCTGGTTAAATTCATGGACAGACTCATTCTCCTTCTTTTTGATGTCAAAAAGTTGGTGTAAAAGGAAACGCCCATCTAACTTGACTGACCACTCTTGCTTGAGTTTATCGGTGAATACATCATACCCATTGATTGATGATGAAGGCAAACGGTCAAACCATTTGCGAGCATCACCCTCCAAGGATGCAAAGAGACCCCTATTAAACACATCTCTTCCTCAGCCCCATATGCTTCCATATGAGCCCAAACATTGTCTATGGTGGTCCTCAATAGAGGTGGCACAGTTGCCATTGAATTTTGGGATCTTTTCAAAGTACTTGTCTGGCATACTATGGGGAGCACCCAAAATCTGAGAAAAGTCTAAGGGAGAAGCTCTAGCCTTATGACCAAAAGCACGAGCAACAGGAGGGTTGTTTTGGTTGTTGATACCGGAGTTTGATTGACCTTGTCCAGCCATTGGTTTGACTGGGTTTGAACTGGGGCTGTGATTAGGTGATAAAGGAGGAACCGGATTGAACAAAGGGGATCCTAAGGTACGGTTTGGAGAACCTGAGTTAACAAGTTTCCACAAGAAGTTGGTTGACTGGGTTCTAGGATCTCTTTTGTGATATGTAAGTGGGGTTCCTTCCATTGATTTGGATTTGATTTACTTCGCGTGTTGTAAGGATGACTATGAGCTCGCTCCTCAGCGGAGTCACGGTTAGGGAGTCGCCAGGTAGATTTTTGAGCTCTACTACAAGAGGTGTGTCGTTTAAAGTGCAGAAAGGTAGTGAGACACATAGATGTGTTGAACCAAGGTAGGCCCCTACCTCCCCGGCAACGGCGCCAAAAATGTTTAATGTTGGCAAAGAGGAACGGGAGGAGAGGGTTTTTGAAAAATATATGTCGAACCAGGGTAGGCCTCTACCTTCCCCGGCAACGGCGCCAAAAATGTTATCACACAACTTGTAGTTGCCCCTAGAGGTATCCCATCCGGGACGGTAGAGGAGACAGGCAACTAAAGAGGTGACCCAAGAGATGCCACGGTTCCCAATGCAATGTGGGAGTCACGTCAACCGAGGCACTCTTCGCTTTAGGTCAAGGTATAACTAGACCAAAGGGGGAGACCCTATACCACAATCACAGTTGATTGGACCCAAGCAAAGGTTTCAAAGGTGATGAATGATGAGTTACGGAAACCAATGCAAGTCTAAGTGGACCTAATGTTTAGGGCATGGTTGAAGGGGGTATCAAGGATAGTTAGTGTTTCAACCTATGTATGGTTTAGGCCACTTGATGGGGTATGATTATTAAGTATAGTACCATGTGTTTACACAAGTGGGTTCTTACTGCCTTGGGAAGTGTGAAATGGTTTTAGGTGGGCCCACAAGGTGAAGCTAAGTGTGAAGATGGTACTATAGGCTAGATCTAGGTTAGATCTACAAGTTAGAGTTGGTTCTTAGGGTTACCCATGTGTTAGATCTAGGGTTTGACACTAATTCCAAGAAGTGCGCCTTGCTTGGAGAAGGACTAGTGCCTTGTTGGATGGGCTAATGGGGTCAAGGAAGGATGTCAAAGTGTAGATCGGGACACCTAGAAGCCAAGTCAAGTGGTTTGGATGAGATCCAATGGTTGGATCTTACTAGATCTAGGTTTTTAGGTAATGACCAAAAGTGGACCCACGATTCCTTAAAACAAGGAATGCAATCCCCAAGGTGGATCGGGACAAAAGGATAGTCTAGACCTAGGTTTCAAGGCATGGGCATTCCAAATCCACAAAAATATCCAACACCCACTTCCTAGAAGTGGTCCAACTCACAACTCCCAAGGGGTGCGACTTTCTCAAGGAGAGGCAAAAAGGGGGTTTTGGTGGACCAAACCCAAGTCCAATGGCCACCAAAATGTAGATCCGGGGTGTTAGTACCCCGATCTATGTTCCTTCAAAGTTTCAAGTTAATCCAATGGGTAGATCTTAGTAGATCTAAGTTCAAGGTGCCAAGAAGGTCCAAAAGGGGGGTTTCAACCCCTCAAAACATGGAGAGATGTCCACAAGGTAGTTTCATCACCAAAGTAAGGATATGGGTATGTGTTATCAAGTGTCTAATTGTCAAATCAAGCGGGATCTCACATACCCATGTGCTAGATCTAGCCCAACAAGCCTCTCTCAAGGAAGTGCGCTTTAGGTCAAGGAGAGCTTTTGTCTTAGAAAATGGGTCAATTTCTTAGCCAATCACCACCAAACTATAGATCCAACTAGGGGTGGATGCTATAGAGGTGGGTTTCAATATCTTTTCAAATCGAGGGCTAGATCTTAGTAGATCTAAGAAATACCAAAAACAAGGGTTTTAATTTGATTAGGGTTTTTGTGATCTAGAAATTATGGAAGATTCAAGGAAGAGAAGATCATACCTCTTGGGACATACCTGGATGAAGAGATGAATGCTAGTTGAGACGAGGATTACTTTGCCAAAGATCAAATGGAGAATTGTTGAAGCCCTCTTGCCAAATCGATTTTTCCAAGCCACATGTGATTCCTTCTAACCTGTCAAGCCAAGGAGCAAAGCATCAATTAGTTTAACAAATTGAAGGTAGATGCAAGCAAGAGAGAGAAAAACATAGAATAGTTGACACAAAGGCAAAACCACTCCCTGTCAAACCCAAAACGACTTCTTCCAAGGTTGAAGGGCAAGCCTCCCCACCAATTCGCACTTGTCAAAGTCGCCCTCTCAACCTGCAAATAAAGTATGGCAAATACGCAAGATAGCTACAATAGATCCTCCAGTGCAATGGACAATAGCATTTACAATCGAAACAACCAACATCCACTCCAATCCAAGCATGTACTCCAAAAGATAGAAATTTTATTCCAAGAGCCAAGAGCCAAAAATCTCTAGATGAATTTTACAATGAGGGGGTCTCCTCCTTATATAGGATAATAAAGACCAAAACCCTAGATCTCAAAACCACTTTTTGAAATGAGTGGTTGAGATTAAAAGATCTCACAACATAATCAATGGCTAAGATGAATCCATAACATAATATCACATGGATCACTCAACATAACAATAGCGCCCTCACTAAATGGTACAATAGGGGGTGACGTCATCCCACAAGCGGGGTATAAAGTACAATAATCCACCTCATGATGACTAGGACATGATAAAATAAGCACATGGTGGGGCTAGGAGGTATAAATCCTTGCTAGCTCACCCCAAGGCACAATGAAATAATAAAAAATATGTCCAATATAATAATAATGACCAAAACTGTCCTCAGAATCCATGACAGTCGAGCAGTAAATGTCCTCCTGTGATCAATCTGGAGATACCCACATGGTGAAAAATGACTGGAAGATAGTGAGATCAACCTGGAAGACCTCTGTGAAAACCAAATGCCAAAACCTTGCCTCAATTGCCCAAATCGATTTCCTCAGTGACCACTTTATCCCATTTTTTAACTGCCTCGGGAACTGTGAAAGTGCCAAAACTGCCTCCTAGGGTGCTAGCGCTGTCCATCTGAGCCCACCAGGCTCTCCGGGAGGGGGGATAAATGGTAATAACAAGTGGCTGGACCACCCCCTCCATCATCAGCGCCCTAGGTGAACTGGCCTCTCGGGGCCCCTGCTGCTCAGGCTGGGAAATCAGCCCCAAATCTGGTCAACAAGTGTAAAACTGCATCAATCACTGTCAGAAGTGCCCGGAACTGAAAGATAGGTGTCTCAATGGATCCAGAAGACCCAAATCCACTAGGAATGAGTACTCATACACCCTGGGTTGCCCTAATGGGGCCAGCTGTAGGGTCCACCATATATGGACAATGTATAATCTGCTGATCTGTAATAATAATAACCTGCTGAACTGGATCAAACATCATCTGTATCATATGTCCATCATATGATATCATCATCAAACATGTGGGACCATAAATCATCACCAATAATCATCATACATGGTCCACATCATCACGGATCCCAAGAATATATATAATCAAGGATAAATCACATCAGTAGACTAAGACAATGCTTCTTTAATCACTTCATAGCTAAGCTCAAAGTATAAATTCCATTCAGTGGCAATAATTAAGTTAACATATTCCGTAGTTATATAAAATTACTTGCACCATAGTTCAAATGACAAACTTACCCATTGGACATGGTCAAACTGCTAGTAAAGGATGAAGGCTAGGAGCAAGGTTGGGCCAAGGGGTTTGACTTGTCTGACTTAACTCAAAAATACTTTGAACTGGGAGAAGGGGGAAGCTACAAACTCTGTGCTGGACAAAAGAACACGGGGAATGGCTGTGCCTCACAAATGGATAAGTTGTTTAGAGAGTGTTTATTCCACTTAGGCATCATGTCTACATCAAGTTGATCCAAGTTCATTAGGATCATTCAATTTATTTCCATGGCCTTTTTGGCCTACATAACCCTTCGGATTTCAGATGTGCTGAGAAGCACAACTAGTTGCAGCTTGCATCCAGGGCATGTTTTTCACATTTTCACAAGGTCAGCAATTGTTTAGATATAGCTTTTAAGAACTATTGCTTTTTGGACCTTTCTTATACTCTTCGAGGAGTATTTTTAGCTTTTCATTGCTCTTGCCCTTTTTTGTTTCCATGGGCGAATTTATTAAGTTTCCATAGGTAGAACATGAGCTTTCAGTTTTAGCCAACAACATCTCAAGTGACTAGGGGGAGTTCGAGCCACTGCCAAACATCGGGACAACCGACCAGAATGATGTAGGCCTACAATCCAACTCACCAAAGGCAAGTTCTGTCACCAACTCAGAGCCGAGACACTGAATAAACAGGGATGCGGTCCAAACACAGAGGTAGAAAAATGGGGAAGTCCTCAGTATCAGAAAGTCAAATAAGACAAGTCAGGGTTTAAAGTCAAACAGGAAGGTCATGTATGGATGGAGACAAGTGGATATGGAGCCTACACTAGCAGACAACAGGTGTCGGGAAAGACCATGAAGGTGAAATACCAGTAAGTTTTGTTAGATGACCTAAAAGTGCAAGCAATTGTCCATTTTAAGGTTTACAGTTCATTTTAAATAGTTTGCCACATCAGGAATAATATACCAAGCACATGCTATAATCATGACTAAATCAACAAGCTAATAATCCACTGTCAGTGAGAACATATCCATAGATCATACAACATCATCATAATAGCAATCATCATGCATCATCTGAAACACTGCTGAAGTACATCTCTAGGCACTGAACTGAAACTGTAATGGGATAAGTGGTCACATCAGTCATCCAATCTGAACTCTCAAGGCTCAGCCTTGACACAAGGTCATACAATATCTGAATAATGTACTGCTCTGATCATGAGTGATCCAATATATATAGCCATGCTCTGGAATAAATGAAGCTCTGGAATGTGCAGATATCTGCTATACAAGAATAGTAGCCCTGCTACTATGGTGTGATAACAAGAACCAAGCTTGGATTTGATTGCTAGTTTAAAGGAGGCGCCCACCATTGGCTTTAATGCCATCCAACAAACCATTCAATCATTGCCACATCACAAACTCGATTTTCCTATGAAGAAGGGCGAAATTCCTTAAGAAGGTTCCTTGCTGGTGACTGGATGGGTGACTGGATGGGCTTGGGGTTGATTGGAATCTTCCTTAATGCTCATTGCCATGTCATTTAGCCCTTTATTTTAATCAAATTTATTAATTTTGGAGAGATTTGGATTATCTCCAAAATAATCAATTTTATTATTTTAATTAATAATTTCTCTGTAAATGACTTTTCAGAGAAAATATTAATTACGGGGCGGAATTGACATCCGAAAGTTGGGTTTAGCTGCTCCATGGGTCATGTGTGATTTTTGGCTTATGAAACGAGCCATCAAACACTGAAAACGGACCCCGGATGACTGACATATTACAGACTCAAATTTCTCTATTTAAACTATAGAGAAATTTAATTAAAATTTAAAAATAATTAAATAATTAAAAACCCCAATTCCGATGCGTCCGGTAAATTTTTTTCGAAATTTTTTCTGGGGGTCCTAGAGACCTAGGACATGACCAAAACCTATTCTAATAGTGTCTAGTAGGTTTATACATTATAGTTGGACCCTAATAACCCCCCCATGGCCAAATTTCCAAAATCGGGCATTCCAGCTTTGGAGGAAGCGGGAGAAAAACCAAGAGATTATATTTCGCCTGAAGCAAAGTATAATCTGACGGTGAAAAAACTCCCTGGAATACCTTAGTTGTTTAATCCAGTCATGGGAGACCGAGCCACTCATACCCTACTAGCACACTGATACAAACCCCCATGGGGCCATGGTCATGTCGACTCAAAAACAAAACTGGCTAGCCAAAACTGGCTAGACCCAAATACAATGAAACCCAGATACTCTGGAAGTGAACACTGATGTGTTCCAACACTGGCGACTCAATAAGGTTTCAACTATTGTACAAATCAGTTGATAACAGAGCCTACACTAGCAGACAACTGGTGTCGGGGAAAGACCATGTCTATGTAAGGTGAAAAACCAGTAAGTTTTGTTAAATGACCTAAAAGTGCAAGCAATTGTCCATTTTATGATTTACAGTTCATTTTAAATAGTTTGCCACATCAGGAATAATATACCAAGCATATGCTATGATCATGACTAAATCAACAAGATAATAATCCACAGTCAGTGAGAACATATCCATAGATCATACAACATCATCATAATAATAATCATCATGCATCATCTGAAACACTGCTGAAATACATCTCTAGGCACTGAACTGAAACTGTAATGGGATAAGTGGTCACATCAGTCATCAAATCTGAACTCTCAAGGCTCAGCCTTGACACAAGGTCATAAAATCTGAATAATATACTGCTCTGATCATGAGTGATCCAAAATATATAGCCATGCTCTGGAATAAAGGAAGCTCTGGAATGTGCAGATATCTGTTGTACAAGAATAGTAGCCCTGCTACTATGGTGTGATAACATAACCCATCCAACAAGGCACTAGTCTTCCTTAAGCAAATCACACTCCTTGGGGATTGTGTCAAACCTTAGATCCAGTAAGTGGGTACTCCTAATCTCAAATTAAATTCATAGATCTACTCATTACATATCCTCTAGTGCCAATTGCATCCCTTAATTTCACCTTGCGGGTCCACTTTAAGCCATTTCACATATCCCAATAAAGTAGGACCCACTTGTGTAACACATGGTACTATACCTTGTCATTATAACTAATCATGTGGCCTAAATTATACATTGGTTGAAACACTAATCATTTCTCAAACCACCTTCAACCATACTTTAATTTTTAGGTCCACTTTACCTTGCATTGGTTTCCGTAACTTACCATTTACTCATCCCTAGGAACCTTTGTTTGGGACCAATCATCTTTGATTGGTTATAGGGTCTTGTTATCACATATATAGTAGCCGGGCTACCATACATTATTTTTCTCATTCCAGTACACTATTGAGCCAGTTCCCTTGCATTTGAGATGTCGAGATGAGCATCTAGATCGGATCACTATCAGATTGTGGACAGCAGTTATATTCCCCATGCCATGACTGAGTTTCAGGACACTCAGAGAGATGCCCGATATAGCCATTATGCCATTGGTACAGAGCAGACAGTAGTGCCCAGAGTTACAGCAGCAGTTCCAGAGGACAGATGATGGTACAGGTTGATGTGCATTCAGGTATATGACTCAGCAGGTATATTACGGTGTTATGGTTAGATTGCTTTTATACTTATTCTTATAGCATGTCTTAGCACTTAGTGTCATGATCTGGCGATCATATAGATACATGGACCTGATTGACCTATTATTTATATTATATTGTCCCTACTCAGACTTAGAAGTTCACTATTCATACTCATTGGTTTTACCCTCCCTAGGGAGAATAGAGGTGATCATTACACCATACTTTGGCTTGCTAGTGTTGGCTCCATCATTTCATTGTCTTCATCCATCCATGGCCTACCTTTTAGATTATCACCCTGATTTGCTACTTGACTAGTGACATGGAGGACCTTTCCCCACTGTAGCCTCTGTATTGGATGAGCTTCCCTGTTTATTGTGTCTCGGCTCTGAGTTGGTGACAAAACTTACCTATGGTGAGTTGGAGTTCCTTGAGAATTCCCCCTAGTCACTAAAGTTGTGTTGGCTAAACCTGAAACTTTTAGTGCTGCCATCAATACAAAATCTGGAAAAATCAAATGCTATATCTTGTATATGAAAGAAATGCCAAATGAAAATGGCCATGAAAAATAAAATGTTATATCTTTTGGAAAAATAAATACCTAGGTAAACAAGCTGTCCATGACACACCTAGAAGTGCTCAGGTAAACAAGTGCCTTAAAAACACACCTGCAGCAGAAAGCCTAAAAATAAATGTAAATCTATGCAATGTGTTTGTAAACACACATAGATCAAGGCTATGGAAACCCCAGGCCCAAAAAGCAATGGAACTTAAATGTTATATCTAAACAATTGCTGGCCTTGCTTGTATTATGGATTGTGCGCATCTGTGAAGGTAAATAAACCCTCTTTAAACAACTCATCCATTTGTGAGACACCGCCATTCCCTGTGTTATTGCTCATTCAGTATATACTATGGTGTATATTCCCTTTCCCTTGCCAAAGTGTCACAAAGTCAAGTTAGTCAGGTCATCCCTTAGCCTAGCCATTTATTTCAGCCTTCACCCTTCACTAGCAAATTGATCACAACTATGAAGTGAGTATGATCCTGAAAGTCTAGTCTGAGTAATAATAATAACTAACGACACTATCTATTTGGATTTAGATCGCCAGTCATGATTACTCTGTGTTATAGAAGCTATTTGAATAAATTGTAAAGCATGTATTAACCTTGACACCTGCAGCAGCTATGGATGATAGTCTGAGTTGTATTTGGTCTTGATTAGACCTAGTTTGACCATGGAGGACCATGGGACATGAGATGTTGGACCTTATGATGATATGGATAGGTGATATATGGTCCATGTACACATACAGGATGATTCTATGCAGCAGCTACAGGGTTATGATGATGATTCTTGGGATACAGCAGTGTTTGGTCATTTACAGATCATTATTATTGGCCTTGTTCCGGTACATTGGATATTTATTTTGATCATGCAGAGATTCATATGGTGTATGAGTACACATCTTGGATGGATTTGGACCTTCTGAGTCCAATGGGACAGTTTGTTTTCAGTTCCGGGTACTTACAGTGATGATTTAGCCTCAGTAGGCTGTCCTAGTGCAGTTTTGGTCTATTGGAGGCCCTGTCGGAGCAGAGATGACTTTTATCCGGATGACCTAGGGCGCTGATGATGGAGGGGGTGGTCCAGCCACTTGTTTTTACCATATTACCCCCCTCCCGGACACATTGGTACCCTCACCTTGACAGCGCCATCACTCCAGGAGGCAGTTTGGGCAGTTTCACGTTTCCCGAGGCAGTTTAGGATTGGTAGAAATGGCTATTGAGGAAATCGATTTGGGCTACTGAGGCAAAGTTATGGCATGGGATGATCAGTGATGATAGATCGGGACCTTCCACACCTCCTCCTGCAGTTTCAGCTTCATCGGGGCCCGCATCCATCACTTATGGCACTTTCTGTGGATTTTTTTGGGTCTTTTGAGGACCACGACTTCACCTTGGAGGACCACGACTTCACCTTGGAGGCACGATTTGGTACTTTCATGATTATTTATTGGTTATTGTGCCATGGGGATTGACCAAGGAGGGATAAAATTACCCCTTGGACCCACCATGAGCCTCTTATGATATTTTGTCATCATGATTTGGTGGGATTCCCCTCTCCTAGGGCGACTTTGTCCACTTATGTTATATTTTATGTGTGATCCATGTATTATGTTGTTGAGCTCATCTCAACCATTGATTAGACATTTGTATCTTTTAATCTTAGCCACTCATTCAAAAAGTGGTTAGGGTTTTGGTGCCTCTCCTTCCTATTTAAAGGAGAGAGCCTCTCATTGTAAGGGGTCTTTGGCTCTTGGATTATTGGTATAGAAAAATATTCTTGTGGAAATTCTTGTGGTCTCCTTTGCATCTGGTGTTCTTAGATGGTGATTGGAAAGTCTATTGCAACCTAGCATTTGGAAATTGTGGTAAGATCTATCTTTGTTTGGAAATCATTGTTTGTCTACAGGAGGGCGACTTCAACAAGGGCGATTTTGCAAGGCTTCTTCAAATCGACTTTCTTGGCATTCGCTTGTATCAGGGGGTTATCATTAGTATCATTGTGATCTATGCTATCTTTCTGTTACTTCTTTTGTGGCATTAGTCTTATCTCTTGATGCATCAAATCTGATATTGTTGACGTTTGTTGTGCAGGAGAGAGGGCGCATTGGCTTCTTGGACTAAATCGATTTGCATAGAGACTACCTCAAAGCTTCCAAATTGATCGGGATTGCATAGATCATCATCATCAAGGCATCTACAAGGTTATCCAGGTAAGATCCACAGGTTTGTTTCTCTTTCCTTTATCCAATCCATTGACATAATTCATAAATTGTTAAAACCCTAAATACTTCAAAACCCCTATTTTACATTTTGTCAGATCTACCAAGATCTAGTGGGTTGTTGGGCATGATATTGAAAACCCACCTCTATAGCATCCACGGCATCCCGGATCTATAGTTTGGTGTGGATTGGCTCCCGTTTGATCCCTCTCCCAAGCCAACCTAGCTTCTCCCAAGGAAGGCGCACTTCACCATTTGAGCAGGTTGACCTAGATCTAAGCGATGGGTGTTTGAGATTTCACTTGATTTGACATCTACACATCAAATAACATACACCCAGGTTGTCCCTTTCTTGAAAATCACCTTGTGGGCCCCATTCCACATTTTAAGGGATTTAATCCCCATTTTGGACCACTTGGAACACTAAAACTCAGATCTATAAAGATCTAACCGGTGGATTGCCACAAAATTATAGATCCATATCCCTACTTGATTGATCTATCCGGATCTAAAGTTTGGATGCCATCCGACATGATTTGACCCACCTAAACCCCAATTCAAGCCTCCTTAGGGAAAGTCGCACCACCTTGGAGAAGTGAGTTCACTCACTTCGAGGAACTGGGTACTTGAGATTTTTGCAGATCCGGATTCAGAATAATTCAAAACCTAGGTCTAGACTGTCACTTTGTCAAATCTTGCCTTGGGGATTGCATTCCTTGTTTTTAGGGATTGTGGTCCACTTGGGTCAAACCTAGATCTAGACACATTTATCCATCAAGGCCTATACTGTCCACTTATCTCATGTTGTAGGAGTCCTAAACCATAAAGTCAACCCTACTTTGACTCCACTTCCCAATTCCCAAGGCACTGGTTTATCTCCAAGTCAACCCACTCTCCTAGATTGTTGGATTGACTTGTGGTTTGACTTTTGCATGGTGAACTATACCTTTGAGGACATCATGGACTATGGTCAAGATTGTCTCATGTACTAGTTAGCCCCAGTCTGACCCCTAAACAACCCTGCACTGGACACGGTTCCCAAGGCAGTGGATCTTTTGACATTGACCTAGTACACTAGCCCTAGATCTCACTTTAAACATTGTAAGTCACTCTCACATCAACTATGAATCAAAGCTACATCTATTGAACCCCTCACTTGACTTGTGACTTCATCCTTAGGTCTAGGATAAACCATACACCTAACTTCACTTGGAAATACCCTGATTTGGTGTCTTGGTTTTGATCTCTCCTGTCGGGAGTAGATCGGGTCTCCCCCTTTGTTGTCTGGGCTAGATAACATAAAGTGAAGGTTGCCTCGACTGGCGTGACAACCATATACATTGGAGGTCGAGGTGATCGTGGTTGCACCTTTCAAGTTGCCCTTCCCTATTGCCATCCATGACTGGATCCTTCCATAGGGGTAACTACAGTTTAGGTGATAACATATTGGCGCCGTTGCCGGGGATCGAACCCGGGTCACCCGCGTGACAGGCGGGAATACTCACCACTATACTACAACGACACATATCTTGGTAGAAGAGTTAAATCTACCTGGCGACTCCCAATCGTGACTCCGCTGAGGAGCGAACTCATTTACATCCCTATAAACAGATCTTATCGTTATCTAGAACCCATGGGGTGTATCATTTTGTTTTCAAGTTCTTAAATTTAAAAATAAATATAAAAATATAAAAAAATAAAAAATAAAATTATTATCCATGGCTGCTTCTGAGCGACCTAGAACTTTCGGTCGTTTAAAAGCCTTTGACTTCTCTAAAATTTATGGGGCACCTCATCCTATGCCAAACAATTTTAATCAAAGATTACCTCGTTTCAATGGAAGCGATGGTGTTTCAATTATAAATCATTTGTATGATCTTTGGTATTATATGGATAGTTTGGGAACAACCGAGGAGGATGTTCTAATGAGGGCCTTGGGTTCATCTCTAGAGGGAAATGCTCGGATATGGTTTGATTATCTAGCACCGGGATCCATCACCGGGTATGACATGTTCCAACAGTTGCTAGTAAGTCAATGGAAAGAAACAATTGGTGAATCTATGGAAGGGCAATCAGACGATGAATGTATTGATGAAAATCAACTTGATGAAGATGATGAATATTACGATAATGAGTTAACTAACGATTGTTCTTATCAAAGTAATTCCTCTTCTCCTGAACCAATTGAGTCCCATGATGAGGTAATGTATGACACTGAGCAAATTTCAACCCCTCAGGATTATTGCCTTAATATTGACATAAGAGGGGAACTTATGAGAATTTTATCATCATTACCTGAAGAAGTTTCAGATGAAGAGGATGATTCCAATGATTTCCATCAAGAAGCATCCATGGTTGAGTCTTCCATTAGTGAATCTTTTGAAAATATTGTTGAGATACCTTTTCATAATCCTTGTGTAATTGATGATTTTTCTTACCATGACACTGAAGAAGAAAGTAGGGACAACAACCAAGTTTCTTTAGAAGCCAATGATCATCCTGTTTTTAAAGATCAATTTTATGAAAATGTTCAAATGGTTGTTAATCAATTGGTCAATGCTATTCCTGATAAATTATCGTCATATGAATTTAGTGATGAATCAATTGAAGAGAAGTCTCATGATGATGGGTTGGTGAATCAAACTAATCAAGAGTTTTCCTTAATCAAATCCTCAAATCAATATCTTAATGTTTATGGGAAGCTCGGAAATAATCCTTCTCTTAACTCATCCAATGGTTATAATTTTTCCAATTCAATTTTTATTAAGGATTGTCTTTTTCAATTGTTGGGGTGGGGTGCTCGCAATAAGTTCTGTCCTTTTTCTAAAAAAATTGGGTCAATAAATTTTCAATCCGCCCCCCCATCTAATTTTTCTAAGTCTACTTTGAATTTGTGGTTTGGTAAATCTTTGAATGTTGAAATTTTCAAACCAGAGTCTAGGTATTGTCGCATAAATGGAGATACAGAGTTTTCTTTTCCCTTTCAGTTATCTTTAACAAATAACATTTTTAAATCTTCTTGGTGGCTGGAAGGGGTATATGAAGATCAATTTCATCGATTTTCCATCCTTAAACAACAAGTGGGGCTAATCTCAATCTTAATTTTATTCCACAATTTATCCCTACTTGGTTTATGCATCATTCCTGGAGCTCTCAGAATTAAATATCATGGTCAGGTAGATGAGGAAAGCCTTTTGAAACAAGGGGAGTTAAATTTGTTATCACATCTTTTTCATCCATATATTTTGAATAATAACTTGCACAATTTTTATGACCCTATCAATTCTTGGATGGAGGAGGTTTGCAGTAATCAGTCTTTCCCTTTGCATAATTTCATTTTGCACCATTCAACTCCTTTCTCAATTTTTGAACAAGTCAGGAAAGTTGTGCTATCTATTTCATTAATCCTTAATCTAGCCTTGACTCGTTCTTTAAGCAAAAATCAAAGAAGAATTATTAACTTATTTGATGAATGGTTGCACTGGATTTATGATTTTACCTAACATTTGTGATGAGTGGTTAGATTAGGGTAGGTAGGAAACCAAATAAGCCTACTTAGGCAGTAGTTAGTCTTTTCTAGCCATTGAGTCTGGCACCTTCTTAGTCTCTAAGCTCCTTTGTAAGCTCCTAGTTTAATGAGTACCTGTCACTTTTTCTTTTCCTGCACAATAAAACTCAAATTTTGCAAATTATGTTAATTTACTTTCTGCATTTATATTTTATGCATTTATATTTCTGACATAGAGTAGATTTTATTTCAGTTGATTTTATATTTTCCCACACATGCGGCATGAGGTATTTTGTTTAGATGTTTGTGAATGCAGAAAATAGGTTACAAGAATAAAAGCTGGAAATAAAATGGTAGAGTGCTGGATCGTGGATTCGAGTAGCAGAGTTCGAGGACCAGAGATTCTGAGGTTCTCAAGCACTCATTTCAGCAGAGCACTTGTCCCAGCCGGAGCCAGATGTTATCACATATATAGTAGCCGGGCTACCATACATTATTTTTCTCATTCCAGTACACTATTGAGCCAGTTCCCTTGCATTTGAGATGTCGAGATGAGCATCTAGATCGGATCACTATCAGATTGTGGACAGCAGTTATATTCCCCATGCCATGACTGAGTTTCAGGACACTCAGAGAGATGCCCGATATAGCCATTATGCCATTGGTACAGAGCAGACAGTAGTGCCCAGAGTTACAGCAGCAGTTCCAGAGGACAGATGATGGTACAGGTTGATGTGCATTCAGGTATATGACTCAGCAGGTATATTACGGTGTTATGGTTAGATTGCTTTTATACTTATTCTTATAGCATGTCTTAGCACTTAGTGTCATGATCTGGCGATCATATAGATACATGGACCTGATTGACCTATTATTTATATTATATTGTCCCTACTCAGACTTAGAAGTTCACTATTCATACTCATTGGTTTTACCCTCCCTAGGGAGAATAGAGGTGATCATTACACCATACTTTGGCTTGCTAGTGTTGGCTCCATCATTTCATTGTCTTCATCTATCCATGGCCTACCTTTTAGATTATCACCCTGATTTGCTACTTGACTAGTGACATGGAGGACCTTTCCCCACTGTAGCCTCTGTATTGGATGAGCTTCCCTGTTTATTGTGTCTCGGCTCTGAGTTGGTGACAAAACTTACCTATGGTGAGTTGGAGTTCCTTGAGAATTCCCCCTAGTCACTAAAGTTGTGTTGGCTAAACCTGAAACTTTTAGTGCTGCCATCAATACAAAATCTGGAAAAATCAAATGCTATATCTTGTATATGAAAGAAATGCCAAATGAAAATGGCCATGAAAAATAAAATGTTATATCTTTTGGAAAAATAAATACCTAGGTAAACAAGCTGTCCATGACACACCTAGAAGTGCTCAGGTAAACAAGTGCCTTAAAAACACACCTGCAGCAGAAAGCCTAAAAATAAATGTAAATCTATGCAATGTGTTTGTAAACACACATAGATCAAGGCTATGGAAACCCCAGGCCCAAAAAGCAATGGAACTTAAATGTTATATCTAAACAATTGCTGGCCTTGCTTGTATTATGGATTGTGCGCATCTGTGAAGGTAAATAAACCCTCTTTAAACAACTCATCCATTTGTGAGACACCGCCATTCCCTGTGTTATTGCTCATTCAGTATATACTATGGTGTATATTCCCTTTCCCTTGCCAAAGTGTCACAAAGTCAAGTTAGTCAGGTCATCCCTTAGCCTAGCCATTTATTTCAGCCTTCACCCTTCACTAGCAAATTGATCACAACTATGAAGTGAGTATGATCCTGAAAGTCTAGTCTGAGTAATAATAATAACTAACGACACTATCTATTTGGATTTAGATCGCCAGTCATGATTAATCTGTGTTATAGAAGCTATTTGAATAAATTGTAAAGCATGTATTAACCTTGACACCTGCAGCAGCTATGGATGATAGTCTGAGTTGTATTTGGTCTTGATTAGACCTAGTTTGACCATGGAGGACCATGGGACATGAGATGTTGGACCTTATGATGATATGGATAGGTGATATATGGTCCATGTACACATACAGGATGATTCTATGCAGCAGCTACAGGGTTATGATGATGATTCTTGGGATACAGCAGTGTTTGGTCATTTACAGATCATTATTATTGGCCTTGTTCCGGTACATTGGATATTTATTTTGATCATGCAGAGATTCATATGGTGTATGAGTACACATCTTGGATGGATTTGGACCTTCTGAGTCCAATGGGACAGTTTGTTTTCAGTTCCGGGTACTTACAGTGATGATTTAGCCTCAGTAGGCTGTCCTAGTGCAGTTTTGGTCTATTGGAGGCCCTGTCGGAGCAGAGATGACTTTTATCCGGATGACCTAGGGCGCTGATGATGGAGGGGGTGGTCCAGCCACTTGTTTTTACCATATTACCCCCCCTCCCGGACACATTGGTACCCTCACCTTGACAGCGCCATCACTCCAGGAGGCAGTTTGGGCAGTTTCACGTTTCCCGAGGCAGTTTAGGATTGGTAGAAATGGCTATTGAGGAAATCGATTTGGGCTACTGAGGCAAAGTTATGGCATGGGATGATCAGTGATGATAGATCGGGACCTTCCACACCTCCTCCTGCAGTTTCAGCTTCATCGGGGCCCGCATCCATCACTTATGGCACTTTCTGTGGATTTTTTTGGGTCTTTTGAGGACCACGACTTCACCTTGGAGGACCACGACTTCACCTTGGAGGCACGATTTGGTACTTTCATGATTATTTATTGGTTATTGTGCCATGGGGATTGACCAAGGAGGGATAAAATTACCCCTTGGACCCACCATGAGCCTCTTATGATATTTTGTCATCATGATTTGGTGGGATTCCCCTCTCCTAGGGCGACTTTGTCCACTTATGTTATATTTTATGTGTGATCCATGTATTATGTTGTTGAGCTCATCTCAACCATTGATTAGACATTTGTATCTTTTAATCTTAGCCACTCATTCAAAAAGTGGTTAGGGTTTTGGTGCCTCTCCTTCCTATTTAAAGGAGAGAGCCTCTCATTGTAAGGGGTCTTTGGCTCTTGGATTATTGGTATAGAAAAATATTCTTGTGGAAATTCTTGTGGTCTCCTTTGCATCTGGTGTTCTTAGATGGTGATTGGAAAGTCTATTGCAACCTAGCATTTGGAAATTGTGGTAAGATCTATCTTTGTTTGGAAATCATTGTTTGTCTACAGGAGGGCGACTTCAACAAGGGCGATTTTGCAAGGCTTCTTCAAATCGACTTTCTTGGCATTCGCTTGTATCAGGGGGTTATCATTAGTATCATTGTGATCTATGCTATCTTTCTGTTACTTCTTTTGTGGCATTAGTCTTATCTCTTGATGCATCAAATCTGATATTGTTGACGTTTGTTGTGCAGGAGAGAGGGCGCATTGGCTTCTTGGACTAAATCGATTTGCATAGAGACTACCTCAAAGCTTCCAAATTGATCGGGATTGCATAGATCATCATCATCAAGGCATCTACAAGGTTATCCAGGTAAGATCCACAGGTTTGTTTCTCTTTCCTTTATCCAATCCATTGACATAATTCATAAATTGTTAAAACCCTAAATACTTCAAAACCCCTATTTTACATTTTGTCAGATCTACCAAGATCTAGTGGGTTGTTGGGCATGATATTGAAAACCCACCTCTATAGCATCCACGGCATCCCGGATCTATAGTTTGGTGTGGATTGGCTCCCGTTTGATCCCTCTCCCAAGCCAACCTAGCTTCTCCCAAGGAAGGCGCACTTCACCATTTGAGCAGGTTGACCTAGATCTAAGCGATGGGTGTTTGAGATTTCACTTGATTTGACATCTACACATCAAATAACATACACCCAGGTTGTCCCTTTCTTGAAAATCACCTTGTGGGCCCCATTCCACATTTTAAGGGATTTAATCCCCATTTTGGACCACTTGGAACACTAAAACTCAGATCTATAAAGATCTAACCGGTGGATTGCCACAAAATTATAGATCCATATCCCTACTTGATTGATCTATCCGGATCTAAAGTTTGGATGCCATCCGACATGATTTGACCCACCTAAACCCCAATTCAAGCCTCCTTAGGGAAAGTCGCACCACCTTGGAGAAGTGAGTTCACTCACTTCGAGGAACTGGGTACTTGAGATTTTTGCAGATCCGGATTCAGAATAATTCAAAACCTAGGTCTAGACTGTCACTTTGTCAAATCTTGCCTTGGGGATTGCATTCCTTGTTTTTAGGGATTGTGGTCCACTTGGGTCAAACCTAGATCTAGACACATTTATCCATCAAGGCCTATACTGTCCACTTATCTCATGTTGTAGGAGTCCTAAACCATAAAGTCAACCCTACTTTGACTCCACTTCCCAATTCCCAAGGCACTGGTTTATCTCCAAGTCAACCCACTCTCCTAGATTGTTGGATTGACTTGTGGTTTGACTTTTGCATGGTGAACTATACCTTTGAGGACATCATGGACTATGGTCAAGATTGTCTCATGTACTAGTTAGCCCCAGTCTGACCCCTAAACAACCCTGCACTGGACACGGTTCCCAAGGCAGTGGATCTTTTGACATTGACCTAGTACACTAGCCCTAGATCTCACTTTAAACATTGTAAGTCACTCTTACATCAACTATGAATCAAAGCTACATCTATTGAACCCCTCACTTGACTTGTGACTTCATCCTTAGGTCTAGGATAAACCATACACCTAACTTCACTTGGAAATACCCTGATTTGGTGTCTTGGTTTTGATCTCTCCTGTCGGGAGTAGATCGGGTCTCCCCCTTTGTTGTCTGGGCTAGATAACATAAAGTGAAGGTTGCCTCGACTGGCGTGACAACCATATACATTGGAGGTCGAGGTGATCGTGGTTGCACCTTTCAAGTTGCCCTTCCCTATTGCCATCCATGACTGGATCCTTCCATAGGGGTAACTACAGTTTAGGTGATAACAGGTCTCCCCCTAGGTCTTGATTTATCTAGATCTAAAGTGAAGAGTGCCTCGGTTGACATGACTCCCACCTTGCATTGGGAACCGTCGCATCTCTTGGGTCACCTCTTTAGTTCTCCATCTCCTTTACCGTTCCGGATGGGATACCACTAGGGGCAACTACAAGTTGTGTGATAACAGGCCCCTTGATCAAGCTATTTTGATTCATTACCTCAATGCATATGAAGGTTACCTTGGTTACCATCTGAGAGACAAAGACCCTGGTAGTTTGAAAATAACACAAGATAATGCTAGTAAGGCCGAAGCAAATGCTGCTTCCATGGGAAAGCAAAATTTCTTTGACCTGATTAGTGGATCTTCTTCCAGATCTGAGCCTAAGTTTAAGAAAGGTAAAGAGCCTAGTAAATATCCCAATGAAATGATGGAAAGCATGCATGAAATGATGAAGAATTTGACTCTCCTGACTAGGGATCTAACTAAGAACAAAGAAGCTGAAAGGTATAGGCAGCCCTATGGTCCCAACCCTTATTGGAATCAACAAAAGAAACCTAATGAAGGTGATAGAAGAAACCCTGTAGGCCAAGCTTCACCTGAACCTCCTATCATAAACTGGTCAGAAGAACAAAGGTCGGACAATCCTGAGTATCCCACCCAAGGTGATGATGCTCCGGACTCTCCAAAGAATATTAACTGGGTAGACAACATAGATGAGGACTTTGGAAGAATCTTGATTGATCATGAGGAAGAGTCCATAGATGAACTCAATCCTAGTATTCTCATTTTCACTACAGAACAAGCCAGTAGTAGCAGTCAAGCCCCTCCTAGAACCTATCAACGAAGAAAGGATGGCCAAAAGCCTACACCTTTCAATGAAAAGAGAAGTAGTGAGGTGCCTAGTCCAGTGAGTGAGCCAATCCCTCTTCCTGAGTATGACTTGGATATTAATATCGAAAGAGAATTGGACAAAGTTATGCATAACATTCCACTCACTGAGTTAATGAAAATCCCTTCTATAAAAGAGCAAGTGACAGAGTTTTTTGAGAACATCCCTGAGACTGTCACAAGTAATGGTGAAGATTCATCTCTTCAAAACCCAGCACCTAGTGCCATGGTTGATGAAGAGGAGGACCCTCCCATTAACATCCAAACTGCTTTATATGAGAGGAAGAATGGTGGTCACCAACCTTTTTATCTTACACTTCGCATCGGTGACACCCTTCTTCATAATTGTATGTTGGATTCTGGTGCCTCCATGAATGTGATGCCTTTGCAAGTCATGGAAGCCATGGGATTAAAGATAACTAGGCCTTATGGGAACGTTTGTGGGATTGACTCTAAACCAGATAAGTCTTTGGCTTGATTAAAAACTTGAGGGCCGACCTGTTTTCATGCCCCGACATATCCATGCTAATGGACATAGTAGTTATAGATCTCCCTCCATCCTATGGTATGCTCCTTTGTAGGAAGTGGTCCGCTGGGCTAGGGGGACATCTTCAAATGGATTTATCATATGCTACTATCCCCAACTCTTATGGGTCATTGGTTAGGGTATATCGGGAACCTTTTTATGATGGTCATCTTGAGAATTACGAGGATTGTGTAAGGAACACTTTTGGTGAGGGTGGGTTATTACCTGAAGGTATCTTCATGGTCATGGGTGGCCACAATGATGATCCTAGTTCAGAATGGGAAAACATTTGGAGATCATAGTTCTTCTGAGGAAGAAAGGGAAAGACTATTATTGTTAGAGAAACAAACCTTGAGTCATTTCGGGGTGAAGTGTCGGAAGAACTTAGGACTTTAAATCAACCTAGTAGTGTAGGGCCACACATTGAACAACCTGAGCCCACTACTCAACTAAACACTTCTGAGGTAAACTTTGATCAGATAAGAAGAGGTGAGTATATACCTAGTATAGTACATGAGTGGTTATTCCTAGTTGACCTTAACACAGAAAGAGGAAGACAAGGCTTACCTCACATCACTCCTTGGGCAAATAACAATGAAGAAACACATTTTCCCTCTTTTGAGGGGAATGATGAACCAATTGATTATCACTTTTCTGATGTTCCTGATCATCTATCCCATTTGTCCTTGGAAGATGGGGTCTTGAGGCAAGTGAATGACAACTCCATGAGTTGGAAAGAAATGCCTTAACCCATGATGCCCCTGGGGAGGATTTTTCTTTGAATAATCTAGCTATTTTTCAGGAAGAACTGGCCGAGCCAAGTTCGCCTCCACATTATCCTAGCTTCTTGCTTCCTAGTGAGTTACCTATTGGTGAAGAAGATATGAACTCCACAGATTCATTTCACTCTCCTACTTCTTCACCAACATCTTTAGATACAGGAACTCATAGTATGCCTAGCACGGTTTCTAGCCATTTGTCCCTTCCTATTGACCAACTTTCAGTTTTAGAGAGTATGACCATTCCTCTCCCATCTGGAGAAGGTAGTAGCAAAAGTATTGAAAACCATAACCTACCACCTCCAGACTATGTGGAAGTAGATAAGAATATTGATAAAGACTTTTGGACCATAGGGGAAACTCCAAAATATATCATTCACCCACATGTTGAAGAACCAAGAGTAGTGAATCCTCCTGAGAGGGTTAGAGAGGTCCTGATTAGAAGCATAGTTGTACCTTTAGACGGTGGGTCTCCTACATTTGATGGTTTTCCTCCTGATAGGGTTTCAAGATGTGTAACACCTCAACCGCGCAGCAATTCTGACATTCAACCTATTCCTAAACGTGTTATTGAAGTCATCCCTCAATCTGTAAATCGCCGAAGATTCGAAATTGGTGATAGGGTCGTAATGCCTAATGATTTATTCTATATACGATCCAGGGGATCAGGTGATTTTTGGGTTGGTCCGCTCACTATGAGCGCTGCATGGGTGAGATGTGTTTTCTCACCACTGGGACTGGCCAACGTATCTTACTCCCTATCAACCAGAGGGAGTTAAGGGACTATCATCCCTAATCTTCCTTACTATGCCTTGCCTTGCCTGTTTAGAGTAGGTAGCTTCTGAATAAGATCACTTGAGCAATAGGATTTGTGTGCTTTTTCTTTTATGTGTGATGAGTATTGCCCCTTTTCTTTTCTGCTTGGAGTGTCTGCTTGTTTTTGTGTTTGATTGAGTTGAGCCTTGCTCCTTCCTAAGCTTGTCTCTTCTCCTGCATGCATTAAAGAATTTTTAATTTCCGTTTACATTTTTGGCTGCCTGTGCAAGTGATATTGCCTGCTTGAAAACGTTTTCTTGTCCTCGTGCACAGTAATAAAAAAATAATGAATGATGAACAAATGATATATGCTATGTTAGTTTAAATTTTTCTTTTATGCATTTCAGTTTCTATTTTAGAGTAGATTTCATTTTCAGTTTTATTTTATATTTGTTCCATATATGCTCCATGAGGAATTCTAGTGTTTGTGAGCGCAGGTACAGGTGCAAAATAAAAGCTGAAAGCAAGGATGGTGCAGTGCTAGATTGAAGATTGATGCAAAGCAGATCGAGACCAAAGATTCTGAGGTTCTCAAGCGCTCTCTCCCTTAGAGCACTTGTCCCAGCTGGAGCCAGATGTTATCACACCATAGTAGCAGGGCTACTATGCTTGCTTAGCAGATATCTGCACGTTCCAGAGCTTCCACTATTCAGAGCTTGGCTATGATGATTGTATATTTTGAGATTAGTCATGATTAGAGCAGTGTATTATTCAGACTTATGTTAGACGTTGTGTCAAGGCTGAGCCTTGAGAGTTCAGATTTGATGATCGATGTGACCCTTTATCCCATGCAGATTCAGTTCAGTGCCTAGAGACATATTGCAGCAGTTTTTTCAGATGATATATGATGATTATTCTTGTGATGATGTTGTATGACTTATGGATGTTTTATCACTGACTATGGATTATTATCTTGTAGATTTAGTCATGTTCACAGCATCTGCTTGGTATATTATTCCTGATGTGGCAAACTATTTAAAATGAACTCTAAAATGAACATTTACTTGCACATTTAGGTTGTTTAACAAAACTCACTGGTTTACCACCTTACATAGATATGGTCTTTCCTGACACCAGTTGTCTGCTAGTTTAGGCTCCATATTCACTTGACTCCATCCATACATGACTTTCCTTATTTGACTGTAAACCCTGACCTATCTCATTTGACTTTCTGATACTGAGGACTTCCCCATTTTTCTACCTCTGTGTTTGGATCGCATCCCTGTATGTTTAGTGTCTCAGCTCTAAGTTGGTGACAAAACTCGCCTTTGGTGAGTTGGATTGTAGGCCCAAATCATTCTGGTCGGTTGTCCCGATGTTTGGCATTGGCTCGAACTCCCCCTAGTCACTTGAGATGTTGTTGGCTAAAACTGAAAGCTCATGTAATACTTATGGAAACTTATAAATTCGCCCTTGGAAACTAAAAAGGGCAAGAGCGATGAACTGCTAAAAATACTCCTCGAAGAGTATAAGAAAGGTCCAAAAAGCAATGGTTCTTAAAAGCTATATCTAAACAATTGCTGACCTTATATGTATATGAAAACATGCCCTCAATGCAAGCTGTAACTAGTTGTGCTTATCAGCACCCCTGAGATCTGAAGGGTTATGTAGGCCAAAAAGGCCATGAAATAAAATTGAATGATCCTAATGAACCTGGATCAACTTGATGTAGACATGATGCCTAAGTTGAATAAGCACTCTCTAAACAACTTATCCATTTGTGAGGCACAGCCATTCCCCGTGTTATTTTGTCGAGCACAGAGTTTGTAGTTTTCCCCTTCTCCCAGTCCAAAGTATTTTTGAGTTGAGTAAGACAAGTCAACCCCTTGGCCCAACCTTGTTCCTAGCCTTCATCCTTGACTAGCAGTTTGACCATATCCAATGGGTGAGTTTGTCATTTAAACTATTGTGCAAGTAATTTCATATAATAAAGGAATATGCTAACTTGATTAATGCCACTGAATGGATGTTATACTTTGACCTAAGCTGTGAGAATGATTAGAGGAACATGTTTTAGTCTACTGGTGTGATTTATCCTTGGTTGTATATTATTGGGATTCGTGATGATGTGGGCCATATATATACCTATTGATGATGATTGATGGTCCCACATACTTGATGATGATGCCATATGATGGACATATGGTTTAGATGATGATTGATGCAGTTGAACAGGTTTTATTATTACTTCAGATCATCAGATTATGCACTGTCCATATATGGTGGACCCTACAGTTGGCCCATTAGGGCAACCCATGGTGTATGAGTACACATTCCTAGTGGATTTGGGTCTTCTAGATCCAATGAGACACTTATATTTCAGTTCCGGGCACTTCTGACAGTGATTGATGCAGTTTTACATTTGTTGACCATGTTATCACCTATTTTGTACAAATAGTTGAAACCTTATTGAGCCGCCAGTGTTGGAACACATCAGTGTTCACTTCCAAAGTATCTGGGTTTTAGAATGCAGCAGTTAGCCAGTTTTATTTTTGAGTCGACATGACCATGGCCCCATGGGGGTTTGTAATAAAGTGTGCTAGTAGGATCTGAGTGTCTCGGTTCCCCATGATTTGATTGAGCAACTAAGGTATTCCAGGGAGTTTTTTCCCTTGTCAATTATACTTTGCCTATGGCCGAGCTATAATCGATGAGGTTTTCTCCCGCTTCCTCCAACGCTGGAATCCCGATTTTGAAAATTTTAGCCATGGGGGGTTATTAGAGTCCAACTAATGTATATAAGCCTATTAGACACTATTAGAATAGGTTTTGGTCATGTCCCAAGTCTCTAGGACCCTCAGAAAAAATTTCAAAAATATTTTATCGGGTCCGTCGATTTGGGTTTTTAATTATTTTTTAAATTTTAATAAATTTCTCTATAGTTTAAATAGAGAAATTTCAATTTGTAATATGTCAGTCATCCAGGATCCGATTTCAGTGATTGAAGGCTCAGACTTAAGCCAAAAATCATTCATGATCCTCGGACCAGCTAACCCTAAGTTTCAGACAATTATTTGGCCTCATAATTAATATTTTCTCAAAAAATCAAAAAATGAGAAATATTAATTAGAATATTCAAAAAATAATAAATTGGAAATAATTTAAATCTCTCCAAAAAATGCCAAATTGAATAAAGTAAAAGTCAAAATGACATGGCAAAAATCATTTATGATGATTGGAATCTTCACCCACCTGATTCAGATCAGTTTCGGAGCACTGGGAGTGATCTACAGTTGAGAAATTCGCCCACCTTCATGCAAATTCGTTTTTGTGATTTGGCAATTGATTAATGAGTTGTTGGACTATGAAATCAATGCATGTGGGGCTCCTTCCTCAAATTATAGACTCCAAACTCAAGCTTAAAGATGAGTTAAGACTCCAAGCTCGATTTGGTTGGTGTTGACATGGATTTGATTGGTTTTTGATGGAGTTTTTGGCTCTCTTCATCACCAATTCGAATTAGGGTTTTAGCATTGAGTTTTGTTATATAAGAGAAGCCATTTGGGCTTTCTCTTCATGGAGATTTTGGGCAAGAACACTCTGCCAAAATCATATTGTAATATTTGTTTAAGATTGGAATAAAGAAGTGACTTTGGAGGTCCATGCGAGAGCTCTTTGCATTGTGGTTTCATCTTGTATTTGGTGATATTCTCTCACTCTATTTTCTTGTTTCAAATTATTATTCAATTTATGCCTTGTGAAGACTAACAATCTAGTACAATAGGCATTTGATCTAGTTTGTTGCTTGAGAGTATTGTTTTGCAGAGATCATCAAAGGTGAATATTAGCTTGGGATCAAGCTCATCTTCATTAATCAAGAGCTTTTACTATTTAACGCTTTCATCTATCAAGTTCTTCAAGTAGCTTTCCATTCCAAGAGAGAAACACAAAGATATCAAGGATTTCTTACCTCCTGTTGCCAACTAAGTTGTACTTGGTTGGATTATCAAGCGAGCGGGCAGAGTGGAACATGATACATGTTCATTTTTGGTGATTTGATATCCAGCTGGCTTTTTAAAGGCCCCCGTTTTTAAAATTTTCCAAATGTCCATGGCCCTGCGGGGTTTGTAACAAAACGTACTAGCATGGTGTTTTGTAAAAGACTTGGTTTCCTAGGACTTTTTGGCTAAGTCAGGTATTCCAAGGAGTTTTTTCACCTATCTATTATGTCTTGCATTAGTGCATAACATAATTAATGGGTTTTTCTCCTGCTCCTCCAAAGCTGGAATGCGTGGGGAGGCTGACGGGCCTTAGGGGATTGTTAAAGTCTATGGGTCAATGTATATGAACATGCTAGGCGTTAATTTTGAGTCATATGGACATGTGCTAAGTCCCCCTAGGTTGTTTTTAATTTTCGGCAAGTTTTATTTTTTCCGTAAATTGGGCCATTTTTTAATGGTTTAATTAAAAAATTTGTAATTGGCCTATAAGGGGCATCTGGAGGTATTTTTTGCCTTAGGGGTGCTCGTTTTCTAACTCAGAGCACCCCCTAAACCCCTAAACCCACTCTTTCTAATGTTTGGGTGATTATTTTTCCACAAAAATCCAAAAAAGTCAAAAAACCCCAAAAAGTCATAAAAAATAAAAAAAGTGAAAAAATGACTCATAAAAATATTAAATTTTGGGAGTGATTTATGGACTGATTTTTTCAGCTATGTTTTAGGAGTTGTAAGAGCTGATTTTGGAAAGATTCCGGGCAGCTATATTATTGGGATTACTTCCCCATTTGAGGGGGACATATTTCCCAAAATTGGGCCCCTTAAATCATGGAATTTGCAGCTATGTTTATGGGCTGTCACATGGCTGATTTTTAGCTGATTTGGGGCTGATTTTGGCAGCCCATTACATGGGAATGGGCAGCCCCATTTTCTCCACGAGTTATGCCACTCATTCCACCCATTTCTCTCCATCTTTGGCTATTTAAGCATGGCTTCCCACTCCATTTTCTCTAATTGGAGAGTGAGCAGAAATATGTTGTAAGCTTATGCTATTTTGTTGATCAATAAAAAGACTTTGGAGGTCCATATGTGTGATACTTTGTGAGTGGTTTCATGGTCTCATGATGTGGAGTAATTTGTAGCAAGTTCAAATTCTGGGCATGTAATTTCCAGCCATCTACTAGCCTGCTTGAAGGATTGGTAACGATTTTGTGGGAAGGAACAATTAATCTTGTTTGTTTTAATTTGTTCTTGCATTTGTCATATTGGTTAGAGATTCAAAGTTTATATGTTTCATTTGTTTATGCTCATACTATTTTGATTTCTAACCATGTGCATTTCTAGTTTGATGGTTTTTCTGTGAGTTTTGTTTGCTACAGGTTGACAGGTGTGGAAAGGGGGATAGCTTGTTTGCTCTTCACTTTTTCTTCTGTGCACATTTTGGTGGATCTCACCCTCGGTTTCCCACTTTCAAGCTTCCAAAGTCTTTGGTTTCAAGGACCATTCTGTTTCTTCTCTCTTCCTCAGCTTATAAAATCAAAATTTTCTTGATTACTGGTTACGATTAAAGAGTGATTCTTGATTTATTTTTTGATTGATATATTCTTAAGTAGATCGGATTCATTCTTAGAGTTCTAATCTAGTTGTTTAAAGCTTTATCTTCCATTAGATTAGATCTTTCATTATCTATCATTACTTAATTTTTAAACTGGTTAAAAATTGTTAAAGTCTTGAAAAGTTTGAAAGTAGTGTTAGATCTGATATAAAAGTTTATTTGGCTGTCCAAGAGCATACAATTTGCAGCTCATAAAGCTTGCAAAGACCCCAAGCAAACAAGCATTACTGCTTGTTTCACTTGGTTAAATTTTGCAATTTTTACTTAGATTTTCACTTAGAAAATTTTGGGTTTTTTAGGAGGTGTTCCAAAGACACTCTTAAAGTGTTTTTGGGCATCTTATACTAATAATTGCTTGCTGGTTTGCAGCAAAAGACGAACAGGTAGGAGGAAGTGCTGCCGAAATTTCGAAGATCCAGGCAACCCGGAGGACAAATTTTCATATTTTTCAAAAAACCGGTCATTTTTTCCTAGAATTTTGTAAGCCACCAAGTCACTTAAAGTAGACTGGGGCACTTCTCTAAATCATTGTAAACAACTATTAAACGAGAGCAAGTGGGCTAGCCAGCGCCCATACCCCATCCCCCCAGGGGTGGCCTGTGTCGTCTCATTTTCATGGCGTGATTTTTAGAGTAGTTTATTTCTTTGTTTTCCGGCGTTTAATAAAATTAATTAGGATTAAAATAAACCTTGTTGGTCCGTTCCACTGGAGGGCCACAAGTTCACTCATAACATAGTTTTTCACATTTTTTTTACAAACTCATAACGCCCCCCTTGCTTTCCCGAAGTAGGGTTTCTGTATGAGGGCTTGCCCGAAATACGTGCCTGAAAAGAGACTCCTGGGGTTTTAAAAAAAAGATAAAATTTGGGTTCATAAAATTTTGTATAAAAATACCAAGGTCTTCTCCCGTATGCTCTGTGGCCGACTTGCAGCTTAGTCTGATCCAGTTGGTACACATCAGAAAGGAGGGGATGACTAGTAATAGGGTCTAACACCGCCCTAATAAAAAATCCTTTTTGTGAAAATCCGGCACAACACGTATTTTGTTGTCGTGGGCAAATTTCTCAGAAGGCTTGGGACCACACTGAGTAGTGACCTCTTGGAAACCGTTAGGCTTGCCCTCGTTGGTATAGCATCTGAACACCTCCTCGAGACTCCGATTCAGCCCAAGCCTGAGAGGGAAGCCACGTTTCAAAACTCCGGACATGTTCCCCCCGTACCTTGCGTATATTGGGAACCCCCCTGCCATAATAAAAAGATCACCATCACATTAAATTTAAAATAAACCAAGAACACTCGCACAACATCTACTTTTCTGCTTATGCATTTGTTTATTGACTCCATTATAAGGCACTGGTCTTGTTTAAATTTCATTTTATATTATTGACTAATGTGCAGTTAAATGATGGTTATTTTAAAATGGGAGTAAATGATGAATGACTGTTTTATTTGATCAAAGTATATGCTGTTTATTCTTGGTTACCAAAAATATTTTCCTAACTCCTAGGTTAGAGGCCTTAGTTTCGTTTTATTTTTTAGGGTCCACCCCCCTTGGCTTCGCTAGGAAAGCCTAGACGGAGGAGTCGAGTCCCAAGTGACAGCACTTGACTCTGACTTGCCCCCAAGGCCACACCAGCAGCTTGAAGACTTCTGCTGCGTTTTCCCCAGGTGTGGAACCAGGCGGCAACACCTCCTCCATCAACTTTTCAACAAAACTTCACTCATTGGTTACTAGATCTACCATCCAAACTGTGGATTTCCAAGCTATTTCCCTCTCCAAGTTTGAGATCATTGCTTAGTTTGCCCTTGTCTTTGGCATGCTTGGCTTTTTGCCTTCTCGTTTGCTCTTCTTTTCTCCCATTCACCATTCCAAAATTTGCTCCTCCTCTTCTCTCCCATTCGCTCCTCCCCTTTTCAACCTCTCCTTCTCCCATTCGTTTCCCTACTTTCTCCATCATTTTCTCCTATTCGTCCACCTTCACAAAAACAACAAAAAACAAGTTAATTTTTAGTGATTATTTAAGTTAGTTGTTTTATATCTTGAGAAGTTAGTAGTTAGTCTTTGTTAGATCTCATTTTGGGCTTGCATTTAGTCCATCTTCTATATTTTTGCAATCTCATTCAAAAGACATAAAAATTGCATATTAGATAGTTCATTTTTTTTTGTAGTGTAGATCTCTTTCCTATCATTTTTAGAAGTTGTTTGCTCCATTTTGTTATTTTCATAAAATCAAAATAAAATCTCATGCTTTTTGCAATCTAGATTTCATTTTTTTTTAAATTTGTAATTAGCTAGTTTCAAATTTTCATTATTTTATTTTGCTAATGTCTAATGGGTATATGGTTTGAGTGTAATGGAGTACTTGTAGGTACTTAAAGAAGAAGAGAGCTAAGGAAAACAATTTTTGAAGAGCAAAGAGCAAGAGAAGAGTAAAGAAGACAAAAACAAGGAGGAGTTGAACACAAAGCACATTTGAAACCAAAGAAAAAACCATCAATCTCCTTTGTACAAGCTATTTAATCAAGCATCTTTTAATCATTGGTTCTAAGTTCATTTCTTATCAAAAGACCTTTCAAGGGCTTAGATCCCAAAAGCAATTGTACAAGATTAATAAAATTTTCAAGTGGAGGAGGCCTCCATTTTTTGGCTTTCTTCCCCATTTGGGGAAGAGTGTTGTGATTGGTTAGATTAGAACTTTCAATTTCTGCTTTAGAGTAGTATTTTACTTCATCTTGTATTTCTCTTGCAAGCCTTTGACTAGAAGTTGTATCCTTGAGATTTCATCTCAAGGGCAGGACCACATAATTTTGTGGTTACCCTTCCTTCCCCGTCGGTTTCCTTGGTAGAGCTTTTAGCTAGCTGGAGGTTCTCAATTGCAGGCGGTTCTAGTAGTTGACCTTGTTCGGAGGTTGATCCCACCGTAGAGTAAAACTGTTGGTAGAACACTAGATCTTTTTTAGCATCATTTTATTTCCGCAAATTAGCATGCTAGTTGTCTCTTACTTTTTTTGAGCTATCACATGGTTTAATTCTACAAAGCTTCATAACTGTTTTTTCACAACTGCTTCTATTTTCCTAAACTAAACAAAGCCTCTTGAACTTGGCCAAATCTAAGTCAAGAGCACTCTCTGTCGGAGAGCATTGTTAGATTTGCACTTTCCCCTTGCATTAGGCATTTTAAAGTAGGAAGTCTCTTGAACTGTGGTCTTAAGACTAAGTCAAGAGCGCTCTCTGTCGGAGAGTTGAACGAGTGCTCTTAATAATAAAATACTTCGACCCACATTTTCCACCTAATAAATTTACTTTTGGTTGATCATCCAACACCCGTATGCTCTGCCAACCAGAAATGGTTGGGCTAGTACTTAGAAAAGTGGAAGACTTGTTAAGTTCATAAGTGATAACTAATAAAACTTTCATCCCCATAACCAACCAATCCAGAGTTGAGCGATAAGATAAGTTCGGTGGGTAATCTCCTAGTTGGGGGCGCGAGGGTTCCATGTTCAGCCTCTAGTTTGCTGGTTAGCATTGCACGACCTGGCTAGAGCACTGGGTGGCCCGACATGTCCTTGAACGGAGGCACTTAATACTGTCTTTCCGGACATTCTCTTGAATATCCTTGGTTTTATCCTAATAATCAAGACCATTAAAATCTTCAATTTACAAAGATAATCTGCACAATGATCTCACAAACGACATTTTTTCAAGACCCACACTTTCAGCATCACAATCTTTACTTTTCTTTGACTCCATAAGGCACTGGTTATCTAAAAGCTTATATATTGATCAGGACCATTTGTCCTTGTGTTTATTTCATATTGTGAATGCTTTAGTGATTTATCAGATCTTGAATCATACTGCCATCTTGTTATCTTATTTCGCAACGTGGATTGCTCATTATCTGTTGTTCATCTTTACATGTCTTTGGTCTCATCACAAGAAAACTCCTAAACAACACTCATCCGCATCACCCCATACAAAAAACACTTAAATACTAGAGCCTTAGTGAAACTCTTTTTTAGGGACTACCCCCCTTGGCTTCGTTAGGATTTAGCCTAAATGGAGGAGCTGGGATTCAGGTGACAGTACCTGGCTCATTGCTTGCCCCCAAGGCCACACCTCTCTCACTTGTAGTGAGGAGATAGATTTCGAAATATTTTTGCTGCTGGTGTGCAGTTTGGCGGACAACAGACTAGATTTGGGGCTGATTTCCCAGCTTGAGCAGCAGGGGCCAGGAGAGGCCAGTTCACCTAGGGCGCTGTATGAGGAGGGGGTGGTCCAGCCACTTGTTTTTACCATTTAACCCCCCTTCTGGAGAGCTTGGTGGGCTCAATTGGACAGCGCAGATGCCCTAGGAGGCAGTTTTGGCACTTTACAGTTACCGAGGTAGTTAAAAAAATGGGATAAAGTGGTCACTGAGGAATTCGATTTGGGAAATTGAGGCAAGGTTTTGGCACTTGGTTTTCACATAGGTCTTCTAGGGTGATCCCACTATCTTCCAGCCAGTTTTCACCATGTGGGTATGCCCACAACGATCACAGGAGGTCTTTTATTGCTTGTCTGTCACAGATTTGGTTATTTATATTTATCTTGGACATATTTTATTATTTTATTGTGCCTTGGGGATGAGCTAGTAAGGATTGATGCCTCCTAGCCCCACCATCTGCTCCATATGTCATGTCCTAGTCATTATGAGGTGGATTTTGGTACTTTTACCTCCTCTAGTGGATGACGTCACCCTCCATGATTATTTTTAGACTATGACGTCATCACTTTGAGTGATCCATGTGTTATGTTATTATGGTTCATCTTAGCCATTGATTGTATGTTGAGATCTTTTAATCTCAACCACTCATTTGATGTAATATTGTAAAGTGGTATAGGGTTTTGGTCTTTATTATCCTATATAGGGTTTTACCCCCTCTAGTGGATGATGTCACCCTCCATGATTATTTTTAGACTATGACGTCATCACTTTATGACTGATCCATGTGTTATGTTATTATGGTTCAACTTAGCCATTGATTGTATGTTGAGATCTTTTAATCTCCACCACTCATTTGATGTAGTATTGTAAAGTGGTATAGGGTTTTGGTCTTTATTATCCTATATAAGGAGGAGACCCCCTATTGTATAGCTCACCTTTGGAGCTCTAGAATATTGGAATAGAACACTTCTTTGTGGAGCATATCTCTCTTGTCTTTTGGATTCTCTTGCATCTTGAGTATACAGTATCTCTTCTATGTATCATTGTGGGTTTTGGTGCTACTTCTAGTTTTCTTGCAGGGAAGTCGAATTGGTGGAGAGGAGGGCGATTTCTTGAGGGTTATTGTTGGAGGGATCCACATATTCTCTCTTGGGTTGATCTTGTGACAGGGAGTATCATTATTGTATCTTCGTGACATAGTTGATGCTTTCTATTACATATTTCTATCATTTTCATAATCATCTTGCTTGACTTGTTTCTCTTGATCTTGTCTTGTAGGAGGAGGACGATTTGGCTTCTTTGAGGAGGACGTTTTGGTTTGGAGCAACAAAATTGCACTCTTGAATATACACATAGGAGAATGCTATCAATTTGCAAGGTGGCCATAAGCAATTGAGGTAAGATCTACAAGGTACGTGCCTCTTTCTATCCATTCCTTCTTCATTGGTCACAAACCCTAATTAATTGAAACCCTCATTTTGGTTTTTCTTAGATCTACTTAGATCTAGCCTTGCCTTTGAAAAGATATTAAAAACCCACCTCTATAGCATCCACCCCTAGTTGGATCTATAGTTTGGTGGTGATTGGGTTAAAATTGACATACTTTTCAAGGCAATAAAGCCCTCTTGAGCCAAATCGCACTTCCTTGGAGAGGCTTGTTTGGTTAGATCTAGCATATGGGTAGGTGAGATCCCACTTGATTCATAATCTACACACTTGATAACCTACCCTTAGACTTTTACTTTTGTGATTTCTACCTTATGGGCATCATTCCACATTTTAGGGGATTAAATTCCCATTTTGGACTAGTTGGCATCTTAAAACTCAGATCTAGTAAGATCTAACCCTTGGATTGCCTTGATTTTCAAGATCCACATAGATCATTGCCTAAACTACTTGGATCTATAATTTAGTGGCCATTGGACTTGTTTTGACTCACCTTTCCCACCTTTTAGCCCTCCTTGAGCAAAGTCGCACTTCCTTGGGTGACTAAGTTTGCCCACTTTAAGGACGTGGGTAGTTGAGATTTTTGTGGATTTGGAAAGAGCATAATTTGAAGCCTACATCTAGTGTGTCATTTTGTGACGATCTGCCTTGGGGGTAGCATTCCTTGTTTCAAGGGATTGTAGTCCACTTAGGGTCATATCATCAAACATTAGATCTAGAAAGATCCAACCATTATATCTCAATTAGCCCACTTGATTTGCCTACTTGGTGTCCCGATCTACACTTTGACATATCTTTTAACTCCATTAGCCCATCCAACAAGGCACTAGTCCTCCTTAGGTAAGTCGCACTCCTTGGGAATTGTGTTAAACCTTAGATCCCATATGTGGGTATTCCTAATTTTAACATAGATCCATAGATCTACTCATTACATACCCTTTTGTACCAATTTCCTCCCTTAAAGTCCACCTTGTGGGTCCCATTTGAGTCATTCACATATCCCAAGAAAGTGGGTCCCACTTGTGTAATACATGGTACTAGATCTTGTCTTTTTAGCTCATCGTATGGCCTAAATCATACATTGGTTGAAACACTAATCATCTCTCAAACCACCATCAACCATACTTTAATTTGTAGGTCCACTTTACCTTGCATTGGGAACCGTGGCATCTCTTGGGTCACCTCTTTAGTTGTCCATCTCCTCTACCATCCCGGATGGGATACCACTAGGGACAACTACAAGTTGTGTGATAACATTTTTGGCGCTGTTGCCGGGGAGGTAGAGGCCTACCTTGGTTCAACATACCTGTTTTGTCTCACTTTCTCCCTGCACTTCAAACGACATACATCTTGGTAGTAGAGTTTAAAAGTCTACCTGGCGACTCCTAATCGTGACTCCGCTGAGGAGCGAGCTCATAGTCATCCTTACAACACTCAAAGTAAGTCAAATCCAAATCAATTAGAAGGAACCCCACTCACATATCACAAAAGAGATCTAAAGCTCAATCATCTAACTTCTTTTGGAAACTTGTTAACTCAGATTCTCCAAACCGTATCTTGGGATCCCCTTGTTCAATTCGGTTCCTCCTTCATCTCCTAATCCTAATCCAGCTCCAGTCAATCCAATGGCTGGACAAAATCAATCTAACTCTGGGAACAATAACCAAAACAACCCTCCTGTCGCTCGTGCTTTTGGAAACAAGGCTAGAGCCTCTCCTTTAGACTTTTCCCAAGTAGTAGGTGCCCCCCATGACATGCCGGACAAGTACTTTGAAAAGATCCCAAAGTTCAATGGAAATTGTGTGTAATGTCCCTTGTTGGGAATTTTATTAAAATGGCAATTTTCCACTTTTTTCCCTAGTTCGACCTTTGACTAGTTTTGATCTCTAGGTCCCAAATTTGCCCCAAATGATCCCAAATCTTCTGAGAAGGTATATTAATGATATTAGAACATAAATATGTGTTTCAAGGATGCCTTTGGACCTTTAAAATACTTCTGCAAATCCTCTTTCAATTCTGATCAATGTAGGTAACTTTACTAGTGATTTCCCTTTGACTAGTATTGGTCTCTAGGTCTCAAATTGACTCCAAATGCCTTCAAATATTCAAGGAAGGTGTATGAATGATATTATAACTTGAATATGATGTTTATGGATGAAATATGGCCACCAAAAGACCTCTGCAAACTCTCTTAAGATTCTGGACCAATTATGCAATTTTACTAGTAATTTGGGGTTCAAATCCCCATGGGGTAAGTACTGAAAATGGCTTCCCAAATGCCTCCAAACCCACTCAAATTTATGAACAGAGGTATGTAAGGTGTTAAGTATGTTATTTAAGTCTCATATGCACCATTAATGGATTATTGCAACTGTTGTCACCCTTTCCCATTCAACTGCAAAAATCCCCAATTCGACCCTTGGGGAAATGGCACTATTTCACCTCCCAATACAACTAAACTGAGTAAAAATGCTTCAAATGCTCAAGTACAGTATATGAAACTTGTAGAAGACATCCATGGAAATATATTTATCACAAATATATCAGAGAATCATCCATTCATTCGAAATCATCATCAATACATTGGCTCACAACAAGGTAGTGGGGAAATGGCATTGTTCTTCCATTAAAAATGAGATTTATACATTTCTACTTGGAATTTCGACCTGAAACGTTTTGGAGATGAAGAACAGATTATTTACTTCATATTACAAAAGAAATGGGGCATTAAAAGCTTCCCCAAAGAGTACAATAGCTCACCAAAAATGCCCTCCCTCAAGGATCAAGAATATGCCATCAAAACTGGAAATGGTTGAAGGAGTGAGCTGCAATAGAAGAAACCATGAGCTGCCCTGTAGCTTACACCTGCAAATAAAGACTCCATTAAATCTCCAAATGAAAGGTCTGAATGGCCTTTCCAATTACCAACTTGGATGGAAATCTTTCACCCTCGAAATTGGCTAAGGCAAGAAACTAGTCATCCACTAGCTCTCCCTCTTCACAAATGCAATTGCAAATTCTACAAATGATCAAAAGCTGGTTTCATTCTTTGTTATTGACATTTATAAACTTCTAATGTCCTCCATGGGTCGAATTCCTTCCAAGAGACTCATGCCAACTCAAGTTGGGAAGAGATTCCAAAGAACGCCACTTGTACAACAATTCCTAGTCTCCCACTTCCACCAAATCACATGTGGAAGCATCTTAGCTTCCCTAACACCCTTGAGCGCCCTCTTGGAGTCTATTTTTAGCCCTAACATGTCATATATGTCATATGTCAGCCTTCGGGTCTAATTTGTGTCATAGGTGTCATAGCATCTTCATCATTGTTGTCATAGAGCTAGGGAATCTAGCCCAAGTGTCTCACTAGCTCCAAATTGCCTCTTCCTCTTCCATGGGAGTTACTCTTCCTCTATATTTCGACCTTGGATGAGTCATGCAATGAATAATACCTTTTGGACTCCCCCAAGTATGTTACCATTCACCTTGAATTCGAATTGGTGAGAGAATAATGCCAAGTGTAGTGGGGAAATCTAGCCATATGTGGGTCCCACTTCCTCCATGTGTCTTCATGATGAAATGCCACTTTGATTTTCACTTGTATATATTTATTTAGCTCCTTTATTAAAAATTTATGCCATTCTAATGTTCAAACATCATTTATTATCCCCATTATTCCAAATCCCAAAGCTTCCATCCCAAACCTAGGAAACTAGTAATTTTCCTCCTTGGCAATTATTTGACCTTTAGCATCAATTTGACAAACTCTAATGAATTGGGCCAATGTGATTAGGCCATTGTGACCCAATGCCAAATTTGGGACATGACATTGTGCGACCTCCATTGAGGACCACATAGAAAATGTCTGGTCTCACATGGAAGCTTATGGGGCTGAGGAAGAAGATGTGTTTATGAGGGGTCTCTTTGCATCCTTGGAGGGTGATGCTCGCAAATGGTTTGACCGTTTTCCTGCATCATCAATCAATGGATACGATGTATTCACCGATAAACTCAAACAAGAGTGGTCAATCAAGTTAGATGGGCGCTTTTTTTACACCAACTTTTTGACATCAAAAAGAAAGAGAATGAGTCTCTCCATGAGTTTAATCTTCGCTTTGACAAGACTGTGGCCAACATCCCAAGTAACATAAGGCCCCTTGATCAAGCTATTTTGATTCATTACCTCAATGCATATGAAGGTTACCTTGGTTACCATTTGAGAGACAAAGACCCTGGTAGTTTGAAAATAGCACAAGATAATGCTAGGAAGGCCGAAGCAAATGTTGCTTCCATGGGAAAGAAAAATTTCTTTGACCTGATCAGTGGATCTTCTTCCAGATCTGAGCCTAAGTTTAAGAAAGGTAAAAATCCTGTTATCACCTAAACTGTAGTTACCCCTATGGATGTATCCAGTCATGGATGGCAATAGGGAAGGGCAACTCAAAAGGTGCAACCACGATCACCTCGACCTCCAATATATGGTTGTCACGCCAGTCGAGGCAACCTTCACTTTATGTTATCTAGCCCAGACAACAAAGGGGGAGACCTGATATGCTCCCGACAGGAGAGATCAAAACCAAGACACCAAATCAGGGTATTTCTAAGTGAAGTTAGGTGTATGGCTTATCCTAGACCTTAGGATAAAGTCACAAGCCAAGTGAGGGGTTCAATGGGTATAACTTTGTTCCATAGTTGATGTGAGAGTGACTTATAATATTTGAAATGAGATCTAGAATTAGAGTACTAGTTCAATGTTGGAAAATCCACTGCCTTGGGAACCGTGTCCAATGCAGGGTAGTTTAAGGGTTGAATTGGGGCTAACTAGTACAAGTGACAAGCTTGACCATGATACATGATGGCTTCAAGGGTTTGGTTCACCATGCAAAGGTCAAACCACAAGTTAATCCCACAATCTAGGAAAGTCGAATTGACTTGGAGAACAACCAGTGCCTTGGGAATTGGGATAATGGAGTCAAAGTGGGGTTGACTTGTGGTTAAGGACTCCTATAACATGAGACAAGTGGGCAATTAAGGTCTTGATGGATGAATAGGTCTAGATCTAGATTTGACTAAAGTGGACCACAATCCCTTAAAATAAGGAATGCTATCCCCAAGGCAAGTTTTGACAAGATGACACACTAGACCTCGGTTTTGATTTATTCCCGTTCCAAATCTCCAAAAATCTCAAGTACCCATGTCCTAGAAGTGAGTCAACTCACTTCTCCAAGGTGGTGCGACTTTACCCAAGGAGGCTAAAAATGTGGGTTAGGTGGGTCAAGACAAGTCCGATGGCACCCAAACTTTGGATCCGGGTAGGTTAGTCAGGTAGGAGTGTGGATCTATAATTTTACGGCAATCCGACGGTTAGATCTTACTAGATCTGAGTTTGAATGTACCAAGGGGTCCAAAAATGGGGATTAAATCCCTTAAAATGTGGAATAGGGCCCACAAGGTGAAAATCAAGAAAGTGACAATCTGGGGGTAGGTTATTTGATGTGTAGGTTAAGGATCAAGCGGGATCTCAACTACCCACCACCTAGATCTAGGTCAACTCACCACCACCAAGAAGTGCGCCTTGCTTTGGGAGAGCTAAGTTGGCTTGGGAAGGGGGTCAAACGGAAGCCAATCCTCACCAAACTATAGATCCGGGATGCCGTGGAAGCTATAGAGGTGGGTTTTCAATATTCTGCCCAACAACCCACTAGATATAAGTAGATCTGAGAAAATGTAAAATGGGGGTTTTAAAATAATTAGGGTTTTATCAATTTAAGAGCTATGTCAATGGATTGGATCAAGATAAGAGAAACAAACCTGTGGATCTTACCTGGGTAACCTTGTAGATGCCTTGATGATGATGATCTATGTAAACCCGATCAATTTGAGAAGCTTTGACGTAATTCTCTATGCAAGTCGATTTGGTCCAAGAAGCCAATGCACCCTCTCTCCTGCACAACAAACGTCAACAATATCAGATTTGATGTAATCAAGAGATAAGACTAATGCCACAAGAGAAGTAACAGAAAGATAGCATAGATCACAATGACGCTAATGATAACCCCCTGATACAAGCGAATGCCAAGAAAGTCGATTTGAAGAAGCCTTGCAAAATCGCCCTTGTTGAAGTCGCCCTCTTGTAGACAAACAATGATTTCCAAAAAAATAGATCTTACCACAAATTCCAAATGCTAGGTTGCAATAGACTTTCCAATCACCATCTAAGAACACCAGATGCAAAGGAGACCACAAGAAATTCCACAAGAAAGTTTTTCTATACCAATAATCCAAGAGCCAAAGACCCCTTACAATGAGAAGCTCTCTCCTTTAAATAGGAAGGAGAGGCATCAAAACCCTAACCACTTTTTGAATGAGTGGCTAAGATTAAAAGATACAAATGTCTAATCAATGGTTGAGATGAGCTCAACAATAAAATACATGGATCACTAATAAAATATTATGTGAGTGGACAAAATCACCCTAGAAGAGGGGAATCCCACCAAATCATGATGACAAAATATAATAAGGGGCTTATGGTGGGTCCAAGGGGTAATTTTATCCCTCCTTGGTCAATCCCCATAGCACAATAATCATAAAATAATCACCCATGTACCAAATCGTGCCTCCATGGTCAAATCGTAGGCCTCAAAAAGACCTCAGAAATCCTCAGAAAGTGCTATAAGTGATGGATGCGGACCCCGATGAAGCTGAAACTGCTGGAGAAGGTGTGGAGGACCCCGATCTATCATCACTGATCATCCCATGCCATAATATTGCCTCAGTAGCCCAAATCGATTTCCTCAATAGCCATTTATACCAATCCTGAAATGCCTCGGGAAGCGTGAAACTGCCCCAAACTGCCTCCTGGAGTGCCTGCGCTGTCAAGGTGAGGGCACCAATGTGTCCTGGAGGGGCTAATATGGTAAAAACAAGTGGCTGGACCACCCCCTCCAAGCACAGCGCCCTAGGTCAACCGGATAAAAATCACATCTGCTCTGATAGGACCTCCGACAGACCAAAACTGTACTGGGATAGCCTACTGAGGCTCAATCATTACTGTAAGTGCCCGGAACTGAAAACAAACTGTCTCATTGGACTCAAAAGGTCCAAATCCGTCCAAGATGTGTACTCATACACCATATGAGTCTCTGCATGATCAAAATATATATCCAATATACCGGAACAGGGCCAATAATAATAATCTGTAAATGATCAAATAATGCTGTAAACCAAGAATCATCATCATAACCCTGTAGCTGCTGCATAGAATCATCATGTATGTATACATAGACCATATATCATCTATCCATGTCATCATAAGGTCCAACCATCTCATGTCCTCTGGTTGACTATGGTCAGACTAGGCCTAACCAAGTCAACATGACCCAATATAACTCAGACCATCATCATAAGCTGCTGCAAAGTGTCCAAGGTTAATGCATGCTCTACAATTTATTCAAATAACAATTATAGCACAAAGTAATCATTACTGGCGATCTAAATCCAAATATATAATGTCATTAATTATTAATATTACTCAGATTAGACTTTCAGGATCATACTCACTTCATAGCTGTGATCAATTTGCTAGTGAAGGATGAAGGCTAAAATAACTGGCTAGGCTAAGGGATGACTTGACTGACTCAACTTTGTGACACTTTGGCAAGGGAAAGGGAATACACACCATAGTATATACTGAATGAGCAATAACACAGGGAATGGCGGTGTCTCACAAATGGATGAGTTGTTCAAAGAGGGTTTATTCACCTTTAACAGATGCGCACAATCCATAATACAAATAAGGCCAGCAATTGTTTTGATATAGCATTTAAATTCCATTGCTTTTTGGGCCTGAAGTTTCCATAGCCTTGATCTATGTGTGTTTATAAACACATTGCATAGATTTACATTTATTTTAGGCTTCCTGCTGCAGGTGTGTTTTTAAGGCACTTGTTTACTTGAGCACTTCTAGATGTGTCATGGACAGCTTGTTTACCTAGGTATTTATTTTCCAAAAGATATAACATTTTATTTTCATAGCCAGTTTCATTTGGCATGCCTTTCATTCATGTGTGTTCAGAAACACATTGCATGAATGGGATTTTCATACAAGATATAGCATTTCATTTTTCCAGATTTTGTATTCATGGCAGCACTAAAAGTTTCAGGTTTAGCCAACACAACTTTAGTGACTAGGGGGAATTCACAAGGAACTCCAACTCACCATAGGTAATATTTGTCACCAACTCAGAGCCGAGACACAATAAACAGGGAAGCTCATCCAATACAGAGGCTACAGTGGGGAAAAGATCCTCCATGTCACTAGTCAAGTAGTAAGTCAGGGTGATAAACTAAAAGGTAGGCCATGGATGGATGGAGACAATGAATGATGGAGCCGACACTAGCAAGCCAAGGTATGGTTGAATGATCACCTCTATTCTCCCTAAGGAGGGTAAAACCAATGAGTATGAATAGTGAACTTCTAAGTCTGAGTAGGGACAATAATATATATATAATAAGATCAACCAGGTCCACATATCTATATGATCGCCAGATCATGATACTAAGTGCTAAGACATGCTATAAGAATAAATATAAAAGCAATATAACCATGACACAATGATATACCTGCTGAGTCATATACCTGACTGCTCATCAACCTGTACCATCATCTGTCCTCTGAAACTGCTGCTGTAACTCTGGGCACTACTGACTGCTCTGTACCAATGGTATAATGGCTACATCGGTCATCTCTCTTAGTGTCTTGAGACTCAGTCATGGCATGGGGAATATATACTGTTGTCCACAATTTGATAGTGATCCAATATAGATGCTCATCTCAACATCTCAAATGTAAGGGAACTGGCTGAATAATGTACTGGCATCAGAAAAATAATGTATGGTATCCCGGCTACTATATATGTGATAACAGACCTGTTATCACACCATAGTAGCAGGGCTACTATTCTTGTACAGCAGATATCTGCACATTCCAGAGCTTCATTTATTCCAGAGCATGGCTACATATATTGGATCACTCATGATCAGAGCAGTACATTATTCAGATATTGTATGACCTTGTGTCAAGGCTGAGCCTTGAGAGTTCAGATTTGATGACTGATGCGACCACTTATCCCATTACAGTTTCAGTTCAGTGCCTAGAGATGTATTTCAGCAGTGTTTCAGATGATGCATGATGATTGCTATTATGATGATGTTGTATGATCTATGGATATGTTCTCACTGACTGTGGATTATTAGCTTGTTGATTTAGTCATGATTATAGCATTTGCTTGGTATATTATTCCTGATGTGGCAAACTATTTAAAAAGAACTGTAAATCATAAAATGAACAATTGCTTGCACTTTTAGGTCATCTAACAAAACTTACTGGTATTTCACCTTACATAGACATGGTCTTTCCCGACACCAGTTGTCTGCTAGTGTAGGCTCCATATCCACTTGTCTCCATCCATACATGACCTTCCTGTTTGACTTTAAACCCTGACTTGTCTCATTTGACTTTCTGATACTGAGGACTTCCCTATTTTTCTACCTCTGTGTTTGGACCACATCCCTGTTTATTCAGTGTCTCGGCTCTGAGTTGGTGATAGAACTTGCCTTTGGTGAGTTGGATTGTAGGCCTAAATCATTCTGGTCGGTTGTCCCGATGTTTGGCATTGGCTCGAACTCCCCCTAGTCACTTGAGATGTTGTTGGCTAAAACTGAAAGCTCATGTTCTACCTATGGAAACTAAAAAATTCGCCCATGGAAACAAAAAAAAAGGGCAAGAGCAATGAAAAGCTAAAAATACTCCTCGAAGAGTATAAGAAAGGTCCAAAAAGCAATGGTTCTTAAAAGTTATATCTAAACAATTGCTGACCTTATAAATATGTGAAAAACATGCCCTGGATGCAAGCTGCAACTAGTTGTGCTTCTCAGCACATCTGAAATCCGAAGGGTTATGTAGGCCAAAAAGGCCATGGAAATAAATTGAATGATCCTAATGAACTTGGATCAACTTGATGTAGACATGATGCCTAAGTTGAATAAGCACTCTCTAAACAACTTATCCATTTGTGAGGCACAGCCATCCCCCGTGTTCTTTTGTCCAACACAGAGTTTGTAGCTTCCCCCTTTTTTCCAGTCCAAAGTATTTTTGAGTTAAGTTAGACAAGTCAAACCCTTGGCCCAACCTTGCTCCTAGCCTTCATCCTTCACTAGCAGTTTGACCATGTCCAATGGGTGAGTTTGTCATTTGAACTATGGTGCAAGTAATTTATCATAACAACGGAATATGTTAACTCGATTAACGCCACTGAATGGAATTTATACTTTGAGCTTAGCTATGGAAATTATTAGAGAAGCATTGTCTTAGTCTACTGATGTGATTTATCCTTGATTATATTTATTCTTGGGATCCGTGATGATGTGGACCATGTATGATGATTATTGATGATGATTTATGGTCCCACATGTTTGATGATGATATCATATGATGGACATATGATACAGATGATGTTTGATCCAGTTCAGCATGTTTATTATTACTTCAGATCAGCAGATTATACATTGTCCATATATGGTGGACCCTACAGCAGGCCCATTAGGGCAACCCAGGGTGTATGAGTACTCATTCCTAGTGGATTTGGGTCTTCTGGATCCATTGAGACACTTATCTTTCAGTTCCGGGCACTTCTGACAGTGATTGATGCAGTTTTACACTTGTTGACCAGATTTGGGGCTGATTTCCCAGCCTGAGCAGCAGGGGCCCCGAGAGGCCAGTTCACCTAGGGCGCTGATGATGGAGGGGGTGGTCCAGCCACTTGTTATTACCATTTATCCCCCCTCCCGGAGAGCTTGGTGGGCTCAGATTGACAGCGCTAGCACCCTAGGAGGCAGTTTTGGCATTTTCACAGTTCCCGAGGCAGTTAAAAAATGGGATAAAGTGGTCACTGAGGAAATCGATTTGGGCAATTGAGGCAAGGTTTTGGCATTTGGTTTTCACAGAGGTCTTCCAGGGTGATCTCACTATCTTCCAGTCAGTTTTCACCACGTGGGTATCTCCAGATTGATCACGGGAGGACATTTACTGCTTGACTGTCATGGATTCTGAGGACAGTTTTGGTCATTATTATTATATTGGACATATTTTATTATTTTATTGTGCCTTGGGGTGAGCTAGCAAGGATTTATACCTCCTAGCCCCACCATGTGCTTATTTTATCATGTCCTAGTCATCATGAGGTGGATTATTGTACTTTATACCCCTCTTGTGGGATGACGTCACCCTCTAGTGTACCATTTAGTGAGGGCGCTATTGTTATGTTGAGTGATCCATGTGATATATTGTTATGGATTCATCCTAGCCATTGATTGTATGATGAGATCTTATAATCTCAACCACTCATTTGATGTAGTATTGTAGAGTGGTATAGGGTTTTGGTCTTTATTATCCTATATAAGGAGGAGACCCCCCATTGTATAGCTCACCTTTGGAGCTCTGGAATATTGGAATAGAAGATTTTTTGTGGAGCATATCTCTCTTGGCTTGTGGATTCTCTTGCATATTGAATATAAAGTATCTCTTCTATGTATCATTGTGGATTTTGGTGTTCTTGCTAACCTTTTGACAGGAAAGTCGAATTGGAGAGAGGAGGGCGACTTTTTGAGGGTTATTGTTGGAGGGATCCACATATTCTCTCTTGGGTTGATCTTGTGACAGGGAGTATCATTATTGTATCTTCGTGACATAGTTGATGCTTTCTATTACATCTTTCTACCATTTTCATAATCATCTTGCTTGACTTGTTTCTTTGATCTTGTCTTGTAGGAGGAGGACGATTTGGCTATCTTGGAGAAGGGCGATTTGGTTGGAGCACTTGGATCTCACTCTTGAATATAAACATAGGAGAATGCTATCAACTTGCAAGGTGGCCATAAGCAATTGAGGTAAGATCTACAAGGTATGTGCCTATTTCATCCATTCTATCTCCATTGGTCATAAAACCCTAATTAAATCAAAACCCTAATTTTGGATCTACTTAGATCTACCCGTGCAATTGAAAAGATATTAAGAACCCACCTCTATAGGATCCACCCCTAGTTGGATCTATAGTTTGGTGGTGATTGGCTAAAAATTAACACACCTTTCAATGCATAAAACCTTCTTGAACCTAAATCGATTTTCCTAAGAGAAGCTTGTTGGGTAAGATCTAGCACATGGGTAGGTGAGATCCCACTTGATTTGACATCTAGACACTTGATCACCTATACCCATATCCTTACTTTGGTGAAAACTACCTTGTGGACATCTCTCCATGTTTTGAGGGGTTGAAACCCCCTTTTGATTTTCTTGGTACCTTAAAACTTAGATCTACTAAGATCTACCCATTGGATTCACTTGAAACTTTGAAGGAACATAGATCGGGGTACTAACGCCCCGGATCTACATTTTGGTGGCTATTGGACTTGGTTTGGTCCACCAAACCCACTTTTTGCCTCTCCTTGAGAAAGTCGCACCCCTTTGGAGTTTTGAGTTGGACCACTTCTAGGAAGTGGGTGTTGGAGATTTTCGTGGATTTAGAATGCCCATGCCTTGAAACCTAGGTCTAGACTATCCTTTTGTCCCGATCTACCTTGGGGATTGCATTCCTTGTTTTAAGGAATTGTGGTCCACTTTTGGTCATCACTCAAAAACCTAGATCTAGTAAGATCTAACCATTGGATCACATCCATTTCACTTGACTTGGCTTCTAGGTGTCCCGATCTACACTTTGACATCTTTCTTGACTCCATTAGCCCACTAAACAAGGCACTAGCCCTTCTCCAAGCAAGGCGCACTTCTTGGGATTAGTGTCAAACCCTAGATCTAGCACATGGGTAATCCTAGAACCAACTCTAACTTGTAGATCTAACCTAGATCTAGCCTATAGTACCATCTTCACACTTAACTTCACCTTGTGGGCCCACCTAAAACCATTTCACACTTCCCAAGGCAACAAGACCCACTTTGTAAACACATGGTACTATACTTAATAATTATACCCCATCAAGTGGCCTAAACCATACATAGGTTGAAACACTAACTATCCATGATACCACCTTCAACCATACCTTAAACATTAGGTCTACTTAGCCTTGCATTGGTTTCCGTAACTCACCCTTTGAAACCTTTTGCTTGAGACCAATCAACTGTGATTGGGGTATAGGGTCTCCCCCTTGGTCTAGCTATACCTTGACCTAAAGCGAAGAGTGCCTCGGTTGACGTGACTCCCGCATTACATTGGGGACCGTGGCATCTCTTAGGTCACCTCTTTAGTTGCCTAACTCCTCTACCGTCCCGGATGGGATACCTCTAGGGGCAACTACAAGTTGTGTGATAACAAGACCCTAGTAAAGATCCCAATGAAATGATGGAAAGCATGCATGAAATGATGAAGAATTTGACTTTCCTGACTAGGGATCTAGCTAAGAACAAAGAAGCTGAAAGGTATAGGCAGCCCTATGGTCCCAAGCCTTATTGGAATCAACAAAAGAAACCTAATGAAGGTGATAGAAGAAACCCTGTAGGCCAAGCTTCACCTGAACCTCCTATCATAAACTAGTCAGAGGAACAAAGGTCGGACAATCCTGAGTATCCCACCCAGGGTGATGATGCTCCGAACTCTCCAAAGAATATTAACTGGGTAGACAACGTAGATGAGGACTTTGGAAGAATCTTGATTGATCATGAGGAAGAGTCCATAGAAGAACTCAATCCTAGTATTCTCATTTTCACTACAGAACAAGCCAGTAGTAGTAGTCAAGCCCCTCCTAGAACCTGTTATCACCTAAACTGTAGCTACCCCTGTTGATGTATCCATAAATGGATGGCAATAGGGAAGGGCAACTCAAAAGGTGCAACCACGATCACCTCGAACTCCAATAGATGGTTGTCACGCCAGTCGAGGCAACCTTCACTTTATGTTATCTAGCCCAGACAACAAAGGGGGAGACCCGATCTACTCCCGACAGGAGAGATCAAAACCAAGACACCAAATCAATTTAATTCTAAGTGAAGTAAGGTGTATGGTTTATCCTAGACCATAGGATGAAGTCACAAGATAAGTGAGGGGTTCAATGAGTATGGCTTTGGTTCACTATTGATGTGAGAGTGACTTATGATATTTGAAATAGGATCCAGGATTAAAGTACTAGTCAATGGGAGAAAATCCACTGCCTTGGGAACCGTGTCCAATGCAGGGTAGTTTAGGGGTTGAATTGGGGCTAACTAATACTAGTGACAAGCTTGATCATGAAGTATGATGGCATCAAAGGGTTTAGCTCACCAATCAAGGGTCAAACCACAAGTTAATCCAACAATCTAGGAAAGTTGAATTGAGTTGGAGAGAGACCAGTGCCTTGGGAATTGGGATAATGGAGTCAAAGTAAAGTTAACTTGTGGTTAAGGACTCCTATTTCATGAGACAAGTGGGCAATTAAAGTCTTGATGGATGAATAAGTCTAGATCTAGGTTTGACCTAAGTGGACCACAATCCCTTAAAACAAGGAATGCTATCCCCAAGGCAAGATTTGACAAGGTGACCTACTAGACCTAAGTTTTGAATTACTCCCGTTCCAAATCCACTGAAATCTCAAGTATCAACTGTATATGTACAATAGTTGAAACCTCATTGAGCCGCCAGTGTTGGAACACATCAGTGTTCACTTCCAGAGTATCTGGGTTTCAAATATTTGGGTCTAGCCAGTTTTGTTTTTGAGTCGACATGACCATGGCCCCATGGGGGTTTGTAACAAAGTGTGCTAGTAGGGTCTGAGTGGCTCGGTTCCCCATGACTTGATTAAGCAACTAAGGTATTCCAGGGAGTTTTTTCCCTTGTCAATTATACTTTGCTTAAGGCGATATATAATCGATGAGGTTTTCTCCCGCTTCCTCCAAAGCTGGAATGCCCGATTTTGAAAATCTGAGCCGTGGGGGGTTATTAGAGTCCAACTAATATGTATAAACCTACTAGACACTATTAGAATAGATTTTGGTCATGTCCTAGGTCTCTAGGACCCCTAGAAAAAATTTCGAAAAAATTTTACCGGACGCGTTGGATTTGGGGTTTTTAATTTTTTAATTATTTTTAAATTTTAATTAAATTTCTTAGTTTAAATAGAGAAATTTGAGTCTGTAATATGTCAGTCATCCGCGGTCCGAATTTAGTGATTGATGGCTCGTTTCATAAGCCAAAAATCACACATGACCCATGGACCAGCTAAACCCAACTTTCGGATGTCAATTCAGCCTCATCATTAATATTTTCTCTGAAAAGCCATTTACAGAGAAATTATTAATTAAATTAATAAATTTGAATATTTTGGAGATATCCAAATCTCTCCAAAATAATCAGAAATGAATAAAATAAAAGGCTAAATGACATGGCAATAGACATTTATGAAGATTCCAATCAACTCCAAGTGACTTTAGTCAACTATCCAGTCACCAGCAAGAGATCTCCTCAAGCTAATTTGCCCTCTTCCATGCAAAACTCGATTTAGTGAGTTGTCACTTGTTAAATGGATTGGTAGATGTGCATTCAAGTCTATGGTAGGCGCCCTCATGACTCATCAAATCACCATACCTTGGCTCCCTTTGCAATCCCAAGTTAGCACCTACCACACTCCCACATGCCAACTCACCATCCCTCATTAAGCTCACGTCATCCCTCATTTAGCTCACGCCCTTGCCTTGTGCTCACGTGGATCCTAGTTGTAGCTTGCCCATTTCATGGGTGATACTTCCCATGCCTCACCAAAGGCGAGTTTGCCACCTATCCACTTGTCACCTACCAACAAGTTCGAGTTGGCTCTCCAAGCTTGGTGTTGATTGGAATTTAACTTCATGTCTATTTGTTTTTGGCTCTCACTCAAGCCAAGTTCGACCTAGGGTTTTAGCTTGTGGTTCTACTATAAAGAGAGGCCCATTTTGGGTTATTATCTCATGGAGAATTTTGGGTAAACTTACTCTGCCAGATTGTAGATGTGTTATAGCTTTTGCTAATTGAAATAAAGTGGCTTTGGAGGTCCATATGGTGTGTTGATCTTGTTCATGGAAATTGCTTCAAGTTAAATCAAGGTGATCTTGTTCCATGTTTTTGCTTACATTATTCATTGTTTTGACCAAATTTGTTAAAGCTCAGAAGACTTTTTAAGTCCATAGGATGGGCATTTGAGTTCAACTTGTCCATTGATGTTGGGTTGTTTGTGATTTGGAAGTAGTGAATTGTAGTCGGAAATACTAACACTCATCTAATCTCTTTCAATTTTGCATACTACATTTGATCAAAATTTGTTTGTAAGTGATACATTTTGCAGATCTCATAGGTTTGAACAGGAGTTGGAACTCTGTTGTCTCCTCCATCTCTTCAAAGGACCCATTTTTCCTAACATTCGTGCATTGCAGGATCTCACAAAGTCGATCTCATAACATCAAAATTTTGGCAAGAAGTGTTAGATTCAAAGATCCATCCATTTATCAAAAAGACTTTTAAATTGGTTACTTTGTTACCTTAGGCTTTCTTTTCTTCAAGCCCTCTTTTTCTCTTTGAATCCCTTTGATTTGATTTGCTAGCCCATTCATCCCTTGCCCTAGATCTATTCCTCCCTTGCCCTAGTTTCGTCCTACCTCATTATTCCCCTCTCCCATTTGTTTTTGCCCTCTCTTCTTCCTCTCATCCCCCTTCAAAGTTCCTCCTCTCGTCTCCCTCTAGCCTCTTCTCTTCATTCCATTCGCCATTTCTCTCTTTGCTCATGTCTTACCACATTTTAGTGCCTTCTCCCTCTTTGTTTTCCCCTTAAGTTTGCTCCTCTTTTCCCTTCTCGTCCATCCCCATCTTTAGCCCTAAAACACAACAAAACAAACACAAAATTGTTAGTAATAGTTAGTTGCATCTCTTTGAAAGGTTAATCTTAGATCTCATCTTTGCATTTCATAGTTAGGGTCTAGTTTCCTTTATCATTTAGTTTTCTACTTACATTGTTAGATTTAGTTCCATTTCTAATTTAAAATCTTGCATCTAGTTTAAAATTTGTTCTCTCATTTGGAATTTGGTAGTTTTGTTTTAGATCTCATTCAAAAAATTTAAAAAAAAACTTGCATCTCCTTAGTTTTATTTGATTGATAGATCTAAGTAGTTTCCAATTTGTTTGATTTCCTAATGCTAATGGGTATTTGAGTTGCTCATTTGTGATAGTTCTTTCTTTGAGAAAGAAGAGCTTTGAGAAGATTTGAAGCAAATAGAAGAAAGAAGCTTTTGATACAAGAAGCCATCAAGAAACCAAAAGGACGATCCAAACCAAGAAATCATTATTTATCCTTTGTAATAGCTCTTAAGAGCTTGTTTCAAGTATTTTCCAAGTTATTTCTCTCAAAGTCCTTACAAGGGTTTCATTCCCAAAGGCATTTGTACTCTCATAATAAAGTTGCAAGTGGGGTCTTTAAGCCCCCACATTCACTTCCCCCATTTGGGGAAGCCTTGTAGTCTTCTTTGATTGGTTTGAGTTTCTAGCTTAAATCTCTGATATGCTCTTAGATTAGTTTCCATTTCAATAGACTGTTTAAAGTAGAAATCTTTTGAATCTCACCGATAGTGGATCAAAAGTGCTCTCTATCGGAGAGTTTTTTTTTTTTGTTGTTATATTTTCCGATTTACTTACCCCCATGCTCTCCCGAGTAAGGTCTTTGACCTGAAAGAGATTCTTGGGTAGATTAGACTTTATTTTCTGTTCAGTATTTTATTTTTATCTTGTCACTTCTCTTCCAAACCTTGACTAGAGTAAGCTAACTTTGGGATTGTATCCCAAAGACCACATAACTTTGTGGTAGCTTCTCGTTCCCCCATCAGCTTCTTGTGGACATCCAGCTAGCTGGAAGGTTTCCAAGACTGGTGGCTTCTAGTGGTTGACCTTGTTCGGAGGTTGATCCCACCTTTAGATTAGGATTTGTGTGGTAGAACACTAGATCTTTCATTTTTCATTTTATTTGGCAAAGTAGCATTGTTAGCAATATTTCATATCTTTCTGATCTATCACATGATTTAAGCATTTTTGAAGTATCTTGCTTTTACGACTACTATTTGCTTCCTAGAACGAACTAAAGTCTCTTGAACTTGGCCAAATCTAAGTCAAGAGCACTCTCTATCGGAGAGCATTATTAGTCTTGCATCGTTCCCTGCATTAGGCATTTTTTAATTAGCAAGTCTATCGAACTGTGGTCATAAGATCAAGTCAAGAGCGCTCTCTGTCGGAGAGTTGAACAAAGTGCTCTAATAATACAAATTTTCAACCCATACTTCCCTTTTAATTAATTTATCTTGGTCTTTTTCCTACACCCGTATGCTCTGCCAACCGGAAACGGTTGGGCTAGTACTCAGAAAGGTGTAAGACTTGTTAATTTCATAAGTGATAACATTAATTAAAATTTTACCCACAACCCCAACCAAGACAAAATCACTGAGTACTTCCTAAAACAGGTGGTGCCGGGAATCCACTGTCAGACTCGAGGGCGGTCAAGCCGTAAGAACACTTGTTCTCTGAATCTGGGTGCTCCCGACCTATCATCTAAAGGTTGCCAGTGTTTTTCTCGGTTAAGGTTCCACTTATTGAATATCCTTGTTCTTAGCCATAATAATCAAGACCACTAAAATCTTAAATTTACCAAGATAAGCTGCAAAACGATCTCACGAACATTTCTCTCGAAACACTTGTATCAAACAAATTCAATCACTTATACATTTTTTGACTCCCTAAGGCACTGGTCCTTAAATCATATATTTCATTTTTTTGGAGTACTTGTGTTAATTTTTGTAAAGAGTGATTTATATTTGATTCAGTGTATCTCTTATCTTCTATTGCAACGTGGATTGCGTTATCTTGGTCTTATTCAAAGCATTTTTGTGTCTCTCACCTTCAAAAAACTCCTAAACAACACCCATCCGCATCACAACACCTAAAAACATTTTAAACACACAAGAGCCTTAGACAACTCTTTTGTAGGGACTACCCCCTTGGCTTCGTTAGGAGTTATCCTAAACGGAGGAGCTGGGATTCAGGTGACAGTACCTGGCTCATTGCTTGCCCCCAAGGCCACACCTCTCTCACTTGTAGTGAAGAGACAGCTTTCGAAAGATTTCCGCTGCTAGTGTGCAATCTGGCGGACAACAGAGGCAATGTGTCTTGGAGATGCAATTTTTGCAAGCATGAGTTCATGAGCACATATTTCCGGGTTAAGGGCCATTTGTTGGCCCTTCCTTCTTGTGGAATTTCTTCATGCAAAGCGGTGACTGTTCACCAAAGAAGGGATATGGAAAGAGAGGATCATGTTGGCTTAGGGAAGGTGACAGCAGCAAGCAAGAAAAAAGAGGATGATCCTCTTCCATTTTTGAGGAATTCCTCTAGCACCAAGCCTCCATTTCCACCTAGCATTCATGGGCGTGGGCGTGGGGATACTTATCAAACAAGAAAGAGGCAATCTACAGGTGGTCCAGTGGATAGGATTTTCCAAAAAGAGGTGCGAGAAGAGGTAGACCTTTCTATTGCATTTTTCTTCTACCTCAACTTCATCTCATTCAATGTTGCACGGTCACCATTGTATTTTGAGACGGTTAAAACTATCTTGGAACGAGCTCCAAATGGTTATGTGCCTCCTGGTTCAAAGAAGCTTAGAACCACATTGTTGGTTAAAGCAAAGAAGGAGGTAGATAAAATTCTTGAGCCAATTAGATCCGGTGTGAGTATTGTTTCTGATGGATGGACGGATCTCGCATGCCATCCACTTATCAATTTCATGGTATCTTCCCAAAATGGACCGTTGTTCTTGAAAGCGGTGGATGCTCTTGGGGAATACAAGGATGCACAATTTATGGGTGATTTATTCATCAAAACCATTGAAGAAGTAGGTGTTGAGTCGTGTGTACAAATCATCATGGGCAATGCACCTGTTTGCAAGGCTGCTGGCATGATTGTGGAAGCTAAATATCCACAGGTATGTTCATTTTGGACACCTTTCTTTTCTAATTTGCTCATTGTTTGAATTTGGTCATTGCAATGTTAGTGTTGTAGAGTCGTTGATACATGCTTTTATTGCTCTTACAGGTTTTTTGGACACCTTGCATTGTCCATTCCTTGAATTTAGCACTGAAAGCCATTGCTTCAGATGTGGCATGGATTGACAAACTTATTGAGGATGCACGCCATATCCGTAACTTTGTACAAAACCACACAAATGCCCTCACCATCTACAAACAGTACACACAGCTTTCATTGCTGAAGATTGCAGATACTCGGCTTGCTTCCTCATTCATCATGCTCAAGAGGTTGAGGGAGGTCAAAACCGCTCTTTGGTCCATGGTGATTTCAGAGTTTGGGGCTTTTTGAAGAAAGACGGATCAGGCTGCTTCACAAAAGGTGAAGGACATGGTGTTAAATGATGGTTGGTGGGACACGGTGGATCTTACTATTATGATCATGGAGCCAATCTTTTCTTTGTTGCGGTTTGCAGACACGGACCAGCCCATCCTAGCAGAGGTTTATGAGGGGTGGGATTCCATGATTGAGTCCATGAGGTCCATTGTCATGGAGAATGAGTGTCCCGAGTATGGGACATCAGCAGAGAACTTATGGACCTGTTATCACCTAAGCTGTAGTTACCCCTATGGATGGATCCAGTCATGGATGGCAATAGGGAAGGGCAACTCAAAAGGTGCAACCACGATCACCTCGACCTCCAATATATGGTTGTCACGCCAGTCGAGGCAACCTTCGCTTTATGTTATCTAGCCCAGACAACAAAGGGGGAGACCCGATCTACTCCCGACAGGAGAGATCTAAACCAAGACACCAAATCAAGTTGTTTCTAAATGAATTAAGGTGTATGGTTTATCCTAGACCTTAGGATGAAGTCACAAGCCAAGTGAAGGGTTCAATGAGTATAGCTTTGGTTCATATTTGATGTGAGAGTGACTTATAATGTTTGAAGTGAGATCTAGGGTTAGAGTACTAGTTCAATGTTGGAAGATCCACTGCCTTGGGAACCGTGTCCAATGCAGGGTAGTTTAAGGGTTGAATTGGGGCTAACTAGTACATATGACAAGCTTGACCATGATACATGGTGGCTTCAAGGGTTTAGTTCACCATGCAAAGGTCAAACCACAAGTTAAATCAACAATCTAGGAAAGTCGAATTGACTTGGAGAGAAACCAGTGCCTTGGGAATTGGGAAATGGAGTCAAAGTAGGGTTGACTTGTGGTTAAGGACTCCTAGTACAGGGGACAAGTGGGCAATAGAGGTCTTGATGGATGAATATGTCTAGATCTAGGTTTGACCCAAGTGGACCACAATCCCTTAAAACAAGGAATGCTATCCCCAAGGCAAGATTTGACAAAGTGACACTCTAGACCTAGGTTTTCAATTATTCCCGTTCCAAATCCGCAAGAATCTCAAGTACCCATGTCCTAGAAGTGAGTCAACTCACTTCTCCAAGGTGGTGCGACTTTGCCCAAGGAGGTCAAAAATGAGGATTAGATAGGTCAAGACAAGTTGGATGGCATCCAAACTTTAGATCCGGGTAGGTTGGTCATGTAGGAGTGTGGATCTATAATTTCGTGGCAATCCAATGGCTAGATCTTAGTAGATCTGAGTTTAAGTGCACCAAGTGGTCCAAAATGGGGATTAAATCCCTTAAAATGTGGAATAGGGCCCACAAGGTGAATTTCAGAAAAGTAACAACCTGGGTGTATATTATTTGATGTGTAGATTATGGATCAAGCGGGATCTCAAACACCCATGTACTAGATCTAGGTCAACTTGCTCAAACTAGGAAGTGCGCTTTGCTTGGGAGGAGCTAAGTTGGCATGGAAGGGGGGTCAAACGGAAGCCAATCCTCACCAAACTATAGATCCGGGATGCCGTGGATGCTATAGAGGTGGGTTTTCAATATTATGTCCAACAACCCACTAGATCTAAGTAGATCTGAGAAAATGTAAAAATGGGGTTTTGATTAATTAGGGTTTAAATGTTTTTGACAATTGGATAGATCATGGAGATAGAACTTACCTTGAGATCATACCTGAGTGATGTGAATGAGATACCTTGATGTTCAGGAAGATTCCCGCAGAGATCAAATGAGAGATTGTTGATTTGCTTGCCGAATTTATGCCCTAGCCCACAAGTGCGACCTCCTCTACCTGTCAAACCAAGGAACAACGATTCAATCAGTAAGATCAAGTATGGAGGAAATACCAGAGAAATGCAATAGTAACATGAAATAGAAGGTCCTGGGACAGTAATACTCCCTGTTACCAACGAAGAGATCCAAAGAAGAAGTAGGGAGAGTCTTCCCCTGCCAATACCTCCTCCTCAAAGCAAATTGGCCTCCACCTGTAGATGCAAACGTGGTACAAAATATATGGCAAACAATATCTCCAATAACTCATTGCAAAGGAAGAACCAACGAACGAACACCAAAAACATTCACCACAACACTGGAGATAGATGCAATAATAATTTTCTATTCCAATAATCCAGAGCCAAAAGTCCCTCTTACAATGAGAGGCTCTCTCCTTTAAATAGGAAGGAGATGCACCAAAACCCTAACCACTTTTTGAATGAGTGGCTAAGATTAGAAGATACAAATGTCTAATCAATGGTTGAGATGAGCTCAACAATAAAATACATGGATCACTAATAAAATATTATGTAAGTGGACAAAATCTCCCTATAAGAGGGGAATCCCACCAAATCATGATGACAAACTATCATAAGAGGCTTATGGTGGGTCCAAGGGGTAATTTTATCCCTCCTTGGTCAATCCCCATAGCACAATAACCATAAAATAATCATGAATGTACCAAATCGTGCCTCCATAGACAAGTCGTGGTCCTCAAAAGACCTCAGAAATCCACAGAAAGTTCCATAAGTGATGGATGCGGGCCCCGATGAAGCTGAAACTGCTGGAGAAGGTGTGGAAGACCCCGATCTATCATCACTGATCATCCCATGCCATAACTTTTCCTCAGTATCCCAAATCGATTTCCTCAATAGCCATTTCTACCAATCCTAAAATGCCTCGGGAAGCGTGAAACTGCCCCAAACTGCCTCCTGGAGTGCCTGCGCTGTCAAGGTGAGGGTACCAGTGTGTCCGGGAGGGGGGTAATATGGTAAAAACAAGTGGCTGGACCACCCCTTCCATCATCAGCGCCCTAGGTCAACCGGATAACAATCTCATCTGCTCTGACAGGGCCTCCAACAGACCAAAAATGCACTAGGACAGCCTACTGAGGTTGAATCATCACTGTGAGTGCCCGAAACTGAAACCAAATTGTCCCATTGGACTCAGAAGGTCCAAATCCATCCAAGATGTGTACTCATACACCATATGAGTCTCTGCATGATCAAAATAAATATCCAATATACCGGAACAAGGCCACTAATAATGATCTATAAATGACTAAACATTGTTGTAACCCAAGAATCATCATCATAACCCTGTAGCTGCTGCATAGAATCATCATGTATGTATACATTAACCATATATCATCTATCCATATCATCATAAGGTCTAACATCTCATGTCCCATGGTCCTCCATGGTCAAACTGGGTCTAACCAAGACCAAATATAACTCAGACCATCATCCAAGGCTGCTGCAAAGTGTCAAGGTTAATACATGCTCTACAACTTATTCAAATAACAATTATAACACAGAGTAATCATAACTGGCGATCTAAATCCAAATATATAGTGTCGTTAATTATTATTATTACTCAGACTAGACTTTCAGGATCATACTCACTTCATAGCTGTGATCAATTTGCTAGTGATGGGTGAAGGCTAAATTAACTGGCTAGGCTGAGGGATGACTTGACTGACTTAACTTTGTGACACTTTGGCAAGGGAAAGGGAATACACACCATAGTATATACTGAATGAGCAATAACACAGGGAATGGCGGTGTCTCACAAATGGATGAGTTGTTTAAAGAGGGTTTATTCACCTTCACAGATGCGCACAATCCATAATACAAATAAGGCCAGCAATTGTTTAGATATAGCATTTAAGTTCCATTGCTTTGTGGGCCTGAAGTTTCCATAGCCTTGATCTATGTGTGTTTATAAACACATTGCATAGATTTACATTTATCTTAGGCTTTCTGCTGCAGGTGTGTTTTTAAGGCACTTGTTTACTTGAGCACTTCTAGGTGTGTCATAGACAGCTTGTTTACCTAGGTATTTATTTTCCAAAAGATATAACATTTTATTTTCATGGCCATTTTCATTCGGCATGCCTTTCATTCATGTGTGTTTAGAAACACATTGCATGAATGGGCTTTTCATACAAGATATAGCATTTCATTTTTTCCAGATTTTGTATTCATGGCAGCACTAAAAGTTTCAGGTTTAGCCAACACAACTTTAGTGACTAGGGGGAATTCCAAGGAACTCCAACTCACCATAGGTAAGTTCTGTCACCAACTCAGAGCCGAGACACAATAAACAGGGAAGCTCATCCAATACAGAGGCTACAGTGGGGAAAAGTCCTCCATGCCACTAGTCAAGTAGTAAGTCAGGGTGATAATCTAAAAGGTAGGCCATGGATGGATGAAGACAATGAAATGATGGAGCCAACACTAGCAAGCCAAGGTATGGTGGAATGATCACCTCTATTCTCCCTAAGGAGGGTACATACCAATGAGTATGAATAGTGGACTTCTAAGTCTGAGTAGGGACAATATAATATATATAATAGATCAACCAGGTCCACATATCTATATGATCGCCAGATCATGACACTAAGTGCTAAGACATGCTATAAGAATAAGTATAAAAGCAATCTAACCATAACACCATGATATACCTGCTGAGTCATATACCTGAAAGCTCATCAACCTATACCATCATCTGTCCTCTGGAACTGCTGCTGCAACTCTGGGCACTACTAACTGCTCTGTACCAATGGTATAATGGCTATATCGGTCATCTCTCTGAGTGTCCCGAGACTCAGTCATGGCATGGGGAATACAACTGCTGTCCACAATCTGATAGTGATCCAATATAGATGCTCATCTCAGCATCTCAAGTGTAAGGGAACTGGCTGAATAGTGTACTGGAATCAGAAAAATAATGTATGGTAGCCCGGCTACTATATATGTGATAACATCTGGCTCCGCTGGGACAAGTGCTCTGCTGAAGTGAGCGCTTGAGAACCTCAGAATCTCTGGTCCTCGAACTCTGCTACTCGAATCCACAATCCAGCACTCTACCATTTTGCTTCCAGCTTTTTTATTTTTTGCAACCTATTTTTTGCATTCACAAACATCAAAAAATACCTCATGCCGCATGTGTGGGAAAAATATAAAGCCAGCTGAAATAAAATCTATTCTATGTCAGAAATATAAACGCATGAAATATATAAATGCAGAAAGTAAATTAAACTAATTTGCAAAATTTGAAATTTATTGTGCAGGAAAAGAAAAGTGACAGGTACTCATTTAAACTAGGAGCTTACAAAGAAGCTTAGAGATAAACAAGGTGCCAGACTCAATGGCTGAAAGGACTAACTACTGCCCAAGTAGGCTTATTTGGTTTCCTACCTACTCTAATCTACCAGGCAATGCAAGCGGAGATATCCCGACTATGTGGGATCAGGGCTGTGATCCTGTTATCACACAACTTGTAGTTGCCCCTAGAGGTATCCCGTCCGGGACGGTAGAGGAGGCAGGCAACTAAAGAGGTGACCGAAGAGATGCCACAATTCCCAATGCAAGGTGGGAGTCACGTCAACCGAGGCACTCTTCGCTTTAGGTCAGGCTGTAACTAGACCAAGGGGGAGACCCTATACCCAATCACAGTTGATTGGACTTACACAAAGGTTTCTAAAGGTAAGTAAATGATGAGTTACGGAAACCAATGCAGGATTAAGTGGACCTAGAAGTTGAAGTATGGTTGAAAGGTGGTGTGAGAGATTGTTGGTGTTTCAACCTATGTATGGTTTAGGCCACATTGTTCGATAAGTTGTCAAAGTATAGTACCATGTGTTTATACAAGTGGGTCTTGTTTTTTTGAGAAATGTGAAACGGTCTTAAGAGGGCCCACAAGGTAAAGCTAGGTTTGATGTTGGTACTATAGGCTAGATAATGACTAGATCTATGGATCTAGTTGATTCTAGGCATACCCATGTACTAGATCTATGTTTTGACACAATTCCCAAGGAGTGCGACTTGCTTTAGAGAAGGACTAGTGCCTTGTTGGATGGGCAAATGGGGTCAAAAGGTATGTCAAAGTGTAGATCGGGACACCTAGAAGCCAAATCAAGTGGGTTAAATGAGATCTAATGGTTGGATCTTATTAGATCTAGGGTTTTCAAGTAATAACCCCAAGTGGACCACAATCCCTTGAAACAAGGAATGCTACCCCCAAGGCGGATTGTGACAAAAAGATAGTCTAGACCTAGGTTTCAAGGTATGGGTATTCCGAATCCACGAAAATCTCAAAGACCCACCTCCTAGAAGTGGACAAACTCACCTTTTCAAGGGAGTGCGACTTGCCCAAGGAAGGCTAAAAAGTGGTTTTGGTGGACCAAATCAAGTCCAATGGCCACCAAACTGTAGATCCAAGATGCTAGTACCCCGATCTATGCATGCCCAAAAAATCAAGTCAATCAGAGGGCTAGATCTTAGTAGATCTGAGTTTTGAGGTGCCAAGAAATTCAAAAGGGGGTTTCAACCCCTTAAAACATGGAGAGATGTCCACAAGGTAGATTTCACCAAAGTAAGAATCTGGGGGTAGGTTATCAAGTGTCTGGATTGCAAATCAAGTGGGATCTCACCTACCCATGTGCTAGATCTAACCAAACAAGCCTCTCACTAGGAAGTGCGATTTGGGTCAAGGAGGGCTTTTTGCCTTGAAAAGTGGGTCAATTTTTAGCCAATCACCACCAAACTGTAGATCCAACTAGGGGTGGATGCTATAGAGGTGGGTTTTCAAAATCTCTTCAAAAGCAAGGCTAGATCTAAGTAGATCTAAGAAATACCAAAAACAAGGGTTTTAATTTGATTAGGGTTTTTATGATCTAGAAATTATGGAAGATTCAAGGAAGTGGAAGATCATACCTCTTGGAACATACCTGGATGAAGAGATGAATGCTAGTTGAGACGAGGATTACTTTGCCAAAGATCAAATGGAGAATTATTGAAGCCCTCTTGCCAAATCGATTTTCCCAAGCCACATGTGATTCCTTCTAACCTGTCAAGCCAAGGAGCAAAGCATCAATCAGTTTAACATGTTGAGGTAGATACAAGCAAGAGAGAGAGAGAAACATAGAATAGTTGACACAAAGGCAAAACTACTACCTGTCAAACCAAAGCGACTTCTTCCAAGATTGAAGGGCAAGCCTCCACACCAATTCGCCCTTGTCCAAAATCGCCCTCTTAACCTGTAAATAAAATATGGCAAATATGCAAGATAGCTACAATAGATCCTCCAGTGCAATGGACAAAAGCATTTACAATCGAAACAACCAACATCCACTCCAATCCAAACATGTACTCCAAAAGATAGAAATTTTTTTATTCCAAGAGCCAAGAGCCAAAAATCTCTAGATGAATTTTACAATGAGAGGCTCCCTCCTTAAATAGGATGGGGAGAGAGTACAATCCTAACCACTTTTTACATGAGTGGCTAAGATTAAAAGATCTCAAGATCTAATCAATGGCTAACAATGAATCATAACAATATATCACATGGATCACCCAACATAATGAGAGCGCCCCCACTAAGTGGTACAATAAGAGGGTGACGTCATCCACTAGAGAAACATAAGCACCAAAATCCACCTCATGGTGACTAGGACATGACAATATAAGCTCATGGTGGGGCTAGGAGGTATCAATCCTTACTAGCTCATCCCCAAGGCACAATAAAATAATAAAATATGTCCAATATAATATAGATGACCAAAACTGTGCTCAGAATCCATGACAGTCAAGCAGTAAATGTCCTCCTGTGATCAATCTGGGCATACCCACATGGTGAAAACTGACTGGAAGGTAGTGATGCCACCCTGGAAGACCTCTATGAAGACCAAATGCCAAAAACTTGCCTCAATTTCCCAAATCGATTTCCTCAGTGACCACTTTATCCCATTTTTTAACTGCCTCGGGAACTGTGAAAGTGCCAAAACTGCCTCCTAGGGTGCTAGCGCTGTCCATCTGAGCCCACCAGGCTCTCCAGAAGGGGGGGTAAATGGTAAAAACAAGTGGCTGGACCACCCCCTCCATCATTAGCGCCCTAGGTGAACTGGCCTCTCGGGGCCCCTGCTGCTCAGGCTGGGAAATCAGCCCCAAATCTGGTCAACAAGTGTAAAATTGCATCAATCACTGTCAGAAGTGCCCAGAATTGAAAGATAAGTGTCTCAATGGATCCAGAAGACCCAAATCCACTAGGAATGTGTACTCATACACCCTGGGTTGTCCTAATGGGCCAGTTGTAGGGTCCACCATATATGGACAATGTATAATCTGCTGATCTGAAGTAGTAATAAACCTGCTGAAATGGATCAAACATCATCTGCATCATATGTCCATCATATGATGTCATCATCAAACATGTGGGCCCTTAAATCATCATCAATAATCATCCATACATGGTCCACATCATCACGGATCCCAAGAATACATAACCAAGGATAAATCACATCAGTAGACTAAGACAATGCTTCTCTAATCATTCTCACAGCTAAGCTCAAAGTATAACATCCATTTAGTGGCATTTAATTAGTTAGCATATTCCGTTGTTATATAAAATTACTTGCACAATAGTTCAAATGACAAACTCACCCATTGGACATGGTCAAGCTGCTAGTGAAGGATGAAGGCTAGGAGCAAGGTTGGGCCAAGGGTTTGACTTATCTAACTTAACTCAAAAATACTTTGGACTGGGAGAAGGGGAAAGCTACAAACTCTGTGCTGGACAAAAGAACACGGGGGATGGCTGTGCCTCACAAATGGATAAGTTGTTTAGAGAGTGCTTATTCAACTTAGGCATCATGTCTACATCAAGTTGATCCAGGTTCATTAGGATCATTCAATTTTATTCCATGGCCTTTTTGGCCTACATAACCCTTCGGATTTCAGATGTGCTGAGAAGCACAACTAGTTGCAGCTTGCATCCAGGGCATGTTTTTTTCAAATATTTATAAGGTCAGCAATTGTTTAGATATAGCTTTTAAGAACCATTGCTTTTTGGACCTTTCTTATACTCTTCGAGGAGTATTTTTTATATAGCTTTTCATCGCTCTTGCCCTTTTTTGTTTTTGTTTCCATGGGCGAATTTATTAAGTTTCCATAGGTAGAACATGAGCTTTCAGTTTTAGCCAACAACATCTCAAGTGACTAGGGGGAGTTCGAGCCAATGCCAAACGTCGGGACAACCGACCAGAATGATTTAGGCCTACAATCCAACTCACCAAAGGCAAGTTTTGTCACCAACTTAGAGCCGAGACACTGAATAAACAGGGATGCGGTCCAAACACAGAGGTAGAAAAATGGAGAAGTCCTCGGTATCAGAAAGTCAAATGAGACAAGTCAGGGTTTAAAGTCAAAAAGGAAGGTCATGTATGGATGGAGACAAGTGAATATGGAGCCTACACTAGCAGACAACTGGTGTCGGGAAAGACCATATCTATGTAAGGTGAAAAACCAGTGAGTTTTGTTAAATGACCTAAATGTGCAAGCAATTGTCCATTTTATGATTTACAGTTCATTTTAAATAGTTTGCCACATCAGGAATAATATACCAAGCACATGCTATGATCATGACTAAATCAACAAGATAATAATCCACAGTCAGTGAGAACATATCCATAGATCATACAACATCATCATAATAATAATCATCAAGTATCATCTGAAACACTGCTGTAATACATCTCTAGGCACTGAACTGAAACTGTAATGGGATAAGTGGTCACATCAGTCATCAAATCTGAACCCTGAAGGCTCAGCCTTGACCCAAGGTCATATACAAATCTGAATAATGTACTGCTCTGATCATGAGTGATCCAAAATATATATATATAGCCATGCTCTGGAATAAGGTAAGCTCTGGAATGTGCAGATATCTGCTGTACAAGAATAGTAGCCCTGCTACTATGGTGTGATAACATCTGGCTCCAGCTAGGACAAGTGCTCTGAGGGAGAGAGCGCTTGAGAACCTCAGAATCTCTGGTCTCGAACTGCTCTACATCAATCTTCAATCCAGCACTGCACCATCCTTGCTTTCAGCTTTTATCTTGCACCAGTTCCTGCTCTCACAAACACTAGAATACCCTCATGGAGCATGTATGGGACAAATATATAAAATAAAACAGAACTGAAATCTAATCTAAAGCATAAACTAAAATGCGCCAAAATATAAATATAAACTAACATGGCATATATTATTCATTTATCATTTTCATTTACTGTGCAGGAGGAAAAAGAGCACTTCTTCAAGCAGGCAATCTCAACTTGCACAGGCAGCCAAAAATAGAAATGCCAACTACAATTTCTTAAATGCATGCAGGAGCAGAGACAAGCTTAGGAAGGAGCAAGGCTCAACTTAACAAACAAGCAGACACTCCAGGCAGAAAAAGAAAAACGGGACAATACTCGACACACAGAAAAAGAAAAATCACACAAATCCTACTGCTCAAGTGAGCTTATTCAGAAGCTACCTACTCTAAACAGGCAAGGCAAGGCAAATTGAGGAAGATCATTGCAGGCTTATAGGTGGGAAGTAGTGTTTTAGTAACCTCCCATTTACAGGTAATTCCAACTCATCTCCATCTAAAGTCTCTAAATACACAGTTCCTTTGCCAGCCATCTTACTTACTCGATAAGGGCCCATCCATATCTTCTCAAATTTTTCATGATTTCCAGGTTTTTCTTTATGTTTATCCCATAACAAAACTATATCCCCAATTCCAAATATCACATCTCTACTCTTTTGGTCAAAGGTTCCCTTTATTCTTTCTTGTTCTAAAACCATTTTATTCCAGGCTTCCCTTCTAGTTTCATCTAACTCTACTAACCTGTCAATTCTCGCTTGCAAGGCCTCTTGATCAGAAGAACACTGTTGTAACAATTCATACACAGGGATTTGAAGGTTGATTGGGAGCCTACAATTTTGTCCATACACTATTTCAAAAGGAGCTTTTCCAGTTATTCTTTTGACTGTTGTTCTATCTGCCCAGAGGGCATACTTTAACTTTACATCCCAAGTCCTCTTGTTCTCACCAATCATTCTTTTTAAGAGCCTTATCAAATTCTTATTACTTGATTCTGCTAAACCGTTTCCTTGCGGGTAGTAGTTAGAAGAATGAGACAAGGTGATCCCATGATCAGCACAAAAGGTAGACATCTCAATTTTACTAAAAGATGGCGCATTATCAGTTGTAATTTTGCAGGGGCAACCGTATCTGGAGACTATATTCTCTTCTAGGAACTTGACCACAACTTCTGCGGTGCACTTCTTGGTAGGGATGGCTTCCACCCAGCGAGTGAAATAGTCTGTGCAAGTTAGAATGTATTTGTGTCCACTTGAAGAGCTAGGGTTTATAGGTCCTACAAAATCCATTCCCCATTGTTGAAAAGGTTCTTCTATGATGACTGGGGTCAAAGGTAGGGCAGGTAGTCTAGGTTTTCCAGAATAGAATTGACATTCCTGACATGCTCTAACAAAGGTGTGCACATCTTTGAATAAAGATGGCCAATAATATCCAGCTCTCATGATCTTAGAGGCTGTGGTTCTAGGTGCATAATGTCCTCCACACAATCCGGAATGCATTTCCTTGATGATTCTTTGGGAGTCATCATGGTTCACACATTTGAGTATAATTCCATCTGGATTCTTCCAGCCTAAACCATCCTCTGTCAAAACATACTTAGATGCCTTTAACCTTAAAGCTCTTCTTTGGTGGTCTACAAGGTGGTCAGGACAAGTCATATGCCTGAGGTAGAAAATGATGTCTTTGTACCATTTGTGATCTTCATCAATATAAAGGATCATGTTATTTTGCTGTAATTTGGAATCCGTTAGCAGTTGTGCCAACCCTTGACCCTTAACTATCTTGACTGGCTTGATTTCGATATCATATTCTTGAATCCTCGAGATCCAGTTTCCCCTAACCCCTATACCATCAGGCTGAGATAAGACATCTTTCACCGCTTGATAAGGGACATAGGCAATAATCTTGGAGTATCCGATATATGTCCTAAAATGTTTTAGAGATTTGACCAAAGCATAGGCTTGTTTTTCAGTGGTTGTGTAATTTAGTTCTGCATCTCTAAGGTTTTTACTCATAAAGGCAACAGGTTGCTCATGGTTTTCTTCATTCTTTTGTAACAACACACCTACTATGGTGTCCTCGAATGCATAAGAATAAGTCAAAAACTCCTTATTGTAGTTGGGGCTTACTAGAACAGGTGCCGAAGCAATGGCTTTCTTTAGAGACTCGAATGAGGCATCGCATTTCTTATCCCAAACAAATTTCACATCATTCTTAAGCAAATTATTTAAAGGTTTGGCCAGTTCTGCTAAGTTAGGGATAAATCTCCTTACGAAGTTTATTTTTCCGAAAAACGATCGCAATGAGCTGACATCCTTTGGGGGAGTTATGGCTTGGATTCCTTGCACTCTTTCAGGATCAATTCTAATGCCTTCTTTGGAAACGATGTGACCTAACAACTTCCCTTCGTCCACCCCGAACGTAGACTTTTTGGGATTCAAAGATATTCCAAATTTTCGACATCTTTCAAAGATTCTCCTTAGATGCTTTATGTGGTCTCCCCTGTCTTTAGAGAAGACAGTTAGATCATCTTGATAAATTGCAATGATTTTGCCAATTAGGCCCTCAAATGCATGATCCATTGCCCTTTGAAAGGTTGATCCTGCATTCAGAAGCCCAAATGGCATTCTTATATATTCGAAAGTTCCCCATGGGGTGGTGAAGGTTGTCTTCCCACGATCTTCCTTCTTGATTTGGACCTGGTTGTACCCAGAAAAACCATCAAGTAAGGATAACATGCCAGCTCCTGTTACACTTTGCAACAGATTTTCCATATTGGGCAAAGGATAGTTATCTTTTAGAGATGCTTGATTCAGGTTCCTAAAGTCAATACAAATTCTAATCTCCCCGTTTTTCTTCCTTACGATTACAGGATTGGATACCCAGGTTGTATGCCTAACTGGTCTAATAATACCTGCTGCCAACATCTTTTCCAATTCCTTTTTAATTAAGGGAGCTAGTTTAGGGTTCATGTTTCGCAACTTTTGTCGATATGGTTTGGCTCCCTCTTTGAGAGGAATAGTGTGTTCTATAATGGACTGATCATACGTTTTTAAATCATCATAGACCCACGCAAAAACATCTTTATACTCTCTGATTAACTCAATAATTTTTCTTCTTTCTTCTTCTGAGGCATTTATCCCAATTCTGATCATTTTTGGGGAACAAGCAGAACCTACATTTATTTCAATAACCCCATCTACAGGTTCAGATCTCTTACCCTTGTATTCATCATGCCTATTGAAATTTTTCTCAAGGGGGGAAAGCGATTTCTGTGACATCCATACCTTCAATTGAACCACCCTTCATTTCATCTTCGAAATTCACCATTGGGGTTTGGGAAGCAGTTAAAAATCGGATGACTTGGGCATCATTGTCAAAAACCTGCCAATGGTCTTCATTATCAGGGACAGAGGGTCCGAATAAAACTTCAAGTTTGCAGTTTTGTTGTTTTAAAGACTCAGAGGTTTGAAGAGTACTGGCCATCACGGATAGCTCATCAGCCAAAGTGTTTTGTTCTCGGGGAACAGCCTTAATCCCGAAGGCATTAAAGCATTCAATGGTGTCCCAAACCTTATTTCTATAGTCTCTAAGTCTATTATTCTTTGCAGCGAATTCGTTTTTTACTTGGGATACGATGAGGTCAGAATCTCCTGTGACAGATAAAGATTTGATGTTTCTTTCTCTGGCAATTTCCAGGCCTAAAAGGAGCGCTTCATACTCAGCCACGTTGTTAGTGCACTCAAACTCTAAACGGAAAGAGAACAAACTCTTTTCTCCTGATGGTGAAATTAAAACTATACCGGCTCCTGCCCCATGTCGGGAACGGGCCCCATCAAAGTGCATTTTCCAGACTTGTTCGTGTGAAAAGGGCTGCTTTTTAACCTCCTCCCAATAATTTGCTAGAACCATGAAGTTTCCAATCTCATCACTTGAATACATTGCCTCAGTGAATAAGTGTTCAAGTGTCTCAACATGCTCTTGCATGGGTGGTTCATTAAACAGAGTTATGAACGACCCTTCCTTGGTTGGGATTGTGGCATATGTTAGATCCATCTGGACACTTCCCCCCAATCTTGCCGACCACTCCCTGGATAGCAACATTCCCCATGCATCAGGGATATCTAGGACTAAGACACTCATTGAGAGCTCAATGTCAGAGCAGGCAGCCAGCCTAACGGGTAAGTTTTCAATTATCCCAATAGATTTCACAGTTTTGGAATCCATTCCACATACATTTCTGTAGGGTCTTGTGGGTACTAACTCAAGTTGTTCCATGACTCTTAAAGGCATGACACTTACTTCAGCCCCCGAATCCAACATGCAGTTATGCAATATCAAACCATTTACTTCCAATGCAATATAAAAGGGTGGGAAGTTTCCAGAGTTGTCACCAGAGACACTTTGGATCATGACGGGGGAGTCCTTAATCTCTGCAGAAGCTTTCTTAGGAACTTGCTTCCTTGTTTGAATCCCGAGATGAATAGTAGCTCTTTTGTGGAATGAAGGGATCTTGAAAATTTCACCAAAGGGAATAGGCATGTTTATCTTTTCCAGGAAGCTAGTGACGTCAATGTTTAGGTTGTGGGGGTTTTCCTTTTCCCTTTCATTCGTACCTAAACCTAGGAACTTCATAATGTCATGTTTAACAGACGGAATCTTGATTAGGTCTTTTAATGAAACCGAAGCAGATGAATTGGCTAACTTACTTGGAATGTTTGTTCTAGGTATCTCCTTATTAGGTTTTAGAATCGTGAGAGGCTTTGGTTGCTTTCTCCAAAGGGTTGCTTTGGGAACATTAGTTTTAGGGGGAGGATGAATTTTTATCGCTTGATCTGTCTTTTTGTTTGCAGGAGGAGATTGGCTAGTGTTGGTCACAGCTTTACCTTTTGAGATGTCCTCAGAAGAAAGCTTTGGAGCTTTCGGCAAGATTCTTCGGAGAGGTTGATGCACTGTCTTGCTAGGCTGTGGGTCAGTCGTTTTAAGTTGTTGAGTCTTGGGAGGACTAGCCTTTGGAGGGATTGAATTGCTACAGATGGATTTTAACATTTCTTTGGTTTGTTGATCACGTCTCTTGAAATCCTCATCTTGATTCTTAAGATACATAGCAATGTTGGTGACCATTTCACACATGTTTGACATAAATTCCATGGTCATTTCGGGAGAGATGTTATTTTGATTAGACATCTCTTTGTGGGTTCTATTCTCAGCGGAGTCACGATTAGGAGTCGCCAGGTAGATTTTTAGGCTCTACTACCAAGAGGTATGTCGTTTAAAGTGCAGAGAGATAGTGAGACACAAAGGTGTGTTGAACCAAGGTAGGCCTCTACCTCCCCGGCAACGGCGCCAAAAATGTTATCACACAACTTGTAGTTGCCCCTAGAGGTATCCCATCTGGGACGGTAGAGGAGGCAGGCAACTAAAGAGGTGACCCAAGAGATGCCACGGTTCCCAATGCAAGGTGGGAGTCACGTCAACCGAGGCACTCTTCGCTTTAGGTCAGGCTGTAACTAGACCAAGGGGGAGACCCTATACCCAATCACAGTTGATTGGACTTACACAAAGGTTTCTAAAGGTAAGTAAATGATGAGTTACGGAAACCAATGCAGGATTAAGTGGACCTAGAAGTTGAAGTATGGTTGAAAGGTGGTGTGAGAGATTGTTGGTGTTTCAACCTATGTATGGTTTAGGCCACATTGTTCGATAAGTTGTCAAAGTATAGTACCATGTGTTTATACAAGTGGGTCTTGTTTTCTTGGGAAATGTGAAACGGTCTTAAGAGGGCCCACAAGGTAAAGCTAGGTTTGATGTTGGTACTATAGGCTAGATAATGACTAGATCTATGGATCTAGTTGATTCTAGGCATACCCATGTACTAGATCTATGTTTTGACACAATTCCCAAGGAGTGCGACTTGCGTTAGAGAAGGACTAGTGCCTTGTTGGATGGGCAAATGGGGTCAAAAGGTATGTCAAAGTGTAGATCGGGACACCTAGAAGCCAAATCAAGTGGGTTAAATGAGATCTAATGGTTGGATCTTACTAGATCTAGGGTTTTCAAGTAATAACCCCAAGTGGACCACAATCCCTTGAAACAAGGAATGCTACCCCCAAGGCGGATCGTGACAAAAAGACAGTCTAGACCTAGGTTTCAAGGTATGGGTATTCCGAATCCACGAAAATCTCAAAGACCCACCTCCTGGAAGTGGACAAACTCACCTTTTCAAGGGAGTGCGACTTTCTCAAGGAAGGCTAAAAAGTGGTTTTGGTGGACCAAATCAAGTCCAATGGCCACCAAACTGTAGATCCAAGATGCTAGTACCCCGATCTATGCATGCCCAAAAAATCAAGTAAATCAGAGGGCTAGATCTTAGTAGATCTGAGTTTTGAGGTGCCAAGAAATTCAAAAGGGGGTTTCAACCCCTTAAAACATGGAGAGATGTCCACAAGGTAGATTTCACCAAAGTAAGAATCTGGGGGTAGGTTATCAAGTGTCTGGATTGCAAATCAAGTGGGATCTCACCTACCCATGTGCTAGATCTAACCAAACAAGCCTCTCACTAGGAAGTGCGATTTGGGTCAAGGAGGGCTTTTTGCCTTGAAAAGTGGGTCAATTTTTAGCCAATCACCACCAAACTGTAGATCCAACTAGGGGTGGATGCTATAGAGGTGGGTTTTCAAAATCTCTTCAAAAGCAAGGCTAGATCTAAGTAGATCTAAGAAATACAAAAAACAAGGGTTTTAATTTGATTAGGGTTTTTATGATCTAGAAATTATGGAAGATTCAAGGAAGTGGAAGATCATACCTCTTGGAACATACCTGGATGAAGAGATGAATGCTAGTTGAGACGAGGATTACTTTGCCAAAGATCAAATGGAGAATTATTGAAGCCCTCTTGCCAAATCGATTTTCCCAAGCCACATGTGATTCCTTCTAACCTGTCAAGCCAAGGAGCAAAGCATCAATCAGTTTAACATGTTGAAGGTAGATACAAGCAAGAGAGAGAGAGAAACATAGAACAATTGACACAAAGGCAAAACTACTCCCTGTCAAACCAAAGCGACTTCTTCCAAGATTGAAGGGCAAGCCTCCCCACCAATTCGCCCTTGTCCAAAATCGCCCTCTTAACCTGTAAATAAAATATGGCAAATATGCAAGATAGCTACAATAGATCCTCCAGTGCAATGGACAAAAGCATTTACAATCGAAACAACCAACATCCACTCCAATCCAAGCATGTACTCCAAAAGATAGAAATTTTTTTATTCCAAGAGCCAAGAGCCAAAAATCTCTAGATGAATTTTACAATGAGAGGCTCCCTCCTTAAATAGGATGGGGAGAGAGTACAATCCTAACCACTTTTTACATGAGTGGCTAAGATTAAAAGATCTCAAGATCTAATCAATGGCTAACAATGAATCATAACAATATATCACATGGATCACCCAACATAATGATAGCGCCCCCACTAAGTGGTACAATAAGAGGGTGACGTCATCCACTAGAGAAACATAAGCACCAAAATCCACCTCATGGTGACTAGGACATGACAATATAAGCTCATGGTGGGGCTAGGAGGTATCAATCCTTACTAGCTCATCCCCAAGGCACAATAAAATAATAAAATATGTCCAATATAATATAGATGACCAAAACTATGCTCAGAATCCATGACAGTCAAGTAGTAAATGTCCTCCTGTGATCAATCTGGGCATACCCACATGGTGAAAACTGACTGGAAGGTAGTGATGCCACCCTGGAAGACCTATGTGAAGACCAAATGCCAAAACCTTGCCTCAATTGCCCAAATCGATTTCCTCAGTGACCATTTTATCCCATTTATTAACTGCCTCGGGAACTGTGAAAGTGCCAAAACTGCCTCCTAGGTTGCTAGCGTTGTCCATCTGAGCCCACCAGGCTCTCCAGAAGGGGGGGTAAATGGTAAAAACAAGTGGCTGGACCACCCCCTCCATCATCAGCGCCCTAGGTGAACTGGCCTCTCGGGGCCCCTGCTGCTCAGGCTGGGAAATCAGCCCCAAATCTGGTCAACAAGTGTAAAACTGTATCAATCACTGTCAGAAGTGCCCGGAACTGAAAGATAAGTGTCTCAATGGATCCAGAAGACCCAAATCCACTAGGAATGTGTACTCATACACCTTGGGTTGTCCTAATGGGCCAGCTGTAGGGTCCACCATATATGGACAATGTATAATCTGTTGATCTGAAGTAGTAATAAACCTGCTGAAATGGATCAAACATCATCTGCATCATATGTCCATCATATGATGTCATCATCAAACATGTGGGCCCATAAATCATCATCAATAATCATCCATACATGGTCCACATCATCACGGATCCCAAGAATACATAACCAAGGATAAATCACATCAGTAGACTAAGACAATGCTTCTCTAATCATTCTCATAGCTAAGCTCAAAGTATAACATCCATTTAGTGGCATTTAATTAGTTAGCATATTCCGTTGTTATATAAAATTACTTGCACAATAGTTCAAATGACAAACTCACCCATTGGACATGGTCAAGCTGCTAGTGAAGGATGAAGGCTAGGAGCAAGGTTGGGCCAAGGGTTTGACTTATCTAACTTAACTCAAAAATACTTTGGACTGGGAGAAGGGGAAAGCTACAAACTCTGTTCTGGACAAAAGAACACGAGGGATGGTTGTGCCTCACAAATGGATAAGTTGTTTAGAGAGTGCTTATTCAACTTAGGCATCATGTCTACATCAAGTTGATCCAGGTTCATTAGGATCATTCAATTTTATTCCATGGCCTTTTTGGCCTACATAACCCTTCGGATTTCAGATGTGCTGAGAAGCACAACTAGTTGCAGCTTGCATCCAGGGCATGTTTTTTTCAAATATTTATAAGGTCAGCAATTGTTTAGATATAGCTTTTAAGAACCATTGCTTTTTGGACCTTTCTTATACTCTTCGAGGAGTATTTTTTATATAGCTTTTCATCGCTCTTGCCCTTTTTTGTTTTTGTTTCCATGGGCGAATTTATTAAGTTTCCATAGGTAGAACATGAGCTTTCAGTTTTAGCCAACAACATCTCAAGTGACTAGGGGGAGTTCGAGCCAATGCCAAACGTCGGGACAACCGACCAGAATGATTTAGGCCTACAATCCAACTCACCAAAGGCAAGTTTTGTCACCAACTTAGAGCCGAGACACTGAATAAACAGGGATGCGGTCCAAACACAGAGGTAGAAAAATGGGGAAGTCCTCGGTATCAGAAAGTCAAATGAGACAAGTCAGGGTTTAAAGTCAAACAGGAAGGTCATGTATGGATGGAGACAAGTGAATATGGAGCCTACACTAGCAGACAACTGGTGTCGGGAAAGACCATATCTATGTAAGGTGAAAAACCAGTGAGTTTTGTTAAATGACCTAAATGTGCAAGCAATTGTCCATTTTATGATTTACAGTTCATTTTAAATAGTTTGCCACATCAGGAATAATATACCAAGCACATGCTATGATCATGACTAAATCAACAAGATAATAATCCACAGTCAGTGAGAACATATCCATAGATCATACAACATCATCATAATAATAATCATCAAGTATCATCTGAAACACTGCTGTAATACATCTCTAGGCACTGAACTGAAACTATAATGGGATAAGTGGTCACATCAGTCATCAAATATGAACCCTCAAGGCTCAGCCTTGACCATATACAAATCTGAATAATATATTGCTCTGATCATGAGTGATCCAAAATATATATATATAGCCATGCTCTGGAATAAGGTAAGCTCTGGAATGTGCAGATATCTGCTGTACAAGAATAGTAGCCCTGCTACTATGGTGTGATAACAGATCCCTTAAGTCCCTCTGATGGACAGGATATAAAATACGTCGTCCACTACCAGTGGTCAGAAAGCACATGCCGTCAATGCATCGCTCTACTGTGAAAGGTCCAACCCATAAGTCATCAGCTTGTCCCGATCTTATATGCAATAAATGGTTGGGAATGATGACTTGACTTCCCGTAGGAAACCTATTTCTATTGACTGACTCAGGAATAACTCCAATATTACGAATAGGCATGGGATGGATTTCAGCAGGGTTTTGCGGTTGAGGTGTGACAATCCTTGAGCTCCTCCTCGAAGGAACTGCATCCACTCTGGGTGAAGCACCATCTAAAGAAATAGCAACTCTGCCAACAAGGACTTCCCTAGCTTCTCTTCTTGTTTCTTGGACTACCTCATTTGACTCTTCCTCAAGGGGAGATAAAACTCTTTTAACAACTTCACCTACAGTCCAGAAATCTCTATGTTCTTTTAAGGGAGGTGACTCATGAGATGTGTCAATGTTATGACTAGAACCTTCCCCTGAAGGGACAGAAATGACCATGTTTTCCAATCTAGTAGAAACTGACTCAGGATGAAATGTAGAGGAACTAGGAATGTGAGAAAGATCATGAGTGTGATGACTAGATGACTCAGATGGTAGGAGAAAACCAGGGATATGAGGATATGCAGATAAAGCATGGCTTTGAGGTTCTGAAGGAGTTTGAAAAATAGCAAGGTTATTTAGATTATAGTCTCCTTCAGGTGCATCATTAATTAGGGCATCCTCTTCCCCACTTAGAGAGTTATCATGGACTTGAATTAGGCTACCATCCTCTAGAGATAAATGAGATAGAGAATCTTCTATATCAGAATAATAAGAGGCTTCAGACTCTTCATTTGTTTCAACCCTAGTAGATGTTGCAAGATTGTTTTCCCATGGGTAAATAGGTGCAAGCCCTAGGTTTTCTCTTTCCCTATTGTGATCAGTCAAGGCAAACCACTCCCTAACAGTGAAAGGAATTCTTTCTCCCCTCCTAATATCATCAAACTCATCTTCATGTATTGGATTCTCAACATTTTCTTCATCATTTGTTTGATCATGAAGGCTCTCTATTGGGGGAGTTTGTTCCACACTTTGATCATTAGGCAAATGTTCATCTCCTCTTATATTTCTTATGCCATCATCAACCTCCTCAAGTGTGTGATTTTCTATAGAAGGTTCTTGAATGATTTCATTGTTTTGTTCATGACATTGAGGTTGATTTTCATATCTTCTCAATTCATCTATTTCCTCAGCAAATTCATTTCTGATTGTTCTTGTTATTCCAACTATTTGCTTGTCTTCCCAAAAGGAATCAGAATCTTCCATGACCATACACATATTTTGATCAACTTCATATAACTCTTCCTCATCTTCAACGAGGTTAGTTTTGGCATTATTTAACAATTCATCCCCATATGTGTTTTTTAACCCTTCATCAAATGATTCAACATGCTCATTATAACAAGGCTCTCTGTTTACCAAAATCAAAGCTCCATCAGGGTTAGGAACACAAATAAACGATAAGTCCATCATAAGGTATCCACCTAGACCAGCTTCCCATTTTCTAGATAAAAGCATTCCATATGCTGGGGGTAAATCAATGACAACTACATCCATCATAGTAGAAATGTCTGAGCATGCGAAAAGATCAGCTCTAAGGTTTTTAATCAAACCATATGATGGCACTCGTCGGGAATCTATACCACAGACATTTCCGTAAGGCCTAGTCACTTCAAGTCCCATTTCCTTCATAACTTGTAAAGGCATAACATTCATTGCTGCTCCAGAATCCAACATACAGTTATGAAGGAGCATGTTTTGAATGTGTAAGGTAAGGTAAAAGGGAGAGTGACCACCGCTCTTTCTTTCATAAATGGCTGAATGGATGTTTATTGGTGGATCCTTCTCTGTTTCACTAGGTTGTGTTCCACTAAGCTTTTGGATATGACATGATTCTAGGACCGGTTCAGGAGTTTTCTCTTGGCCAATACCGTCGAAAAATTCCTCTACTTGGCATCTAACAGAAGGCACCTTCATTAACTCAGTGACAGGGATGTTACACATTATCTTGCTTAACTCTTTCTTCATATCAATCTTAAGATCATAATTATCCATAGCAAGATCTTCTTCTTCCCTTTTATCTTCATCAATCTTTTTATGTTTATCAAAGAAAGAAGGCTGGGAAGTACTTCCTCATTTATAGATTTGATACTTTGGCTGCTCTTTAGGTTTTGGGAGCTCTATGGCACAACATGATGAACTAGGTTCTTCTACTATGTCTTCCTCTTGTTCCCAAGGCTCTTCTTCTAAGAGAATTCTTCCAAAGTCTTCATCATAAGATAAGTCATTTATGAAGTTGATGTTTTCTGGTTGGTCATCATGGTCAATGGTGTCAGAGGGTATTTCTTCTTCTTCATCACACCAATTGACTTCCTTCTTTTCAGAGTTCTCTGGATACTCAGGTCGTCGCCTATCCCTATCCCCGTCAGGCCTCCTATTGTTATTCCAGTAGGGTTTAGGGCCATAAGGATTTCTATGTCTCTCAGGGTCATTCAAACTTGCCACATTCTTTGTTAGGACAGTTAATTGTTTCATCATTTCTTGCATGACTTCTAAGGTGTCCTTGGATTCTTTTGGCACACTCACAGGTTCCTTTGGTTTTCGAAGTCTAGGGTCAGATCTGGAAGTGGATGGGGTAAATTGATCAAAAAAGTTTTGTTTCCCCATGGATGCTACATTTTGCTCAGCCATCTTAGCATTTGATTGAGCGGTCTTTAAGTCATTTGGGTTTTTATCCTTTAGCTGATAACCAACCCATCCCTCAAAAGCATTCAAGTAGTGAATCACAACTGCTTGATCTTTTGGTCTAATTTCTTCAGGGATAACAGCTACAGTCTTGTCAAATCTTATGTTAAACTCATGGACTGTTTCATTTTCTCTCTTCTTAATGTCAAAAAGTTGGTGTAAGAGAAACTTCCCATCTAACTTTCGGGACCACTCACTATTTAGCTTGTTGACAAAGTTGTCATACCCGTCAATGGATGAAGCAGGCAACCTGTCAAACCACTTCCTAACATCTCCTTCCAAGGATGCCAGGAGACCCCTCATGAACACATCTTCCTCAGATGCTCCATATGCCTCCATGTGTTCCCATACTTTATCAATGTGGTCTTCAATTGATATAGCAGATACTCCATCAAATCTGGGAATCTTTTCAAAATACTTTTCAGGCATGTCATGGGGTGCACCCTGGATTTGGGAAAAGTCTAAAGGAGATGGCTTTGCCTTTCTTCCAAATATCCTAGGAGCTTGTGGTGGAGGAACATTCTGGTTTCCTGGGTTTGTTCCAGCCATTGGATTTGGTAAGTTTGTGTTTAAGTTTGAACTAGGAGATGAGGGAGGAACCGAATTAATCAAAGGGGATCCTGAAACTCTGTTTGGAGAATCGTTAACCAATTTCCAAAGGAAGTTAGATGGTTGTGCTTTAGGATCTCTTTTACGATATGTAATTGGGGTTCCTTCAACTTGATCTAAGTTTACTTTACTTCTTGTGTTGTAAGGATGTAAATGAGCTCGCTCCTCAGCGGAGTCACGATTGGGAATCGCCAGGTAGATTTAAACTCTTCTACCAAGATATGTGTCGTTGTATATGCAGGAAGGACTACTAGCTTTTCCGAGGAAAGCCCTATGCCCAAATGTTAAGCAAAGGGGAATGGGAGGGCTTCTAGGAAATGATATATCGGACCAAGGTAAGCCTATTGCGTCCCCGGCAACCGCGCCAAAATGTTATCACCTAAGCTGTAGTTACCCCTATGGATGGATCCAGTCATGGATGGAAATAGGGAAGGGCAACTCAAAAGGTGCAACCACGATCACCTCGACCTCCAATATATGGTTGTCACGCCAGTCGAGGCAACCTTCGCTTTATGTTATCTAGCCCAGACAACAAAGGGGAAGACCCGATCTACTCCCGACAGGAGAGATCAAAACCAAGACACCAAATCAAGGTGTTTCTAAATGAATTAAGGTGTATGGTTTATCCTAGACCTTAGGATGAAGTCACAAGCCAAGTGAAGGGTTCAATGAGTATAGCTTTAGTTCATATTTGATGTGAGAGTGACTTATAATGTTTGAAGTGAGATTTAGGGTTAGAGTACTAGTTCAATGTTGGAAGATCCACTGCCTTGGGAACCATGTCCAATGCAGGGTAGTTTAAGGGTTGAATTGGGGCTAACTAGTACATATGACAAGCTTGACCATGATACATGGTGGCTTCAAGGGTTTAGTTCACCATGCAAAGGTCAAACCACAAGTTAAATCAACAATCTAGGAAAGTCGAATTGACTTGGAGAGAAACCAGTGCCTTGGGAATTGGGAAATGGAGTCAAAGTAGGGTTGACTTGTGGTTAAGGACTCCTAGTACATGGGACAAGTGGGCAATAGAGGTCTTGATGGATGAATATGTCTAGATCTAGGTTTGACCCAAGTGGACCACAATTCCTTAAAACAAGGAATGCTATCCCCAAGGCAAGATTTGACAAAGTGACACTCTAGACCTAGGTTTTGAATTATTCCCGTTCCAAATCCGCAAGAATCTCAAGTATCCATGTCCTAGAAGTGAGTCAACTCACTTCTCCAAGGTGGTGCGACTTTACCCAAGGAGGTCAAAAATGAGGATTAGATAGGTCAAGACAAGTCGGATGGCATCCAAACTTTAGATCCGGGTAGGTTGGTCATGTAGGAGTGTGGATCTATAATTTCGTGGCAATCCAATGGCTAGATCTTAGTAGATCTGAGTTTAAGTGCACCAAGTGGTCCAAAATGGGGATTAAATCCCTTAAAATGTGGAATAGGGCCCACAAGGTGAATTTCAGAAAAGTAACAACCTGGGTGTATGTTATTTGATGTGTAGATTATGGATCAAGCGGGATCTCAAACACCCATGTACTAGATCTAGGTCAACTTGCTCAAACTAGGAAGTGCGCTTTGCTTGGGAGGAGCTAAGTTGGCATGGGAGGGGGGTCAAACGGAAGCCAATCCTCACCAAACTATAGATCCGGGATGCCGTGGATGCTATAGAGGTGGGTTTTCAATATTATGCCCAACAACCCACTAGATCTAAGTAGATCTGAGAAAAGGTAAAAATGGGGTTTTGATTAATTAGGGTTTAAATGTTTTTGACAATTGGATAGATCATGGAGATAGAACTTACCTTGAGATCATACCTGAGGGATGTGAATGAGATGCCTTGATGTTGAGGAAGATTCCCGCAGAGATCAAATGAGAGATTGTTGATTTGCTTGCCGAATTTATGCCCTAGCCCACAAGTGCGACCTCCTCTACCTGTCAAACCAAGGAACAGCGATTCAATCAGTAAGATCAAGTATGGAGGAAATACCAGAGAAATGCAATAGTAACATGAAATAGAAGGTCTTGGGACAGTAATACTCCCTGTTACCAACGAAGAGATCCAAAGAAGAAGTAGGGAGAGTCTTCCCCTGCCAATACCTCCTCCTCAAAGCAAATCGGCCTCCACCTGTAGATGCAAACGTGGTACAAAATATATGGCAAACAATATCTCCAATAAATCAGTGCAAAGGAAGAACCAACGAACGAACACCAAAAACATTCACCACAACACTGGAGATAGATGCAATAATAATTTTCTATTCCAATAATCCATAGCCAAAAGTCCCTCTTACAATGAGAGGCTCTCTCCTTTAAATAGGAAGGAGAGGCACCAAAACCCTAACCACTTTTTGAATGAGTGGCTAAGATTAGAAGATACAAATGTCTAATCAATGGTTGAGATGAGCTCAACAATAAAATACATGGATCACTAATAAAATATTATGTAAGTGGACAAAATCGCCCTATAAGAGGGGAATCCCACCAAATCATGATGACAAAATATCATAAGAGGCTTATGGTGGGTCCAAGGGGTAATTTTATCCCTCCTTGGTCAATCCCCATAGCACAATAACCATAAAATAATCATGAATGTACCAAATCGTGCCTCCAAAGTCAAGTCGTGGTCCTCAAAAGACCTTAGAAATCCACAGAAAGTGCCATAAGTGATGGATGCGGGCCCCGATGAAGCTGAAACTGCTGGAGAAGGTGTGGAAGACCCCGATCTATCATCACTGATCATCCCATGCCATAACTTTGCCTCAGTAGCCCAAATCGATTTCCTCAATAGCCATTTCTACCAATCCTGAAATGCCTCGGGAAGCGTGAAACTGCCCCAAACTGCCTCTTGGAGTGCCTGCGCTGTCAAGGTGAGGGCACCAGTGTGTCCGAGAGGGGGTTAATATGGTAAAAACAAGTGGCTGTACCACCCCTTCCATCATCAGCGCCCTAGGTCAACCGGATAACAATCTCATCTGCTCTGACAGGGCCTCCGACAGACCAAAAATGCACTACGACAGCCTACTGAGGCTCAATCATCACTGTGAGTGCCCGAAACTGAAAACAAATTGTCCCATTGGACTCAGAAGGTCCAAATCCATCCAAGATGTGTACTCATACACCATATGAGTCTCTGCATGATCAAAATAAATATCCAATATACCGGAACAAGGCCAATAATAATGATCTGTAAATGACTAAACACTGTTGTAACCCAAGAATCATCATGCCTATAAACACATAGAGATAGTAAGGGTAGATTCATTAAGGTTCATGCTGATCTTTTTGTAAACAACAAAACCCCCCCCTTCACTAACCCTAGGGATAGGGATACCGACAACGAAACTGAAAACAACAACATTCAGAATTCAGCGGAATTTGGAACTCAACCAGTGGGAACTGAGGTTATACCCAGTGAACAGTTACATTCAGAAGAAATCCCACAGATCCAACAAACTTCACCTTTAAGGGAAGATCCTAATTTGGTTGACGCAGTGAACATAGAAAAAGTGAACTTCCTTCTGGAAGAGTATTCTTTGTATATGCCTGTAAAGATTTGCCCATATGAACAACTAACCTTCGTAACTGTAGAAAGTGAAAGTCATAAAGTGGCTAAAGACAGTATATATATATGTGTTTAATCTTATAACAGCCAAGAGATAATAACCCCCAAACTGCCCGATCTTGAACACCTTTTAATCATGATGCCTATCTTAAGAATAACTTCATGCCCATAGCTGTAACTAACATCAATTCCCACTCTTTATCTAGTGTGAAACCAAATCAAATGGTCCTCGCAGCCCATAGGTTCATAAGCAGAAACATTTGGGAAGCTTAAAGCATTAATGTAGGCAATGCCTGGTGGGCAAGTACTCTTATGAATAGCCAAAACAATTCCCAAGAAAATCTGACACACAAATGCAGACATTCCAATAATTCATTGAAGCTCAGAAATTGACCCAAATTTACACAGTCCTTAAAAATGTCTTGCAAAAAATAATCAGCATGCTAAAATAGGATAGTGATACCTCCCTTAGGTTTCAAAAAACATTCTGAGTCTTGCTGAAAAGAATATCTGCACCTTTTCAAAAAGAGAAAGAAAAAAAACAAATCCCTGTACATATGTACAAAAACAATTTCACTGAAGATTACTGAGAGAGAGTAGGAGATGAAGAAGTCTTTTCCTCACCTACCAGTTCTAGTTCAGACTGCTGACTCATGTTATGGATGAACTCTTGCTTAGAGAGAGGTTTATGATATACTTTTAACCGATGTCCATTCACTACAAAGGCAGTTTGTTCTTCGTCTATTGTTTTTATTTTGACAGAACCATTATCAAAAACAGTCACAATTTCATATGGCCCCATCCATCTAGTGGTAAGCTTACCTTTGAAGTGTTTAAATCGTGAGTCAAATAACAGAGCCCAATCACCTTCTACAAAAGTCTTCTTCTTTAAAAATTTATCATGCCACTTAGTCCGCTGGTTCTGTATCAACACAGTTTGTTGGACAGCATCTTGTCTAATTTCATCAAGTTCATTTAATTGCATCAGCCTCTGCTCCTGGGCTTCATCTAAATTCAAGCTCAGTTGTGCAGCAGTACGAAAAGTTTTCACCTGAAATTCTATAGGCAGCAGGACCTGCTTACCATAAACAAGTTGATATGGGGTATACCCTGTGGTATTTCTCCAGGTAGTTCTGTAAGCCCACAATGCCTCGGGTAGCCTGTCTGCCCAGTCCTTATGATGTAGCTGCACAGTCTTAGTTAAAATGGATTCTAGCACTTTATTGGTTGATTCCACCTGACCATTTGCTTGGGGATGGTAAGGAGAAGATTTATAATGCTTAATTCCATATTGTTCTGTAAGTGCTTTCATTGATTTAGAGACAAACTGTGCTCCATTGTCGGTCACAATTTCACGAGGAATACCAAAACGAGTAAAAATCTCTTCGTAAATAAATTCTATGACTGATTTCTCAGTGGCCCTCAATAGAGCTTTTGCCTCAACCCACTTAGTTACATAATCAGTGCAAACTAAAATATACCTCTTTTTCCTTGACATTGGTGAAATTGGTCCAACAAAGTCCAATCCCCATTTTTCAAAGGGTTCAATTTGTACCTGGGCTTGTAAAGGCATTTGATCAGCAGCAGTGGGTCTCCCCATTCTTTGACAGCTGTCACAGCTCTGTACATACTTCTCAGCATCTTTAAAAAGGGTAGGCCAATAATACCCTTGATGTAACACCTTATATGCTGTCCGCTTATCTGAAAAATGGCCTCCACAGGGCCCATCATGACAGGCTTGGAGGATGTCACACATCTCATCCTCCCTCACACACCTCCTGATAATCAGATCTGGACCGGTTCGAAAGAGATCATTACCTACCCATGAATAATTAGCACTTTGCTGTATGATTCTTCGTTTTTCATAAGATGACAAATGAGCAGGTAATTTCCCTGTAACCAAATAGTTGGCTACATCTGCAAACCAGGGTGTTTTAATAGAGACAGCAAACAAGTGTTCGTCAGGAAATGTATCATCGACAGGAACATTATTATCAGCATGAGTCAATCTGGAGAGGAAATCTGCAACCAGATTTTCCTTCCCTGGTTTGTCAACTATGGTAATGTTAAATTCCTGTAGCAAAAGTAACCATCTAGTAATTCTGCCACTAGTGATTGGCTTATTCATTAAAAATTTAATAGCAGAATGATCGGTATGAACAAATACCTCGTAACCTGTAATATAATGCCGGAATTTATTGATGGCATGAACTACTGCTAGAAACTCTTTCTCAGTCACTGTATAGTTCAGTTCTGCAGGTGTTAAATTTTTACTGATGAAATAAATAGCATACGAGGACTGATTTTCTTTCTGTCCGAGCACTCCCCCCAATGCAGTGTCTGAAGCATCAGTTTGTATATGGAAGGGCAAAGACCAATTTGGCCCCCGCAGAACTGGTGTTGAAGACAATTCTGACTTTAATGTGTCAAAGGCTTTCTGACAGTGTTGATCCCAATCAAAACCACTGTCTTTGACCAATAATTTGAACAGTGGGGCTGCTATCTTTGTAAAATTAGCAATAAACCTACGATAGTACCCTGCGTGTCCCAGAAAGCTTCTGACTTCTTTTTGTGTAGTTGGTGAAGACAGACTAGTAATGATTTCAATTTTTGCTGGGTCAACCTTAATTCCTTCTGATGAAACATGGTGCCCTAAAACAATACCCTCAGTTAACATCATCTTACACTTTTCATGGCTTAAAGCAAGATTTGTTTCTTGGCACCTAATTAGAACTTTCTCCAAATTATCCAAGGCTTCCTTGAAATCATTACCATAGACTGTAAAATCATCCATATATATTTCCACACAGTCATGGACCAAATCAGCCAAAATACCCAACACTGCCCTCTGGAAAGTGGCAGGAGCGTTACACAGTCCAAATGGAAGCACCTTGTAAGCATAAGTTCCCCATGGGCAGGTAAAAGTGGTTTTTTCTTGATCCTCTGGGGCTATTCTTATCTGGTTATATCCGCTGTATCCATCCAAAAAAGAAAAATATTTCTTTCCAGACAATGTATCTAAAACCTGGTCTATGAAAGGAAGAGGGAAGTAATCTCTGAGAGTTGCTTTATTTAATTCACGAAAATCAACACATATTCTCCACTTACCTCCCTTCTTTGGAACAATTACCAACGGAGATACCCATTTGCTATCAGAAATGGGATAGATGAAATCTGCATCCAACAATTTTTGTAATTCTTCCTTCACAATGTCTTTAAGCGCAGGATTCATTCTTCTCTGTGGCTGCCTTACTGGTCTTATATTTTCCTGCGTATAAATGTGATGCATGCATGTGTCAGGGTGAATGCCTTTCATGTCTGTATAAACCCAAGCAAATGCCCCAGACTGTGCTTTGAGTAAATCAACTATCTGATTTTGCTGGCTTTGAGACAGATTCCCATTGATAAACAAAGATCTTCCTGGACTAATCTCCATTGGTATAGTTGCAGCTTCAACCTTCTCATCTATAAATAAAACTACTGATGATGAGGTGGCTGAGGGGTAATAGTGTTCCTGAAAATCTTCTGTGAAAACATTGTCTAAGTCAGAGAAGGACTGAGGGTACTCAATACTAGTGGTGGCTGAAATAAATTGATCTAGGATATCATCCTCAGTCTGGTGTTCCAGCCCCCTAGTTTGACTGATGGACAGTAAGGGTTGTCCCACATCCTCATCCCCATAAGGATTCTCTAACCATAACATGTTTTCCGATACAGGCTGGGCTGGAGGATAAATGATTAGGTTTTGTAGAGAAGTGCCATTTGATATAGTTAAAATACCTTCTCTGCATCCTATAAAGGCATTAGCAGTGGCTAACCAAGGCCTGCCTAATATAACAGGATGCTCCCCCATTGGGTGTTTGGTTTGGAGTACCAGAAAATCCACTGGATACTCCCAAGAAGCTACTGTGACAGTAATGTCATCTAAGGCCCCCACAGGTTTGACTGTGCTCCTATCAGCCAACTCCAAAATAGTAGGAGTAGATCTGAGGAGATTATGCAAATGAAGTCTCTGCATGGTGGTCATGGACATGACATTAATGGCAGCCCCTAGGTCAACCAGAGTGTTTCCTATTGGAACCTCATTGATGTAAATAGTCACCACTGGATTCCCAGGATTTGAAAATTTTGGGGGTAAGGGACAGTCCGAAATATAATTAGACAGCTGGCCTAAAACATTTATCTTGGGTGGGTCCTTCTGTTTCCGGCCAGGTTTCTTTAAACACAGTTCCCTTACCAATTTTGCATAAATAGGGACATCTCTAATAGCCTGAAGTAATGGAATTTTGATGCAAACATTTCTCAACTCACTTTCCAAATCAAACTGTGGACGCATCACAGGCTTCTCTATTAATAACCTCTCTGGGTAAGGAGGGTTGTTATTTACCTGTGGGTGAGCTGGTGGTTGGAAATGAGTTCCCAGTGCTTGGGTATTTTCTGAGGCAATCTGCACTTCTTCTTCTTCTGAAATCTCTTTTTCATCACTTTCTTCTCCAGTCTCTTCATGAATAATCACTGCTGGAGGAGTTTTATTCAATGTTTTCCCAGACCTTAATTGTATTTCCTGTAAAGGAGCTGAATGAATTACATAAGTTGGAGCCATTTGAATTTCAGCATTATTAAGAGGCTGGGGAGGTCGATTATTAGGGTTTGTAATAGGTTGGGCTGGCAACAACGTGGGTCGAGGTGGATTTGGATTTTGATATTGTTGTGGAACTGGGGGTATAGGAGGAAGGGCAGGTGGTGTAAAGCCTGGTAGTAACTGCTGAATATTTGGTGGCATTGGACAGTAACTAGGAGAGGTGGTTGATTGTGTTCCTCCATAGGGTTGTCCTTGTGGTCCTCCATATGACTGTCCCCGCCAGCCTTGCTGCCAAGGCTGGGTCTGAGTAGGTTGAGAGGGCCAATTCTGCCACATTTGTGGACTCCATGGCTGCTGATATTGCTGCATGGGATAATAATATGCAGGGTTCTGGAAAACAGGCTCTGGGTACATGTTTTGAGGTCTAGGCTGCCAAGGCCTCCTTGATGCATCGGTAGGTTCAGCATTAAGCTTGTAAAAAGCTTGCAGCTCTGGTAAAGAAGGGCAATTGTCAGTTGGGTGTTGAGCAGAGCAAAGAGCACAGACTGAAATAATATTTAGAGGGCATTCTTTCAAAGGGTGTCTTTTTCTGCATTTGGGGCAGAATATGTGTAATGCTGCTATGTCCTCCTCCTCTTGCCGTTTCTTTGTTTTCAAAGCATCAAATTGAGAGCTTAAGGTGCCTAAAATGTCAGTTTTGAAATTTTCTAACAAGTTTCCCAACTCAACTCTTGTGACCCCACTAGTCCCTGCTGTTCTAGAAATACGGGAAGGACCTTCCCTTGTGCTTTTTCCTGCCTTGGCTCTACTCCTCGAATACTTTCTGCATAGTTCAGTAATCTCTTCAAAGGATTTATGAGATACATCACCTGATGCCATCAAGTTGAGGATTTCCACATATTCATCCAGGATCCCTTTTAGAAAAAGGGTTCTGACGGCATCCTCCTGTAAGGTATTATACTTAGACTTCTGTAATACAAAGCAGAATCGTTCTAGAAAGTCCTCCAGACTCTCTTCTTCATGCTGTTGCATTTTAAAGATATCGTTTTGGGAGTCTCGGGGCCCACAGTAGTCTCGGTATTTTCTGAGGAAAGCACTCTTCATTTGTTCCCAAGTTCGGATGGTGGATTCCCCCAAGCTCATAAACCATCTAAGTGCAGAGTCCTTAAGAGTTGCTGGAAATAATTTTAACTTCTGAGCATCCTGTAGATAATTATAACTCCTACATAAGATGTCAAACTCAAATAGAAAGGTATCCGGATCTTCAGTACTTTTCCCATAGAAAGTAGGTAATGAAGATGCTGGGATATTTTTCATACTGACATCCCGTGTAAGATCCAAAATGGGGAAGCCAAAAGTTGTTTCAGTTCGTCCCACATGTTCTACTTCTCCTTCCATCTGGTGTTCAGTTTCCTGATCACTCATGACAAGAGGGTTCCTAAACCAGTTGACACCTATCCTGTCTCTTCTTGGGGATAGAATAGAATCCAACTGATCTGGCCTAGGCCAAGCTTGAAAGTTAAAAGGTAAATCTGTAGTGGATTCTAATTGAGAAACCACCGGATTCTGGTTATGTTCCAGAAGGAAGTTCACTTTTTCTATGTTCACTGCGTCAACCAAATTAGGATCTTCCCTTAAAGGTGAAGTTTGTTGGATCTGTGGGATTTCTTCTGAATGTAACTGTTCACTGGGTATAACCTCAGTTCCCACTGGTTGAGTTCCAAATTCCGCTGAATTCTGAATGTTGTTGTTTTCAGTTTCGTTGTCGGTATCCCTATCCCTAGGGTTAGTGAAGGGGGGGGTTTTGTTGTTTACAAAAAGATCAGCATGAACCTTAATGAATCTACCCTTACTATCTCTAGGTCTCATCAAAACAAATTCTGAAAATCACAAGACTTTTAATCAAAATAAATTGAAATACCTGTGCCCCAATTGGGTTTGAAGGAACCTGATATGAAATGCGCAAGTTTGCCTTACCAATCCTTCTCCTTCAATCTACAACACTAGTCACACATAAAAGCTGTTGTAAAATTAGATTACTGAAATTAAACACACCCACACTTGCATGAAATTAAACTACAAAAATAAATACTCTTTACAAGAAAAATAAACACACTGTTTGCAGTAAAATAAATCAATCATGCGAAGAAAAACAACCACACCTACCAAAAGGAAACAACAAGAATTTGGGGCAACCCACTAAAGTGGATGCGGCAGGCTGTTACACCATGGGAATCCCATAGTGAATTCGTCTTTGCGTCTTAATGTTTCCCCTCCACCTTGTTTTGTATTATAAAAAGATCCTATCTACCTAAACTTCTCAGTCTAAAAAAATAGAAATGAGCAAAATACCAGCTTACCTTGGAGCAACTCCCCGGCAACGGCGCCAAAATGTTGGTTAAAATTATTGATATTTAATTCACCTCAATTTAATTTATCAACCGGGGAATCGTAGACTTCGAGCTGCTACACTATATGTGCAGATAAGCTAACCCTAATGCTCAAGAAACCCTAATCTACTGCAAACAACAATGAGACTAACCCTAAAGGACCAATGCTAAAGACCACTAACTCTGCATTAAAGAAAATGAAAACTAAATTACTAATTCTTATTGTTGAACTCGAAAATAACCTAAATAGGGGTTTTCAAATTGTAATTCTATAATTTTAAAACAACCTGCTAGCAATTTAAAAACAATAAATGGTACCTACAGCAATCTAGGCTATTGTAATCACAATCCATAAAAATAGTCAATCTGTCATTAACCAAATGTGTATGCTTCGTCGACCATGTTTCCTAGCTGAACTTCAAATCAAGTATGTAAATTCACACAAATATCCCCAAATCCGAACTAGTCCTATGCCTTTTAGCTTTGAGTTATTAATGCATACAATCTATCAAAGGAGAATTTAACTGTTGGTGAAGTTCCATCACTCTCTATTTACAATTAATGCATATAAGTACTCATGAAGAAAACACCAAAACTCTGTTCATCAAATAAAGATTAGAACTGTGTAATCGACAGTCACTGTGTTTAAATTATGAAACTGATTCAAATGAACAGGGTTACAACCAGGGACTCTTCCTCAAAACTCATTCAGATACAAATGCAATCCTTTATCAAAAAAAACAGTAAACCCTAAGTACTCTATGATCACGATCTTCAAACCCTGATTCGACAATAAGAGAACAGGCTGTCTATACACTGTTCTTGTGCTGCAACATAAAGGTTTTAGTATTGAAAGTTAAACTTGTAATTCATGTACCAATGCCACACACGGGATACTAGAGAAAAGATTTAAAACCAATTCTGAATTCAATTGTACAGTCAAGTTCAAAACCATTCCTGTAGCTATGGAAATATAACACTCAATCCATTCATAATAAAACACTCAATCTAAAAACACTCAATCCATTCGTAGTCCTTCATCAAATTGAACCTACCGTACTCTATATCAGATCATGCAATTATATATACCCTAGGTTTAAAATAACAATTCACCAAAAACAAATGGAATCTTACATTCAAACTGTTAACAAATTCAATCTATCACCATAAACTGTAAATGCTATGAATTAATACTCGCAGTCACATTTTCTATTGCAAACCAATAATGGGCAAATAAGTTATATGCTGAAAAGGAATGTGAAATGAGAAAACGCCAATCTACTATTGCAAACCACACACACTAATGGAATATCACAGTCTGGTGTTGAAGGTGGGCCCTGCCCTCAACGCCTCACACATTGAAATCACAAGTTTGCTGAAAACACACGCTGTATCATATTCAGAAAATTGGAGTTTGTACAAATTCCCCTCACTTAGGGTTTCCATGGCTACTTTTATACTAGATTATACAGAGTAAAATCGTCCTGAAGACAAGGATCGATAGGAACAACAATACTCAAAATATCTTAACCATTCTGAGCCAAAAATGGCATCGCAGATCCAGGATATACACATATCATTTAAGAGAAGATAATAACACCACAGATCGTGCCTGAAATAACAGTGAAGCAATCTTCAAAAGCATCTTAAAGATGATGTGGATCCAATAAAAACGCCCTGATGGTAGATCGAATCCCCAAATCTCCTCATTTGAACGCTGGCCAAGTAACAAAACGAACCCTGTGTAGAAGAGAAACCCACATCATTATTAGCATAGGGTTTAATGAAACCTAAAACCCAAAACATATGCATAAAAATAAGAAAATACAACAATCAACAATTAAAATTACTTACCATGGCTTTTAGCAATGTTGACCTTCAAAAGACATATAAAGCTGATTATTATTGGACCCATTAAGACTTTAAATACTAGGAAATAGTACATCGAATAGACAAAATAGAGGACCAACATCTCCCCCAGACTGAAGGTCTTGCATGTCCCAATGCAAGGAAATTTGTGACAGACAAAATTTAAGTCTTCAAAATGAATTATCAATCCTTGGACCCAACTCCAGAAACTGAAGCTGAGGTATTAAACAGGACTTGCACCTGAGGAGGAGAGGGAGCAGAATGTTGCTGTATGCTAGCTAACTGCTCAAACTGTTTGTCCTTTTTCTTTAACTGTCTTCGAAGGCTATGATTTGTCCCTTTAACTTCATCAACCAAGGTTTGCAGGGACACTATTCTAGCTTTCAAAATGGCATTTTCTTGTTTAACAACCCGATCCAACCTCTCATATTCTTGCAGCTTCTTTTTCAATTTGATATTCTTTTGTCTAAAATAGTCAATCCCCTGCGCTGAAGCTTCTGAACCAGACCTGGAAAATGATGCCCTGACAGACTTTAAACTTGATTTGGAAGAGGATACCTTGACAGACTTCAAACTTGACTTTGAAGGTGATCCTTTGATAGATTTCAGACTTGATTTGGAAGGAGATACTGGTAACAAGGGTTCACTGACAGGATTCAGGGATGCAGAACAATGAGGGGAATCAGGAGAATCGGAGTCAGCTTGGGTAGAGGAAGCATCGGATGATGACAACTCGACTTGGACAGGTTCTTTACCCTTAGACCCCTTCCTTCCCTCTTTAGCGGCCATACTGCGAGTAAACCGTCTATTTGGCTCCTTATCTCCCCCAGACTGAGAGTTAACACACTGCCTTTTAGGAATTGGGGATTTCTTAGCATACAATGGAGCAGTTTTCTTGGAGCTATTAACAGCAGGTTCCTGAGGAAAAGCATCTTGAGGAACTGAATTGTTTGTGGAGGAAGCTTTTTCCAATAAATCAGGGATACCAGGCTCCCCTGCTTCATTCCTCACGGGTGACTGAAGATGAGGGTTAGAGAGTTCATATACAAAATGTTCCCAACCCTGACCCTGCTTCTTTAACTCAGCTAAAACGATCATTTTAATAAGCCCATGATGATAAAGACTATGAGTTGGATGCTCTAAATTCTTTCTCACCTGCGAAGCCATCTTACTCAAACTTTTCCAAAAGTAAAATGGGAAATTTAGAAGCTTACCAAACTCGAAATGAGCTAGCAGTCGAAAATGGCAGGCTTTGTAGGTGGAGAATCGACCTTCACAGGTAATTAGCTTGGTGATGATCATCAAAGAATTATAGAATTCTTCTCTGACCCACAGTTTGGAGAAACCCTTCTCACCCTTCACAGCCAAATATTCTGGTTTAAAAACGCAGTCATAATCTTTTCGTGGCATCCGACCATTCTTAAACCATCTATCACCGGTGCGGGGAAGTCCCGTGGCAACTGAAATGGACTCCTCTGTCACTGCAAATTCTAGAGCCCCCACTCTAGCGGTATGCCCGTCGAAACTCAGGGCGAATTGGAGAGAGACTGCGTCATCGTGGCCCTGTAAATTAGTTAAAAATGTATGCCATCCTGCCCGAATAAACATATCCTTGCATGCAACGAACTCCGGAATGGCTAATAGCTGCTCATACGCAGAGGGTTCATGCCGGTTGAGCATGGTGGAGCCACGAGGGTAGCGAATTGACAGGGAATTAGCAAAGGATTCAGACAGGTAATTCGCAGGTAGCGACAATGGGAGGATAGCGACTGTATAAAACCCGAATGATCCTGGTAAAAATGGTAGGAAGTGAGGGTAATGAAGACAGCATCGTGATAAGAAAACAAATCATTGCAAGTGGTGGCACATACTGCCCACTTCGCAGGGAATGATAACCGTGGTATTAACACGTTTTTAACTGAACTCAGTCTCTTAACACGTCAGAACCCAAATTATAATAGAACAAGGTTATGATTAATTTATCAAAGGTTGCCAAATAATAGAAAATGAAATATTACCAAAAGTTTTTAAAGGAATTCATAACCATCGGATTTCATATAATGGCAAAAAAATATTAATTATAATCCTTATTACTAGTTAAGGTTTAGCCAATCGTAACACTTTCCTTACCTCTATCCACGTCCATTAGCATATACATGCCAATTTCCCAATATAACTTCCGGCACTCAATCCGACACTCAATCCGGCACTTTGACAAACACAGCAGTGCTTTTTAGGCTGATAACTATGTACAGCAATTGACCAAGATAAAGATAAGTATCAGCATCTGGAGCAGCTGTTAGGTTATGAATAATGATGTAAAACCATGAATCTCCCAAATAGACATCACTTCAATGAGTTTATAAGCAGATAGCCTGAATTAAGAGATTCGTTGGACCCTAACAGTTTTATGGCCTGATTTCCTTATTGCAGAGTTGCTGCTCTATCTAACCATACAGGAACTCAATCATGCTATGAAGCCATCTTTTATTGAAAATACAAATAACAATCAAAAATTCAAATTCCAACCAATCACTCATAACTCAATAATTAGAAATGCAAATTTCATCACTCACTCATACTTTAAACAATCAAAAATTCAAACTCAAACAATCACTCATAAATAATCAGAAATGAAAGCTTCATCAATCACTCATAGTTTAAACAATCGAAAATTCAAACGCAAACAATCACAATTCAGATTTCAAAAATTCAGTCCTCACCCTTGTTATCCATACAGAACTTTTCCACCAGGACATATGCCACAGGATAAGAAAAATAATCAATCAGAAGCTAATGGAGTACTGGTCCACTTTGACTCAGCTTCACACAGGATAATTTGAGTAGTGGAACAAATAGTACTACAGTTCTCAGCTATGTTTTAGGCATCAAAATAAACCTTTTTTAGAATCAGGTAACCCAAAGTACCAAAAACAGTTGGAGATGATTATCAACTGGCTATTACTTTATTTTTAATGAATTTGATAATTTTAATTAACCATCCTCATGGCTTCTCTTTTACCTTCACATAGGTACGTTGTTCATATAGACAAGTATAGATGAGGCTGTTAAAGAAGATATCAAAGTCAGAACCCACTGCCAGCAAGCCTGGTCAGTACTCCGGTGGGGTAACTATAACATCTTAAGAAGCTTCTTCCCCAGGCAGATGCCCCATTGCCAACAGGCCTGTTCAGAACCCTGATGGGTTTGCCTGTTCATACCACAGGTCGGTACCCGCTGCCAGCAGACCTGTTCAGTATCCCGGCGGGTTAACCTCTTACACCCTTTTTCTATCAGAGGCTCTTGTCCCAATTTCATCTTAAAGATAAAATTTATGATTTGCTTCAGCATAGATGAGTGGGGGAGCTGCTCTGAAAACCATCTAGGAGTGGGATGGTACCAACATTGGAAGAGTATTCTTTGTATATGCCTGTAAAGATTTGCCCATATGAACAACTAACCTTCGTAACTGTAGAAAGTGAAAGTCATAAAGTGGCTAAAGACAGTATATATATATGTGTTTAATCTTATAACAGCCAAGAGATAATAACCCCCAAACTGCCCGATCTTGAACACCTTTTAATCATGATGCCTATCTTAAGAATAACTTCATGCCCATAGCTGTAACTAACATCAATTCCCACTCTTTATCTAGTGTGAAACCAAATCAAATGGTCCTCGCAGCCCATAGGTTCATAAGCAGAAACATTTGGGAAGCTTAAAGCATTAATGTAGGCAATGCCTGGTGGGCAAGTACTCTTATGAATAGCCAAAACAATTCCCAAGAAAATCTGACACACAAATGCAGACATTCCAATAATTCATTGAAGCTCAGAAATTGACCCAAATTTACACAGTCCTTAAAAATGTCTTGCAAAAAATAATCAGCATGCTAAAATAGGATAGTGATAACCTCCCTTAGGTTTCAAAAAACATTCTGAGTCTTGCTGAAAAAGAATATCTGCACCTTTTCAAAAAGAGAAAGAAAAAAAACAAATCCCTGTACATATGTACAAAAACAATTTCACTGAAGATTACTGAGAGAGAGTAGGAGGAAGAAGTCTTTTCCTCACCTACCAGTTCTAGTTCAGACTGCTGACTCATGTTATGGATGAACTCTTGCTTAGAGAGAGGTTTATGATATACTTTTAACCGATGTCCATTCACTACAAAGGCAGTTTGTTCTTCGTCTATTGTTTTTATTTTGACAGAACCATTATCAAAAACAGTCACAATTTCATATGGCCCCATCCATCTAGTGGTAAGCTTACCTTTGAAGTGTTTAAATCGTGAGTCAAATAACAGAGCCCAATCACCTTCTACAAAAGTCTTCTTCTTTAAAAATTTATCATGCCACTTAGTCCGCTGGTTCTGTATCAACACAGTTTGTTGGACAGCATCTTGTCTAATTTCATCAAGTTCATTTAATTGCATCAGCCTCTGCTCCTGGGCTTCATCTAAATTCAAGCTCAGTTGTGCAGCAGTACGAAAAGTTTTCACCTGAAATTCTATAGGCAGCAGGACCTGCTTACCATAAACAAGTTGATATGGGGTATACCCTGTGGTATTTCTCCAGGTAGTTCTGTAAGCCCACAATGCCTCGGGTAGCCTGTCTGCCCAGTCCTTATGATGTAGCTGCACAGTCTTAGTTAAAATGGATTCTAGCACTTTATTGGTTGATTCCACCTGACCATTTGCTTGGGGATGGTAAGGAGAAGATTTATAATGCTTAATTCCATATTGTTCTGTAAGTGCTTTCATTGATTTAGAGACAAACTGTGCTCCATTGTCGGTCACAATTTCACGAGGAATACCAAAACGAGTAAAAATCTCTTCGTAAATAAATTCTATGACTGATTTCTCAGTGGCCCTCAATAGAGCTTTTGCCTCAACCCACTTAGTTACATAATCAGTGCAAACTAAAATATACCTCTTTTTCCTTGACATTGGTGAAATTGGTCCAACAAAGTCCAATCCCCATTTTTCAAAGGGTTCAATTTGTACCTGGGCTTGTAAAGGCATTTGATCAGCAGCAGTGGGTCTCCCCATTCTTTGACAGCTGTCACAGCTCTGTACATACTTCTCAGCATCTTTAAAAAGGGTAGGCCAATAATACCCTTGATGTAACACCTTATATGCTGTCCGCTTATCTGAAAAATGGCCTCCACAGGGCCCATCATGACAGGCTTGGAGGATGTCACACATCTCATCCTCCCTCACACACCTCCTGATAATCAGATCTGGACCGGTTCGAAAGAGATCATTACCTACCCATGAATAATTAGCACTTTGCTGTATGATTCTTCGTTTTTCATAAGATGACAAATGAGCAGGTAATTTCCCTGTAACCAAATAGTTGGCTACATCTGCAAACCAGGGTGTTTTAATAGAGACAGCAAACAAGTGTTCGTCAGGAAATGTATCATCGACAGGAACATTATTATCAGCATGAGTCAATCTGGAGAGGAAATCTGCAACCAGATTTTCCTTCCCTGGTTTGTCAACTATGGTAATGTTAAATTCCTGTAGCAAAAGTAACCATCTAGTAATTCTGCCACTAGTGATTGGCTTATTCATTAAAAATTTAATAGCAGAATGATCGGTATGAACAAATACCTCGTAACCTGTAATATAATGCCGGAATTTATTGATGGCATGAACTACTGCTAGAAACTCTTTCTCAGTCACTGTATAGTTCAGTTCTGCAGGTGTTAAATTTTTACTGATGAAATAAATAGCATACGAGGACTGATTTTCTTTCTGTCCGAGCACTCCCCCCAATGCAGTGTCTGAAGCATCAGTTTGTATATGGAAGGGCAAAGACCAATTTGGCCCCCGCAGAACTGGTGTTGAAGACAATTCTGACTTTAATGTGTCAAAGGCTTTCTGACAGTGTTGATCCCAATCAAAACCACTGTCTTTGACCAATAATTTGAACAGTGGGGCTGCTATCTTTGTAAAATTAGCAATAAACCTACGATAGTACCCTGCGTGTCCCAGAAAGCTTCTGACTTCTTTTTGTGTAGTTGGTGAAGACAGACTAGTAATGATTTCAATTTTTGCTGGGTCAACCTTAATTCCTTCTGATGAAACATGGTGCCCTAAAACAATACCCTCAGTTAACATCATCTTACACTTTTCATGGCTTAAAGCAAGATTTGTTTCTTGGCACCTAATTAGAACTTTCTCCAAATTATCCAAGGCTTCCTTGAAATCATTACCATAGACTGTAAAATCATCCATATATATTTCCACACAGTCATGGACCAAATCAGCCAAAATACCCAACACTGCCCTCTGGAAAGTGGCAGGAGCGTTACACAGTCCAAATGGAAGCACCTTGTAAGCATAAGTTCCCCATGGGCAGGTAAAAGTGGTTTTTTCTTGATCCTCTGGGGCTATTCTTATCTGGTTATATCCGCTGTATCCATCCAAAAAAGAAAAATATTTCTTTCCAGACAATGTATCTAAAACCTGGTCTATGAAAGGAAGAGGGAAGTAATCTCTGAGAGTTGCTTTATTTAATTCACGAAAATCAACACATATTCTCCACTTACCTCCCTTCTTTGGAACAATTACCAACGGAGATACCCATTTGCTATCAGAAATGGGATAGATGAAATCTGCATCCAACAATTTTTGTAATTCTTCCTTCACAATGTCTTTAAGCGCAGGATTCATTCTTCTCTGTGGCTGCCTTACTGGTCTTATATTTTCCTGCGTATAAATGTGATGCATGCATGTGTCAGGGTGAATGCCTTTCATGTCTGTATAAACCCAAGCAAATGCCCCAGACTGTGCTTTGAGTAAATCAACTATCTGATTTTGCTGGCTTTGAGACAGATTCCCATTGATAAACAAAGATCTTCCTGGACTAATCTCCATTGGTATAGTTGCAGCTTCAACCTTCTCATCTATAAATAAAACTACTGATGATGAGGTGGCTGAGGGGTAATAGTGTTCCTGAAAATCTTCTGTGAAAACATTGTCTAAGTCAGAGAAGGACTGAGGGTACTCAATACTAGTGGTGGCTGAAATAAATTGATCTAGGATATCATCCTCAGTCTGGTGTTCCAGCCCCCTAGTTTGACTGATGGACAGTAAGGGTTGTCCCACATCCTCATCCCCATAAGGATTCTCTAACCATAACATGTTTTCCGATACAGGCTGGGCTGGAGGATAAATGATTAGGTTTTGTAGAGAAGTGCCATTTGATATAGTTAAAATACCTTCTCTGCATCCTATAAAGGCATTAGCAGTGGCTAACCAAGGCCTGCCTAATATAACAGGATGCTCCCCCATTGGGTGTTTGGTTTGGAGTACCAGAAAATCCACTGGATACTCCCAAGAAGCTACTGTGACAGTAATGTCATCTAAGGCCCCCACAGGTTTGACTGTGCTCCTATCAGCCAACTCCAAAATAGTAGGAGTAGATCTGAGGAGATTATGCAAATGAAGTCTCTGCATGGTGGTCATGGACATGACATTAATGGCAGCCCCTAGGTCAACCAGAGTGTTTCCTATTGGAACCTCATTGATGTAAATAGTCACCACTGGATTCCCAGGATTTGAAAATTTTGGGGGTAAGGGACAGTCCGAAATATAATTAGACAGCTGGCCTAAAACATTTATCTTGGGTGGGTCCTTCTGTTTCCGGCCAGGTTTCTTTAAACACAGTTCCCTTACCAATTTTGCATAAATAGGGACATCTCTAATAGCCTGAAGTAATGGAATTTTGATGCAAACATTTCTCAACTCACTTTCCAAATCAAACTGTGGACGCATCACAGGCTTCTCTATTAATAACCTCTCTGGGTAAGGAGGGTTGTTATTTACCTGTGGGTGAGCTGGTGGTTGGAAATGAGTTCCCAGTGCTTGGGTATTTTCTGAGGCAATCTGCACTTCTTCTTCTTCTGAAATCTCTTTTTCATCACTTTCTTCTCCAGTCTCTTCATGAATAATCACTGCTGGAGGAGTTTTATTCAATGTTTTCCCAGACCTTAATTGTATTTCCTGTAAAGGAGCTGAATGAATTACATAAGTTGGAGCCATTTGAATTTCAGCATTATTAAGAGGCTGGGGAGGTCGATTATTAGGGTTTGTAATAGGTTGGGCTGGCAACAACGTGGGTCGAGGTGGATTTGGATTTTGATATTGTTGTGGAACTGGGGGTATAGGAGGAAGGGCAGGTGGTGTAAAGCCTGGTAGTAACTGCTGAATATTTGGTGGCATTGGACAGTAACTAGGAGAGGTGGTTGATTGTGTTCCTCCATAGGGTTGTCCTTGTGGTCCTCCATATGACTGTCCCCGCCAGCCTTGCTGCCAAGGCTGGGTCTGAGTAGGTTGAGAGGGCCAATTCTGCCACATTTGTGGACTCCATGGCTGCTGATATTGCTGCATGGGATAATAATATGCAGGGTTCTGGAAAACAGGCTCTGGGTACATGTTTTGAGGTCTAGGCTGCCAAGGCCTCCTTGATGCATCGGTAGGTTCAGCATTAAGCTTGTAAAAAGCTTGCAGCTCTGGTAAAGAAGGGCAATTGTCAGTTGGGTGTTGAGCAGAGCAAAGAGCACAGACTGAAATAATATTTAGAGGGCATTCTTTCAAAGGGTGTCTTTTTCTGCATTTGGGGCAGAATATGTGTAATGCTGCTATGTCCTCCTCCTCTTGCCGTTTCTTTGTTTTCAAAGCATCAAATTGAGAGCTTAAGGTGCCTAAAATGTCAGTTTTGAAATTTTCTAACAAGTTTCCCAACTCAACTCTTGTGACCCCACTAGTCCCTGCTGTTCTAGAAATACGGGAAGGACCTTCCCTTGTGCTTTTTCCTGCCTTGGCTCTACTCCTCGAATACTTTCTGCATAGTTCAGTAATCTCTTCAAAGGATTTATGAGATACATCACCTGATGCCATCAAGTTGAGGATTTCCACATATTCATCCAGGATCCCTTTTAGAAAAAGGGTTCTGACGGCATCCTCCTGTAAGGTATTATACTTAGACTTCTGTAATACAAAGCAGAATCGTTCTAGAAAGTCCTCCAGACTCTCTTCTTCATGCTGTTGCATTTTAAAGATATCGTTTTGGGAGTCTCGGGGCCCACAGTAGTCTCGGTATTTTCTGAGGAAAGCACTCTTCATTTGTTCCCAAGTTCGGATGGTGGATTCCCCCAAGCTCATAAACCATCTAAGTGCAGAGTCCTTAAGAGTTGCTGGAAATAATTTTAACTTCTGAGCATCCTGTAGATAATTATAACTCCTACATAAGATGTCAAACTCAAATAGAAAGGTATCCGGATCTTCAGTACTTTTCCCATAGAAAGTAGGTAATGAAGATGCTGGGATATTTTTCATACTGACATCCCGTGTAAGATCCAAAATGGGGAAGCCAAAAGTTGTTTCAGTTCGTCCCACATGTTCTACTTCTCCTTCCATCTGGTGTTCAGTTTCCTGATCACTCATGACAAGAGGGTTCCTAAACCAGTTGACACCTATCCTGTCTCTTCTTGGGGATAGAATAGAATCCAACTGATCTGGCCTAGGCCAAGCTTGAAAGTTAAAAGGTAAATCTGTAGTGGATTCTAATTGAGAAACCACCGGATTCTGGTTATGTTCCAGAAGGAAGTTCACTTTTTCTATGTTCACTGCGTCAACCAAATTAGGATCTTCCCTTAAAGGTGAAGTTTGTTGGATCTGTGGGATTTCTTCTGAATGTAACTGTTCACTGGGTATAACCTCAGTTCCCACTGGTTGAGTTCCAAATTCCGCTGAATTCTGAATGTTGTTGTTTTCAGTTTCGTTGTCGGTATCCCTATCCCTAGGGTTAGTGAAGGGGGGGGTTTTGTTGTTTACAAAAAGATCAGCATGAACCTTAATGAATCTACCCTTACTATCTCTAGGTCTCATCAAAACAAATTCTGAAAATCACAAGACTTTTAATCAAAATAAATTGAAATACCTGTGCCCCAATTGGGTTTGAAGGAACCTGATATGAAATGCGCAAGTTTGCCTTACCAATCCTTCTCCTTCAATCTACAACACTAGTCACACATAAAAGCTGTTGTAAAATTAGATTACTGAAATTAAACACACCCACACTTGCATGAAATTAAACTACAAAAATAAATACTCTTTACAAGAAAAATAAACACACTGTTTGCAGTAAAATAAATCAATCATGCGAAGAAAAACAACCACACCTACCAAAAGGAAACAACAAGAATTTGGGGCAACCCACTAAAGTGGATGCGGCAGGCTGTTACACCATGGGAATCCCATAGTGAATTCGTCTTTGCGTCTTAATGTTTCCCCTCCACCTTGTTTTGTATTATAAAAAGATCCTATCTACCTAAACTTCTCAGTCTAAAAAAATAGAAATGAGCAAAATACCAGCTTACCTTGGAGCAACTCCCCGGCAACGGCGCCAAAATGTTGGTTAAAATTATTGATATTTAATTCACCTCAATTTAATTTATCAACCGGGGAATCGTAGACTTCGAGCTGCTACACTATATGTGCAGATAAGCTAACCCTAATGCTCAAGAAACCCTAATCTACTGCAAACAACAATGAGACTAACCCTAAAGGACCAATGCTAAAGACCACTAACTCTGCATTAAAGAAAATGAAAACTAAATTACTAATTCTTATTGTTGAACTCGAAAATAACCTAAATAGGGGTTTTCAAATTGTAATTCTATAATTTTAAAACAACCTGCTAGCAATTTAAAAACAATAAATGGTACCTACAGCAATCTAGGCTATTGTAATCACAATCCATAAAAATAGTCAATCTGTCATTAACCAAATGTGTATGCTTCGTCGACCATGTTTCCTAGCTGAACTTCAAATCAAGTATGTAAATTCACACAAATATCCCCAAATCCGAACTAGTCCTATGCCTTTTAGCTTTGAGTTATTAATGCATACAATCTATCAAAGGAGAATTTAACTGTTGGTGAAGTTCCATCACTCTCTATTTACAATTAATGCATATAAGTACTCATGAAGAAAACACCAAAACTCTGTTCATCAAATAAAGATTAGAACTGTGTAATCGACAGTCACTGTGTTTAAATTATGAAACTGATTCAAATGAACAGGGTTACAACCAGGGACTCTTCCTCAAAACTCATTCAGATACAAATGCAATCCTTTATCAAAAAAAACAGTAAACCCTAAGTACTCTATGATCACGATCTTCAAACCCTGATTCGACAATAAGAGAACAGGCTGTCTATACACTGTTCTTGTGCTGCAACATAAAGGTTTTAGTATTGAAAGTTAAACTTGTAATTCATGTACCAATGCCACACACGGGATACTAGAGAAAAGATTTAAAACCAATTCTGAATTCAATTGTACAGTCAAGTTCAAAACCATTCCTGTAGCTATGGAAATATAACACTCAATCCATTCATAATAAAACACTCAATCTAAAAACACTCAATCCATTCGTAGTCCTTCATCAAATTGAACCTACCGTACTCTATATCAGATCATGCAATTATATATACCCTAGGTTTAAAATAACAATTCACCAAAAACAAATGGAATCTTACATTCAAACTGTTAACAAATTCAATCTATCACCATAAACTGTAAATGCTATGAATTAATACTCGCAGTCACATTTTCTATTGCAAACCAATAATGGGCAAATAAGTTATATGCTGAAAAGGAATGTGAAATGAGAAAACGCCAATCTACTATTGCAAACCACACACACTAATGGAATATCACAGTCTGGTGTTGAAGGTGGGCCCTGCCCTCAACGCCTCACACATTGAAATCACAAGTTTGCTGAAAACACACGCTGTATCATATTCAGAAAATTGGAGTTTGTACAAATTCCCCTCACTTAGGGTTTCCATGGCTACTTTTATACTAGATTATACAGAGTAAAATCGTCCTGAAGACAAGGATCGATAGGAACAACAATACTCAAAATATCTTAACCATTCTGAGCCAAAAATGGCATCGCAGATCCAGGATATACACATATCATTTAAGAGAAGATAATAACACCACAGATCGTGCCTGAAATAACAGTGAAGCAATCTTCAAAAGCATCTTAAAGATGATGTGGATCCAATAAAAACGCCCTGATGGTAGATCGAATCCCCAAATCTCCTCATTTGAACGCTGGCCAAGTAACAAAACGAACCCTGTGTAGAAGAGAAACCCACATCATTATTAGCATAGGGTTTAATGAAACCTAAAACCCAAAACATATGCATAAAAATAAGAAAATACAACAATCAACAATTAAAATTACTTACCATGGCTTTTAGCAATGTTGACCTTCAAAAGACATATAAAGCTGATTATTATTGGACCCATTAAGACTTTAAATACTAGGAAATAGTACATCGAATAGACAAAATAGAGGACCAACAACCGTTAGGCTTGCCCTCGTTGGTATAGCATCTGAACACCTCCTTAAGACTCCGATTCAGCCCAAGCCTGAGAGGGAAGCCACGCTTCAAAATTCCGAACATGTTCCCCCCGTGCCTTGCGTATATCGGGAACCCACCTGCCATAACAAAAAGATCACCTTCACATTAATTTTAAAATAAACCAAGAACACTCGCACAACATCTACTTTTCTGCTTATGCATTTGTTTTTTTTGACTCCATTATAAGGCACTGGTCTATGTTAATATTACTTCATATTATTGACAAATGTGCAAATGAATGATGATTATAGTGCATGGAGTAAATGATGAATGATTGTTTTATTTCACAAAAGTATATGCTGCTTAGTCTTGGTTGTCAAAAACATTTTCTAACTCCTAGATTAGATACCTTAGTTTTATTTTTAGGGTCCACCCCCCTTGGCTTCGCTAGGAAAGCCTAGACGGAGGAGTCGAGTCCCAAGTGACAGCACTGTTATCACACAACTTGTAGTTGCCCCTAGTGGTATCCCATCCGGGACGGTAGAGGAGTCAGGCAACTAAAGAGGTGACCCAAGAGATGCCACGGTTCCCAATGCAATGTGGGAGTCACGTCAACCGAGGCACTCTTCGCTTTAGGTCAAGGTGTAACTAGACCAAGGGGGAGACCCTATACCCCAATTACAGTTGATTGGACCCAAACAAAGGTTTCTACGGGTAGGTAAATGATGAGTTACGGAAACCAATGCAAGGCTAAGTGGACCTAAGAGTTAAGGAATGGTTGATGGTGGTGTAATGGATAGTTAGTGTTTCAACCTATGTATGGTTTAGGCCACATGATGGGGTATGATTACTAGGTATAATACCATATGTTTGCACAAGTGGGTCTAGTTTCTTGGGAAGTATGAAATGGTTCTAGATGGACCCACAAGGTGAAATTAGGTGTGAGGATGGTACTATAGGTTAGATCTAGGCTAGATCTATAAGTTGGAGTTGGTTCTAGGATTACCCATGTACTAGATCTAGGGTTTGACACTAATCCCAAGGAGTGCGCCTTGCTTGGAGAAGGACTAGTGCCTTGTTGGATGGGCTAATGGGGTCAAAAGGTATGTCAAAGTGTAGATCGGGACACCTAGAAGCCAAGTCAAGTGGATTGGATGAAATCCAATGGTTGGATCTTACTAGATCTAGGTTTTTTTAAAATATGACCAAAAGTGGACCACAATCCCTTAAAACAAGGAATGCAATCCCCAAGGCGGATCTTGACGAAAGGACAGTATAGACCTAGGTTTCAAGGCATGGGCATTCCAAATCCACGAAAATCTCCAACACCCACTTCCTAGAAGTGGACCAACTCAAAAAATCAAGGGGGTGCGACTTGCTCAAGGAGGGCCCAAAAATGGGTTTTGGTGGACCAAATCAAGTCCAATGGCCACCAAAATGTAGATCCGGGATGTTAGTACCCCGATCTATGTTCCGTCAAAGTTTCAAGTGAATCCAATGGCTAGATCTTAGTAGATCTAAGTTTTAAGGCACCAAGGAGATCAAAAGGGGGTTTCAACCCCTTAAAACATGGAGAGATGTCCACAAGGTAGTTTTCACCAAAGTAAGGATATGGGTATAGGTTATCAAATGTCTAGATGTCAAATCAAGTGGGATCTCACCTACCCATGTGCTAGATCTAGCCCAACAAGCTTCTCTTAGGAAAATCGATTTAGGTTCAAGAAGGCTTTTTGCATTGAAAAGTGTGTCAATTTTTAGCCAATCACCACCAAACTATAGATCCAACTAGGGGTGGATCCTATAGAGGTGGGTTTTTAATATCTTTTCAAAAGGAGGGCTAGATCTAAGTAGATCTAAGAAATACCAAAAACAAGGGTTTTAATTTGATTAGGGTTTTTGTGATCTAGAAATTATGGAAGATTCAAGGAAGAGAAGATCATACCTCTTGGAACATACCTGGATGAAGAGATGAATGCTAGTTGAGACGAGGATTACTTTTCCAAAGATCAAATGGAGAATTGTTGAAGCCCTCTTGCCAAATCGATTTTTCCAAGCCACATGCAATTCCTTCTAACCTGTCAAGCCAAGGAGCAAAGCATCAATCAGTTTAACAAATTGAAGGTAGATACAAGCAAGAGAGAGAAAAACATAGAATAGTTGACACAAAGGCAAAACTACTCCCTGTCAAACCCAAAACGACTTCTTCCAAGCTTGAAGGGCAAGCCTCCCCACCAATTCGCACTTGTCAAAACCGCCCTCTCAACCTGCAAATAAAGTATGGCAAATATGCAAGATAGCTACAATAGATCCTCCAGTGCAATGGACAATAGCATTTACAATCGAAACAACCAACATCCACTCCAATCCAAGCATGTACTCCAAAAGATAGAAATTTTATTCCAAGAGCCAAGAGCCAAAAATCTCTAGATGAATTTTACAATGAGAGGCTCCCTCCTTAAATAGGATGGGGAGAGAGTACAATCATAACCACTTTTTACATGAGTGGCTAAGATTAAAAGATCTCAAGATCTAATCAATGGATAACAATAAATCATAACCATATATCACATGGATCACCCATATAATGATAGCGCCCCCACTAAAAAAGGTACAATAAGGGGTGACGTCATCCACAAGAGAAAATATAAGCATCAAAATCCACCTCATGGTGATTAGGACATAACAATATAAGCTCATGGTGGGGCTAGGAGGTTTTAATCCTTACTAGCTCATCCCCAAGGCACAATAAAAATAATAAAATATGTCCAATATAATAAAAATGACCAAAACTGTCCTCAGAATCCATGACAGTCAAGCAGTAAATGTCCTCCTGTGATCAATCTGGGCATACCCACATGGTGAAAACTGGCTGGAAGGTAGTGATGCCACCCTGGAAGACCTCTGTGAAAACCAAATGCCAAAACCTTGCCTCAATTGCCCAAATCGATTTCCTCAGTGACCACTTTATCCCATTTTTTAACTGCATCGGGAACTGTGAAAGTGCCAAAACTGCCTCCTAGGGTGCTAGCGCTGTCCATCTGAGCCCACCAGGCTCTCCGGGAGGGGGGATAAATGGTAATAACAAGTGGCTGGACCACCCCCTCCATCATCAGCTCCCTAGGTGAACTGGCCTCTCGGGGCCCCTGCTGCTCAGGCTGGGAAATCAGCCCCAAATCTGGTCAACAAGTGTAAAACTGCAGCATCAATCACTGTCAGAAGTGCCCGGAACTGAAAGATAAGTGTCTCAATGGATCCAGAAGACCCAAATCCACTAGGAATGAATACTCATACATCATGGGTTGCCCTAATGGGCCAGCTGTAGGGTCCACCATATATGGACAATGTATAATCTGCTGATCTGAAATAATAATAAACCTGCTGAACTGGATCAAACATCATCTGCATCATATGTCCATCATATGATATCATCATCAAACATGTGGGACCATAAATCATCATCAATAACCATCCATACATGGTCCACATCATCACGGATCCCAAGAATATATAATCAAGGATAAATCACATCAGTAGACTAAGACAATGTTTCTCTAATCATTCCCACAGCTAAGCTCAAAGTATAAATTCCATTCAGTGGCATTAATCAAGTTAACATATTCTGTTGTTATATAAAATTACTTGCACAATAGTTTAAATAACAAAACTCACCCATTGGACATGGTCAAACTGCTAGTGAAGGATGAAGGCTAGGAGCAAGGTTGGGCCAAGGGTTTTGACTTGTCTAACTTAACTCAAAAATACTTTGGACTGGGAGAAGGGGAAAGCTACAAACTCTGCGCTGGACAAAAGAACACGGGGGATGGCTGTGCCTCACAAATGGATAAGTTGTTTAGAGAGTGCTTATTCAACTTAGGCATCATGTCTACATCAAGTTGATCCAGGTTCATTAGGATCATTCATTTTATTCCATGGCCTTTTTGGCCTACATAACCCTTCGGATTTCAGATGTGCTGAGAAGCACAACTAGTTGCAGCTTGCATCCAGGGCATGTTTTTCACATATTTATAAGGTCCAGCAATTGTTTAGATATAGCTTTTAAGAACTATTGCTTTTTGGACCTTTCTTATACTCTTCGAGGAGTATTTTTAGCTTTTCATTGCTCTTGCCCTTTTTTTTTGTTTCCATGGGGCGAATTTTTAAGTTTCCATAGGTAGAACATGAGCTTTCAGTTTTAGCCAACAACATCTCAAGTGACTAGGGGGAGTTCGAGCCAATGCCAAACATCGGGACAACCGACCAGAATGATTTAGGCCTACAATCCAACTCACCAAAGGCAAGTTCTGTCACCAACTCAGAGCCGAGACACTGAATAAACAGGATGCGGTCCAAACACAGAGGTAGAAAAATGGGGAAGTCCTCAGTATCAGAAAGTCAAATGAGACATGTCAGGGTTTAAAGTCAAACAGGAAGGTCATGTATGGATGGAGGGCAAGTGAATATGGAGCCTACACTAGCAGACAACTGGTGTCGGGGAAAGACCATGTCTATGTAAGGTAAAATACCAGTAAGTTTTGTTAAATGACCTAAAAGTGCAAGCAATTGTCCATTTTATGATTTACAGTTCATTTTAAATAGTTTGCCACATCAGGAATAATATACCAAGCACATGCCATGATCATGACTAAATCAACAAGATAATAATCCACAGTCAGTGAGAACATATCCATAGATCATACAACATCATCATAATAATCATCATCATGCATCATCTGAAACACTGCTGAAATACATCTCTAGGCACTGAACTGAAACTGTAATGGGATAAGTGGTCACATCAGTCATCAAATCTGAACTCTCAAGGCTCAGCCTTGACACAAGGTCATAAAATCTGAATAATGTATTGCTCTGATCATGAGTGATCCAATATATATAGCCATGCTCTGGAAAAATGGAAGCTCTGGAATGTGCAGATATCTGCTGTACAAGAATAGTAGCCCTGCTACTATGGTGTGATAACAAGCACTTGACTCTGACTTGCCCCCAAGGCCACACCAGCAGCTTGAAGACTTCTGCTGCGTTTTCCCCCAGGTGTGGAACCAGGCGGAAACAAAGGGCAGAGTAGATGGTGTTGTTATCACCTAAACTGTAGTTACCCCCCTATGGATATATCCAGTCATGGATGGTGTTGTCCTCCGAAATGGCATGCGTGTCGTTTGAAAGCCCAAAATGCAACACGCCAACCGAAATGACAACTCTCTCAGGATAGAGGCCAATGTCACCACACTCCTCTCCTCCTCGCTTCAGGTTGGCTCTTCTCCAACACTAGGGGGGTATCCCTAAACTAGGATCGCTAAGGCAGGTACAGTAACGGGCAAGGTGAATGGAAGAGGCTGCCTTAGGGAAACGGAAGTAACAAAAGATAGTTTTCAAAATGGGTGATGGAAAAAGAAGGGGAGATCAATCCTCAGGGAAAGACCAGTGCCAGTATCAGAAGGGGAAATGGAGTCAAAAGAGGGCTCATGGAGGCTTTATGCTTCATAAAAAGTGAGACGAATCTAGAATGCATAAACAATCAAATCTTAATCGGCATTTTGTACAACCGAATACTGATGTCCATTGAGAAAATAATTGTTCAAGCATAATTAACCAACTTAATCCTAAATGGCTAATCTATTGTGCTTGATAAAGCCCTAAGCTAGATTCATTCTACAATTTGAAATACATCACACAAGCATATGAAGATTGCTCAATCTGTCCACAAAACCTAGCTGATTTTTTCATTAACGCTCAACAGGGATAAAAAACCCAGAAAATTTTCCATCGTTACAAATGAAAGCTTGCTAGCTTTTAATAGAGCAAAAGATGCTATGTCCCATTGATTAGGGCTTGCAAGAGTGCTATAAAAATGACATATGCGCGAATGAACTACCACTCAGAGTTGTTGCCGTCAGAAAAAGGAGTTAGGTGCTGATTTCCAGGTGTATGGGTCAATTTAGAACTCAGGCTTGGCTGCCACCATCAACTGAGATTTTGCCGGGCCACCACTTCTGGTCATACGAACTGGTTGATTGCCTTACGCTGCTATGTCATAAAAAGATGCCAAATAAAATCGACCTTATCAAAGTTTGATCCCTTGAAAATGGAGCTCCTAATACGTGAATAAAATATAGGTGAAAGCTGTTACAGTGAACTTCACGTAACCCATCTTAACACATCAAGGATGCAAATCGGCTGTCAACAGAAACGGTTGATAGGTGGGTCGAGAATACGCTGCCACAGCCTGTGAGACATTAAAAATCCGGTGAATCACATCCGTGAGGGGGGGGTATGAATTTCTGCCACAATGCCAACCTCCACTGTGCGCTGATTAACTTGTCAAACCCCGAGCTTATTAAATTTGATTCATTTCAATCAATTCGCTGATCTCTGCAGTTCGAAACACGGCAGAATAAAAATCGATTCATTAAAAATAGTAATTCCACGCATGATTGAACAACTCTGAGCGCACAGCTGTCAAGTGATCCATTGCCCACGAATCACGCCCAAGGAGTGCTTCAGTTTGCACGAACCAAGCTCCAAAAATGTGACCACGTCGAAATCGCGATTTTATTTCTATTGACCTGAGATAAAATTGAAAGTATCGGGCTTTGGTATTTGTTATAACTCTCAGCACTGCTAAATCGGCTGCCGAACTTCATGCTTGCTTAAAAACGATGAGCTCCACCATGCTAACCGCCCCTAAACAGCCACGAAATCAAAGGAACCGGCTGCCAATGAACACGCGTCTTCTCCATTTAATCAACTGCCACTTGACTGATTTTATGGGCACCCGATATCTCAGACTCAGACTTACGGCTATTATTTGTGCTGCCCTCGGCGCTTATCGCGAATTGGTGCGGTCAATAAAACTTCATAATTTCCTATGTGTAAATACGACTTTACGATCAGCAGAGGATCAAGACTCTGTTGAACATATCAAAAGGTAAATCATGCAATCCACAACGGATGTCACAAGTTCAAACTTCTGGATCATGCAGTTGTAAACATGGAGCTCCCGTTTTGACTATCCGATACAAGCTGTCAAAAAGTGGGTCCAAGTTCTACCCTTTTTCCCTGCGTTTCGGCTGTCTGGCGCGTGGGCTCAAACTGTACAGAACTTCTATATGAACCCGATCTTCAATACACAGCAGAGGCCCGATCCAAATATAAATTCATTTTTTTTTTATGTTCACGCTAGCTGATGATCGCTGATATGGACCAGCAACTAACCACTCGGCGCGTCGAAAAAAAAATGGCGACCCAACATCTTCTTCATGGGTCGCCCTGGAGGACCACTCAGTTCTTTGAAAGCATCAAACGAATCCTTTCTTTTGATTGATTGTTCGTTATCGCCGTTGCCCATCTCTGCTGTGCTCCTTCCCTCTCGAGCATCATAGGCTACATTTGCATCTACTTCTACTTCCTCTGTAGGAAATATGCCTATGACCTTAGCAACATACTCCTCTTTTGCATTTTTCCAGCCTCAATCTCTTCTCGAAACCGGTCAGCTGTAGAAGCATTCCTGAAAAGATAAGAAGCCCAAACACTAATCTATCTAGGCGATGTATTGGGAACAAAGAGGCAAGTCCATGCGCTGCCTGCAAAATTTCCACAACTGTGTTCTTTCGATACTGCCCACAGGGATGCACTGGGACAGACGCAGGCTTGCAAACAGTAACAACCTCCAGAATTACAACTGGCTCTGCTATCACAGGAGGTTCATGCCTGTGAACAAAATGACTCAGTTTCTGGCCATCTTGAACAACGTATCCAATTTCTACGAGTTTTCCATCAACACATATTTTTCCTGATTTCACAGCCTCAACATAATATTCATAAGGTCGTTGTCTAAACTCATGTGAAAATACGTCCACTACTTTCTTTCCAGCCCATCCTTTCTTAACCTCATTTTTTTTTAGGTGGATGTGTTAGTCTGCATGTCAAAAGGGGCTAGCACCCTCCAATGTTCGGTCTCCAGCATGTTCTTGCGCACCTATATAGCGTTGAAGATAATGCATAGGTGCTTCTGAAGGCTCGAGATCAATGTCAAATCCCTGGACAACTCATGTCAGTGGTGGGGAAGTCAAGTGTCTTTAACAGCAGAGAAGTGTCCATATCTATTGAAGGAGAATGCTCTTCTTCAAATTCAGCAGAGTGAAGCCAATTTTGGAGATTGAAGATTTGGGCCTGCTTTGACAAAACAGCTAAGGAGCTCACAGACTGTGCATCACCTTTTGCACACGGCACAGTTCCACCAGGATTTAATGCATTCCACTCTAATGAACCTGCAGAGCCTTCAGCTTCCGAAAAAATAAAATTACCTGTGGACACCCCTGCCAAAAGGGGAGGTAACAGATGGCAATAGGGAAGGGCAACTCAAAAGGTGCAACCACGATCACCTCGACCTCCAGTATATGGTTGTCACGCCAGTCGAGGCAACCTTCGCTTTATGTTATCTAGCCCAGACAACAAAGGGGGAGACCCGATCTACTCCCTACAGGAGAGATCAAAACCAAGACACCAAATCAGGGTATTTCTAAGTGAAGTTAAGTGTATGGTTTATCCTAGACGCCTAAGGATGAAGTCACAAGCCAAGTGAGGGGTTTAATGGGTATAGCTTTGGTTCATAGTTGATGTGAGAGTGACTTATAATGTTTGAAGTGAGATCTAGGATTAGAGTACTAGTTCAATGTTGGAAGATCCTACTGCCTTGGGAACCGTGTCCCAATGCAGGGTAGTTCAGGGGTCGAATTGGGGCTAACTATTACAAGTGACAAGTTTGACCATGATACATGATGGCATCAAGGTTTGGTTCACCACACTAAGGTCAAACCACAAGTTAATCCAACAATCTAGGAAAGTCAAATTGACTTGGAGAGTAACCAGTGCCTTGGGAATTGGGATAATGGAGTCAAAGTAGGGTTGACTTGTAGTTGAGGACTCCTATAGCATGAGACAAGTGGGCAATAAAGGTCTTGATGGATAAGTAGGTCTAGATCTAGGTTTAACCCAAGTGGACCACAATTCCTTAAAACAAGGAATGCTATCCCCAAGGCAAGATCTGACAAAGTGACACACTAGACCTAGGTTTTGAATTATTCCCGTTCCAAATCCGCAAGAATCTCAAGTACCCATGTCCTAGAAGTGAGTTAACTCACTTCTCCAAGGTGGTGCGACTTTACCCAAGGAAGCCTAAAAGGTGGGTTAGGTGGGTCAAGACAAGTCCGATGGCATCCAAACTTTAGATCCGGGTAGGTTAGTCAAGTAGGAGTATGGATCTATAATTTCACGGCAATCCGACGGCTAGATCTTATTAGATCTGAGTTGAAAGTACACCTAATGGTCCAAAATGGGGATTAAATCCCTTAAAATGTGGAAAAGGGCCTGTTATCACACCATAGTAGCAGGGCTACTATTCTTGTACAGCAGATATCTGCACATTCCAGAGCTTCCTTATTCCAGAGCATGGCTATATATTTTGGATCACTTATGATCAGAGCAGTACATTATTCAGATTTTATGACCTTGTGTCAAGGCTGAGCCTTGAGAGTTCAGATTTGATGACTGATGTGACCACTTATCCCATTACAGTTTCAGTTCAGTGCCTAGAGATATATTGCAGCAGTGTTTCAGATGATGCATGATGATGATTATTATGATGGATGTTGTATGATCTATGGATATGTTCTCACTGACTGTGGATTATTATCTTGTTGATTTAGTCATGATCAGGGCATGTGCTTGGTATATTATTCCTGATGTGGCAAACTATTTAAAATGAACTATAAATCTTAAAATGGACAATTGCTTGCACTTTTTAGGTCATTTAACAAAACTTACTGGTATTTTACCTTACATAGACATGGTCTTTCCCCGACACCAGTTGTCTGCTAGTGTAGGCTCCATATTCACTTGCCTCCATCCATACATGACCTTCCTGTTTGACTTTAAACCCTGACATGTCTCATTTGACTTTCTGATACTGAGGACTTCCCCATTTTTCTACCTCTGTGTTTGGACCGCATCCCTGTTTATTCAGTGTCTCGGCTCTGAGTTGGTGACAGAACTTGCCTTTGGTGAGTTGGATTGTAGGCCCTTGGCTCGAACTCCCCCTAGTCCACTTGAGATGTTGTTGGCTAAAACTGAAAGCTCATGTTCTACCTATGGAAACTAAAAATTCGCCCATGGAACAAAAAAGGGCAAGAGCAGTGAAAAGCTAAAAATACTCCTCGAAGAGTATAATAAAGGTCCAAAAAGCAATAGTTCTTAAAAGCTATATCTAAACAATTGCTGACCTTGTATAAATATATGAAAAACATGCCCTGGATGCAAGCTGCAACTAGTTGTGCTTCTCAGCACATCTGAAATCCGAAGGGTTATGTAGGCCAAAAAGGCCATGGAAATGAAATTGAATGATCCTAATGAACCTGGATCAACTTGATGTAGACATGATGCCTAAGTTGAATAAACACTCTCTAAACAACTTATTCCATTTATGAGGCACAGCCATCCCCCGTGTTCTTTTGTCCAGCACAGAGTTTGTAGCTTCCCCCTTTTCCCAGTCCAAAGTATTTTTTGAGTTAAGTTAGACAAGTCAAACCCTTGGCCCAACCTTGCTCCTAGCCTTCCATCCTTCACTAGCAGTTTGACCATGTCCAATGGGTGAGTTTGTCACTTGAACTATGGTGCAAGTAATTTTATATAACCACGGAATATGTTAACTTGATTAATGCCACTGAATGGAATTTATACTTTGAGCCTAGCTGTGGGAATGATTAGAGAAACATTGTCTTAATCTACTGATGTGATTTATCCTTGATTATATATTCTTGGGATCCGGGATGATGTGGACCATATATGATGATTATTGATGATGATTTATGGGCCCACATGTTTGATTATGATATCATATGATGGACATATGATGCAGATGATGTTTGATCCAGTTCAGCAGGTTTATTATCTATTCAGATCAGCAGATTATACATTGTCCATATATGGTGGACCCTACAGCTGGCCCATTAGGGCAACCCAGGGTGTATGAGTACTCATTCCTAGTGGATTTGGGTCTTCTGGATCCATTGAGACACTTATCTTTCAGTTCCGGGCACTTCTGACAGTGATTGATGCAGTTTTACACTTGTTGACCAGATTTGGGGCTGATTTCCCAGCCTGAGCAGCAGGGGCCCCGAGAGGCCAGTTCACCTAGGGCGCTGATGATGGAGGGGGTGGTCCAGCCACTTGTTATTACCATTTATCCCCCCTCCCGGAGAGCCTGGTGGGCTCAGATGGACAGCGCTAGCACCCTAGGAGGCAGTTTTGGCACTTTCACAGTTCCCGAGGCAGTTAAAAAATGGGATAAAGTGGTCACTGAGGAAATCGATTTGGGCAATTAAGGCAAGGTTTTGGCATTTGGTTTTCACAGAGGTCTTCCAGGGTGATCTCACTATCTTCCAGTCAGTTTTCACCATGTGGGTATCTCCAGATTGATCACAGGAGGACATTTACTGCTCGACTGTCATGGATTCTGAGGACAGTTTTGGTCATTGTCATTATATTGGACATATTTTATTATGTTATTGTGCCTTGGGGGTGAGCTAGCAAGGATTTATACCTCCTAGCCCCACCATGTGCTTATTTTATCATGTCCTAGTCATCATGAGGTGGATTATTGTACTTTCTACCCCTCTTGTGGGATGACGTCACCCTCCATTGTACCATTTAGTGAGGGCGCTATTGTTATGTTGAGTGATCCATGTGATATTATGTTATGGGTCATCCTAGCCATTGATTGTATGATGAGATCTTATAATCTCAACCACTCATTTGATGTAGTATTGTAGAGTGGTATAGGGTTTTGGTCTTTATTATCCTATATAAGGAGGAGACCCCCCATTGTATAGCTCACCTTTGGAGCTCTGGAATATTGGAATAGAAGATTTTTTTTGTGGAGCACATCTCTCTTGGCTTGTGGATTCTCTTGCATATTGAATATAAAGTATCTCTTCTATGTATCATTGTGGATCTATGTGTTTTTGATAACCTTTTGACAGGAAAGTCGAATTGGAGAGAGGAGGGCGACTTTTGGAGGGTTATTGTTGGAGGGATCCACATATTCTCTCTTGGGTTGATCTTGTGACAGGGAGTATCATTATTGTATCTTCGTGACATAGTTGATGCTTTCTATTACATCTTTCTACCATTTTCATAATCATCTTGCTTGACTTGTTTCTTTGATCTTGTCTTGTAGGAGGAGGACGATTTGGCTATCTTGGAGAAGGGAGATTTGGTTGGAGCACTTGGATCTCACTCTTGAATATAAACATAGGAGAATGCTATCAACTTGCAAGGTGGCCATAAGCAAATTGAGGTAAGATCTACAAGGTATGTGCCTTTTTCATCCATTCTATCTCCATTGGTCATAAAACCCTAATTAAATCAAAACCCCAATTTTTGGTATTTCTTAGATCTACTTAGATCTAGCCCTCATTTTGAAAAGATATTGAAAACCCACCTCTATAGCATCCACCCCTAGTTGGATCTATAGTTTGGTGGTGATTGGCTAAGAATTGATCCATTTTCTAAGATAAAAAGCTCTCCTTGACCTAAAGCGCACTTCCTTGAGAGAGGCTTGTTGGGCTAGATCTAGCACATGGGTAGGTGAGATCTCACATGATTTGGCATCTAGACACTTGATAACCTAAACCCATGTCCTTACTTTGGTGAAAACTACCTTGTGGACATCTCTCCATGTTTTGAGGGGTTGAAACCCCCTTTTGATTTCCTTGGTAACTTAAAACTTAGATCTACTAAGATCTACCCATTGGATTCACTTGAAACTTTGAACATGCATAGATCGGGGTACTAGCATCCCGGATCTACATTTTGGTGGCCATTGGACTTGGTTTGGTCCACCAAACCAACTTTTTGCCTCTCCTTGAGAAAGTCGCACCCCTTGGGAGTTTTGAGTTGGCCCACTTCTAGGAAGTGGGTGTTGGAGATTTTCGTGGATTTGGAATGCCCATGCTTTGAAACCTAGGTCTAGACTGTCCTTTTGTCCCGATCCGCCTTGGGGATTGCATTCCTTGTTTTAAGGGATTGTGGTCCACTTTTGGTCATCACTTAAAAACCTAGATCTAGCAAGATCTAACCATTGGATCTTATCCAACTCACTTGACTTGGCTTCTAGGTGTCCCGATCTACACATTGACATCCTTCTTGACTCCATTAGCCCACCTAACAAGGCACTAGTCCATCACCAAGCAAATCGCACTCCTTGGGATTTGTGTCAATTCCTTGTTTTAATACATGGGTACTCCTAGAAACAACTCAAACTCATAGATCTAGCTTAGATCTAACCTATAGTACCAACCTCACACCCAACTTCACCTTGTGGGCCTACCTAGACTCATTTCACATTTCCCAAGAAACCTAGACCCACTTGTGTAAACACTTGGTACTATACCTAGTCATCATACCCCATCATGTGGCCTAAACCATACATAGGTTGAGACTTTAACAAAACTCTTAAACTTTCCTCAACCATACCTTAACCCATAGGTCCACTTAGCCTTGCATTGGTTTCCGTAACTCATTACTTACCTACCCTTAGAAACCTTTGTTTGGGCCCAATCAACTGTGATTGGGGTATAGGGTCTCCCCCTTTGTCTAGTTACACCTTGACCTAAAGCGAAGAGTGCCTCGGTTGACGTGACTCCCACCTGCATTGGGAACCGTGGCATCTCTTGGGTCACCTCTTTAGTTGCCTAGCTCCTCTACCGTCCCGGATGGGATACCTCTAGGGGCAACTACAAGTTGTGTGATAACAGGGCCCACAAGGTGAATTTCAGAAAAGTAACAATCTGGGTGTATGTTATTTGATGTGTAGATTATGGATCAAGCGGGATCTCAAACACCCACCACTTAGATCTAGGTCAACTCACAACCACCAGGAAGTGCGCCTTGCTTGGGAGAAGCTAAGTTGGCTTGGGAAGGGGATCAAACAGAAGCCAATCCTCACCAAACTATAGATCCGGGATGCCGTAGATGCTATAGAGGTGGGTTTTCAATATTATGCCCAACAACCCACTAGATCTAGGTAGAAAGATAGCATAGATCACAATGAAGCTAATGATAACCCCCTGATACAAGCGAATGCCAAGAAAGTCGATTTGAAGAAGCCTTGCAAAATCGCCCTTGTTGAAGTCGCCCTCCTGTAGACAAACAATGATTTCCAAAAAAGATAGATCTTACCACAATTTCTAAATGCTAGGTTGCAATAGAATTTCCAATCACCATCTAAGAACACCAGATGCAAAGGAGACCACAAGAATTTCCACAAGAATATTTTTCTATACCAATAATCCAAGAGCCAAAGACCCCTTACAATGAGAAGCTCTCTCCTTTAAATAGGAAGGAGAGGCATCAAAACCCTAACCACTTTTTGAATGAGTGGCTAAGATTAAAAGATACAAATGTCTAATCAATGGTTGAGATGAGCCAAACAATAAAATACATGGATCACAAATAAAATATTATGTGAGTGGACAAAATCGCACTAGAAGAGGGGAATCCCACCAAATAATGATGACAAAATATCATAAGAGGCTTATGGTGGGTCCAAGGGGTAATTTTATCCCTCCTTGGTCAATCCCCATAGCACAATAAATATAAAATAATCATCAATGTACCAAATCGTGCCTCCATGGTCAAGTCGTGGTCCTCAAAAGACCTCAAAAAATCATCAGAAAGTGCCATAAGTGATGGATGCGGGCCCCGATGAAGCTGAAACTGCTGGAGAAGGTGTGGAAGGTCCCGATCTATCATCACTGATCATCCCATGCCATAACTTTGCCTCAGTAGCCCAAATCGATTTCCTCAATAGCCATTTCTACCAACCCTGAAATGCCTCGAGAAGCGTGAAACTGCCCCAAAAATCCTCCTGGAGTGCCTGCGCTGTCAAGGTGAGGGCACCAGTGTGTCCGGGAGGGGGGTAATATGGTAAAAACAAGTGGCTGGACCACCCCCTCCATCATCAGCGCCCTAGGTCAACCGGATAAAAATCTCATCTGCTCTGACAGGGCCTCCGACAGACCAAAACTGCACTGGGACAGCCTACTGAGGCTCAATCATCACTGCAAGTTCCCGGAACTGAAAACAAACTATCCCATTGGACTCAGAAGGTCCAAATCCATCCAAGATGTGTACTCATACACCATATGAGTCTCTGAATGATCAAAATAAATATCCAATATACCGGAACAGGGCCAATAATAATAATGTGTAAATGACCAAACACTGCTGTAAACCAAAAATCATCATCATGATCTTGTAGATGCTGCATAGAATCATCATGTATGTATACATAGACCATATATCATCTATCCATATCATCATAAGGTCCAACATCTCATGTCCCATGGTCCTCCATGGTCAAACTGGGTCTAACCAAGACCACATATAACTCAGACCATCATCCAAGGCTGCTGCAAAGTGTCAAGGTTAATACATGCTCTACAACTTATTCAAATAACAATTATAACACAGAGTAATCATAACTGGCGATCTAAATCCAAATATATAGTGTCGTTAATTATTATTATTATTCAGACTAGACTTTCAGGATCATACTCACTTCATAGCTGTGATCAATTTGCTAGTGAAGGGTGAAGGCTGAAATAATTGGCTAGGCTAAGGGATGAATTGACTGACTTGACTTTGTGACACTTTGGCAAGAGAAAGGGAATACACACCATAGTATATACTGAATGAGCAATAACACAGGGAATGGCGGTGTCTCACAAATGGATGAGTTGTTTAAAGAGGGTTTATTCACCTTCACAGATGCGCACAATCCATAATACAAATAAGGCCAGCAATTGTTTAGATATAGCATTTAAGTTCCATTGCTTTTTGGGCTTGAAGTTTCCATAGCCTTGATCTATGTGTGTTTATAAACACATTGCATAGATTTACATTTATTTTAGGCTTTCTGCTGCAGGTGTGTTTTTAAGGCACTTGTTTACCTGAGCACTTCTAGGTGTGTCATGGACAGCTTGTTTACCTAGGTATTTATTTTCCAAAAGATATAACATTTTATTTTCATGGCCATTTTCATTTGGCATGCCTCTCATTCATGTGTGTTTAGAAACACATTGCATGAATGGGCTTTTCATACAAGATATAGCATTTCATTTTTCCCAGATTTTGTATTCATGGCAGCACCAAAAGTTTCAGGTTTAGCCAACACAACTTTAGTGACTAGGGGGAATTCCAAGGAAATTCAACTCACCATAGGTAAGTTTTGTCACCAACTCAGAGCCGAGACACAATAAACAAGGAAGCTCATCCAATACAGAGGCTACAGTGGGGAAAAGTCCTCCATGCCACTAGTCAAGTAGTAAGTCAGGGTGATAATCTAAAATGTAGGCCATGGATGGATGAAGACAATGAAATGATGGAGCCAACACTAGCAAGCCAAGGTATGGTGGAATGATCACCTCTATTCTCCCTAAGGAGGGTACATACCAATGAGTATGAATAGTGAACTTCTAAGTCTGAGTAGGGACAATATAATATATATATAGATCAACCAGGTCCAAATATCTATATGATCGCCAGATCATGACACTATGTGCTAAGACATGCTATAAGAATAAGTATAAAAGCAATCTAACCATAACACCATGATATACCTGCTGAGTCATATACCTGAATGCTCATCAACCTGTACCATCATCTGTCCTTTGAAACTGCTGCTGCAACTCTGGGCACTACTGACTGCTCTGTACCAATGGTATAATGGCTATATCGGTCATCTCTCCGAGTGTCCCGAGACTCAGTCATGGCATGGGGAATACAACTGCTGTCCACAATCTGATAGTGATCCAATATAGATGCTCATCTCAGCATCTCAAATGTAGGGAAACTGGCTGAATAGTGTACTGGCATCAGAAAAATAATGTATGGTAGCCCGACTACTATAAATGTGATAACATCTGGCTCCGGCTGGGACAAGTGCTCTGCTGAACTGAATGCTTGAGAACCTCAGAATCTCTGGTCCTCGAACTCTGCTACTCGAATCCACAATCCAGCACTCTACCATTTTGCTTCCAGCTTTTATTATTGCAACATATTTCTGCATTCACAGACATCAAAAATACCTCATGCCGCATGTGTGGGAAAAATATAAAACCAACTGAAATAAAAATCTATTCTATGTCAGAAATATAAATGCATGAGATATTAATCAAACTACTAACATAATTTTGTAAAATTTGAAATTTATTGTGCAGGAAAAGAAAAGTGACAGGTACTCAGTTAAACTAGGAGCTTACAAAGGAGCTTAGAGATAAAGAAGGTGCCAGACTCAATGGCTGAAAAGACTAATTACTGCCCAAGTAGGCTTATTTGGTTTCCTACCTACCCTAACCTACCAGGCAATGCAAGCGGAGAGATCCCAACTATGTGGGATCAGGGATGTGATCCCTTAAGTCTTTTTGATTGACAGGATATAAAATACGTCGTCCACTACCAGTGGTTAGAAAGCACACGCCATCAATGCATCGCTCTACTGTGAAGGGTCCAACCCATAAGTCATCAGCTTGTCCCGATCTTATATGCAATAAATGGTTGGGAATGATGACTTGACTTCCTATAGGAAACATGTTTCTATTGACTGACTCAGGAATAACTCCAATGTTACGAATAGGCATGGGATGGATTTCAGCAGGGTTTTGCGGTTGAGGTGTGACAATCCTTGAGCTCCTCCTAGAAGGAACTGCATCAACTCTGGGTGAACCACCATCTAAAGAAATAGCAACTTTGCCAACAAGGATTTCCCTAGCTTCTCTTCTTGTTTCTTGGACTACCTCATTTGACTCTTCCTCATGGGTAGATACGACTCTTTTAACAACCTCACCTACATTCCAGAAATCTCTATGTTCTTCTGAGGGAGATGGCTCATGAGATACGACAGTGTTATGACTAGAACCTTCCCCTGAAGGAACAGGAATAACCATGTTTTCCAATCTGGTAGAAACTGACTCAGGATGAAATGTAGAGGAACTAGGAATGTGAGAAAGATCATGAGTATGATGACTAGATGACTCAGATGGTAGGAGAAAACTAGGGACATGACGATATGCAGATAAAGCATGGCTTTGAAGTTCTGAAGGAGTTTGAAAAATAGCAAGGTTATTTAGATTATAGTCTCCTTCAGGTGCATCATTAATTAAGGCATCTTCTTCCCAACTTAGAGAGTTATCATGGACTTGAATTAGGCTACCATCTTCTAGAGATAAATGAGATAGAGAATCTTCTATATCAAAATAATAAGAGGCTTCAGACTCTTCATTTGTTTCAACCCTAGTAGATGTTGCAAGATTGTTTTCCCATGGGTAAATAGGTGCAAGCCCTTGGTTTTCTCTTTCCCTATTGTGATCAGTCAAGGCAAACCATTCCCGAACAGTGAAAGGAATTCTCTCTCCCCTCCTAATATCATCAAACTCATCTTCATGCATTGGATTCTCAATATTTTCCTCATCATTTGTTTGATCATGAAGGTTTTCTATTGGGGGGGTTTGTTCCACACTTTGATCATTAGGCAAATGTTCATCGCTTCTTATATTTTTTATGCCATCATCAATCTCCTCAAGTGTGTGATTTTCTGTAGAAAGTTCTTGAATGATTTCATTGTTTTGTTCATGACCTTGAGGTTGATTTTCATATCTTCTCAATTCATCTATTTCCTCAGCAAATTCATTTCTGACTGTTCTTGCTATTTCAACTATTTGCTTGTCTTCCCAAAAGGAATCAGAATCTTCCATGACCATACACATATTTTGATCAACTTCATATAATTCATCCTCATCTTCAACTAGGTTAGTTTTGGCATTGTTTAACAATTCATCCCCATATGTGTTTTTTAACCCTTCATCAAATGATTCAACATGCTCATTATAACAAGGCTCTCTGTTTACCCGAATCAAAGCTCCATCAGGGTTGGGAACACAAATAAATGATAAATCCATCATAAGGTACCCACCTAGACCAGCTGCCCATTTTCTAGACAACAGCATTCCATATGCTGGGGGTAAGTCAATGACAACTACATCCATCATAGTAGAAATGTCTGAACATGCGAAAAGATCAGCTCTAAGGTTTTTAATCAAACCATAGGATGGCACTCGTCGAGAGTCTATGCCACAGACATTTCCATAAGGCCTAGTCACTTCAAGTCCCATTTCCTTCATAACTTGTAACGGCATAACATTCATTGCTGCTCCAGAGTCCAACATACAGTTGTGAAGGAGCATGTTTTGAATGTGTAAGGTGAGGTAAAAGGGGGAGTGACCACCGATCTTTCTTTCATAAATGGCTGAATGGATGTTTACTGGTGGATCCTTCTCTGTTTCACTAGGTTGTGTTCCACTAAGCTTTTGAATATGACATGATTCTAGGACCGGTTCAGGAGTTCTCTCTTGGCCAATACCATCGAAAAACTCCTCTACTTGGCATCTAACAGAAGGCACCTTCATTAACTCAGTGACAGGGATATTACACATTATCTTGCTTAACTCTTTCTTCATATCAATCTTAACATCATAATCATCCATAGCAAGATCTTCGTCTTCCTTATCTTCATCAATCTTTTTATGTTTATCAAGGAAAGAAGGTTGGGAAGTACTTCCTCGTTTATAAATCTGATACTTGGGCTGCTCTTTAGGTTTTGGGAGCTCTATGGCACAACATGATGAACTAGGTTCTTCTACTATGTCTTCCTCTTGTTCCCAAGGCTCTTCTTCTAAGAGAATTCTTCCAAAGTCTTCATCATAAGATAAGTCATTTATAAAGTTGATGTTTTCTGGTTGGTCATCATGGTCAATGGTGTCAGAGGGTATTTCTTCTTCTTCATCACACCAATTGACTTCCTTCTTTTCAGAGTTCTCTGGATACTCAGGTCGTCGCCTATCCCTATCCCCATCAGGCCTCCTATTGTTATTCCAGTAAGGTTTAGGGCCATAAGGATTTCTATGTCTCTCAGGGTCATTCAAACTTGCCACATTCTTTGTTAGGACAGTTAATTGTTTCATCATTTCTTGCATGACTTCTAAGGTGTCCTTGGATTCTTTTGGCACACTCACAGGTTCCTTTGGTTTTCGAAGTCTAGGGTCAGATCTGGAAGTGGATGGGGTAAATTGATCGAAATTTTTTTGTTTCCCCATGGATGCTACATTTTGCTCAGCCATCTTAGCGTTTGATTGAGCGGTCTTTAAGTCATTTGGGTTTTTATCCTTTAGCTGATAACCAACCCATCCTTCAAAAGCATTCAAGTAGCGAATAACAACTGCTTGGTCTTTTGGTCTAATTTCTTCAGGGATAACAGCTACAGTCTTGTCGAATCTTATGTTAAACTCATGGACTGTTTCATTTTCCCTTTTCTTAATGTCAAACAGTTGATGTAAGAGAAATTTCCCATTTAACTTTCGAGACCACTCACTATTTAGCTTGTTGACAAAGTTATCATACCCATCAATGGATGAGGCAGGCAACCTGTCAAACCACTTCCTAACATGTCCTTCTAAATATGCCAGGAGACCCCTCATGAACACATCTTCCTCAGATGCTCCATATGCTTCCATGTGTTCCCATACTTTATCAATGTGGTCTTCAATTGATATAGCAGATACTCCATCAAATCTAGGAACCTTTTCAAAATACTTTTCAGGCATGTCATGAGGTGCACCCTGGATTTGGGAAAAATCTAAAGGAGATGGTTTTGCTTTCCTTCCAAAGATCCTAGGAGCCTGTGGTGGAGGAACATTCTGGTTTCCCGAGTTTGTTCCGGCCATTGGATTTGGTAAGTTTGTGTTTAAGTTTGAACTAGGAGATGAGGGAGGAACCGAATTAATCAAAGGGGATCCTGAAGCTCTGTTTGGAGAATCGTTAACCAATTTCCAAAGGAAGTTAGATGGTTGTGCTTTAGGATCTCTTTTACGATATGTAATTGGGGTTCCTTCAACTTGATCTAAGTTTACTTTACTTCTTGTGTTGTAAGGATGTAAATGAGCTCGCTCCTCAACGAAGTCACGATTGGGAGTCGCCAGGTAGATTTAAACTCTTCTACCAAGATATGTGTCGTTGTATATGTAGGAGGGAGTGAGTAAAGACTACTAGCCCTATGCTTTCAATACCAAAATGTTGGGCAAAGCGAATGGAAGGGCTTTAAGAAAGGTATGTCGGACCAGGGTAAGCCTATGCCCTCCCCGGCAACGGCGCCAAAATGTTTGGCAAAGAGAAGGGGAGGAGAGATTTAAAATAATATATCGAACCAGGGTAAGCCTATGCCTTCCCCGGCAACGGCGCCAAAATGTTATCACCTAAACTGTAGTTACCCCTATGGATGTATCCAGTCATGGATGGCAATAGGGAAGGGAAACTCAAAAAGTGCAACCACGATCACCTCGACCTCCAGTATATGGTTGTCATGCCAGTCGAGGCAACCTTCGCTTTATGTTATCTAGCCCAGAAAACAAAGGGGGAGACCCGATCTACTCCCGACAGGAGAGATCTAAACCAAGACACCAAATCAGGGTATTTCTAAGTGAAGTTAAGTGTATGGTTTATCCTAGACCTAAGGATGAAGTCACAAGCCAAGTGAGGGGTTTAATGGGTATAGCTTTGGTTCATAGTTGATGTGAGAGTGACTTATAATGTTTGAAGTGAGATCTAGGATTAGAGTACTAGTTCAATGTTGGAAGATCTACTGCCTTGGGAACCGTGTCCAATGCAGGGTAGTTCAGGGGTCGAATTGAGGCTAACTAGTACAAGTGACAAGTTTGACCATGATACATGATGGCATCAAGGGTTTGGTTCACCACACTAAGGTCAAACCACAAGTTAATCCAACAATCTAGGAAAGTCGAATTGACTTGGAGAGTAACCAGTGCCTTGGGAATTGGGATAATGGAGTCAAAGTAGGGTTGACTTGTGGTTGAGGACTCCTATAGCATGAGACAAGTGGGAAATAAAGGTCTTGATGGATAAGTAGGTCTAGATCTAGGTTTAACCCAAGTGGACCGCAATTCCTTAAAACAAGGAATGCTATCCCCAAGGCAAGATCTGACAAAGTGACACACTAGACCTAGGTTTTGAATTATTCCCGTTCCAAATCCGCAAGAATCTCAAGTACCCACGTCCTAGAAGTGAGTTAACTCACTTCTCCAAGGTGGTGCGACTTTACCCAAGGAAGCCTAAAAGGTGGGTTAGGTGGGTCAAGACAAGTCCGATGGCATCCAAACTTTAGATCCGGGTAGGTTAGTCAAGTAGGAGTATGGATCTATAATTTCACGGCAATCCGACGGTTAGATCTTACTAGATCTGAGTTTAAGTACACCTAATGGTCCAAAATGGGGATTAAATCCCTTAAAATGTGGAAAAGGGCCCACAAGGTGAATTTCAGAAAAGTAACAATCTGGGTGTATGTTATTTGATGTGTAGATTATGGATCAAGCGGTATCTCAAACACCCACCACCTAGATCTAGGTCAACTCACAACCACCAGGAAGTGCGCCTTGCTTGGGAGAAGCTAAGTTGGCTTGGGAAGGGGATCAAACGGAAGCCAATCCTCACCAAACTATAGATCCGGGATGCCGTGGATGCTATAGAGGTGGGTTTTCAATATTATGCCCAACAACCCACTAGATCTAAGTAGATCTGAGAAAATGTAAAATGGGGTTTTGAAATATTTAGGGTTTTAACAATTTATGAGCTATGTCAATGGATTGGATAAAGGAAAGAGAAACAAACCTGTGGATCTTACCTGGGTAACCTTGTAGATGCCTTGATGATGATGATCTATGCAAACCCGATCAATTTGAGAAGCTTTGAAGTAGTTTTCTATGCAAGTCGATTTGATCCAAGAAGCCAATGCGCCCTCTCTCCTGCACAACAAATATCAACAATATCAGATTTGATGCATCAAGAGATAAGACTAATGCCACAAGAGAAGTAACAGAAAGATAGCATAGATCACAATGAAGCTAATGATAACCCCCTGATACAAGCGAATGCCAAGAAAGTCGATTTGAAGAAGCCTTGCAAAATCGCCCTTGTTGAAGTCGCCCTCCTGTAGACAAACAATGATTTCCAAAAAAGATAGATCTTACCACAATTTCCAAATGCTAGGTTGCAATAGACTTTCCAATCACCATCTAAGAACACCAGATGCAAAGGAGACCACAAGAATTTCCACAAGAATATTTTTCTATACCAATAATCCAAGAGCCAAAGACCCCTTACAATGAGAAGCTCTCTCCTTTAAATAGGAAGGAGAGGCATCAAAACCCTAACCACTTTTTGAATGAGTGGCTAAGATTAAAAGATAGATATGTCTAATCAATGGTTGAGATGAGCTCAACAATAAAATACATGGATCACTAATAAAATATTATGTGAGTGGACAAAATCGCCCTAGAAGAGGGGAATCCCACCAAATCATGATGACAAAATATCATAAGAGGCTTATGGTGGGTCCAAGGGGTAATTTTATCCCTCCTTGGTCAATCCCCATAGCACAATAACTATAAAATAATCATCAATGTACCAAATCGTGCCTCCATGGTCAAGTCATGGTCCTCAAAAGACCTCAAAAAATCATCAGAAAGTGCCATAAGTGATGGATGTGGGCCCCGATGAAGTTGAAACTGCTGGAGAAGGTGTGGAAGGTCCCGATCTATCATCACTGATCATCCCATGCCATAACTTTGCCTCAGTAGCCCAAATCGATTTCCTCAATAGCCATTTCTACCAATCCTGAAATGCCTCGGGAAGCGTGAAGCTGCCCCAAAAAGCCTCCTGGAGTGCCTGCGCTGTCAAGGTGAGGGCACCAGTGTATCCGGGAGGGGGGTAATATGGTAAAAACAAGTGGCTGGACCACCCCCTCCATCATCAGTGCCCTAGGTCAACCGGATAAAAATCTCATCTGCTCGGACAGGGCCTCCGACAGACCAAAACTGCACTGGGACAGCCTACTTAGGCTCAATCATCACTGTAAGTGCCCGGAACTGAAAACAAACTGTCCCATTGGACTCAGAAGGTCCAAATCCATCCAAGATGTGTACTCATACACCATATGATTCTCTGCATGATCAAAATAAATATCCAATATACCGGAACAGGGCCAATAATAATAATCTGTAAATGACCAAACACTGCTGTAAACCAAAAATCATCATCATGATCCTGTAGCTGCTGCATAGAATCATCATGTATGTATACATAGACCATATATCATCTATCCATATCATCATAAGGTCCAACATCTCATGTCCCATGGTCCTCCATGGTCAAACTGGGTCTAACCAAGACCACATATAACTCAGACCATCATCCAAGGCTGCTGCAAAGTGTCAAGGTTAATACATGCTCTACAACTTATTCAAATAACAATTATAACACAGAGTAATCATAACTGGCGATCTAAATCCAAATATATAGTGTCGTTAATTATTATTATATTCAGACTAGACTTTCAGGATCATACTCACTTCATAGCTGTGATCAATTTGCTAGTGAAGTGTGAAGGCTGAAATAATTGGCTAGGCTAAGGGATGACTTGACTGACTTGACTTTGTGACACTTTGGCAAGGGAAAGGGAATACACACCATAGTATATACTGAATGAGCAATAACACAGGGAATGGCGGTGTCTCACAAATGGATGAGTTGTTTAAAGAGGGTTTATTCACCTTCACAGATGCGCACAATCCATAATACAAATAAGGCCAGCAATTGTTTAGATATAGCATTTAAGTTCCATTGCTTTTTGGGCCTGAAGTTTCCATAGCATTGATCTATGTGTGTTTATAAACACATTGCATAGATTTACATTTATTTTAGGCTTTCTGCTGCAGGTGTGTTTTTAAGGCACTTGTTTACCTGAGCACTTCTAGGTGTGTCATGGACAGCTTGTTTACCTAGGTATTTATTTTCCAAAAGATATAACATTTTATTTTCATGGCCATTTTCATTTGGCATGCCTCTCATTCATGTGTGTTTAGAAACACATTGCATGAATGGGCTTTTCATACAAGATATAGCATTTCATTTTTTCCAGATTTTATATTCATGGCAGCACCAAAAGTTTCAGGTTTAGCCAACACAACTTTAGTGACTAGGGGGAATTCCAAGGAACTCCAACTCACCATAGGTAAGTTTTCTCACCAACTCAGAGCCGAGACACAATAAACAAGGAAGCTCATCCAATACAAAGGCTACAGTGGGGAAAAGTCCTCCATGCCACTAGTCAAGTAGTAAGTCAGGGTGATAATCTAAAAGGTAGGCCATGGATGGATGAAGACAATGAAATGATGGAGCCAACACTAGCAAGCCAAGGTATGGTGGAATGATCACCTCTATTCTCCCTAAGGAGGGTACATACCAATGAGTATGAATAGTGAACTTCTAAGTCTGAGTAGGGACAATATAATATATATATAGATCAACCAGGTCCAAATATCTATATGATCGCCAGATCATGACACTAAGTGCTAAGACATGCTATAAGAAGTATAAAAGCAATCTAACCATAACACCATGATATACCTGCTGAGTCATATACCTGAATGCTCATCAACCTGTACCATCATCTGTCCTCTGAAACTGCTGCTGCAACTCTGGGCACTACTGACTGCTCTGTACCAATGGTATAATGGCTATATCGGTCATCTCTCCGAGTGTCCCGAGACTCAGTCATGGCATGGGGAATACAACTGCTGTCCACAATCTGATAGTGATCCAATATAGATGCTCATCTCAGCATCTCAAATGTAGGGGAACTGGCTGAATAGTGTACTGGCATCAGAAAAATAAAGTATGGTAGCCCGGCTACTATAAATGTGATAACAGGTGTATGTGCACTCCAACCTTCGTCTTATTTACAGGAAGAGGGAGGAGTGGGTGAAGGGAAAGACAAAGATGTGGGATGTCTTTCCTGATGATATGGGTTTGGACAGTAGTATTGAGTTGGCATTAGAAAACATGGATCTTAATGATCCAGTGCTAGAGCCGGTCACTTTTGATGATAGTGATTGTATAGAGGGGTCATCCTCCACAGCAGCAGATTCAGATCGTCAGATGGGTAGAGAGGAGGAGGAGGGGGAGGAGGATGAGGATGAGGATCAGGGCAGTGGCAGCGATGAGTATGTTGATTCAGGCATGGAGGAGGACTACTGACATATGGGATTCTCACATCTTGATCCACCCCTTTTTGTATTTACTATTAGTCTATTTGGCATTTGCCAGTGCCCAATGGCATTCCGACATATATGTATACATTTTGATTTTGATGACTTAATGAGAAATATGGTTCTGACATGCATCTATGTGTCTGATGTCTCATTGTGATTTGTGAATGACAAATGTGAAATGTGTTGTGATTCGTGAATCGTGATTTGTGAATGACAATGTGTAATCATAATCATTAAGGTGTTTTTATTCTAATTTCTATTGAATATTTGTAAATGTTCTAGTTTCTAAATATTTTTGGATATATATGTCTATATTTTTAAATTTTAATATATTTTTAAAAAATATATATATGTATATAAAACGTGTCCTGATTCCGGGGGTCACTGTGTCCGTGTCGGACTCTCGTATTTTCGTGTCCTACATGTCTCGTGTCCCCGTGTCAGGTGACTTAGCTCTCAGTTTATCACTTCAGTGCAGATTTGTCATTAAAAATGGCCTGTCAGAGCAGTTTCATGATTTATTTCATTAACCTATGGCTCTACAGAGGGAGTATGGGGTCCAGCCACTTGTTTTTACTATATTTCCATACTCCCAGACACTATGGTGCAATCAGAGTTGGCCCCGGGTGACCACGCAGAGAGTTATAGGCATTTTTATCTTTTACATGTGATTTACAAAGGCATAAAAAATGGTAAAATTGGCTATAGAGGAAATTGATTTGGGCTACTGAGGAAAGGAAATGGCATAGGAATTATTTTGATGATGAGTGTGATGTCTCCCACACCTTCCATGGCAGTTGCAGAAGTCAGTGGGGCCTACACACTTCCCAGGCTCATTTTATATGGTTTTATGGTGTCTTTGGAGGCACACAACTTTGCTACTTGGGCATATTATTGTACTTTATTGAGTCATCTTATGTTATTTTGCCATGGGGACACACTAGGGAGGATATATGTTACCCCCTAGACCCACCATGAGCGTTATGTCATGTTTTACTAGTCACTTCGAGTGGGACGTCCCCCTAGGGCGATTTTGTCCATGACGTCTTGTTATATTTTTGAGTTGATCCATGTACTTTATGTTGAGCTCATCTCAACCATATATTATCACTTATGTATCTTTTAATCTTAGCCACTCATTAAAAAGGTGGTTAGGGTTTTGGTCTCTCCCATAGCTATTTAAAGGAGAGACCCTCTCATTGTAAAGGGACTTTTGGCTCTTGGTTTTTGGAATAAAATATATCTTTGCAAATACTTGTGCTCTGGTTTTGGATGTTATTGGTGTTGATTGAAACTGTTCTTCCTTTGCACTGAAGGTATTGGTGATTATCTTTGCACATCTTTTCTCCACGTTTTATCTACAGGTGAAGAAGTCGATTTGGTGAGGAGGGCACACTGGCTGGGGAGACTCTCCTTGCCCCTTTTTTTTCTTTTCGTCGGTTACAGGGAGTATCATTGTCTTCGTACCTCTCACTCTTTGTTAACATGTTCGTCATTTGTATTTTTTCCATTCTTACTTGAACTGATTGATCTTGTTGTCCTTGGTTCGACAAGAAGAGGAGGGCGCACTTGTGGAGCTGGGCATAATTCGTGTGGGCAAGATAAAGCATCAAACTCTCATTTGATCTCTACGGGAACAATCCTCAACATCATAGCAATCATATCCATGACTCAAGTCGCTTGCAAGGTATGTAGTTTGTTTATTCTTCTATCCTACCCATCTGTCGATAAGCTTTCGTTAAATATTGCCGTAGTAATTTGTCGATAAGCTTGAACAAAGTTATTTCGTAAGTTACGGAAGGATATTCTGAGTCTTTCCGAAACTGCGGGACGACTCGGCAAAACCATTCGCGATAAGCTTCCGAGAGACTGTATTTCGAAAAAATACACAAAGCGCTCCCGAAACGCCGAAGCAATTCACCATATTGTTCCGCAACTGCGGACGAAACTCGTAAGTCCGCCCCGCAACCGGCGATCGCGCTTAAATGTCAAGACGGCTTGAAAAGACCGCACCGTACAAGCATTAAAACCGCGTTTAAAAAGGCCACCTACCCGTTTAAATGCCGCACGTGTCTAGCTTTATATAAGGGCGGTGGGGTGTTGTCGACCCAATTGTTGGTTTGTTGTTCAAAGAAAGTCGTAAGGATGACCGCGTCGGCTCGCTCCAGCTCAGCGCATCCACCACCGCATCCACCTCACTCAACCACTATCTCGTCTCCAGGTAGGCTTTTTAACCGCCATCTTTGTCTCATCTCCACGTCAAGTTACTTTTTGGGTTTTCCCATTCATAACGTGGCCGATAGACATTGGTAGCATAGGTCTTTTTTGTTTTTTAAGGCTGCCGTGGCCCCATAGGTTTCTCATTCCTGCAAACTGAAAGCCGTAGCCATGACCATCCGAGTTTTTCACCAGCCGCATTCCGATCGTTTTCCTACCCTAATTCAAACTTCATACCAGCTACAGACCGTTTCGCAAGTGTTATTAATGACAGTCGTGGTCGGTTGAGATACTCAACCACTCACCTTTTCGGCTCAGTTAATGAATGTGGAAAACAGTTCCTTGTTTCATTATTTATTCATAGGATTTTTCCACCCCAGGCCAACCCACCATTGACCATTAGAAGTGCTACGATGAAGAGCACCCTCTCTCCAAGGACTAGGAGGGAAGTAGGTTTTTTTTTTCCACGTCATATGCTTACCTTTTCGGAAGCATTCCAAAAGTTCCTGATTAGGCATTGTCTCCGTAGAATAATCAAGTCTCAGGACCATATTTCCTTTTCTGAAATGATCTATTTTGCTTCCCCAGCATGTAGCTTATAATTTTGTCTATATTTCTCATTAGCATTTTAAAATTGTCCTTCTCTGTGTTACACTCTCATAACATGTTGCAAATTTTTATAATGATTCACATTTGGTTGCTAGCAGGGATAAGCCACGATGCCAAAAGGTGGTAGAAAGAAAACTAAAGTGATGGAACCAAAGCCAGTGCAACTAAGGACTGAAACCATTTTCCAAGACACTAAGTGTACCATCGGCGTTCCTCCTGAGGTCCATTGGGGAGATGTTTACTGGATGATCAGGGACCAGGATATCCCAGATGTATTATTGGAAGAAGAACAAATCTACCTCAACATCCGAACTTCCGGCATAGCTAGGACTTCTACCCGCCTTGAATTGTTCCCATGCTCTGAAGTGATCGGGTGGATACTGGAACATGCCAACACAGAGACGAGTGTTGCATGACAGCAAGGGAGAGCCTTTCGCTTCATTCCATCCAGCGTATATTGCTGCAGCCTACAAATTCTCACGTCCCCAACAAGCTCTAAGTGATGAATGGTTGGGAAAGATGAATAATATTGAGATGGCCAAAAAATTATTGGTCACGGGAAAACACTTGAGGAAGAGAGGTAATGATGAATATGATGTTCAGAGTCTAAGACCTCCTTTTAGGTTAATCGCCCTGATGCTATGCAGAATTTTCGGCATGCCCGATGGCACTGTATATAGGATACAGTGGGTCCCCATCATCCACTTCATAGCATTCAAAGGAACCGTGTTTGACCGGGCTACTATCCTGTCGGACAGTTTGGCATCCACAGTGGCCGCTGCAAGAGAAGGTCTGGCCTTTAAAAAGTCAGAATTTTACATGTCTTCCTATCTCATTGACTGTATTTTGGCCAAACTCTCTTTCCCAGACTAGGTTGCACATGGGATAAAGCCAACACCCCGATCTACACTGCTTATAAAATAATGTGGGCTCAAAATTACAGAGCAAGCTATAAGCTCATCTGCGAAGAATTCATCATGCCTCTATATGAGCAGATGTTCAGGGAAGAGCCCAATTGTCTATCAGAAAATGCCATGGAGGTCCTGGAAAACTATGGCGATTTTTATTTCTCAGAGGTGGGCACCTACATCAGGATGTTTGGAGGTACTAAAGCGCCATACATTTTGCCAAAATACGCTACTGATTATGTAGTCCTCAAAAAAGCAGTCAGGCAAATTTTCCTTGATGGAATAGGAGGGGTGCTTAACAAGCAACATAAGGCTTCTTTCCCTCCTTTGCCCTTCTGCATAGGAGCCTACAAATTCTCAGGGGTTGCATCAGCTGAGGAATTCGTTCAAGAGCTGAAAGCTTTCCACTTCGGTGAAATGATTTTCCATAGAAATGATAGGCGGAGCAAGGTTGCCGAGCATTGCAAAGAAGTTTATGCTCATTTTGAATATGCTCATTACTATGATGCCGAGGAAGAAGTGTTCAGAGGCATCAGCAACATGACTGAGTTGCAGATTTGTCGTCAAGGCAGTGGAGCAAGCTCTAGCTCTGCCCCAACCCGAAAAACCAGTCTGCAGAAAGAGAGAGAAGTAGCTGATGCCCTAGCCCGCGAAGAACAAAGATTGAAAGAGGAAGTAAGGCTACATTAAGAAGCTGAAGATGCAAGGTTGCAGAAAGAAGCTGAAGATGCAAGGGTGCAGAAGGAAGCGGAAGATCGAGAGCTGAGGGAAGAAAGTGAAAATCAGCAGCAAGCTGAAGAAGAAGAAAGAAGGCGTAAAACTGAAGAGGAACAAAAGGCGGAAGAAGAACTTGAGACCGATGAAGATGCCCAGGTAGGTGGCTCCGGCACCCAAGATATGGAAACAGACATATCTCAAGCAGGTGTTCCCGGCACCCAAAATGTGGAGGAAGACATATCTCAAGAAGGTATTCCCGGCACCCAAAATGTGGGAACAGACACGTCTCAAGTAGTACAGACTCCACCCATATAAGCAGAAATACATGTAATAGACCTCCCAATCGTCCCTTACACTCCATCAGAAGATCATACTGTGTCCCGATGGGATGAATTTGTGTATGATAAGAAGAGGAAGGCAGTAGTCTTGAAATCGGAAGAGAGGATAAAGAGACTCTTCCAAGAAGATATTGTTACCCGGCGGGAGACCACGGTGATGCAAAATACAAATAAGGCTCCCATAGCCATGGCATCCGCCGCTGTGTTAGCAGCAAAAGCAACACAGGACAATGTGGTCGATATGGTTAGAGAATTCGAGTCAACAAAGAGGAGAGCTCGCATGTTGCAACATACTGTGGCTAATGAGCAGGCTTACAGGGATCTTGTAGTGAATAAATATAATCACCTGTCTGTTGAGCACAAGGAATTGTCAGATAAGTATCGCCATTTTGAAGAAGAAAAGGAGCACTTGGCAGTCCAGATGATGGTTTTAGAAGCAGAAAAGAACGATTCTGAAGCTAGAGTTTCTCATCTGCAAGCAGATAAGCAAGCAATGGTTGAGCAACTAGAGCAAGCAGAGAGCAGAGCAATAGATATGTCTCCCTTTCATGAGCTGTCCTGTGACATTCTGAGACAAATACACGCCACACAGGAGCTGATTACTGAGGAAGTGTGCAGGCTCAAAGCCATGATGGTTAGATTGAAAGAAGTCAATGCAGAGGCCAATAGGCTTAAGGGCAAATATACTCGGGTTAAAGCAAACATCCTGATCCAGATGGAATGGCGAGAAGGGAAGGTTGATTTCCCCAAGCATCTCCCATTCAAGTCTGTAGATGATTTTAAAGAAGATATAACCCTTATGGAATTCTGCAGGAACTGTGGCCTTAAGCTAATGGCTAAGATCCAAGGAACAATGGATAAAATTAACAGCCTTTATCAAAAAATCCATGAAGTATATGATAAGTGCAAGATGAGTTTTCCTCAGTCCCTCGATGAGTTCCCAAACAAAGAGCAACGTTTATCAGACTTGAAGGAAGAGCTAGACATTCAAATAGAATATGTAAAGAAGATTGATGTCTTAGCCACTGATGATCTCCATCAATGTATTGGGTTGTCATCAATTTACAGTCATTTGCTTAAAGAAATACACCAAGCAGCAGTTGCAGAAATTCAGGGTGTTGAAGCAGAACTTGGTAAACATGTGACTTCCCAGAAGATCTTGCTCCCTTCCCCAGCAAATGTGGTTATCAGAGACACTGGTGTCTGGTTCAGTTACATAGCAGAGGAGGAAAAGAAAGCAGCAGCAGCAGTAGCAGCCAGTCCGGGCACCTCTCTCCCAGCAGGAGCACCTTCCCAAGGGTGAACACGCTGATCCTAAGGCGTTGTTCCTATTTTTTATTTTTGGTCTCCTTATGTTTAAAGCGTAGAATCACTAACAGCTGTCCTTTTCCTTTTTGAGAAATTTTTTGTTTTAAGAAAAGGGCCACGATTTGTTTATTAAGAGGAAAAGTCTGTAGAGGACGTGTAAAGAGCCAGGTGGCAGCCCAAGAGGCATTTTGTAAAGATATAAATAGAAGTTTAGGGAATAGTGTAGAGGACTTTTTGCACGGAAAAGGAATTTTCTTAACTTGTACGAGCTATCTTGCACTTGCTCCAAGAAAATGAAATTTGCCTAATAAGAGCCTGGAGAGGACGTCTTTTGCATGGAAATGGATTTTGGATGCATGCTGGATTATTCTTGTGACTTTCATATCCTACAGTGATATCTTTCTTTGTTGTCTTGAATTATTTCTCTGTATTGAATGATCTTACTGTTTCTTGTGCAAATGAATTTTCTCCTACATGAATGATGGAAGGCGTTATATGTGAATTGGAAGCTACTTTCTAATATCTGTTGCTTTCTTGCTGTAGATATATCTTTATGATTTAATGGCTGTCTGTTGATTTTTAGATAACTCTTCCAGCACATTACTCATACTTATAATTTTGCTCCTTGCAGGGATAGTTTAGGTTTATTTCGGTTTTAAATACAGATTTGTTTCGAGTTCTACATTTAGATTAAGTTAGCTTAGGCACTTGCATATCATTTCAAACTATAAAAAAAAAAAATGGTGGATCGGGCCATAACCGGTAATTGAAGCAAATCTCCAAATCTAATGGTTGCCGGAACCACTAACTGAATGGATTCCCCATACCAAACGGTGGACAATCTAATTGGGATAGTCTACCGGGAAGAATCCCTTTCTGCTTGATGTTGCGATCTTCGGGGCATCAACAGTTTTTTACAATGCGGCCGATGAAAAACTCGGATGGTCATGGCTACGGCTTTCAGTTGATAGAAATGAGAAACCTATGGGACCACGGCGGCCTTAAAAAACAAAAAAGACCTATGCTACCAATGTCTATCGGCCACGTTATGAACGGGAAAACCCAAAAAGTAACTTGACGTGGAGATGAGACAAAGATGGCGGTTAAAAAGCCTACCTGGAGACGAGACAGTGGTTGAGTGAGGTGGACGCGGTGGTGGATGCGTTGAGCTGGAGCGAGTCGACGCGGTCTTCCTAACGGCGTTCTTTGAACCACAAACCAACAATGGGGTTGACAACACCCCATCGCCCTTATATAAAGCTAGACACGTGCGGCATTTAAACGGGCAGGTGGCCTTTTTAAACACGGTTTTAATGCTTGTACGGTGCGGTCTTTTCAAGCCGTCTTGGCATTTAAGCGCAACCGCCGGTTGTGGGGCAGACTTACGAGTTTCATTCGTAGTTGCGGAACAATATGGCGAATTGCTTCGGCGTTTCGGGAGCACTTTGTGTATCTTTTTGAAATACAGTCTCTCGGAAGCTTATCGCGAATGGTTTTTCCAAGTCGTCCCGCAGTTTCGGAAAGACTCAGAATATCCTTCCGTAACTTACGAAATAACTTTGTTCAAGCTTATCGACAAATTACTACGGCAATATTTAACGAAAGCTTCCGCAATTTCGGGAGGAAATCTCAAGTTCTTCCGTGGTGTCGGGAGAGAATCGTGAATTCTTCCGCAATTTCGAGAAAGACATGTAAATTGCTTCCGCAGTTTCGGGAGAGTTTTTTTTAAATCTCTTCCGCAATTTCGAGAGAGAGATGCAAATTGCTTCCGCAGTTTTGGGAGAGATATGCAAATTGCTTCTGCAGTTTCGAGAGAGTTTTTGAAATTTCTTTCCGCAGTTTCGGGAGAGATATGCAAATTGCTTCCGCAGTTTCGGGAGAGATATGCAAATTGCTTCCGCAGTTTCGGGAGAGTTTTTTGAAATTTCTTTCGCAGTTTCGGGAGAGAGATGCAAATTGCTTCCACAGTTTCGGAGAGAGATATGCAAATTGCTTCCGCAGTTTCAGGAGGGAATCGTGAATTTTAACTTAGAAGAAAAAACTTCAATTTTTTAAAGCAGATTCCTCAGTTGAAAAAAAAAACTAAGTTAAAAGGAGAATTAACTTCTTTAGGCAGTCTTCTTAGAAAAAATAAAAGGAGGGGCCCCAATATGTACAAAATTTTGGGGGGGATGTTGCTCCAACAACAATTGGCGAGTCGCTGGCGAACATAGATCTCTGAAAAAATTTCTCTCGATGATCCGAAACATTCTTAAAAGATATCCATCTTATATGCAATATTCAGCTGAGCCTTTGAATCTCGGCGAAGGAAAAAGTCACTTTATCTGCTAGCCATTGGGGAAAGGGGAGCTTTGATAGAGACATCTTTAAAACTCTCAACGGGCCAACATATGGGGTTCATTTTAGAAGATTCATCTTTCAGATGGCTACTGCTATCGGACTCCACAAGATTTGCAACACTTTCTCATGGACATTATTGCTCTTGTTCCTCATTCCCATGTCGCTTGCATCCTTTTGGATGTTTATACTTTTGACAGCTTTGCTGTTTGAGCCTTCCAGAAATATTTTCTTTAGACATGATCTTTGATTTTGGCTCCTCAATCCATAATGTCCTTTTGTGTGAATGAGAGATTTTATTGATTTGATCAAGCCTCACGGACGGAGAGGAGCCTAATTTGAGCTGAGTCTTTTGGACAACTTTCTTGACGTACATGCTTTGCTTTTGTCTCAACCATGCTTCAATTGAGGCGAGAATCTCTGGAAAACAGACCCTTGATCAAAGCCATTTTGGTTGTTAAATTTGCAGCATGGAGTCATTTCAATACCTTATGCCCTCGGGATGTGCTACTCTCCATGGGTCCAACTTCAATGACCTTCTTGAGATGCCTTTAAGTGTGAAAGTGGATGGAGCCCGAAGATAGTAATAAAGATAGTCATAGATCTCTGCTATTTAAACAGGATTAGTGTGACTAACAGAATAGGCTTCCTTCCTTCTGAAGAAAGTTCAGCAAGAGCAGAATTCTTAAATAAACTTTCATTCGAGCGTAGTTTCGGATTCATGAGTTGTGAGATTTCTTCGAGAGATCTATCTTGATGAGAAACCCAACCGCAGGAACTTTCAGAAAACAAACTTTGTACAAAAGGTTCAAATGACGAGTGTTGTCCTCCGAAATGGCATGCGTGTCGTTTTAAAAGCCCAAAATGCAACACACCAGCCGAAATGACAACTCTCTCAAGAGAGAGGCCAATGTCACCACACTCCTCTCCTCTTCACTTCAGGTTGGCTCTTCTCCAACACTAGGGGGGTATCCCTAAACTAGGATCGCTAAGGCAGGTACAGTAACGGGCAAGGTGAATGGAAGAGGCTGCCTTAGGGAAACGGAAGTAACAAAAGATAGTTTTCAAAATGGGTGATGGAAAAGGAAGGGAAGATCAATCCTCAGGGAAAGACCAGTGCCAGTACCAGAAGGGGAAATGGAGTCAAAAGAGCGCTCATGGAGGCTTTATGCTTCATAAAAGTGAGACGAATCTAGAATGCATAAACAATCAAATCTTAATCAACATTTCGTACAACTGAATACTGATGTCCATTGAGAAACTAATTGTTCAAGCATAATTAACCAACTTAATCCTAAATGGCTAATCTATTGTGCTTGAGAAAGCCCTCACAAGCTAAATTCATTCTACAACTTGAAATACATCACACAAGCACATGAAGGATGCTCAATCTGTCCACAAAACCGGCTGATTTTTTCATTAAGCTCGATAGGGATAAAAGACCCAAATTTTTTCCATCCATACAATGAAGGAGGCAAGCTCCTTTTATATGCCCCAGAAAAGAAGCTCTCCTAACAAATAAAGAACAATAAAATGATAATAAAAAAGTGAAGATCCACTTTTTCTCCCCTCTCGACAGCATGACTAATTTCTTTTATTAAATGTAACTCAGACTTTGTATGTGACTTTCATTTATCAGAACCAAAACTTAAATGTGTCGGGTTCTTCGTGGCTGAGATGAACTGTTTGTTGGGTGCTGGATTTCACATCAATACTTTCACAAACAGCAGCTATCTGAGCCAAGCTCTAATCGCAATTCTGATAGCTCATCGTGCTTCTAGACTCCCCCAATGGTTCCGATAGTGCATCCGCAGTCACTGTACAAAAAAGAAATCTTTACATCTATCAGTCGGCTGCCAAATTCATGTCACCCTCAGCGCTTATTTCGAATCGGTATCATCAAATTGAAAACCGTAAAACCTAGAGGAACTGCCGCCAAGTAAAAAAAATCGCGGGTCCACTAGCCGGCTGTGTCAGCTACTCGTGAGGCGCTCCAAATTTTAATCCCTACGCGAATGGCTGCCACGAAAACGGGAAAGATCACACCAACCGGCTGCTAATAAACGCGTGGAGAGATGCCACCTAGTATTAACAACAGCCAGAGATTCAAGGAAAACACTTATCAAAAGAAACCAAAGGAAGGACCTTCTAATCAAAACACTCCTAAGGTAACAGTTCCTCATATTGCTCAAAGAATAAACATTGAAAAGGAACCTGTTGATTTAAATTTTGATTTAAGCAATTGGTTGTCCAACACTAAAGTTCCAGTCCCAGTACTTGAGCTATGCAAACTTCTTGGTCAGAGAGAGAAACTGTTAAAACTATTAGAACCTCATGCTAATAATACTCCCCCTCATCCTCCTAAACCTGTAATTTCTGAAAAGCCCCTTGCTGTTCCTCATCCCATTGCATCTAAAGAGCATCCTCCACCTGCAAAGTACCCTACCCCTAAAAAGGTAACTTTCGTAGAAACCAAAGAGCAACCTTCAACAAGTTGTATGAATGATTATGGGGATCCCCCTATAGTCCTACATACCAGGGAAACAAGAAAAGAAGCTCACCCTCCTTTCTACGTATCATTGATGATAGGTGACCTTCTTCTACATAACTGCATGTTGGACTCAGGATCTGGTGCCAGCCTTATGACCAAGAAAGTCATGCAGCAACTAAATTTAAAGACCACTAGACCATATGGGAATGTGTGTGCCATGGACTCTAGACCTGTCGAAGTTGAGGGGATGATTCAGAATCAAACCGTCAGATTAGCCAAGTACCCAGACATCCATGTCACCATGGACATCCTCGTCATAGATGTGCCTGATAAGTGGGGTATGCTTTTATCTAGAAAGTGGGGTGCTTCCTTGGGTGGTTCATTGCAGTTAGATTTATCCTACGCAACTGTTCCTGCTTCAGAGAACACTCAGGTTAAACTACATTTAGAAAAGGAAAGGAGGTACCATGTTGAAAATCCCCAGAAACCTTCAAATGAGTACATTTACAATTCGGATGACATGGGAACCCACCAGATCAATTCCACTTTCTTAGATCCAGTTCATAGGGAAATGAAAGACAAGAAAATTGATGGGCTATGGAAAATGGAATTTGATGGATCTTTTTCTAAAGCTGGTAAAGGTGTCGGTATAGTATTAATGTCACCCGAGGGTAAAATCTTCAACTTTGCATTTAGACTTGAGTTTGAAGCCACCAACAATGTTGCGGAGTATGAAGCACTCTTACTAGGCATAGAAATTGTTAAAGACATGAAGATCAAAATGCTTAGTATCAAGGGAGATTCTGATTTAGTGGTACAACAGATCAAGGGTAACTTTGCATGCCATTGCAAAAGGCTTAAGAGATATAGGAATGCAGTGTGGGACACCATGGAATACTTTGATGCTCTAAACATACAAGCAGTCCATAGGGAAGAGAACAGTATGGCAGATAGGTTAGCCGTTGCAGCATCTACACTCCAGCCGTCAGAGGAAATGTTGAAAGGAGATTGTATCCTTGAAATCAACTATAGACCATCTGTCCCACACAACATGAACCATTGGCAGGTTTTCAAAGATGATGAACAGATTCTGAGATTCATAAATAACTTAGATGAGTTTTCCAATTTCAACATTAATGAACAGGAAGAAGGCAAGCAATATAAAGATGAAAGCCAACCCATGAACCCAATTTCACGTGGTTTCACTAAGTTAGAGAACATCTTTGATAGACATGATGGGAAGAAAAACAACATTGACCAGATGAAGCCAGGAGATTACATTGAGGTTAACATTGGAACGAAAACAGATCCAAAAATCATAAAAATTGGAAAGGGAACATCAGAAAAAGAAAGAAATGCACTAATAAACCTTGTCAAAGAGTTTAGAGATATATTTGCCTTTACTTATGATGAGTTGAAGGCCTATAGGGAAGATGTGTTCCAACATACCATCCCCCTTAAACCGGAAATGCAAAATGCCAAGCCTTTCCGCCAAAAACTAAGGCAAATAAATCCTAAGTTGGCCCCTATTATCAAAAGAGAGCTAGAAAAGATGTTAGCAGCAGGCATTATAGCACCCACCCGACACACTTCATGGTGCTCCAACTTAGTTGTCGTAAGAAAGAAGAATGGAAGTATCAGAATATGCATTGATTTCAGGAACCTTAACATGGCATGCCAGAAAGACAATTATCCACTTCCCAACATGGAGACCCTCCTCCAACGGGCCACTGGATCTAACATGATGTCCATGCTTGATGGATTTTCAGGATACAACCAGGTTGTTATCAAAGAAGAGGATAAACATAAAACTGCTTTTACAACCCCTTGGGGAACCTTTGAATATCTGAGAATGCCCTTTGGCCTTACAAATGCAGGAGCTACTTTCCAAAGGGCCATGGATTATGCTTTCAAGGAATTAATAGGAAAAATCATCGAGATATACCAAGATGATTTAACTGTCTTTTCAAAGGAAAGATCCAGCCATGTTGATCACTTAAGAAAAGTTTTTGAACGATGCAGAGAATATGGTATTTCCCTAAATCCGGCAAAGTCTGTATTAGGCATCGAAGAGGGAAAACTCTTAGGGCATATTATAAACAAGGACGGGGTCAAGATCGACCCTGAAAGAGTTGAAGCCATCAAGAAGATACCTCTCCCCAAAAATGTGAAGGGCCTTCAATCTTTCAATGGTCACATAAACTTTATCAGAAGATTTATTCCAAACCTTGCTGAGTTGATGAAACCCATGCAGCGGTTACTTAAAAAAGATGCTAAGTTTGTGTGGACTGATGATGGGAAAGAAGCCTTCAACATTATTAAAGATGCTATTACTAGGTCACCTGTGTTGGTTAGTCCGGATTATACCAAAGATTTCATGATTTTCTCTTTTGCTTCTGAGGATACTATAGCTGGGGTTTTGCTCCAAAAGAACTTCGAAGGGTTCGAGCAACCAATTGCATTCATGAGCAGGGCTTTACAAAATTCAGAATTAAAGTACACTATAATGGAAAAACAGGCTTATGCTTTGGTCAAATCCTTGAAACATTTCAGAACATACATTGGCTACAATAAAGTTATAGGTTATGTTCCCCATGCTGCAGTAAAAGACATCCTATCCCAACAGGATTTCTTAGGAACAAGAGGCACATGGGTCTCCAAGATCCAGGAATATGACTTGGAAATAAAACCTACCAAACTTATCAAGGGACAGGGCCTAGCCAAAATGTTAACCCAGAAAAATGAGGAAGCCATCGACATAAACTGTACAGATCAACCTGATTGTCCACGTATGACACCCGCCTTGCGGGAGTTAGATATCCATTGGTATTCTGATGTTATATATTTCCTCTTACATATGACTTGCCCTGACCACCTTAAAGGACACAAGCGAAGGGCGCTAAGATTGAAAGCTGCTAGATATTGCCTTACTCAAGAAGGCTTGGGTTGGAGAAGCCCTGATGGGGTTATCCTTAGATGTGTCCATGAGTAAGATTCTAAAAAGATCTTGATTGACCTACACTCAGGATTTTGTGGAGTACACTATGCAGCGAATACAACTGCCCACAAAATCCTTAGAGCCGGATATTATTGGCCAACCATATTTGCCGATGTGTACAAACATGTCAAGTTTTGCCAGGAATGTCAACTATTCACAGGAAAGCCTAAATTGGCCTCCTTACCCCTCAACCCGGTTGTTGTCATTGCCCCCTTCCAGCAATGGGGCCTTGACTTTATTGGTAAATTTAAAGATAACTCTAGCAATGGATTTTGCTGGATTCTAACAGCAACTGATTACTTCACCAAGTGGGTTGAGGCTCTTCCTACCAAGACAGCTACTGAGAAGGTTGTTATGAATTTTATTGAAGATAAAATCATCACTAGATTTGGTACCCCTTTGAAGATAACTACCGATAATGCCAAGGCTTTCAGTTCAACAGAAATGAATGATTTCTGTTTCAAATATGGCATTGTTTTATCTCACTCTTCCGACTATTATCCACAAGGTAATGGCCTTGCTGAATCCTCAAACAAGAACCTGATGACTATCCTTAAGAAAACTGTTGGTGATAACAAAAGATCCTGGGATAGCAAGATCAAATATGCCCTTTGGGAGGACAGAATTACAAAGAAAAACTCCACTGGAAAGTCCCCCTTTGAACTTGTTTATAGCATCACAGCAACATTACCTCTTAGCATGCAGATCCCCATCTTCAGAATGCTAACTGATTATGACTCTGAGAAGTTAGAGTTGGAATATAGGGCCAACCAAATCATCGAGCTTGATGAAAACAGAAGAAATTCATTGGACAAAATGTTGAGACAAAAGGAGAGTATGAAAGCCACATTTGATAGGTCAGCCAAGCCAAGATCTTTTCAAGAAGGGGACACTGTTCTGTTATGGGACAAAAGAAGGGAGAAACCTGGGAAGCATGGGAAATTCGACAGCCTTTGGAAAGGTCCTTTTATTATACGCTGCCAAGTTGGAGATAATTCTTTCGGCCTCAACACTATGGAAGGAGAAATACTGCCTCTTCCTATAAATGGGCAACATTTGAAGCCCTTTTATCAGAACAACATACAAGATGACCAAGGGGTCATCTCAGGACTTCCCTAAACTCTTATCTTTGTACTTCTATGTATCATTATTTCTGTATCATAGTGTATTTTTGTACTATAGTTCATATATATGCTGAAAAAGAAAAGATTTCCATTTTTTTTTTTACAGTAATTTTGAAAAGAAAAAGCAAAAAATAGTTTCATATTTGATATTTCATTTTGGCATTATTTATCATGTACATGGGAACTAAGACACTTCTCTTTCTGTGCAGGAAAATGATATTCTGGGATTCTCGAACACCTTCTTTGATTCCTAGATCAAGCAAGTGTCCGTCCCGCAGTTGGAGCCAAATGTTATCAACTGATTTGTAAAAATAGTTGAAACCTTATTGAGTCGCCAGTGTTGGAACACATCAGTGCTCACTTCCAGAGTATCTGGGTTTCATTATATTTGGGTCTAGCCAGTTTTGTTTTTGAGTCGACATGACCATGGCCCCATGGGGGTTTGTATCAAAGTGTGCTAGTAGGGTCTGAGTGGCTCGGTTCCCCATGACTGGATTAAACAACTAAGGTATTCCAGGGAGTTTTTTCATCGTCAGATTATACTTTGCTTCAGGCGAGATATAATCTCTTGGTTTTTCTCCCGCTTCCTCCAAAGTTGGAATGCCCGATTTTGGAAATTTGGCCATGGGGGGTTATTAGAGTCCAACTATAATGTATAAACCTACTAGACACTATTAGAATAGGTTTTGGTCATGTCCTAAGTCTCTAGGACCCCCAGAAAAAATTTCGAAAATTTTTTACCGGACGCATCGAAATTGGGGTTTTTAATTTTTAATTATTTTTTTTAAAATTTCTCTATAGTTTAAATAGAGAAATTTGAGTCTGTAATTATGTCAGTCATCCGGGGTCCGAACTTAGTGTTTGATGGCTCGTTTCATAAGCCAAAAATCACACATGACCCATGGAGCAACTAAACCCAACTTTCGAATGTCAATTCGGCCTCATAATTAATATTTTCTCTGAAAAGTCATTTACAGAGAAATTATTAATTAAAATAATAAAATTGAATATTTTGGAGATAATCCAAATCTCTCCAAAATTAATCAATTTGATTAAAATAAAGGGCTAAATGACATGGCAATGAGCATTTAGGAAGATTCCAATCAACTCCAAGCCTTCCCAGTCATCCATCCAGTCACCAAATCATTATCCTCTCAAGTAAATTCGCCCTCTCCATGTAAAAAATCGATTTGTTGAAGTGTCACTTGATGTTTGGGTTGGTGGTTTTTGTATTTATGTAGAGGAGGGCGCCCTCATGACTCACCTTATCCACCAAAGCTTGGCTCCCTTTGTGATTCGAGCTACACCTACTAGCTACCACGTGTATTCCCCACAACTAATTCGCATCCCCTTAAACCCTCACGTCAGTCTCCTTTGAACTCGAGTTTAAACCTTGTGGAGTGTGGTGAATGGTTGTGATACTTCCCATGCTACACCTATGCGAATTAGTGCCTACCCAATGCCACTTGCCATTCCCTTGTTAGCTCGCCCCTCCACATGTCTCCATCACAACCCACTCGCATATCTACTAGATGCTCACGTCAATCCTCTTGTGCCCTCACGTGGATCTTAGTTAGGGTGTGTTTGTTGGTCACATATCATGGATTGACTTGGCTCTCATCTAAAACTCGAGTTAGTGCCTACCCTTTGCTACTTGCCATCCTTTTAACTAACTCGCAACCTACCACTCCTCAACTCGCCCCTCTACCTTAGCTCGCCATTCCTTGTTGGAGTGAGGTTATTGGGTAGCTTTTCCATTCACACCTACCTTAAGCTCGAGTTTGCCACATACCCACTCCTACCAACCTCAAAGCTTGAATTTGGTTTTTGTCTTCCCTCCAAGCCTCGATTTGATTGGATTTCGACCTCCATGCTCATTGCTAATTCGACCTAGGGTTAGTTAGTAGTTTTTTGCTATAAAGAGAGGCCCATTTGGGCTATTATCTCATGGATTTTTGGATGTAAAGTTACTTTGCCATTTTGTGATTACAAGCTATTGGCTTAAGGAAATAAAGTTAGACTTTGGAGGTCCATGCGATTTGTGCAACATTGATGAATGTTTCTCTTGTGAGGTGATCTCTTTCCATGGATTCAATTTAAATGTTTATGTGATTGATCAAATAACTAGCTTTAGAAGTCTATATTCTAGAACATAAGATCTACCATTTGTGGTTTGCAATTTGGTTTATTATGCAATGTTTATCAATGAGTTATATGAATAGGATGTATTCGGTTGTACTAGCATTTATATAACCTTGGTTTTCGTAGCATACTAGTCATATATTTGATCTCACTTTGGCATTGAGTTGTTTGTCTTTGGATAGGTTTCTCCAGGTGTAGGGGGGTGTGAGCTCGGTTGCATCTAGCCCATCTTCACCATCACAAGTAATTCTAAATATTGTTGTCTTTCCAGGATCTATATAAGGTTGAGTTTGTTTTGAGAAGAAGCACAAAGGGTTTTGCTCTAAGATCCATCCATTTATTTTTCTTAAATATTGGTTACTTGTCACTATAGGCTTTCACTTCTTCAAGCCTTCCCATTTGCTCTTTGAAACCTTTTTACTTGCATGCTAAACCCATTCTAGCCTTTCTAAGTTGTGATCCAAGTTAGTCAAATATCCTCTTCAAGCCATAGATTAGTAAGCCATAAGGTTGAAACTTTTTCAACCTTGGGGAATAATTTGGGATTTGTTCCCTCATGCTCTCTTCAACACTTGTTGTCGGCGTATCACTGGTTAACCGGAGGATTTCCAAGACAGTGTTCTCACCCTACCAAGTGTTCCACTTGTAGTCCTTTCTTCTTGTCTTGTTAGCTCATTTTCTATTGCCCTAGATCTATCTCTCCCATTCGCCTTTGTCCTCTAGCTTCTCCCTCCATTCGCCCTTCACTCCTTGTGCATTCGTTTTGCCCTCTTGAGGCTCCTTTCGTCCTCCTCTTCTATCCTCTCTCTTGCACTCGCCTCACCTTAGCTTATCCCTTCTTTGCTCCTTCACTTCTTCATCTTTTTGCCCTTAGGTTTCCCCTTTCTCCCTCCTCTCGTCCACTTCCAAAGTGCCCTAAAAAACCACATAAAAAGCAAAAACGAATTGGTTAAGTTAGTATTTGTTAGAGTGATTTCTTTGATAGGTTAGATCTTAAATTGTTACATCTTTAGCATTGGCATGCATTGAAAGGATTTACTTTAGGAGCATTCTAGATCTCTCTCGTTGTCTTAATATAGCTTGCATTAGTTCAAGTTTATGTTTGCTTTCAAAAGATAGAAAATTTTGCACAAAAATATTTAATTTTTTTTTATACTTTAGATCTCATTCCTAGCACTTTTTAAGAGTTTGTTCTTCGCTGGTCCGTTTTATCATAGTTAAGATTTCATGTTAAAATCTCATGCATTTTCCCTTTTAGACTCAAATTTTTAAATCTAGACTTAACTAGTTTCAAGTTTGTCTTATTTTCGCTAATGGTTAATGGGTGCCTTGTTGAGATGTTTTGATCTTGTCTAGGTCATTTGAGAGAAAGATATTTAATAGATATTGAAGCGAGGGAATCAAAGCAAAATCACAAGAACGCCATAAGGAGTGATTAAAATTATAAAATCTTGTTATCCTTTTGAATAAGCTTATAAGAGCTAGCCTTGTATTTCCATTTACTTCGTTCTCGAAAGACCTTGCAAGGTGTTAAAAACTTAAACCCAAGGCATTTGTAACCGTTTAATAAAAGTTTCAAGTGGAGGGGGCCTCCACTTTTTTGGTCTTCTTCCCCACTTGGGGAAGAGTGTTGGGTCTTGTGGATTGATTTAGCTTAGATTTATGATTTCGTGTTCTTAGATTATTATTTTGCTTCAATAAGTCATTCAAAGTTATCTTCCATATTTACTTACCCCCATGCTCTCCCGAGTAGGGTCTTTGACCTGAAAGAGATTCTTGGGTAGTTTAGTTTCATTTCTTGCGTTTATTATTATCTTGTCTCTCTTCCAAAGCCTTCGACCAGAAGTAGTATCCTTGAGATTTTTCTCAAGGGCAGGACCACATAATTTGTGGTTACTCTTCCTTCCCCGTCGGTTTCCTTGGCAGAGCTTTCAGCTAGCTGGAAGTTCTCAAGTGCAGGCGGTTCCAGTGGTTGATCTTGTTCGGAGATCAATCCCACCTAGTAGATTAAATCTTGTGTGGTAGAATACTCGTTTGAGTTTAGTTTCATTTTATTTGGCAAAGTAGTTTCTTGTTAAGCATTAATTCATATCTTTCAAGCTCATTAAGTGGTTTTATCTTTTAAAGTTGATTTATTGCTTTTACAGCACAACTGCTTCTCTTTCTTTAAAATAAACCAAAGTCTCTTGAACTTGGCCAAATCCAAGTCAAGAGCACCCTTTGTCGGAGGGCATTTTAGTTTTGCATTATCCCTGCATTAGGCATTTTAAGCTTAGTAAGTCTCTTGAACTTTGGTCATAAGATCGAGTCAAGAGCGCTCTCTGTCGGAGAGTTGAACAAGGTTCTCTAATAATAAAATTGTCCACTCATACACCCCTTAATTAATTTATCTTGGTTTATGTCCTACACCCGTATGCTCTGCCAACCGGATCCATGAAAGTGTCCACTGCACCACAGCAAGAAGGGAACAGAATCCCTGAAAGTGTTATTTTTTTAGCTCCAGTTAGATGCAGTTCACTTCAGTTTAAAAGGTGCAATTTGATATTGAATGATGCATTTGTGCATGAGGGAGGTTTCCATAGGACGTAGACTTTTAGGAAAGAGATGCATGCTTGTCGTCTCTTCTAGTGGGCACTCTATAATAGGTAAGCATAGCCATGCATGAGGCGCACTGCTCTAGGTGATTAGAATTAGGGTTAGGGTTTTTGTTATTCTCTAGCCTAGATGCCCAACAGGGATGATTATCATTTATTGTAAACCCTAGTTCTCCTAGTCTATAGGACACATCACTGGGATGGTGAGATACAGAGAGTTTTGAGCTATCAGATTGTAATTCTTCTTTTCTAAGAAACAGAAAGTAAAGTGTGATTGAAGTGCTACTGCTGCTATCTGCCTGCTGTCATGATTTCCAGAACAGGAGTCTTATGCAGATTTCATGTTACACAGTTTGCTGTTCTGATTTTCCACATTCTGTGTGTCTGCACTTTAAAGTTTACAGTCCAGATTATTGAGTATTTACCGTCCAGTGTTTTCAGAGGTGTTTAAATAGTTTCAGTTAAGATTGTTTTCATAAGAAGTGCAAACCTGTGTATCATGAATGAGATTTCAGCAGGGTAGTTTGATCCAGAAAGACCATCAAGGCCGAAAAGAAGACTGACTTGCCTCAGCTTTCCAGGTTCTCTGGTTATTCTGTTAAAATTGTCGATGTGAAGTTTTAAAATTCTCCTTTTGTATAACTAAGAATTTTGTCCAGAACACTGGAAAAACAGAGTCCTCGATTTTGTAACAAGATGCTCAATCCTGCCTTCTTCGACTTGTATTCTTTTACATTTTTAATATAATGTATCTTTTATTGGCAAAAATATTAGTGCAAACAAGTTCAACCATGGACCATGAGAAGCTCGGTAAATTATAGGAGCAAAAAGACTGGTCTTGACATAGAGTTATCACACTAGAGCTGTCAAAGCCTATGATGATTTAGATGATTTGGATGGCAATTCTAACGTGATAACTTTATGAGACTCGCATCACCATTATATACACCAAGGGGATCAGATGGCCTCTACTGGTAATAATTGTTCGTTGGATCAAAGTTTGGAATTTGATCGCCACCAAGCCTGTCAAGCTAAAAATTGATAACAATGTTTCCCTACAATGCTCTTAATTAACATTTTATAAAAAGAGCCAATCCTTGTCCAACTTACATGACTATTTTCTTGTTCGCTATGAATGAAAGTGTAAACAGATGAACCACGATGGTCAAAAGCCGTGTTAAGAATGTAAGAGTTATGTTTGAGCACTGAGCATTGGCAGCTCGAAATCAAAAATCATTTAACTCGTATTCAAACCCTTACCCTCGTGTCTGTGACCTACATAACTGAGCCTGCAACCCTCTTCAGCTCAACACCCTACTTAAAACCCCTGATCATCGTGGTATATGTCGATGTTAAAATTGCAGGGAGAGATGTCAATGTCAGAATTGACAGCGAGAGATTTTTTTGCATTTCTTTCTCTCGTGCGTTTTGAACTCATGACGTATGTAAGGGTTAATGTCCAAATTGCAAGGAGTTTCTTTCTCCCGTGCGTTTTGAACTCATGACGTAAGTAAGGGTTAATGTCCTTCCTGGCCCCTTTTTAAAATTAAACTAGCCAAGTACAACAAGTAAAAAAGTAGGAGATAATTGGAGGAGATGAAGGACATAAGCGGAGATAAAGTAGGAGATGAAGGACATAAGCGGAGATAATTGTTATGTCACCCTACATAACATGTAAAAAAGTAACACCGTGGCAATAGAATCGATGCGTCTTCCATTTTAATTTACATGGAATTTGTTTCCATGGCCATTTGGCTAGATGTTATTTGATTTATTATTATTAATAATTAATAATGACAACAAATAAAAAATTAATTATTTATAAATAAATTATGATTAATAAAACATGGTGTTAAATTTAATAATCAAATCGGTATCAAACAAATTGCAAATTGTGGTGTTAGATTTAGTGTACTTTTAAAGAATTGATGAATTGGTATAATTATAATATGAAAATGTTTTAATATATTATTTTAGTTAATAAAGTGTTTTATGATGATAATGATGATGATGGTTAATTTTCATTGAGATTAAATTTGGTTTATCTCAAGAAAATACAATTTGATTTGATTTAAAATATTATTACTATGCTAAAAAAGCTTAAAGAGAAGAGTCTCTAGGTGGCTATAGTTTTGAGGAGTTGGAAGGTTACAAAGGTCAATGTTGGACTAGAGATTATGGAAGTGAGATTTAATGTGTAGGGAATTCCAAGGAAAAGTGTTTTTCATCCTCAAAGCTCATAGACTAGTAAAGAGGGTAAATCCTTTTGGTGCTCAAAGCTCATAGACTAACAAAGATGGCAAATCCTTTTGGCCCATAAAGTTTTAGGGGTTGTCCATAGTCCAGTTTCACTATGAAGCTCATAAGAGTTCATTCCAATATTTGCAATATTGATTTTTTCTTTGAACTTGTTAAAAAAGAAACATGATCTTCTAGATTAGGAATGAGAGTTCATTCTAATATTAGTAATATTGATTTTTTTCTTTGAACTTGTTAAAAAAGAAATATGATCTTCTAGATTAGGAAGTCAGTGGTCTACTTTATTAATTAACTTGTGCTTGTACATCAAATACCCAATCATAGCCAAGCTTCACATCCATACAAAATGACCACTGATAGCATTTTTTACATTAAAATAATGGAATATGATATAATATTATTAAGAAAAACAAGTTGATAATTATTACCTATTTAGTTCTTGGTCCCACAAATAAGGGGTCTCATACACCAAATTGGTGCCCATCTTAAATATGGCCTTAAAAATAAATTATTATTATTATAAAGAAATAATCATAGATTTCCTTTGTTTTAAATAATAAATGATAGTTCATATATTTATTTTATATTTTGATTGTGAATTTAAAAATAGAATAGTATTATTATTGAGAAGAAAAATTAAATAATAAATGATAGTCAATGTATTTATTAAAATAAAAATATTATTACTAATTTACAAAATTTAATTTATGTGTGGTTCATGTTTTGTACTTTATAATAGATTTATATTTGTTACTTTTTATTGGTATAGTCTAAATATTTTACATTTTTTGTTTGAATGAGGTTGGAAATCTTAAAAAAAAATAGAATCACATATATTAGATAATATATATGGAAATTGCATAATTTAGATTCCGATCAAAATCCATCGTAAAATCTACAACTTAGAACAAATAAACTATTTTTTTTAAAATAAAAAACTACAAATCACTACAATGTGGATACCTTGTTAAATGTACAATGATCAATATGACATTTGTTAAGGATTATATTCAAAGGGACTTGATCTCAAGTTTGATTATACCTCGTTAAATTTGATAAGAGTGTTTAAAGAACGCCCAGCGCTTAAACTAACTTTATAGTGTTTTCTTTAAATCGGCCAATCCCCCAAACGACGACTCGACTACTTCGGGCCAGTTCGACTCCAATCTCCTAGCATTCGGAGACAATGACCTGTCACTAAAGGTTGAGACAAAGAGTAATAGCAATTTATTGTAATGCTCTCCGAGGCTAGGAGACTAGAACCCGAGCATGTTGGTCGAAAATTTACGAGTATGGTATACAGGCGAGCTAACCGCTTGGAACTCTCGACTTCTGGATTCTTCAAGCAGCTATGGGACCTATGCGCTGACCACTCCGGACTAAACAGAGATTTACTACTTTACTTTCTGCGAAATAACTCTTAACCCGCCCATCAGGGAAATGATCAAACATCGGGAATTTTATTCACATTCCATACGCAGCCGGAAATGGTAGCCATTAGAAGAGCCGTTTCAAATGTTACTGCAGTATGAGAGAGATTTTCCGAGTTCCAATGTAGCTGATAGATTTCATTTAATGAAAGTGAAATGTACAGAGAGAAACTTCACTTCAAAATATAGCAGCTCGGGAATTAAAGTTTACAAAGAAGCATTCGTTTTCAGATTCTACATATTTCTTAAAATACAGCTTGTGAAGTAAATTTACAAAAAGGAAACATCTGATTTCTAAACATTTGATGTAAAATGCAGGCCAGGCATCAAAATTATATTATTGAAAGTGTAATCTGTGGAGAAGTATTTAAATATTTCTACGAAATGCTGCTCAAGAAATAAATTAATAAACGACTCAGGAGCACTCAGATTTCTAAATATTTCTTCAAGGCACAATTTATAATTGACTAAAGAAGCATTCCGATCTCTAATTACTGTTTCTTTAAAATGCAGAGCTCATCGATTAATTTAATGAAATTCTAAAAGAAAGCATACGAACCAACAGGTTGCAGTATTACACAACAGCGTGCCTGGGGTTGGAACTTGCGGTAGTAAAAAAACAGAGGCGCCACAGAAGCTGCCTACTTGGAAGTCTCGACCTCGGGATTCCTCAAACAGCGACGAGACCGCCGCCTTCTCCAACTTTACAAAGCCTTACTGTGCAGTTAATGCTTAACTAGTTCATCAATTTAAAATTCTACAGGGAAATTAGCAAACCTCAGAGATATTTAGACTTAGGATAACTAGTTCATCAATTTAAGTTTCTGCAGGGAAATTCACAAAGCTCAGGAATATTTAGATTTATAATTGATTTATTTTTTTAAATCCAGCTCGGAAATTAATCCTAATGAAAATGTAATTTACAGAGACTAAGAATTTGAGACTTCAAAATAAACCAAAATGTAGTTAAGAGTAAAAAAACATTTAGATTTCTGATTCTTAATGTTTCTTTATAATACAATTCATGATTTGAATCTTCCATGGATTAAGCATAATAAAATTCTAATGGACAAAAGAAACAGTCCGAATTCTATATGGATTTGAGGGAAAATCAAGAGGTTGCAGTTGTACATGATGACGGGATTGGACTTGGAACGTGCGGTACTAGTAGGTACACGAAGAGCTAAGGCGCCACAGGAGCTATTACACAGTTAGCAGTGCGGTCCGTCACCGTAATGGCGATGCCTGATTAGAAGCCTGAGAGTACTCTTTTCGCGTGGCCACTCTGGGCATTCTATTGGCATGCCACGGGGCCGCTTCCTGTTTTTTTTTCGCATTGAACGACGGCAGCCAGACCAAACTTACAGGAAGGACCAAATGCAATTAGCCTATGAAAATTCCCAGTAGGCTGCGCTCCTAATGTTAATATTGAAGGAGGGATAAGTTTTGTTAAAATTGGCGGGAGGGATGTTACTTGAGAATCGCTGGGTGGGATTTTTTTGGGTCGTCGATATTTCTCTCAGCGTTTTGAACTCGTGACCGCGTGTGTAGGATTATTGTCCAAATCACCTGGAGAATACATTCAGTCCATGATGGTTCAAAATTAAACTAGCAGGTAGCAGGTAGGGGATGAGGGCGGCCAGAAGAGGAGTGACTTATCATTTCACCGATCAGGTAAAGAGGCAACGCCTAGGCAATGGAATCCATCTGGCGTCCATTTTAATTTATATGGAATTTCTTTCGCTTGCGATCTGCATCCCGCCCTTGCGATCTGGGTCCTGTTTGGAATTTATAATTAACTAATATTGACGTGGAATTCATTTCTCTTCCGATCTGGGTCCTGTTTGAAATTTATTATTAACTGATTTCCCTCTACGATCTGGGTCCTGCTTGAAATTTATTATTAACCAATATTGACGTGGAATTTATCTTCGTTTCCATCTGGGCGCTAAAATTTATTGACAGGGCAATACAGAACATCTATCCAATCTAATCTACTTTGCAAAATATAAATACAGTTAGAATCATTTCAATTTCTTGCTTCGACAGGATCGTTATCATGATTACTTGATTCAAAATAGAAAATACAGGTAAGTGAAGGAAAACCTGGAAGATGATGGTCGATCTTATTGTCTTATTGTTTCTCCGTGCTGCTCCAATATCATGATTCATGATTCCTCTGTAGTTGTTTCTGGTCTACGCTCTCATCATGGCGGCTTCTTTTCCACCGCGAGCCATAAAAAGCTAAGGAAGGAAGCTAACTATGTTCCTTTCTGTAATTAAATTTAACACCAGAGTTCAGAAGATAGAAATCGAAAGCAAAAACTTAGTAAAATATATTATATTACGAATGCAATTAATATAATGATCACAGTAACTGAAAATGCAGTACTCACTCCTCGTATTCAGATCCTCGTTCTCTACTTCCATTGCCATGTTTTCCTCAGGGTTCACAGACACAGCAAAATCACATAATACGTCCATAACATAACAACACAACACAGACCAAACATATACATTCACAGAACAACACCCAGAGGCATACGCAGCACAAACACATATACACAGCACAAACCTAAAAAGAAACAAAACAACACCATCCAACAATGAAACAAAACAACACCAGCCAACACTGAACGCTGCGCTGCCCGAGAGGAATCGAACGTGAGAGCACAGAATTGAGAGGAATAAAGAACAGAGTAGCAGAGCCCTCTCCGTCTCACTCTCGAGGAAACCTAATTGAATAGGTTACGGAGTGTTCTAGAATCTATATAGGATACGATCCCTTTCACGCTCTCCCTTATCTAGCCGTTGAGAAATAGGTAGTTTAACCTCAACCCTTGGATCAAATCCGACGGCGGTGATCACAACTCAAATCCAACCCTTGGATGAGGATTACTGTTAAGATCGAATGGTCCATACACATGTTGTCAGCAAATTCAAATTCCTCGGTTCCGCCCATACGAATCTTAATGCATTATAAGAGTCACCAGTTGCAATGTACCTGTTAAATTGTTAATAAGTTGTTTTATAAGAACACAAGATATATATATATAAATGTAGATGCTATGATGCTATTAAACTAGGATTATCTGAAGATAAATAACGATAACTTAGCATGATTTGAGTATACAATTGGATATGAAAAAAATTGAAAAAATACAATAGTAAATTATTTTTATAAATAAAAGTGACGTAATTAAAAAATCTAATATAAAAAACATATTATAAAATTATAAAATAATTAAATTAAATGGTGGAGAGGAGAACTGCCTTAGTGAGGTTATTTCTTGACGTTTCGAGCCGCAAAGTAAGATTCATCATCATAATTTAGATGTTTAATATATTAATAGGTTTTACTACTTTCTTAAAAAAGAACCACAATAAAAAAACCACCATAATTAATTATGAGTGAGAAGACAATAAATCACCATAGTAAGCCACACTTACATTATAAATATTAAATTTGACATGAAAATTCCTATCACATGGTTCAAATACTACCAAATTTTTAACATTGAAGAATTAACTTCCATCACATTCATCAAAGCGATGCAAGGCATTAGTCACTCCATTTTTTCAAACATTCTCCTTCATCACTTAAACTTAGCATTGGTCAAAAATCAAATCCTGTACGGTAACAAATCATCACTCAACGCAATTGCCATTTTTTTTCTCACACTATAAAAAAAATAGTATATCTCTCACACATAAAAATTAAAATTCACCTTCACCTTAGTAAATTTAATTTCAGCAATAAAGGTTATAATTTTATTTTTTCATCAGAATATAGTAGAGTTTGGGGAAATTGAACCCACCCCACCCCGAAAATTTATTCTTTTGTTTTACATGATGATAAATTTAGAGTTTTTATCCAGATTTAAAATTCAAGTCTTGATCAAAGATTAAATTTCCAAGTCTTTTACAAATTTATAGATCTTATTCATATTTGAAATTCAAGTCTTATCAAAAAATAAATTTCTCTCTTTTTCAAAGTTTAAGTTGTATGTAGGGGTGGTAGGTGCAGGAGGGGTCGTCTATGACCTTGGAGAAAATAAGATATTTCAATATGCGTGGGGTCTTGGAAGAAAAACAAATAATCAAGTTGAATAGGCAGCCTTGATGCAAGGAGTGGAGTCGATGGCTTCTCTCCATATTGATTCTTATCAAGTGTTCGGGGACTCCAAAATTGTCCTACAGAAAATGCATAATATCCAAAATGGGAAGGCTAAAGAATTGGATCGGATCCAAAAAAGAATCCTTGCCTATATCCTAGACATCTCTAGAATCCAACTCTTCCATATTTTGAGGCATAACAATAACGAAGCCGACGCTTTGGCCAATGAAGGCTCTAAACTCACTCAAGGAAATAAAGTTTTGAATAAATCCCTCCCCCCGTTATCAAATGGTCCCCATGCTAACCTTGGACTTGGGCGTATTCGTCTTAGTTTCGTTAACCCCCCCGAGGAGGAAGAACATGCAAGGGATTCCCTCCCTTCTTTCAACAGGTGGTATAATCTATGGCGATGTTATTGATGTCCATTTAATGGTCGTCCTCCTCGACAGTTTGGATCGCATCTCTGGGATGAGGTGATATTGGAAGGACAAAGGAGCCCTCGAGAGCCCCTCTCGCATGAGTTGGAATCAGATTGCATTAATTCAATGGAATGGCCTTGGTTAATACATATTAGTATGGATATTAATGTCATTCTCATCGTGTTTCTTCAAGGTGAATCCAACATAACCCCCTCCTTTTCTGGTCGACTTCTTCGAGTCTTAGAAGCGGAATCATGGAGAAATTTCTGGGCAAATTAAGGGAAGTCAGGATCGTGCACTCAAGAAGAATGTTCGAGGCACGTTTGAGGTTGCATAGGCGGCATTGGAAGAATGCAGGAAGACCGAACTTGATATCTCTTGCATGGACACTCCCCTGGAAGACGTTGAATCAAATTCTTGAGTTCACTTTGGTGAATTAGAAGACCTGAAGAAAGACATTAAGAGCATCAAGGAGTTTCAGACCACAAAATTTGATGGGCTGAAGTATTTTTTGTCAGCAATGAAGAATCAACTGCTTGAACAACTCGGGGCAGGGAATGAATGCATTGAGGAACGTCTTCCAGATGGAAGATGCTCTACATGAGGTTCAGAAGGATGTTGAAAGGATGAATGGGAACCAGGACAATGCAGAACAATGTGAAGGGATCTCATCCATGGATGAAGACGCAACTCTGCAAGCTGAAGTTGCACAGGCCCAGAATCAGGAATGAAGTCATTCTTTATTTGCCCTATGTTTAAATGTTTTTTTGTATACAACTATGTAATCAGTTTGTTAGGTTGTATATTGTTAAAGGAAGGGATTTAGGGAAGATAGGAGACCGTGCTAAGTTGTCTGAACTACTTAAGTTCTCTACACATGGAGGCTCCTTGTCCAAGATTTTGTTTTTACCATGAAGGATTTTGTCATATGTACTCTCTTTTAATATAATCTATGTTTCTCGTTTCTGTTAAAAAAAATTTCAAGTTGTATGTATCTAAATCTTGTTGAAGTTTTATGTTTCTAAATCTTGAATTTGTTTAAGTTGTATTTCTAAGTAATATTGTGAGAAACAATTGTATTTTTTGGATTTATATAGATAATGTGTTTTTAATATTTAATTATTATTTTTAATTAAAAATATTAAAATATTATATTTGTAATTATTTAAATGCTTCTAAAAATTTAATTATTTTAATGTTAATTTATTTATTTATAAAAACATAAATTTTTAATAATTTTTTAGTATCATTTATTTTCACTAAATTAAATTAATATTTTTAATAATTATGTTATACTCATTAATATTATATCATTTTTATTAAAATTTTATACTTTTATTTTATACAAAAATTTGTGTTTTCTTATCCAATGGTAAAAAGAAGGTATACCGGGTATACATTTATGTGATGTTATAAAAACATACATATATTAAAAATATCGACCTAATCCTCTTAAAAATTAAAAATTTTCCATATTTAGACATTTTTGAACTCATCGTTGCCCAATAAAGGGGGAAATGTCTCATACTTATACAAACTTTTAAATAATTTAAAAAGAAAGTGAATCTTATCAAATTGAGAAGATTATTAAATTGAAATTATAATTAAAAAAATTATTATATAAAATGATTTTTAGGATGATGATGATTGTTCATGATTTTATTCTTATATTCAAAAAGCTTAGAAAGAAGTTTACTATAATTTTGACACATTAGAAGGTTAGGGAGGTTACTATTGTAATAAAGATTTTGAAATTGTGATTTAATGTGGGTGTACCTAAGGCACTCTAAGAGAAAATGACTTTCATCCTCAATGTTTTAGTCTCATAGAGAAGGCAAAGCATTTCCTCCCATGGTCTTTTAGGAATTGTCACACCATGTTTCACTACGAAGCTCATGAGAGATACTTTTCATCTTCTAGATTAGGGTTAATGACCTCTATATAGTATTTTAATTTCCTTTTAACATCTAAATCCTTCTGGCCTCACATTTTCTCTTTAAACTTAAATCTAGAATAATATTTTTAATGTTATTGATATTTTGCAAAGTGGTATTTTCGTCAACTCTCCAATTGTTTAACGAGACCATGGTGTCTTTATACCAAACTCTCTTCAATAGTAAGTGGTCTTGAGTGGATTTTAAAACAATGAGGTACCTAGTCATAACGATATTATTGATGCGGGAAGACCCACTTCTATAAAGAGAATAGAATAATTTATTTACATTAATATTAAATATTCTTATAAATATATTTTTTTAAATATTAAACTTAAATATTTCATTTAAAAGTTTTTTAAATATCAATTAAAAATATTTCAAAAAGATATATATCCTTAAACATGTAGGCTTGCTCACTAGGTTGATGGGTAAAGAATACTAGTTATTCTATTACACAATTGTAGATACAAATTGAGTGAAAATGTGAGAAGTTCTTAAGGTTTCAAACCTTAAAAGCTATCATCGTCATCTCTTTTATTCTTTTTAAACAAAAACTTAAACAGGTTTATATTAATCAGCTAAGCACAACTATACTTTACATCACAACAAGGTATATCATGGGTGCTAGTAGGATTCTGTAATTTTCTAACTAAATCCATCTCATATTGTTTCCTGTTGTGAACACAATTTTCAAAAACTTCCTATCTACTTTCCAGTCTACTTCTACATCCAGAATACTATAAATTTTTACAAATGGTTTACATGAAAGGACACATAAAAACATAGAACTGAGGTTATTGAGACAAAACTATCAAAAAATTCATGAACCAATTCATGCTTGGCCACAATGAGCACGGATCGATTGGAGAACAAAGACTTCTTTCATGGGTCGAGCTTCGTCTAAGGGAAAGTTATATCCATGGATGTTATGGTTCATTTTTACCCTCTTCCATTAAAGCTATCTACTCCCTCATGTTTCCATCGAGATCATCTATTCTTGACTCCATACATGCTAATCTATTTCCATTATACCGCACTTCCTCCATCAATGTGGCTATCCTTTGATGAACTCCACCGACCCCTTTGTGAACTACTTGCATCATCTTCTTGAAGTCTTCTAAATAACCTTCGAAACTGGCATATACAACCCTCCAAGATGGCATGATTTCTCGTTTGTCTTCAATGCAGCTTTTTGACTCTTCGTGCTTATGTACACTGCGTTCTACACCCGAGACCATAGCCATGCGGATTTCAACTAGGTGATTGAAAGGGAAAGCTTGAATTCACTTTCCTTCCCTAGAAAAGAGGTTCGAGAGAGTAGGGACTTATTCCATTGATGTTAAAAAACCTTGAACAAAGAAAGATCTCTGCAGAGATCGTCCACAAAGAAGCCCTCTTATTGAAAACCCTCCGCACTCTCTTGGTCTTGAATGGAATCCATAATGCTGCATTCCAAGACAAATAACTGAGCCTTGCTTGTGTGAATCTGATGTGAATTCAGAATGAAGAGACCTACCACCGTGGTGGCCTTAATGCCACAATTAATACGCCCTTATTTCCTATTAACTCCATCGCATGCCATTGCATGCGTACATCCGATCGCCTTCCATGCGCTCCTGATCACGAGAATGAATCATGAGGGGGGAAAGACATGAGGTCCCCCTCCCACATAACATCAAATTTGGGTTCATCATGTAGCGGCCATGAGTCCTCCCTAGGCCAAACAAACCTTGGGTTAATACCATACCAACAAAACTTTGGGAGCTACTTGATGCATCCCTTTCATTACCTACACCTTTAAAGAGTTAGTCATGGAATCTATTTCTTTGCTGAGGGTTGATCTTCAAAGACAATTGTTCCTTGATTGAGTTGTGCTCCTTGATTTTCCATTATTTTTGCGTTTTATGTGTAGAAAATCCACAGAGCTTGGAAGAGGAAGGTTCCATATCCACTTCTAAATTCTTCCACACGAGAAAGCGTTCTCCTTGTATGGTTTTCTCATCTTTTTAAAATTAATTAATTTATATACATGAGTTAATTAAAAAATTAAATTAAAAAAATATCATGGAAATGCCTTATCATTATTATTTTACCATTATTACCATTAAATTAGAAATAATATGTGTTATACTCCATTAGTAATCTTTTTACTATTAACAATATATATATATATATATAATTGAAATATTTAAATATATATGTGTAGTTTAATATTTCATTTTGTATCTCTTTCTTATTAATATTATTTAAATATATCTTCGTAATTGTGGTTTCCTTAGTGTTTAGAGATATACATATTATATGTGTGATTTTATTAAAGTGTTGTGTGATGTAATTGAGGAACATAGCCAACCGACATGGCAGAATAGAGAAAGATTTTGATAGAGAAAGGCTTGGAAAGCATGCTCCAACAGTTACAAGATGGTTTTGGGAAGAGATGTGAGATTGGAGGAGGTCATTAGTCTCACAGTATCATCTCTAGTGGGGAAATTCAACTATTGATCGATGAATAGAAAGGGCATTCATGGTTGGGATTTCGAAAATTGGGAACTTTATTTGGAATATAGCCCACCGATTTTAGTGCTACTAAAGGGGTGGTACTGTTTCAAATTTGAGTTCGAAGAAGATGCAATGAGGATTTTATGTGGGTCCTGGATAGTAGGGAAAGGAAGCCTAATGCTCGGAAGATGGAGGCATACATTTGACCTGGCAACACAGAGTATTTGTATTTGTCACATTTGGGCCCTATTACCTAGGTTTCGTCTTGAGTTTTGGAATTGAGAAGCATTTAAAGCAGTAGAAAACAAACTTGGTCGTTTTATCCATATGGAAAATCGCATGCTTGAAGGTGAAGGCAAGCGTATTAGACATGTACTGGTTGAATTGGACATTCAGCAAGGGCTACTGGATGAAACTAAAATCGAATGGAAGGGGAAATCCTATTTACAAAAAATAGACTACTGAGGTATCCCCTTTAGATGTTATATATGTTGTCCAGTATGGAATCTAAGGGAAATTTTCCTTGGACGTAAAGCGAGGCTTGGTTTGGAACAAAAGGATAACTCAAAATAGTTTGGTATGGAGGAGTCTGATTTGGACCTACGATAGAATCCCAAGAATGCGACGTTGTAGTTTGCTCATCCTATAGACAAGCTTTCTCTTGAAACAAAGCTATCATTGCTGGGTAAGATAAAAATACTCTCTCCCTCTCTGTATAATTCATTAAATGAACAAGAGAAGGGTTTCCTTTCAAACCTAAATATTGTGGGGTTTCAAAAGAATTTAGTTGGAAAAAATAGAGAAGTCGGTAATAGGACTATTGTTTGTAAAGAAAATGGGTCCTCGGAGATGATAGAGATACTAGGTTCTAAAAATTTTAAAATTAAATTCCAGTAATACTTTGAATATTTAGGACACGTGGAATTCAAGATAGAAGATGGTTTTGTCTCTTCCTTGAATAAATTAGACTCGAAGATTGCATGGTTATCGTTAGATAAATCTTTAAACCCTGATAATTATGGAGTGAATTTGGACAAGAGTAGACCTATGGAATTAAATCCTTCTTGTGAAAAGTGTGATATGTATGGGCTGGTTGTCAAGCACTATAGGACCTTGGAAAATGACACTTCTTAGATTGATCTTGGGGTTATTACTTCTCTCATCCCATCCTATAAAGACATGCTAAAAGAAAATCCCCTTCAAGTATTCTCAAGGGTTTCCCAAAAAAAATATGAGAAGGAGTTGAAGGAAAATTAATTGGGGTCCATCCAAATTGAAACATTACAACAGTCCAATGTTGTGAAAGGGGGGTTCTAGTAATTAATTTTTTACCTGGAAAGACCAAATGATAAAAGAATTTAAAAGAGGAAAACTCATTGAAGGAGCTTCTAGTGGAACTTAGTTCTAGAGGACGTAGGGAACTTAGAGTGCATAAAGCCCTAGCCCAGGCTAAGAAATGATAGTTCTATCATTGAATAGTAATGGAGTTGGGGGGGCATCCCAAATTTCTTTCCCTTCAGAGACTATTCGAGATGGTTCTTCCAGATGTAATTTTTATTCAAGAAATAATTATTTATAGCCAAAAAGTCAGGGAATTATTTGCCAAGATTATTGTGTACTGGGAAATCTGTATAGTGGATTCCATTGGGAAATCGAGGGGCCTTCTATCAACTTGGAACCATAAGAAGACTAATTTAACCCTATACTCGTCCTCTACAGGGATCTTATTGGAAGGCGTTTCAAGGGATCGGTTTCAGAAGTTAAACCTGGTAAACTACTACGACCCTTATTCAAACATTACAGATTTTTGGGATGAGGTGGCAGAGGAGGGGTTGTTAAAGATGCCAAATTTGATATTTGGGAGAGATAAACTTAACTATGCCTTCTAGAGAAGCGTGGATCTCTAGACCAAGATTCGATCCTTGTGCAAACTATTTTGATCGACAGTTCTTCCTTGAAGCATAGTTAATTGATGTGTCACCGAATTCTATTATCCCTACCTGGAGGAATGGCAGGATAGGAGATGAAGGAGTTACGAAAATACTGGACATGTTCTTCATTTTAGAAGTTTTGGCAGGTTCAGTGAAAAAAATATGGATCATGGGTAGTGAATACTTCGTGTTCACACCATATGCCAATAGTCCTACAATTGGAATCAAATGAGGAGAAAACAAAATTTCTATTCAAATTTAATCATGTGTGGATTAAAGAAAAGGTATTTTCTGATATGATCAACGAGCACTAGAGCTCATTGGCTCAAAGAGTAGGAGTTGAAAGAGGAATTGTTAACAAGTCCTCTTTCAACTCCCTCTTCATTTCTATGCAATCCTTGGTAATTAAGCTTAGAGAACTAAAATCAAGGGTGATCAAATGGGAAATGGAAAAGAAGAGGGAGTTGAAAGAGGAATTGTTAATCATCGAAGGAGAAATTGAAAGTATCTATCTAAATAATGTAACAGGTTCAATGCCGGAAAATGACAGGAAGGAGGTAAATGAATTAGAATCCAGGAGACTGAACATTCTAGAGATTGAAGAGGAAACCCGACGACTCAAAATCCAGGACATCTGAATTGCCCAAGGAGACCAAAATACCAGATTCTTTCTTGCACTTGGTGATCAAAGAAGGAATGTGAATTCTATATGTGATTTAAAGGAGAATGAAGTAACACTCCTTACATATCAAAAGGACCTTGAAGAAGTTGTTGTTAGTCATTTTCAGTATATTTTCAAAGATCCTAGAAGCCTTTCAATTGTTAACCAAATGAAATTTATTCAATGCTACTGTACATTTTTCTCTGAAAGCGAAGGCAAGAGCATTTGCAACCTTATCACTTTGTGGGAAATAAATAATATATTATTAGGATTTTCCAAATCGAAGAGAGGCTTGGATGGGTGGAATGTAGAGTTTTTCCTGGAGTTTTTTTATACAATGGGTCCATATTTATTAGAGGCAATGGAAGAATCTAGGATTTTGGGTAAAGTATTAGGCGCATTGAATGCAACCTTCATAGGACTTATTCCAAAAACTCTAAGCCTGGTTCTTTCAATGAATTTAAACCAATATCTTTATGCAATCTAATGTATAATGTCATTTCAAAAGTGATTGCAAATAGAATTAAGCCCGTGTTATCAAAATTTATATCAGAGGAACAATTTGGTTTTTTGGATGATCATTAGATTATGGATGCCATAGGTTTTGCGCAAGAGTGCCTCCACAGTATCAAGATAAAAAAATTGAATGCTTTGGTGTTAAAACTAGTGGAAGGTAGAATAACCTAGAACTTGTTAATAGGGCCATAAGAAGGGAAAATTTGTTTCATTGGAAGGTTTTTATGTGAGATCTTTATGTATCTATCTCCCTTTGATGTTTTGTGCATGAATATTACATTGTTTCGAGTCATCTTTATAGAGTAAGAACTTGTGATACTTCATTAGTATAAGGCACACCATAGTTGACATTGTTTTGATGTGACACCGTTCTTGGGACATCCTATCTAATTTCTACATTCATTTTCAACATGTTAGGGTTTATCAATGGCATGTGTAAACATATATGATTTTCCCTAACCTTTCATGAACCAAAACCTTTATTGGACTAGCTTCTCTTGACTCTTGTCAAGGCATATGATCAAGTAAGTTTGGATTATCTCGGACTTGTCCTTCTCCAAATTGGCATAAGCTTGGATGCAACAAACTAGATTATGGTTTGTGTCAGTTTGACAAATTTTGCAATGTTGGTGAATGGTGCTCCATCAAAGTTTTTTAAATCTCCAATGGTCTTATACAAGGGTGTCCATTGTCACCTCTTCTCTTCCTATTAATTGTTGAATTTTTTACCAGATTGATTGATAAATTGAAGAGGAGGAAGTCTGGAAGGGGTTCAAATATCCATCATGATCATAATTACACATCTGCTTTTTGTAAATGATGTACTCTTGTTTGGGAATTGATCTGCAAGTGAATGGAAGATATAAAAGGAAACTCTTGATACTTTTTGTGATGCTACAGGTATGACAACCAATGAAACAAAATCTTTTTTTTTGGAGAATGGGATTGAATAGGGCGTTAAAACTAAAATTGGCCATTTATTTCCATATCAGATAACTTCCTTGGATTCACAAATGAAATATTTGGGTTATTTTTTGAAGCCTAATAACTATTTGGATGAGGTTTGGTTGTGGCTTCCGAAAAAAGTGGAAACAAGAATAGGAAACCAGTGCTATAAATGGCTTTATTTGGGTGGAAGATATATTCCGGGGAAGGAAATTCTTGAGAATATTCTAGTTTACTGGTTATTGTTGGCTAAGATTCCAAAATATATTTTGGAGGACATTAGGAAAAGAGTTTTTAGTTTTATTTGGAATGGTAATAAAGAGAAAGAAGGAATCCACTTAATGAACTAGAAGAGGCTATCTAGACCAAAGAAACTTGGGGGCTGGGGTATAAATAATATTATTAGGAACCCATGTCAACCCTTCTATTTACCTTGTTAGTATATTGTTGTTGGACGCATAAGGTTTGTAAGTCGTCCCGTTGTATTTGTTGATCCATAGTTTGTATTATTGTTGTTGGACGCATATGCTTTGTAAGTCATCCCGTATTAATTGTTGATCCATATTTTGTATTGACCCATGGTTTATATTGACACATGGTATTGACCCATGGTATTGGCGCCTAGACTTAGTATATAAGTTTGTGTTGAGACCAATGAAGGTACCGTGAAGTTATTTGTATTGAGCTTGCTCAAAGGAGGTTGCCCCCTCGAAGTGGCCTGCGATCAATATAAAAGTGATTCTGAGTTCTTTTATTTCTGATATCTCATTTGTTTTCATTAATTAATTATTGCAGGTTCTTCACATCTGGTATCAAAGCACTTTCTTGGGCTCGCTGGGTGAAATTTCTGACAATTTTTTTTTTCACAGCTTCGGATCTGGGAATAATCCCTATCCACTCAACTGTAGGAAGTACTTGGGCATAATCCCTAAAACTCATTGTGAGGAGTACCACAGGAACCCCGAAGTAGCTGGCCCATTGAGAGGACCTACCAACAAAAAGGGCAACGACCCCTACTTGATTGACTAGTTCCCACTCGTGAGGTAAACCAAGAGCTGTCGTTTGTGGCAAAGCGGTTATCAGTTTTACCTGAGCCGTGGAGTGAGGGGTACTTCCCCAATACGCAAGCCGTCAGACAACATTGGTGGCCGAGTGAATCCCCTGAACTGATAGGAAGCCGCACATACCTAGGGCCCATATCTATTTTCAGTTGAACTGTTGCCAATCACTTCCATGCCATTTCAGATCCATTCCGAGCCGTTTCAAATCTAGCCGTTTTAGATCCATTCCTAGCCGTTTCAGATCCCGCCATTTCAGATCCATTCTGATAGTCGTTCCAGATCCAGCCGTTTCAGATCTATTCTGAAAGCCGTTTCAGATCCAACCATTTTTTATCCATTCGACGTCATTTCAGATCCATCTGTTGTCGATCCCTTCCGCGTCATTGTAGATCTAGCTATTGCTGATCCCTTCCATGCGGTTGCAGCTCCATTCCTGAAAAAAAAATATGGTTTTTCGCTATATCTCCCTTGTTTTAACTCTGTTTTCCCTGAAAATTCACGGACACCCCTGCAATATCATTCTGCATATTTCATTCCTGAGGACCCTATCCCAAATTCCACTTCCCAAAGCCAGAAATCCCACATTTTTCTATTTTTAGGGTTTTCCATAACTCCTTCGATTTTCACCCAATCACCCTCAAATTTTGCCACCGTGTCCATTCCCTATTTCTGCTTCTTTATCCCTCTATGACAAATTTTCCCATTCTTTCACCCCGCTTCTGAAATCCTCATTTTCTGCTTCCCTATCCATTCCCAAGTGTCCACAACCTAGTCAAATCCCAATTACCCATCTGATTTTTTCCCAAATCCAAATTTCCCTTTACTAAGTAAGCTTTTTTTTGTGTTTTTCTATTTATTCCCCCCCCCCACAAAAAAAAAAAACTCCTGGTTATGGTTGTCACCCACGCAAGAGCAAAAACCATGGAGGAAGCACTTGCAGCCATCCAAACCAAACTCCAGGATCTGGATGAAAAATTTCTCAACCTCCATCTTGAGCATTCATCCATGAACAACAAACGACAGTCTGAGTCTTCATCAGAGAATGGGTTCTCTTCTTCCAGCAATTTCCATGGTCCGAAGCTTGATTTTCCTCGCTTTAATGGCACTGATTCGACTAGATGGCTCTATCGTGCAAAACAGTATTTCAGTCTGCATAACATTTTTGATGTCCAAAAAGTTCCACTTGCATCATTTCATTTGGAACAGGAAGCCCTTCAATGGTACCGTTGGTACATCAAGGCTCATGACGAGCCAAAATTGACAGATTTTTGCCAACTCCTTTTGCAACGATTTGGTCCTAGTGCTTTTGATGACTTCACCAAAGCACTCACTAAACTTCGTCAAATTGGCACTGTGAGAGAGTATCAGACAGAATTTGAGAAACTAGCCAACCACACAGAAGGATTGTCTGCTGACTTCTACAGGAGTTATTTTATCAGTCCCATAGGTCAAAATGTTCTGTCCCAACACAATGATGAAAGCCCTAGGGTTGGCTAAGTTGGAAGAAAACAAGATTGCCACCCAACAGCGCTCCAAACCCACTTTTGTTCCCTTTCGAAATATGGGTCCTCAATGACCCCCCATCCCGCCAGCTCCTCGACCAACTCCTATCAAGCATTTGTTCGAAACAGAGATGCAGGCACGCAGAGAAAAAGGGCTTTGTTATAATTGTGATGAGAAATTCACTCGGGGACATAGATGTGTTCAACAAAACCTCTATCTCTTGGATGTGGATTCTCTTCCCGCCTCTGAAGTTGGCGAAGAAGATCCAGATATAGCGGATGATCAGGTCGACATTCAGGAGCTGCCTATTGACCCCCCATATCAAGAAGACCACCCAGAGACATCTCTCCATGCTTTATCCGGTGTCACCACCCCTCAAACAATGCGGTTCAGGGGTTGCTTCAAGAAGCTTCCCCTTACAATACACTCATAACTTCATTGACCCTCGGATCGCCAAACAGGCTGATTGTTTTCTCCATCCTTGCTCCCACTTTTAAGTCATGGTTGCCAATGGGGGCACCTTACCTTGCAAGGGAAAGTGTCACAATGTGCGTATCTCTCTGGAATATTATAACCTACGCTCTGACATGTTTGCCTTGTCCTTATGTGGATGTGATGTGGTTTTGGGCATTCAATAGTTACGCACACTTGTCCCCATCTTATGGGATTTTGCTAAACTTTGGATGCAGTTTTTAGTCAATGGGACACAACACAAATTTATGGGATTACAACCAGGGTCTCTCCGCATCATCAGTTCACATCACCTGGAAAAGATCCTTAAGAAGAATTCACATGGTGTCATCGCTCAACTCCATTCCATTCAGATGCACCCACCAACGGTCTCCACTACTTCCTTGGATAGATATGCAGGTGTCTTTGTTGCACCAGTGGGATTTCCTCCTTCAAGAGACCTCTACGGTAAGCATTTAGCCGCATCTACATCTCAGCAGGAAATGATGGCTATTTTGCATGCAGTACATAAGTGGTAGCCATCCCTATTAGGGACTTATTTATGCATTAAGACTGATCTCCAGAGTCCGGAACATTTTCTGGAACAACGAGTCTCCTCCCCAGCACACTGGAAATGGGTTATCCAACCCATGGGTTATGACTATGTGATCACTTACAAGAAGGGTAAGGATAATATGGTGGCAGATGCTCCTTCTCGCAAATTTGATGACCTAGTTTCTCTTACAGTTATTTCTCTGCTTGTTCCAAATTGGTTGCAATCTGTTCAACAGGGCTATCTCTTATATGAACTCCATGCTTCTTCATTGGCAGGGCACTCTGGGTTCCTCAAAACCTATGACTGGGAACAATGTAACTTCTTTTGGCAGGGACTGAAAATGAAAATTCACCAGATGGTGGTTGAGTGTGATACTTTCCAGGTCAACAAGGGTGAAACGACACTCCTTCCGGGAATGCTCGAACCCTTGCCCATCCCTACATAGATTTGGACAACTATTTCTATGGATTTTCTAGAAGCGCTGCAGTGGTACAATACCACATCTAAACGGACACCATATGAAGCAGTTTATGGACAAGCACCACCAGTTCTTCTTCCATACACGCTCAGCAGCTCCCCAGTTCAGGAAATTGGCTCGGTTCTTCGAAACCGCGATCAGATTCTTCTCATTCTACAGGACAATCTTCACATGGCAAGAATTTGACTGAAACAACAAGCTGATTAACATCGTTTTGAGCGAACTTTTCATGCAGCTGATATGGTCCTTCTTCGTCTACAACCTTCCAAGCAATCCTCCCTGAAACTCAAAAGGTGTCAGTGGGCCGGAATGAAACCCGAGGATGCTATAGGGGAACCACTCCTTCAGATTCTGCATCAATTTCCACATCTAAAGCTTTGAGGACAAAGATTTTTCTAAGGGAGAGGGGATGTTAGGAACCCATGTCAACCCTTCTATTTACTTTGTTAGTATATTGTTGTTGGACGCATATGGTTTGTAAGTCGTCCCATAGTATTTGTTGATCCATAGTTTGTATTATTGTTATTGGACGCATATGCTTTGTAAGTTGTCCCATAGTAATTGTTGATCCATATTTTGTATTGGCCCATGGTTTGTATTGACACATGGTATTGGCGCCTAGACTTAGTATATAAGTTTGTGTTGAGACCAATGAAGGTACCGTGAAGTTATTTGTATTGAGCTTGCTCAAAGGAGATTGCCCCCTCGAAGTGGCCTGTGATCAATATAAAAGTGATTCTGAGTTCTGTTATTTCTACTATCTTGTTTGTTTTCATTAATTAATTATTGCAGGTTCTTCACAAATATATTCCACTTTGGTTAAGCACTTGCAACAAAGATCCTACAGAGGAGTATTTTCTCAGCAGGTTTGTGGAGCATGGTTAATAAATATAAATATTTGAAGCAAAGGTCAATTTTGGACTGCTTTAAAAGGGGTAGTTAAACTTTTGGAACTATATGCTTACTTCTAACCATATATTAGGGGACCGGTTGGCCTAGAAACCAAGGAATGGACAATATATTAGAGTGGGGGAAGATCCAATCGTTTGTGATCATGTTACTTACAAACTATCTTTAGTTGTTGTTCATTATCTTTAGTCCAAAGGTATTTAGTTCTTAGCTCATGCGGGGGTAATGGAAGATGGTAGTGGGGGTTGGCAAAGATGGAAACAAGCAAATGAGATGGAGCTACAGGGAGGTATGGAATATGAATCGAACAATTGCATTTTTGGTCTTCATCGAGGTGGTATTCAATTGCTCGATCAAGAGGTTACTATTGTATGGTCGTGGAATGTGAAGAATGGTGAGAGAAATGCAAAACTTGCTTATGAATCACTTTTATTTTCTTCTTTAAAAATTGAACAAAACTGGTGGTATAAATCACTATGGAAATGGCATGTTCCACTTAAAATCAAAATGTTTTGTTGGTTGGGCTTGGAGAATAAGATACTAACTTGGGATAATTTATTGAAGAGAGGGGGTTATGGACCAAACATATGTGTTATGTGTATTAGAGAGTAGAGACTATTGACCATTTGTTGATTCATTATCCATTTACAAAACTAATATGGAGGGAAATAAAAAGAGATATAAAGATAGCTCAAAACTAGCCTTTTCATTCGTTAAAAATGAGTTTCCAAAATTGGATTTTAGGGGTAAATGCCTGGAAAGAGCTTCCCTTTCATTTGTTGGGAAATTTGGAAGCACATAAATGGTATAATATTTGAATACATTCAAAAGAAATCAAAGAGAGATTGTATTAAGGTTGATGGAGCATATTGGGAATTCCATAAAGAAATGGGAGAAAGACATCAAATGTGTAGTTGAGCCTTCCTTTAATGACACATGGCCTACAATATATTTTGATGGTGCTTCTCAGGAAAATGGTTCAAAATGTGGGGCGGGTGGCTATCTAAAATTAAACGATTCCCAGTTTTTTAAGCTCAAAATGAACTGTGGCAGGGGTACCAATACTCATGGTGAATTACTTGCTTTGTGAAGCCTCTTATACTTTGCTCTAGCTAAGAAAATTGTTCATTTGTAGGTTGTTGGAGATTCCAAGGTGATCATAGCTTGGGAGGCCCAAAATTATCAACTTTAGGTTAATGCTCTTGATGGATGGAAGAAAAACTTAAAATTCTCTAGGCATATTTTCCAGTTATAAATTTCCAACATGTTTATAGAGAATATAATGGGGAAGCATATTTGTTATCAAAGAAGGCTTTGCAACTGACTGAAGGCCCCATTCATTTTAGTTGAATGGAACATCTATGTTATTGGAAGGCTCCCTTCCTATCTATTAAATTGTTGATGTAATCTGTGTTTTTTTGTGTTTGTACTAGACATGGTCTTTTTTGTTATTTATCTCGGATGACTATAATAATAATTTTCTATTCACTGTTTTTCATTGCACAGTTCAGGGGTTTAGGCTAGGCAATGAATTTTTGTGAACTTTGTTTTTTAAATTTATGGATTTGATGATGTATTTTCGGTCATTAGTTTTGATGGGGTTAATGGAGGAAATCACCGTTTTTTAAATGTATTACATAAGTTTTTTTCCCGGTGAAAAAAAAGTGTTGTGGTGTAATTTTATACACATAATGACAATGTATATGTTTTAAATAAATTTTTTAATATTAAACACTTAAGCTATGGTTTTTTTGAAGTTGGTTTTGAAAATGTTACAATAATATAGTGTATATGGTTATATTAACAAGAATCCTTGCCACCCTGAAAGACCTGTACTAATAATTTTTGGTATTTACATAATTTTGTTTTTATTTTGATTTTGATTTATGTTATTAATTTTATTTTATTTTAAATTTTATTTAAGTTTTTTTTAATAATAAATTTACAAATATGAATAACGATAAAAATTAAAATTAAAATAACATGTAAATTAATTTTATTCTATAACCGACACACTATAATAGTAAATTAAAATAGCATGTAAATTAATTTTAGTATACAACAAAACACAATATAAAAGTAAATTCATATTATATAATTGTATATATAAATTAATAAATTGTTGTATGTTTCTAAAAAGAAAGTGACAAAAAAGCATGTTGCTAAACTTCTAAATTTTATAGATTAAAAGGAATTTCCTACATGTTATCTTTTATATATATATATATATTTTAAATCGAAAAAAAACAACTTCAATAGAGAGAATCAAAGTTGTATATCTATGTATTTCAAAAATGTTTACCAAATCTACAGTTATGTCTAATACTGCTATTACATCGTCACCCCTACAGTTTTTTAGATAGTGTAACTAACAATGTATATAACTTGAACTTTGATGTTTCTATAAGGCATTGTTTTGTTCTATCGACATAAAGGTCATATTCTAAATTTACAAATTTCATAACCTTTTGAGGTTGTAGGTGGCTTTCAAAACATGTACTTTGAGGAGACAAGTAGATAGAAACTTGTGGTTTTATCCTTTTGGATGTGTTAAAAGCACTTATAAGACAAAACTATAACATTCATCTTATGGAATAAAATAAAAATAAAATTAATGTAGAGTTTATTCACAACCATTTTTATCCGTAGATATGAATCCTTAACAAAAGCACTAAACTATGATGTTTGACAAGGTACTGACATTGGAACCAGGGAATTTATTGAAAAATAATTCCCATTGGGTACTATACTATGTGGTATTTCATAAATATAAATGTATTTAAGCTAAAAAGAAAATTATATCGATGTAAACTTAGTTCACTCATGAGGTGTATGAACTGTTAAGTTGTTTAATAGGGTTTTATTTGAATTGTAGTTTTCCTTACATAAATGTTATGTTAACAAGAGTGAGGTGAATGCAATTCTAATCAACTTTGGCTAAATACATACCCTTCAAACCTAACATTTGTTTTATATGATGTAACCCTTCAAGGAATGCCTATCAAAGCATTTCAACAAACAAAAAAAGAACTTCCTAACAAGGTGGTTCACATGTTATATTAACTCCAAATAAATAGATTTCTTTCCTATAATGTAGCTCACTTGTGAGGTTGATAGTACTTTCTATACAAATTAAGTTTCAAAGGGATGAGGGTTCATATAGAGTTAGTGGTAGTTATTATAACGTAGAACGTAATCCTCAATAATTAATATTAATAAATCATTATCACATGATCTATAAAGCAATTATACAACTCTAAACATTAAAAGTATCAGAGTAGGGGAAGATGCTATCTAATCAACATGGGATTTAGTTGAAATTTGATATTACAATTTTATTAAAAAATTTGAAATTTTTAAGTAGTTTCCTTTGACTTGTAGTTCAAAAAATTGGTTGTATATATAAGCTACATATACTTAGTAAAAATTAAGTTCATTGTAATTTATAACTCGTGTCTTTCTGATCTACAAAGATTTTATACAACTCTAGAAAATATCAATATTAAAGTTAGGGAGCATGATACAACATCAACTTGGGACTTAGTTTAAATTTGACATTACAATTTTACTGTTAAAAATGAACAATTGTTTTAGAAGATGTTCCCATGACATGAAGTTCAAACACAATGGGTTGTAAATACATATAAACTATAAATACTTATTTAGTAAAAATTAAGTTTATTGTAACTTCTCACTTGTGTCTTTTTTTAACATACATTGTAAGACATCATATTTCAACACTAACTGTCTACAAATATTAAACAATATTGGTTGATATGTAAATTGCTCTGCATATTCCACAAGACAACTCATCACAACATAGTTGAATATGCTATTGTGAATACAATGAAATTATACTCTACTGCACAACGATTGCTTATGATCATGCTTTTAATATTAGAAGAATAATGTATTTAGTTTGAAAATCATTAAGAAGATAAGAACTAAACTATAATACTAATGATGGATCACTTATGGATAGACCCAGATTCACTACGACACAAACCAACAAACCCCAAGATACTGGCCCTTTCGGAATTTCTTGCGAGCAGACAATGTCTCACCCGAAGCACCTATGGGAGCTGCAAGATCCAAGCTTCTGCAGTAGTGAAGGGGATAATGCTCAGTTTCAACACAATATATATTAACCAGACTTCGACATAGATATATTAGTCCACATAACCATTATCATGCATAAACTAGCTGTGCAGTATATCATAACATAAAACATTCACATTCCATTACCATACACATTTGTTATTAATCAACATTCCAGGATCACCATAACAAACACATTCATAAACATAAACATTCACATACATAGGACGCCATAGATTTTACGTGGAAACCCAAATGGGAGAAAACCACATAAATGCTTATTTGATTCATAGATCCCATTATTGAAAGCATTTCATGTTCTTATAGATCTACACACATAGCCTACATATCCATCTCGCTTTTACAAAAAATTATTCATGCATACAAAACAATACATGGTATCATCTACTTCTTCGTCACATTCGTTCTCAATTCATCAAAAACCTATTCTACCCAACCCATTACATATTTATACTCTTCGGCATAGCCCCGCTGGCCACTAAGTGGACCCAAAATTTAACTAACTTCTTAACTTACTTAACCAATTTATTGGTTGACTCCATCAAACACTACCCTTTCCACTATTTGCGGGCGTGCTTTCCTTTATGCACTTGGCCACACAATCCATGTTCACGTCAACACAAAACTGGTTTACAAAACACGAAGCCTTAGTCCCATCATGCCCCTAACACTCACATGTTGCTCGTCCCGAGCAACTCAAACTTTCTATGACAATGACTTCCAAGATGGAAAAAACTCAACATAGATCTCCTTGGCCTCTTTAACTGTCCGTTCGACTTTATCGACCTACTCCTATAGCTCTTCTTCCAATTGCGTAGTTACTTCCACCTTTAATTGTGCTTCGACCATATGCATAGCCTTACTTATCTTTGTATACCCACCTCCAATAATTTGTGTGACTCTTACAACTTCATTCTGCAATGTTTCAAGCCTTTGGCTCATGCGTTGCTACTCCTCCCTTAGGTGATTTACCTATGCCTGCAGCCTTTTTCTCTTGGAAACCTTTGTCATTCTTTCTAATGGTGGTAAAGTATTGATAAGATCCTTTAACATTGTAGCTCTGTGTTGATGTTTTAACTTAGTGAGGTATCCTCACTAGCTAAGTCGGCCCCAGAAAGAAAGAAATAAATAATTGCATAAAGACAAGTCAAACCAACAAGAGACATTGAATAAATTATAATTTATTATTGAAGATGACAAGTCAACCTAGATAAAATAGACAAGTCGACCCAGTTAAAAGTTCAGCCAGAAAACCACTATAAATAAGGGTGACATCCTCCTCATTTGCACCAAGCACGCAAGTTTTCTCAAGCAAGGAGAAATTCGGTCGAGGGCTGTAGAAGACTGCTATTTCTAGGGTTCTTTATTTCGAATCATCTTTTATGTGATCTCTCTTGTCATAGATCACTTTTATTTTTTATGTACTTGTACTTTGTACTAAATCTCTGAATAAGAAAGGTTGGTTTTGTTTTCTCCCCCTTGAGGGTTTCCCATGGTATATTGTTGTCTCTTGTGTTTGTCTTTGTGCATCTATATCTTGCTTATATATTCAGTATATGTGATAAAGAAGATAATACGCCCACAATAAGAAAGAAAACATAACTAAATTCAATAGGTTATGGGCCCACACATTCTATCCTGTTGTGCGTAAAGCACAAATATTTACCCAGAAATCGAAGCGTGCACTAAAGAGAGCATTGCCAAAACATTAGGCTCAAGAAATTAGGCCTGAGAATTTAGGGTCCGAAAATCAAGGGCCAATAATTTAGGGTCCAAAAATCAGGGTCCAAAAATGTAAGGTCTGAAAATCGGTGGCCAAAAATTTAGGGTTCGAAAATCAGGGTCCAAAAATTTAGGGTCTGAAAATTTAGGGTTCGAAAATCAGGGGTCAAAAATTTAGGGCTAGGAAATTGGAGATCTACAGTTTCAGTTTTGACTTAAATTCTGCAAAAATTGCAAAAATCAAGCTTTTAGTTTGCGATTTGTTATGTCCAGAGATCCAGAAGAAAATGAGGGCTAATAAACTCACCCTAGAAGGGCACATCTACCTATGAAATCAAAATTTTCAAATTCCAAATTTCATTTTTGACTTAGCTCTTGCTAGGGTTTCTGTAACAGATTTCAATTTTTTGACCTATTTCTGAACCAGAGTCAAGATGGTTGTTGTGAGGGAAAAATTCCTAATGGGGTTTACATAGGCCACCAACATACTATGAAAATCAAGCAGACATCAATATATTTACAAACAAAGAACAAGACACTGTTGATAATAGAAACTAGGGTTTCAAAAGATGTGAACCAAATACCCTATTGAATTGAAGGTTGATCCTAGCTCTTTAATCTTCAATCTTTGCTCCAAACTCTTGCTCTAAGACCTGTAATACAAACATAACCTTCCTCAAATATTTTAACTACAAACAAATTGATAATTCAATTGAAAGGAAATGAACATTAAGAACATTAATGAATTTCAAATATCCAACTCATTCACCATCAAATTACTAACAATTTGGGAAAGGAAAGATCTTTTATTCATTGAAATAATATCAATAAATACATGTTTCACCTTGATCTACTCAGGCACCTATTGAAACCTGATCTGGATCCAAAGCTCCTCTATTCCACCAAAATTTCTCTAGCATAACTTTGCAAATGAGTGTGTCCCCCCTTCCCATGGTCTTTCCTTTGTATTTATGACAAAGATGAAAGGCTAGTTCGAGAAGGGATTAGTTAGGACAGGTAGGGATGTTAGGGAACCAACCCTAACTGCCGCTAATTCGAATTTATTTTTATTTTTCATGATTTTGGAGGAACACGCAGGTGAAAAACATACCACTCACATGTAAAGCGTGATATCACTGCAATCAACATGCGTGTGCAACATTTTGGAGAAACATGCTAGTGGTAAAGGGACCACAAGAGAGTAACACACATGTTGTCAAGTTTTCAATAGCGTGTATGTCCTAAGCCAAAGACACAAAAAGGGGTAAACTAGAGAATTAAGGAATGACTAGGGCCATATGCATCAATAGCAAATATAGGCTCTTCCATCCATAGTATCCTTTTGTGTGAATGAAAACTCAGTATCATCACGGACGAAGAGGTTCCTATTTGATGGATAATAGACGCCCCCTAATGTATGAGGTCAGAAGGGAAGATGATGGCTGAAAACATTATAAAACAATGGAGTGGAGGAGCACATGAAGCAGATAATAAAAGTCTCAAGGAGGTACCTGAAACAAAACAAAGGTCATGGTACAATATAATCCCCAACATAAATGCCATGTTCGAAAGGATAGAACATGATCTCCAATACATATGTATGATAGATGTATATATCATGGCCACTAAAATACAAGCGTGGATCCATGCCAAAACTGGAGATCATAGCCATAATGAACAAACTGGATCTATGTCTCATGAAGAGCAAGAATGGGTGTGGCTCAGTCTTGCACAACTTGGGGGATAACAATATAGAATGATGCTATTATAGGCCCAAGGTATTCAATCAAAACCGTCCCAAGGTATGAATCCTAACCATGCGAATAAAGGTGTTGATGTCGAACATGTTGGATACTGTTTGATTACCAGTCGTGAATGTGAACTGTTAACAAACACGAGGGAACCCAACGATAATGAAAATGGGACCCAAGGTACCAAGTACATTCTTACAAGTGTGAATAAGGGATCTTGAAGTCGAACACTTGGAGAATCTATTGAGTAAGAGACATTGAGGTATTCTCATAACTCAATAGCGAGAGAATCTGCCACTGATGATTGCAAATCTCAAGGTACTATCCAAAAATCTAAGTTTCCTTCCCAGAGCAAGATGAGTTGAAGTCAATGGGAAGAAACCCATGAGAAGGAAGGCGTTGAGGAATCCTTCATCATCTCACACGAGAAAAAACTTGGAGACTGAATTAATATGAAATAGGACTGAGCACATAGTGATATCAGGGATGGCCGACACAGGTGATATCCTTGAACATTGAGCATGACACAAGAGTAACTAAGGCATCTTTGTACACAAAGGGTCCATGAAATAAATATGTGATGTAGGAGACATAACACATTCTCCATATGATTGGAAAAGTAACCAACTGGAGGAGTAAAAACCTCTGAGATCAAGTTTATCCTAAGGCCAAAAATAAAACCCATTAGTTGAGCAGACTCAAGACTAGTGTTGTGTTCAAGGAATGTTTGGACTTGCTGCCATAGTTTCAACAAATGACTGAGATCTTTCCCTTCCCTTTCTCTTTTTAAGTATCTGTTCATTTTTTAATGAGCACGAAAAAGATAAAAGGAAGCTTGATAGTACCTTTCTTGTAAAGTTTTAATGAGTCCAAGAAAGTAAACTCGGGACCTTCTTCATTTTTGAACAAGCTCGAAGAAGAGAGAGAATAATGCTTGATAATGATCCAACCATGTGTAATTTTATGACTCCATGGAAGGGAAACTCAAGACTTTCTTCATTGTTTTGCGAGTTTGAAGATAAGCTAGAATATTACTCGATAAAGTACTAATCCGTGGATTTTAATATTAAGCCCGGATCTATTCATGCTCGCCGTTGTTTTCATATTTTAAGAGTCTGGAAAACTTAAACAAGAACTCTATACACCTATTCATGGATTTTATAGTGAGCCCGAGTTGGTAGATGCTCACATGGGTTTTCAGATTTCGAGAGTCTGAAAATCCTGAAGAAGACTCCAAAGGATACCTTTTTTCGTAAAGTTAGTCTCCTCACCCGAAAAAGGATAAGACAATGCGAGAGAGAACTCTTCTAGTCACAATGAACTAGAGTATTCCTTTTTCGTAAATAATCCACATAGTCCGAAAAAGGGTTAAACTTATACCTATGTGGATGTCTCTTCAAGTCCTTTAACGCGTATGAAGTGAACAAGTAGACTCTACAATGTTGTCAATTTTAAGGAGTCTAACAAGAGCGTGAAGAAAACTCCATATGGATGGTAACTTTATAAAAGGGTGGTCAACAAAATAAGAAAAGAGAGTATGCAGTTCTTTTTTGCAGATCATAATAAACTAAGAAAACCACTTGACCTAACAACTTGCAACATGGGCACCGAAATGGAAAAAAAGTCTCTAACTAAGGTGTCCCATGTGAGGTAGGCACTATCCATGGAAGAACAACGATGATATTGGGAACTAAGAAGGCTTAATGTCGCAGTCCATCGAGAAAAGGGGTCCTATGGCGTTAAAATATGGTCAAGTATCAATGCAATGTGTAATGAAACGATAACCTAACCTATATGCCATGATAAACAAACCTTTTCAAGTACTAATGTGAATAAAATCCATATAGAGCCACCTTCATGTTTGTTAACCTAATCAAAACACCTTTATTATTAGTCAAATAAGGAAATATGACATAAAAATGCATGTTAGACTATATAAAGGGGGTAAAACTTAAAATTATTTACCACAAATAGTCAGAAAAGGGTAGAAACTAAGTCATTTGCAATTTTACCATTGTAAAGAGCCACAAAGCCCTAAAAATTCAAGCGTTGATTGCGATCAAATCAGTGTACCGTTCCTCAAACCGTCAGTTGCAGGTAATTCATCTCCCTTTTCTCTTTATTTTGCATATAGTTTTATTGATTTTTGGTAGTTTTTTATAAAAAATTAATTTTGAAACTATGTACCCGCGGGTGAAGGCTATTGCAATAGCATGTTTGAGGAAAAAGCGCTAGTGAATCATCTTACTCCTACATGTGTCACACTATTGTTATAATTAGCACCCCCGTGTGGCACAATTTCAATTTTGAAACTCAACGCTCATCCAAAATAATGAATTGCCCGCAAATTTGGTACTTGTTTGGAGGGAACGAGAGCATGAAGCCATGGATAGGGATGCCATGGAGGATCCCTTAACTCTTAATCCATTACGCCGGTGTGGGTTGTTGAAATTTTTTCGAATGAAAAATATGGGGGCACAACCAAGACTCCTTGAGACTCTAGTACATTGTTGGGATCCCGACCAAGGGGTTTTCAATGTCCATGGTGAGATATTGGGGATCATGGTTGATGATATTTATTTTATTACTGGATTATCCCACAGTGGAGAGGTAGTGAACCTCATAGGTACATTCCGTGGATTTGGTCCTCTCTTAGTGCAGGATTACATCAACACCTATTGTGTAGCAGGAATGGAAAAAAGTGGAATTCAGATTGCAATAAGTCAAATTGCTAGATTTCCACTGAAAGTGATTGTGAGCACCATTAACCGAGTGGGGGGTGTTTCTACATTACACTTAGCCACTTGCAATTATATGCAAATATGTGTGGAGTTCCTCCGGAATGTGATATTTGATTGGTGTACCGTCTTGTTGGTGAACATGAAACACCAACTTATTGAGTGCAGAACGGATACGAAGAAGAACTTTGGGTATGGTATCATCTTGGATACATTCTTCTCTGAAAGGGTACCTAGCCTAAGTCCGAGAGTGACTCTACCACCTATTGACTGTCGCAAACCAAGACTGGTTCGATAGGGTGGTGTATTTATCAGACAGGGAGGTGGAGACACTAGAACTTCATATGATGATGATGATTTCCACGCTTGGTGGAGCCGGCAGGTGCCGACCTTCGAGTTGTTCCCTTATGCATGCTTGGACTTCTGGGGATACCCAGAGCTCATGCTCCCTCCATGAACAACCTAGGGAGAGATATGTATAACTTTTGTTTTAATTTTGTAATATTAAGTTTTTATGGATTTTGTTTGTAAATATGTACATGTATATATTTTTGGTGAGTTTGAATACTGACAAAATGTTTGATGCAAATATAGGACTAGTGCGACTGGATGGACACCCAAGGGTGTTCATACGTCCAACTGAGGTAGGCGGAGGATATTCTATGCTCAGGAATATTGAGGGAAAGATGAACCAACTTACTCATGATGTTCCTACCTTCTGGATTGAGCGGATGCCTATTGACATGCAGGAGCATGTAGTGGGAGTGCCCCCTGCGTGGATTAGATTTCTCTACAAAGTAGCTAGATTCGTCATATGTTATAGGAAGGTAGTGTCTAAGGCATTTGAGGCTCTATATTCTCCATAGTGATGTGTCCATCATTTGAGGATATAAGTCCATTTTTTTGTATTTTTACATGACTTATGGACTGGATATGGAGACCCAAACTCATTTTTTATTTTGTACCTACTTATATACATATATCGATTATATTTACATGTGTTTCTAATGTGTGTATGGTTTTTGGATTATTATCGGTATGATGCAAATGCCAATCAGGGATGTAATTTGCATAAGCATTAGTTATAAAATTTTGATCTCTTGAAATATGTTTATATCTGATAAATCCAAATTGTCTTTCAAGTATCCTAACTTTAAAGAACTAATGTAGAAAAGAAGGATATCTGAATCGATATTCATTTGGTTGTATCCTGAAAACCCATCCATAAAATAAAATATTTCATCTCCCGCACACGTGTCTATTATCTGATCAATGAAGGGTGTGGGGTAGTTTTCTTTAGGGAATGATTTATTCAAATACCGGAAGTCAGTACAAACTAGGATAGTACCTTGCTTTTTATCAACAGGAACTGGATTAGAAACCCATTCTGCCATCGCGATAGGATATATGAATCTGGCCTTCAAGAGCTTTTATACTTTAGCTTTTACAACTGCTACTTTTCTTGGATTAACTGGGCGAAGCTTTTGTTGAACATGTTTGATATTAGGGTATGTTTTAATCTCATTTTCAACAATGGAAGGGTCAATGCCTGGCATATCCTCATATGACCAGGCAAAAATGTTGCCAAATTCCTTAAACAGATCGGTATAAATGAAAAATTCCTCAGGAGAACAGTTCCAACCGATAAAGATGTTTTCCACGACATTAGGTTTTGTATAGATGTTGATCGACATCATTTCTGATATGTTGGACATGTTTCCTTCAGCAAAATGTCCCTATTTTGCTAAAGGATTGATGGGATGATCAAATTTTCCACAGGGTCTCACATGGAACTCTTCATTCTCAATCCTACCTAAATTTGGAAGGAAGTAGGATCTATGATGCATATTCTCCCAAGGTTTGTCAATACCTACCATTGCTTCCAAAATGGATTTTTCAAAAGGCAAAACCGTGTCTAAGCAATCAAAATAATGAGAGGAGTCCCCAGCCCATGTAGGTATATAATCAACATCCAACTCCTTGGAGACTGAAGGAGTCAAGATGGGATCCATGGCAGTTTCTTGAAAAGCTTGGTAAGCAATTTCTGCCATGGATAAGGGCACCACTGGTTCAACATGGGTTGGTAGGATCCAAGGATCAATTATATTTGAAATTTTAAAGAAATCCTTAGATACCACAATGGTGTTTGCAATGCTAGCTGAACCAATATAGTTAACATAAGCAAGAAAATCAAACGTGCCCATAAGAGATGAATACATAGCTACTTCCAATTTTTCATTAGCTGGGTGTGCCTGATCAATCATCAGAAAGTTTGATTTGGAAGGGGTGGTGTTACTTTTTCGAGTGAAGTCCATTTGATCAACTGTGACAATCCTTCCTTCGTGAGGAAACATAAAAACCTGAAAAATGAACGATGGAATGGATTGCATGGCATAAGTCCAACTCCTTCCTAAGTAATCAAGAGGAGAGTCCACTACCTCAACTTCTACTGAAACTACTTTTCCTCCTAACTGGATTTCAAAAGAGGGTAAAATACCATGAGGATGGAAAGATCTTTCATTGAAAGCAGTAACCAGATTTATAGAAGGAACCAACTCAGGGGATCCTAAAGCTCACCAGCAAGAAATAGCCATAACACACGTAGACGCACCTTCATCTACAATAGTTCATCCAATAGTATTAGCACCATGAACTACTTCGATTTGAAAGGCAATGTGATACGACAAACGAGGTTTGATTTTAGACATGTCAAACTTTTCCAACAGATTAGTAGAATCGAGGCTTCCTATAGCTGCCAAAAGTGCATTTCATTGCGAAGGGAAACTTTGCAAGACTTCCAAATCAGACATTGCACACGTTATTTGGGCTAAATATTCCACAACAAAATAGTTAGGAGCATCCCTTGCATTAGGATTATGTGAAGCCCACTTATAGACACCTTTGGGTATCTTTGGAATTGGGTCTGTTGGCCTCTCGATATGAAGAGGAGCTGACATTTCAGGAATATATTTATCTTTCTGTGATGATTTCGGGCTATAATTCTTGTCTCTGGTTTTCAATAATGTATCTGAGCGAACCATATTAATTTATGATTGATCGGATGACATAGAAATTCCGGTTCCCCCAACAACACTAGAACCGTCAGAAGCCATATTTTGTCCCTTAGGAAAAGGATCCTTCAGGACAACAGGTTGTTGCTGTTTTAATAGCTTCTGATCTTGTTCGGTTAAAGGGAATTGATGGGTTAAGTGATCTTCCTTGCAAATATTACAAGGAAACTTTACTTTCTTCCTTTCTTTCTTGCACCCCTCAGCATTATCGTTGGTATTGGGATTATTTTGACTACCCTCCCCCTTCTTGCCATTATTATTTTTACTATTGGCTTGTTGAGTACCCTTTTGATTAGACTACACATTGTGTACAACAACTGTTTGAGAAGAGGGAGTGGCAACTGTAGTTTCCTCTGCTGTAGAATGCTTAACATATAACTCTTGCACTTGCTTAGCTAAAGCTTCTACAGTAGGTGTATCAACTGAACCAACAATGCCATCCACATGCAGTCCAAGCTTAGGTTTTGCAGGATCAGTGTTCGATCATGGTGCATTAGGAATAATTTCATATAATATCCTAGACTGTGAATAAATCAAGTCTAGTTGCTGGGCTCTAATAATGGCTTCTTCATCCACCGTGACCCCTAAAGTAGAAAAATCCTTCGAGATGTAAGGTAGAAGCGATTTCAAAAACGACTCTAATAAGAACTCTAGAGGTACATCAACCTTAATCATTCTTTGCATCCTTCGCCACTCCTGAATATGATCAGAAATATGGGCTGCCTTATTTTGCCGAAAGGTAGACAGAAGGTCTATATCGACATCATACTGAACAGGAAGTTGGAAATGATTGAGGAAGACTGTCGCTAAATTGTAGAAATGATGGTAAGCAACCAACAACAACTCAATGTACCACTTAGCTGCTACGCAGGTTAATGTTCTCTAGAAGAGTCTGAATCATATAGATTCATCATTCAACGAATTGGAGGAACACCATAAATGGAAATTAGTGACATGGTTCCCAGGATATTCACCAGAATTGCCTTCAAACTTTGAAATGTATGAGGGAAATTTGGATGGAACAGGAGGCCAAGTTGGATCATGAAGAATCAGATGATTCATAGGTTTTGAAAGATCTGGCAAATTCAAGGTTGTCAGAAAGGTTAAACGAGGTCAAGTTGAAGGAAAATGTGTTTGGGGAGCTTGGAGAGGAAATTTTTCTGAACCAAAGTTTCCATAGGGTTGGTTGGGGTTGACCCCAGCCATCAACTGCGAAGTGAAAGCATTTTGAAATGGGCTCCACCCATATGCAACTAGATTTCCCCATTGGGGCCCACTACACTAAGGTTGAGAGTAACTCTCTCCAACTAAAACAACATATGAAGTGAAAGAGGTACTACCTATACCGCCAAAAAGGGAAAAAGGAGAACTTCCTACAGCTACCATTGATAATTGAATGTTACTAGGTTAAAAACCAAAACCTGTAAAAATATTATGACTTGTAAAAGGTACAGTAGAGTGAGCAGGCATAGAGCCTACAAAAGGAGAAGAAGGAGCAACGCGTCCTCCAAACCAAGGGAATCCTTGAAAAAGTGGAGCAAAAATGCTAGGACCAATTTGGAAATTCTGAAATATAGGGGATGATGTAAAAGGAACACTAGAGATCCCAGTGAAAGGTAATCCATATGAGCCAGTGTTAGATCCAAAAGGTATAGAATTGCTAGCAACTTGAGTGCCAGATGACCCTAAGGATGTTGAACTAAAGTTCAAAGATACAACTGGGGCATAAGTTGACTGCATTGAACTAGGTATCTACACACTAACATGAGGAGAAGAGAACCCTCAAACAGGGAAAACTTTAAGGATCTAATATTTATCCTAGAGTATAGAAAGGGAGGCAAATAAGTGTATTGAGTATCGATTTTATGGTAGGTGAATCTTTCAATTTTTTAAAGGAAAAGTATACCAACTTTGTGAATTATCCCTTATTGAAAGTAATTAGGCGAAATTTTCTAATTAAACAATTTACAATGAATGAATATTCATGGTATGTGTTTTTATGTTTGGAAAAAATTTGCACTCTCAATCTCATCAATGTTATATCTAATATTCATATTCCTTTTCCAATTTACCTCTTATGTGAGTGTTTTTCATTGTTTTCTTACACTATCGTTCCTCTTGGAAATTATTTATTGTACCAAAAGATGCTAATCCATATTAATTCCACCCATGGGATATTTAATATACATTATGCAATTCAAACAAATAGTGTAAGTAAATATCTCACAATGGAATTTAGTCACAATGGAATTTACTTTAATGTATCACAACCTTCATAGATAAGTTATCTCACCTCTATCAACATCATATATATATATATACTACACTTAAAAAATACATTCAAAATAACCAAAAGAGACGTCCCATGAAAAAAGACACAAAAATTACCATGGGAAAAACACTCCCCACCAAAAAATAACTAAATACACAACCAATTAAAAGTGATCTCCTATTTACATTTACAATTTTTTCTTCACAATAGCATATAACTTACAACTTACAATGAAAGATTAACTTATTTCATCTATTGTTCCTCCATTTATACACTAAATACTTCATACAATGTGTTCAAGTATACACACTCATCACTCATAACTAAAAATTCCATGTATTCGTTTCATCTTCCAAATCGCTAAGATGGTCGAAAGATAAACCCTCAGATTTATCAAAACTATCTTCATCATCCAATTCATTTTCGGAATCAAAATCTTTCAAAGAGTCACTCATATTGCTCCCCCCTCTTCTATTGCATTTAGATGTCCAAAGTGCTAATGCTCTCTCATAAGGAAAGTTGTTGACATCATAATTTGATACATACAAACGAACACAAGAGATGACGTTATTGCCCAATCTATTCCTCAACTTGGACTTTAAAAATGAAACCAAGTTGAAAATCCTTTCATCCTCTATAGAGCCCCAAATCATAGTTTGGCACAAGTCAACCAATTTGAAATATTCAGACATATGCTCCTTCAAGGTATCACTCCTGTCTAACTTTTCCCATAATCTTGTGATAGACCCATTTGACAAAGGGTCTTCTAGTTTTCCAAATTGCTCCATCATAGTGTTTAAAAAACACTTTGCTTGTGAACGTAATTTATGAGCATCTAAGATTCCATTAATATGATGTTCTTCAATGACATGTGTATGAAAACAATAATCAATCAATATCCAAATATTCTTTTTACATTAAAAAAAAATTACTTCTTTGTCCAATGTATGATTCCAAAATTGTGGATAAACAATGCTCATTGCCTCTAGTAACTCATCTCTTGGAAACCTTTCTCTAATTTCTGTAGTTAATTCCCTTGCAACACTTGTAAGATTTGACTTTATTACTTGAATGACAACTTGAAATTCATCTCTAGTTACTCTCTTCTCCTTTATAATATTGCCATGTTTTTGAAGAATATGAAGAGGAACCAAATTGTCACGTACTGAACTGCATACACAATTATTTTCATCAATCTTCAAAAAGTTTTGAGGATTTTGAAGATCAATGAGCTCTTTCCATTTTGTAAAATCGATGCTATCAAAGGCTTCTATTGGTGTTATATATAAATTATCTAAAAGTAGACATGTCATTTTTCTTGCCTTTGTATACTCTACTTAATATAATGTTCTTGTTTGCACAATCTTAATCAACATATACATCTGATGCAGCAAGGGAAGGATTCCACATAATGTCAATAGTGTTTCCACATCAATTAATTGATGCAAAAGAACTTGGGATTTATCCACATTAAAACAATGTTTAGCCATAAATCCAACCAAAGAAATATATTCATCATAGACACGCTTTACAGGTTCATAGAGTGAGATCCATCATGTTTCAACATTTTTTAAAATCTTCTTCCCACTCGTCAAATCAACTGCAAATTTTTTGAATTCTATAACCCTCTTTGAACTTCTACAAAAGAATCCATGCAAATAATCCACGATCATATCTACTTTGCTAACCAATATTTCCTTGCTAAGAATTTTGAATGCCAAATTTGTTCGATGTGCCTTGCAATGTATACCAATCATATAAGGTGCAATGCTTGTTTGTAATCGAACACAAAGGCCATTACGGTTTCTTTGCATTACAGATGCACCATCTGCTCCAAAACAAACCAACTTTCTAGCAATGTCGAGTCCATCCAACCCACTAATCTCACATAGAGTATTCATCACAATATTATATAAATTTTTTGCAGTAGCACTCCCCTTCATTTTACACAAAGACAAAATGTGCACATTTATCACATGATTTTGTATTGTATAAACATTCATACAAATCTATGAACTAGTGTCTACTACAGTTACTTCATCTAGTGATAGGGAAAAAAAATCAGTATTCTTTATGGTTTCTCCCAGGTCCTGCCTAACTACTTCAGCCATATGTTTTAAAAACACCCATCCGTTATTAATAGACCAATGTGATGAAGGAAACTTGGGGATTGAAAGGAAGTTTAACAAACCCTTATAATGGACATAATCTTTCATTGGCCTTTCAAATTTTAAAATATGGAAAATGGTACCCATTTGGACTATTTTAGATTGCATTTCTGTTGATACCTTTTCCTTGAATAAGCTATGAAGTGAACCCTTCATTTGCTTATTACGATCATTTCTAATGTTTTTTTCATACATTTCAGCATTCTCAAGATGCTTGCATTCTTTTGTAGTCTTCCACCTTAACTTGTTTTCCACTTTTCCATCAACTTCTTCCTTGTAATAAATTTTCCCACAATGCTTCTCAATGATATCCTTCTTCAACTGCATTTTAACATCTCTACCATATCTCCAACTACAAATCATACATTTCACTTCAATCACATCACCATTTTCACAAATCACAGGCTCCATGAATGGAAATATCGAAGTCCACTCTAACTGAAATGACCTTCCAAAATCCCAATTTCCACTCACATTTATTAGGTCGTTTCGTTTCTTCATATTCTTTAGTTGAATCAACTAATCCTTCAACATCACTAGTGAAATTTACTTCATTTTCAATGCAATTCTCTTATACATATGTAGTTGACATATCAACCACTTTATGACTAGAAGTGTTAGAAAGATCAACTCAGTTAGCTTCCTCTTCAATTTCATTTTTCTCTCTAGATGAATCACGTTTTTGCACTTTGTGAAAATATGAAAATAAGTTTTTTTTTAAAGTTGTTGTCCTTCTTTTCTCTCTGTTTTCCATTGAAAGTATTCCCTGCTCAATGTGTTAAATATAAAATACTATTAGAGTAATATCACAAGTAAAATAAAATAAAATAAAAAATATTTAATTCCTACACATGTTAGAAAAACATTATGAATGTATTCACTAAAAAGTTTCATGTCACTACAATCAAACAAAAAAGTCTAGAAAAATCAATAAAAACACTCAAAATAAGGTGTTTTAGTTAATACTTGGAAGTTCTTTTTGTTATAAATTTAGCTTACAACCTCTCATCACATAGAAAATTTGATCTAAAAAACTATAGAGACATCGTTCTCCCATCCACCAAATTTAAATTATGATAAAACTTTATTAATATGTAAAGTTTTAACAACAAACTTATCATAAAAAACATTACTTTTATTAAATTTTTGCTTCCTTTCTTAGACTAAATTAACCATTTATAATTAGGGAACAACTTTCTTATATATATATATATATATATATATAATAAACAAGTAAAATGTAAACACTAGAAAATATCCATATCAAATGTTTATATACTTTTAATATATATATATATGTTAAAACAAAATTATTCACTATGTAAATTTATTAAAACAAACTTATATATCTATGCATTATCTCTATAACATGTAAAAGATACAAACTCCTCCTTCATTATCTCTCTATATTTATTTAGTTTTATGCATTAAAACATCTTATGTGTGAAAATTTAGATACCTCATATTATATTCCATCATTGAAACATGTCCCAAAATTTTATAAACCAATTTTTTTCCAAAACCATGGCTATTAATTAAAGAATGAAGTCCAACTATTTTTTAGTGAGGTAACCATATCATTTATTAGACTAATTTAAAAAATTTAGTGAGGTAACCATATGATTTGGCACGTTCTAAATACATATCCTGTAAGGGAAACCTATGGTAGTGAAACAAATAGGGTGTTTGTATAACACATGGCTATTTCAAAGGATTCTACTTGGAAAGAAATTTCCAGTCCAGACTTGGGTGACGATGTTGATGATACTTCACATTTCATTATAAGCGGAAAACCACTAGATGATATCATCACATTGGCCATCACAAATAGCAGGACAATGATGTATTTCCAGTAAGGGTATTGTTTCAAGTGGCTATAAGATTTGGAGTTTTGGTGGATCCCTGATGTTTGTTGTGGAACCAATTCAAGATCCTTTCCTAAACTCATTTGTTCTGCATTTGAACTCAACATATATATATCAAATTTAAGTTGAGAAGGTTTTAGAAATATATTGAGAGCAATAGAGTGGAATTTTAAGGAACATTTCAAATATGATCTAGCAGTTTTTGGTGCTTGTCATACTCAAAACTAATTCCTGTAGTACTATTAGAGCATAATTGAAATAATAGTCTATGGATGTGAAGGCCGTAAACACTATCAACACTTATGGTGTTCATGCCATTGGTCATAGTCATCACCCACAAGAGTAAAGGAGGGATTTTACTATTTCCAACATCAAAGAGAGTCATAAACAACAGTCCTAAAGCGTCTTGCAGTTGAGATAAGCATCAAGTTGTAACCTACAACCATCAATAATGATTATAACATCCAACTAGAAATAGCATCGTTAGATCTAGAACGCCAAACCTGCTGTGCTATTATATTGAAGAAGTCACAGCTCTTGTGTGTATTTCCAACCTATTTCAAGAAGTTATTTCACGTCTCAGCAACCGCTGGACTTGGAGAAGATTTTCAGTCTTGTGGTTTGTAACAACTAGCAAGATAAACATATTAAACATTATTGACTTATTCGTCCGTGTCAAGTTCTCCATCGGAAGTTCACAAGAAGAGGTCGACGAGTCTCAAGATCTCAACGGGTATCAATAAAGGTCTTGATCAATGGTTATATGTGACTGTGGGTTGGAGGTGAACTACGGGTTCGCTGTTGGTAATTGAGTGATTAGCGAGAACTTCTAGCTTTTGGGACCGATCACGATCTTACTTATGATTCACTTGTTTTGATAGGTCGCTAAGCCAATTGTTTTTTATTATAACTTATATTTTTTTATTATAACGTATATAAAATGCAACCTTAAAAACTGAACTGCCAAGAAAGGCATTACCCACCAAGCACTGACCCATTTTCCAGCAGAGGCATTGATTGGCATTGATTCACTTGATAACTTCTTCCGATAAAAGCGATCCCACAATTGATCCATCTTACAAAAGAGGCGTTCCAACCCACTGACCCATCTCACGGCCCAATATGAGGACACATTACCCAAGCCACATTATACCCGGTACGCATTCAGTACGCCCAGGACACATCACCAAAGGGTCGATATCTTTGGCCAATAATTTGTTAAAATATTTCAGCATAATTATGGATACTGCAGCTTCCAGGGGGGCATCGAATCAGTTAGAAATTAGCAGTGATGGAGTGAACTTGTGCATGGAAAAAAATATGGACCCCTACGTAGTCTCATTGGGGTTGTTCGAAACCCTCTTGCTGATACTGAAGTCACTATCCGCGAATGAGTAGATTTCCCTTCTTCAGTCCAAAAAATTATCCAAATTAACGATATCTTTCCAGGTGTTCCTACTTGAAACTTTGAGAACAGAGAAGCAAAAGACTGTCATTTTTCCTATAATGAATAACCTTTGCACACATAAATTGAAGTTTGTGGCTATAAACGGGAGCATCTGTGGGTGGAAACAATAACCAGAGGATCATAAGGCTCGCATCTAGGTAAATCTGCACAGGCATGGAAACATAAAGCAACCGGACTACGGTTGGAACTCTTGACTGAACTACGTCTTCCACCTCAACCTCTGCCTATGCCTCTATGATAACATGATGGTAATTAGAGTTATACTAACCATGCAAATTCTAAATATGCCACCATGAAGAGGAGGATCAAGGAATAAATAATTTGAAGAGTTGACAAGAATAATCTAGACTAGGTTGTAACTAATGTTGGGCTACACATAGACTGGTCGAATCTAATGTAGAATGAGGTTGGATTCTTACAACTTTCATATGAACCCACAAATGGGTATACTGAAGAGGATGCACAACTAGATGATGTGTTGATAGACGTATTCTGGTCGTTGTCTGGGGTCTAACTAAATAATCACAGTAATGAAAATATAAAAGAAACAATCAAACATACTAACCGAAAAATTTAAGCACAACCATAATGAAAATGAAATTGACTTTCAGAACTTTTTTCTTTTGCTGGTTTATTTAAAGTTTTAAATTTTATATACCTCTGATCAAAACTTCCGTGAGGAGACTACGCATGGGTGTTTAAAATTTAGTTAGTATATACATAGGAAAACTAGTGAAGGCATAGATCGGGTCCAGTTCTTCCTTGTTTAAAACTTTTAAACCTTATATCTTTGTTTTAATCACTCGTGACGAGTCTGTGTTTTAAAAGCCTGTGTGCTAATTGATGTAATTTTGTTTTCTTTTACATGACATTCACATGGCCTTTGGATATGAACTATAGATTGACAGGAGACATAATGCTTGAGTTTTTAATCCATTAGTTTTTAAACCGACCGGTTAATCCTTGAAGCAATGAATTGAGTGGTCACCTGTCAAAGGCATAAATAAACTCACAATTGAACTGGAAAATGGAGAGGGAGGAAGATGAGGAGTCATTGGAGTGAGAGGTCAAAAACGCCTCGTAGTTAGACTACTCCTCAAGCAAGTGTTTTCGAAAGCTATTGAATGTTGTATGTATGCCCACCCTAGTACCCGTGTTCTTCTCCCTCTCTGTGAAGCCAGCCCTTCCATCCCCCGATTAAATGTTGTAATTCTAAGTGAGTAAATTAGTATAGGTAGAGTAGAGCGGAGGGCTATGAGGTATGGTGAAGAAATCAATAGTTGAATCAGGTGCTTAGATCTGGCATGGGATACGGATCAATAGTTCAAATTGCAGAGAAATCGTCCCTCAATGATTCAACCTTCAAAAAATTGCGGCCGTATAGCACCGGGAGAGAATCCGTATAGAATCCGTCCAACAACTAAAGAAATGTAGAGAAACTCATCCCCAGCAATAGATTTAAACTAGCCGAAACAATGGTGCAGTTTTGATTTTGGTTTCAAATAAAAATAAAAATAAGGGTTTTTCTACCCCATGCAATGCTTATAGAACTCACTAATGGTAAAAAAAAGGAACAACTAAATATCTATTTCACATAAACCTTCTTATTTAAATTTACTATTTTTTAAAGCTACACAAACAATTCAGATTCAAGATTAGACTGTAAAAACATTAAAACCACATACCTGAACTCGCTGTAAAAATAATTAGCAAGAATATAGAACCCTTGTCCCTGGTGATGGCGAAAATTTATCCCCTTTGCTTGAAAATAGGCGAGTATGATTCTAGATTTTTTTTAACCCCCCCAAAATAGGCGAATATGACTCCAAATTTTTCTTGCGCTCTCTAAAATAGGCGAATATGATTCCCTTATGCCATATATGGTTTGGCTATTTATACCTAAAAATATTATTAGGGTTTCGAAATAAGGCGAAATATAATATAATTGAATATTATAAAATATTCGCTGACTCTAAAAAATTATCCTAAAATTTCACCTTTTGGCTATAATTCACCCATAAAAAATACCCTGCCTCCAAGCATGATAGTTGATGTAGGAGTATAAAAATTTTCCGATCCTTCCCCTATATTGTCCATAATGAAATCAAATGTGATCCTATATGCACTTAACCTGAGTTCACCTAAAGAAGTTACCTGCACTAATACTAGATCATGGGGTCCAGTTAAAGGTGGGTTAAAATGTCTTACAAAGCTCTCGGCTTGCAAATATTCAACCCTTGTTGTGTGTGAAGCAGGTGTAGTATACCTGATGAGATCAGGTTCCCCAGGAATGGCAGTTGTCCCAATTGGATCAAAAGAGCCACTTGTGTTTATCCATTGCTGCTGAGGTGGCAGTGGAGGCTCCACTGCAAGTGGATGAAGATTCTGTAACCTTCTATACCTACGAAGAGGTTGGTCCTCCACATCTAAAAGATTCAAATCAATGAAAACCTAGGGTGAACTAAACACAAATAAAACAAAAAAACACCACTATGAAAAATCCTAAGTAATCCAAACCAGGAAAATAGATGGCCTTCCAAGGCAATGTTTGGGATGATGAGGAACCAGAACAAACCAGTGAAGGAATGAAGAACAATTACCTGGGGTCCACAATACAGACACCCTAGGGCCCAACATTTGAATCACTAGCCGCCTTTCCAAAGAGCTGCAAGGGGTTTCCTCCCACGTTTGTCCTAGGTACAATAGAAATAACCTTCCACCATCACCTGTGTACAATCCCTAAGGTCAGGATACTAAGGTTACCAACTTTGCAGAGAGGGTCCAGGGGGACAGTTGTAGGTCAAGTTAATATGCATGGGCAAGGTAGCAAAGCCCAAAACTCAAAAGCACCAATGGTACTGATAAGTCCCCGTACGCACACCAACTCTGGGATAAGCTCAATTAAGTATTGGAGGGTTATCTCCTCTACTTAACCTCGCACGACCTTGTGCTTAAATCCGGTGTGAGTGGAGCTTCCCAGTTCACCTTCTACAAAACTGGATTTCCGTAATGATAGGCCACTATGTCTGAGTTTCAATACTTTGGATAGTTGAAGACAACTACTAGTCAAAAGTGCTAGCCTAAACTAGTTGGTGATCATTCCTAGAAAAGAAAGATTACTAGTAAATTTTAAATTAGTGTTATTTTTAAGGGTTGTTATATACTCAGAGGGTGATGGCCGTGCAATTAATGGTGTTTTGACTCATGCATGGAAATAACATGACAAGTGCATATAAATAAAATTAAAAATACAACGCTTTCACTTTCACTTTTTGAAACTAAAGAACTGACAATGCAAATATAATAATGCAAAATTTTTCTTTTCCTTTCAAAAAATGCAAGTATGCATATGCAACTATCTTTTTAAAAAATGTGACTGTGTCTCTAAATTGCAATGCTTGAAAATAAATTAACTTGTTTTTTTCAACTTTCTCTTTTAAACATGAAAATAAAACTACTTATAAACAACTATACTACACTAAGATAATAACAAAGTTCAACAAATCTCTGTACCTAGCTATAAGATCAGAACTTCAAATCACTCAAAATACTGACAACAACACACTTGAAGAGTTAACTCAAACTAAAAGTCCAAGTTCATTACCTTTGGTATAAATACTTTGATCAAAAAGACTGAAAATAAGAAAGGAATCAAGCAAGAAACCCTTCAGGAGTCTAAACAACTCATAGACAGTCCAAAAACACCTAAAGAGGCTGACCAAAGCATAAACAACCCAAAAAATCAAGCACAAAGGTCTAGGGCACAATTCTTCAACAAGCCTTGAATCAACAAGAGGTCTAAAGGTAAGGTTAAATCACTCAACACATGCACTAAAGTGCTTCAACATAACCCATAAAGAGCATTAAACTTAGAAAAATTCAAGACAAAATCATAAACAGTAAACCCTAGGAGGTAAAAATTCACCTATAGGATTACACACAATTGTAAGTGGAGAAACCAGTGCATGCCATGCAGGTGTGAAACCTACCACAAGAGGGTAACAGGGGAAAATGCTGCTACAGGTAAGTTCCACCAACGTGTATACCTTAAAATTTTGAAAAAAAAAGGAAAAATTTCTCAATGAAATCAAGTTTTGGGTTGAATTCAAGGGTGTAAACTCCCTATAGACATGTAATCACACTCAGAATGGAAAAATTCAAGAAAAATACCCCAAAGCATTAGGGCTTCCCCAATAGAGTCACCAGTTCTATTGTGAGGAAAAAGTTCCTAATGGATGGGGTTTACAGAGGACACCAACATACTATGAAAATCAAGTAGACATCAAGATATTTACAGGAAAAGAACAAGACATTGTTGATAATAGAAACGAGGGTTTCAAAAGATGTGAACCAAATACCTTATTGAATTGAAGGTTGATCCTAGATTTTTAATCTTCAATCTTTGCTCTAAGACTTGCAATACAAACATAACCTTCCTCAAATATTTTAACTACAAACAAATTGATAATTCAATTGAAAGGAAATGAACATTAAGAACATTAATCGCTTTCAAATATCCAACTCATTCATCATCAAATTACTAGCAATTTGGGAAAGGAAAGATCTTTTATTCATTGAAATAAAGCAATAAATACATGTTTCACCTTGATCTGCTCAAGAACCTTCTGAAACCTGATCTGGATCCTTTGCTCCTCTATTACACAAAACTTCCTCCAGCATAACTTTGCAAATGAGTGTGTTCCCCCTTCCCATTGTCTTTCCTTTGTATTTATGACAAAGATGAAAGGGTAGTTCGAGAAGGGATTAGTTAGGATAGGTAGGGAGGTTAGGGAACCAACCCTAACTGCCTCTAATTCAAATTTATTTTTATTTTTCATGATTTTGGAGGAACACACAGATGAAAAACATACCACTGACATGTAAAGCACAAGATCACTGCACGCAACATGCGTGTGCAAAATTGTGGGGAAACACGCTAGTGGTAAAGGGACCACTAGTAGTTAACACACAGGTTGTCAAGTTTTCAATAGCGTGTATGTCCTAAGCCAAAGACACAAAAATGGGTAAACTGGAGAATTAAGGAATGACTAGGGCCACAGGCATCAATAGAAAATCTAGGCTATTCCATCCATAGTGTCCTTTTGTGTGAACGAAAACTCAGTATTGTCAAAGAAGAGTAGGATGCTCATGCTTCTAAATGAACATGATCTCAAGGATCATATACTCAAAGATATTCCAGAGCCCGAGGGAGCTCGAGAGAAAGCAAGACACAAGAATAATGATTCCATAGCCATGAGGATTTTGACAGACTCAGTGAAAATTCATCTTGTACCTCTTATTGCAAGTCAGAACACTACGAAGATGTATGATTCCTTGAAGAAACTTTATGAGAATGAGAATCCTAGCAGAATTTTGTCCCTAAAAGACCAACATTGTCAAGTGAAGTTCACAAATGATGATTTAGTATCTTCTTATTTCTTGAAGATTGCCCATATCAGAGATCAGCTGGAAGCTGTTGATGAAAGTGTCCCCGATAGAGATCTTGTGTTGACATCTATGGGTGGACTTCCTCCATAATGGAAGCCATTTGTAAAAGGAATATGTGCTCGTGGTCAGTTACTTAGTTTTGATAAGTTTTGGTCAGAATGTATCCAAGAGGAAATGAGGGAGCTTGAATCTACCTCAAAGGAAGAGGAAGAAGAACTAGCCCTTACATCTCACGCTAAGAAAGGAAAGAAGAGATTTGGTAGAAAAGATACAGGTGAAAGATCAAAACGAGTTCCAATGCAAAAGATGAAGAAGGATCTTTCACACATTCAGTGTTTCAACTACAGAAAGTATGGCCACTATGCAAAACAATGTAACTCAAAAAAGAGAAAGCACCATGCCTCAACTGTTGACGGTGGGAGAGGTGTTTGGGTATTTTTTTTTTTATTTTTTTTTTAAATGTTTTTTTTAAGTATTTATAATTTGCTTTATTTTTATAATTTTAAATTTTTTTAAATATAATTTTTTTTTAAAGTTTTTATAACTTTTTATTTATTTATTTATAATTGTTTTTTAAAATATGGTTGTTTTTATAATTTGTTTTATTTTTAATTTTTTTAAAAATACTTTTTTTTAAGTTTTTAATTTTTTTTAAATGATTTATTTTAAAAGTATTTATAATTTCTTTTTATATAAAATTTAAAAAAAAAATTGAAGATGTTTTTTAATTTTTTTATTATTATGAATATTATTAGAAATTCTTTTATTTTATAAAAAAAGAGTGGTGAAATAATTTCTTGAATAATTTGTGTTAAACACAGTGCAATTTGTATATAGAGTTACTAAGATATTTAATAATAATGCAATTTTAAATTATGTGATAATAATGCTTTTTTTTGAAAAAGTGTGCTAAGGGTAACATTAGTTTTCAATTGAGGGCTTGATTTTAAGGTTTTTGTAAACAACAATAAGTATTGTTTTGTTGCTATCTGTAGAAACTTATCTATCATATGACTAGCACAACCACTTAATTTGTGGTTGGTGAACACCGATAGGCCATAAGTTAAGTGCCACCATAAGTTACCTCTTAAAACTTATCCATGCATTCATGCATCAATAATTAGTTATTATATATATATATATATATATATATATATATATATATATATATATCTCACATTCTTCTAGTTATGAACGGTTGGTTATCCATGCATCTACTACCTCAGCTACAACTTATTTTTAATTTTTTTTATTATAATTGTTTATTTGCCAATTTTGATCGAATTCAATAGAATCAATCTTGAGAGTACACCTCTCTCATCATTGTACAATCCTAGAAAAACATAGGCCCTAGTCCACCCCAAATTCTAAAAGCATTTTACTAGCAAAACTACTTAACTTGTGAGAAATCAAGTATTTTTAAAAATTTGCAATGGATCAGGAAGACTTTATTTCTCAAGACAATGTTGGCAGAAGCCTAAGAACGGAAACACTTAACTTTAAGTGTTTTACGAAATTATCCATGCATCTGCTACCATTTATTGAACGACTACCTTAAAATCAATCTCGACAATACACTTGTCTTATCCTTGTGCAATCTAGGAAAAGCATAGATACTAGTCCACCCAAAATTCTATTGGGGTATTGGGGTATCTGTATGTTAATAAGGTCCTGGAATAATCTTCTGTTCTCTGAAAACTGATCCAATGGGTTGTCAACCACCTCTATCCTCTCCAGACCATTTGGATTCCTCTGATTTGCCTTTCTTTTCTCCCTTTCCTCCCTTTCCAATTGTTTCCTTCGCTCTCTTTCCTCCCTTTGTTTCACTCTTACAAGCCTTTCCTTCCTTCGATTTTCTGCTGCAACAATCTTTGCTTCCTTCTTCTCCTTTGCCAGGGCCTTCTTCTTCTCTTTTAAATCTTGCATCTCCTTTTTCTTGTGCTCAGCCTCAATCAGTAGGGTGATGTAGTCCTCTGATGTTAGTAGTTGTGAGCTCCTGCTTAATCTAAGATGCTCAGCAGTGGGATTAGATAGTTGAGTTGCAACTTTCTCCACTGGCAACTTAAGGAACTGGCCAAGTAGTGGCTCATTTGGTGGGAGTGCCTCATCATCATTTTCTTGGTCCACTGTATATTCATTTTGTTCAATCTCATCTCCACCACCCCCAAGTGGCACATAATAATGTACAGCTTCATTGTTAAGGACTGCTGGCATCGAAGGCAGGTTAAGGATTTCATCGTTGGTGGGGGTGACAATGTGTCTATTCATATTTGTCATCGCCTCTGCCAACCACTCGGGTTGTTCTGGCTGGCTTGGAAATGTCAACTCCTCGCTGTTGTTTACCATTGCTTGGTCACCTCCATTCACACTCAAATCGGCAACGTTGTTATGAACAATCCCTTGGCCATCTAATTCTATTTCTGTCCTTCCAACAACTTCTATATTCTCCCCAACAGGTTCGGTGCCATACTGAATTTCACTTACGTGATCATTGTCGTCATCCAGTGGTTGGAAATGACCTTGAGAGAGTGACATGATGTTATCTGCAGCATCTGCATCCTCTCTCCCCTGAACATCAAAATCCTGACTACATTCGGTGTCATGTTGAAGAGCATCAGAATTGAAAGGCCATATTCCTGTCCGCCTAAAACCAGCCCTGATATTTGATGCTGTGAGTGCCCTAGCAAAAGCTTTGCTTGCAAGTTCTGCTAATTCGAACCTCTTCACCTCTACCCCCGGGTTCTTTGCCATCCAGGACGCTCTCTCAGACCTGAAGTAACACTTGAAAGGCCCAAACACACTCACATCTAGAGGTTGCAGCCTGTGGGTGGTATGTGCAGGCAGTGTCAACAGATCAATGCCTAGCCTGTTTGCCTCCTCAATGGTTTGTATAGCAACGTGGCTGCCATGGCCATCAAAAATCAAAAGGTGTCTGTTTTCAGGTGAAACACCGCCAGGGACAGAGGAAGCAAAGTGGCAAAGCCAACTCAAGAACAGTTCTTTTGTCATCCAAGCATGGGGGTGTGCAGCCATGCATGCGCCAGGTTCACAGTTTTTAATGTAATTTTTGAGTTGATTCTTTCCCTTGAACAGATAAAAACCTGGAATTGATGCTCCAACTGTGTTGACACAACAAAGAATAGTTATCCACTCCCTACTTTTTGGCATAATTTTGGGCACATTCCTGCTCCCTCTCTTGGCAATTACCCGCATGCCACAATTCCTCCCTGCCTGCAATCCAGTCTCGTCACAGTTCCATATATGGTCTCCTCTGTATGAGTGTTTCTCATATGCATCAGAGAGTGTCTGATAGAACTTGGTCACAACTGTAGGGCGCAGATTGAAAGCCCTATCCCTGTCAAGCCCCTCTGCTGTGCGTAACACAAGTTCTGGATGCCTTTGTTTAAATCCTCTCCACCATGATTTCCCTGGAAATCCATCTTTGAAGGGGTTTGGCCTCCCTTGATATATTTGTGCAACAGTGGATTTGAGTTGAACCAACTCCATACCATGGCCTAGTTGAGCCATCTCTTCACACCAAACCACAACTTCTTCTTCCTCTTCTGCACTCAACACTGTAAGAGGTCCTTTTCGCTTGGTATGGGTCAGGCCATTTATCCAGTAATGGATTGATGTTGGTGGAATCCCATGTTTTTTAGCAGCTGCTCTGATAGAAAAACCATTGAACTCTATATCATCTATGGTAGCCTTCATGTCTTCTTGTGTCCATCCTCTGATGGCACTAATCTTCTTACTGGCAGTTGCACCTTGAACTGTGGTTGATTGTGGAATAACACCTCCAGGATCTGCATCATTTGCCACTTCAACTGTGGTTGATGGTGGAATAACACCTCCAGGATCTGCATCATTTGCCTCTTCAACTGTGGTTGATGTTGGAATAACACCACTACGCTCTGCATCATTTGCCTCTTCATCATCTCTGTGTGCATTGTTATTATCAGCATCATGTGCTATGTCCTCATCGGACGAGGTGCATCGTAGCTGGGCACCCCTGCTGAGTCTCCTACTTGACCTCCTTGCACGAGTAGTGCTGACTCTTGCCATGACTGCATTAAAACCAAAAACCATAACAGTGCTCCATTAAAAACCAAAAACCATAACAGTGCTCCCACCTACGGAGATAGAACTAGCTGTGTAAATTCACAGGGATCTGGAATATTATAATAGCTGTGTTGAAACAAAGTGTTAAAACGACCCTAGGATCTGGAGTATTCAAAAGGATCTCTTGACGTGATTTACATGTTCAATGCAGGTTCTTGCATAAAACTAGATATAGTCTGGCTACTTGAAAACATTATTGAAAGACAAGTTTATCTTGAATGCAATAGCTGAACTCTGAATGCTGTCTTGAATTAACTCTGCAACTGTGTTTTGCTTGAATGCAATGCCTGGACTCTGAAATTTGATGCTTGGAAATAGAGGTGAGTTTAACAAGGTCTGGGAATTTCGAATAGCAGAAAAAATGAAGTTTGTTTGAAGGTTGTAGTGTCTTTATAGCATTTTGGTGTTTGATTTGATTGGAAAGTTTGAGAAGGCATGGATTGCAACTGGCTGGAGTTGGATGAGTGGCTCAAGATTGAGTTGGCCTCGATCCAATGGCCATCAATGGGGCTTTGTCGATCCATGTGCTCTTCGAAATGCCTATGGACATGCTTCTGTTTGGTTTTCTGGTTGATTTGATGATTTTAATGGAGTTGGCAGCATTAATTGCATTGATTGGGCTACTTTGTTGAACAACAATGCACCTGGAGCTGACACTCATTCTCCATTTATTATGCAGGTGACATTTGATAAATGTGCAGGTGGGATGCCTTGGTGGTTAAGTGATTCTCGATGTTGATCTGGGTGTACCCTGAAGCTTGTTCGATGGGGTCCATGTGATGGGAAATCCGTCCTTGTAGATTGGGCTGCTTGGGGAGTGATGAGGTCCAATTAGATGTTTGTGTCAGTGCATGTTGGGATTTGGAAGGGACATGATGGATTTGATTTTGGTTTTGTCAAGACTGCTCAGTTGTCAACCTTTTGTCCTATAGTTGACAACTGTGGGCCTACTGTACAGAATGACACTTAATGAACTTAAATAGGAAACTTTTTATATATTTATATAATTATATGTGTTTGACAGTTGGCATTTTCTTGGTCACTTTTTGGGTTGTAACAGTCACCGGTTCTATCAATTAGCTGCTCACTGGACCGTAATGTTGCTTGGCTTGTGATTCTGCAAAGTTGATTTGATAAAATGTGAGAGCTCTATTATTGCTCATGAGGGTTATGTTAAAATAGCGTTTGGTTTAGGTGATAGACTCCAGCCATATTAGGATGTCTTCTATGCAAGTGCATGGGTCTTTCTTTTCCCCTGCTGAGTCTGGTGGAAACGCGAGTTTCTTCCCATTTCATGTGTGTTTCCTTGCAATGGCGATGTGTGGTTGAAAAAAAAAATTTGAATAATGTTCTTTGACAATATTTTAAGCAATAAAAAGGAAAAAATAAAGAAAACAGAGAATCATGTTTTTTATATAATAGAATGCTTACAATATACTTGATGTTGATGTGAATGGGTTTCAATATGATTTAGTTTGGAATATATATTTTTTTGTTTTATATGAATTTGTAGAGGAAGATCTCTCTCAGCATTCAGTTTCAGGGGTCAAGGTATAGGTCTCATAGTTTCCCTAGCTCTTGGTGGTTTATGTTTCAGGTGGCATCGCCCAAGTAACTAGATTGGCGGCAAGTAAGCCCATTTATGGGCCTGGGCCCAGCCGCTGTTTCTTATCCTCGCCCGCCTTTTTTTTGGCCCAGCCTGTTAGTAACGAAAAGCAAGCAGTAAGGCTGCCATAACAATGCGAGTAACGAACGATAAGAAAGCAAACAGCAATCTCATAATCCTAGCTTTGCTCTCCCCCTAGCTGTGTTAAACGTGGTGAAATGCAGTTCTTAATTAAATGAAGCATCACTTTCGGTGTTCAGTTGGGGCTGAATTCATATATAAAGTTTCAAAATGAGTTTTCGCAAAGCTAAAATGTAAATAGAATCTTTTTATCGGGTAACTATGTTTGTCTTCCCCATTATAATTCCCCACCAACCAGCCAAACCAAGCCAACAATACTAACTTTTAACAATTATATAGTTAAATCTTATTTATTAAATAATTTATATAAATAGAAATCATTCATATATATATATATATATATAAGTAAATAAATAATTATATTTTAAAGTTGCTTTAACATGTAGATTCAAATTTAGAAGTTTTAAGTTTATAATATTTTTAACAAAGTTTATTTTTAAGAATATTGGTTCGTAATAAATTTTTAATATAATTAAAAAATAGTTGATAAATCTTTATAATAAAGAAAGGTACCTTTTGAGACAATACATCCAATCTAGGTAGTAAACTCAACCAATTTTCTTTATCTTGTTCCGGAGTATGATGCCTCTGTATAAAACCTTATATCAATGTTTCCACACTTGGCAGCTCCTTTTCCAACCGGTGAGATCTGCTTCCAGCAGATGTCCTTCCCTAGATTAAACAGAATCGTTGAGGGGCTAAGTCTGTCCATTATTAAAGCTCGCCTGGAAGGTAGGATTGTTGGCATTAAAGTAACCAGGGATATATCTGTCACTCACTCCTTGTTTGTGGACGACGTCTTGCTATTTGGCATGGGAATTCTGGCCGAATGGGTGACATATAAACAGATTCTTGATTTGTTCTGCAGGGTAACAGGCATGGTCATCAGCTATATAAAATCTTTCTTCCTGAAACACTCCCTGGCTGAGGACGTTCAGCGGTCGATAGGCAATTTTCTGCCACTTAACTTCAAAGATATCGAGGCTGGTACTAAATATTTGGGTTTTTTCATTAAACCTACAAATTACTTGATCAATGATTGGTCCTGGCTCATTAAAAGATTTGAATTGAGGCTTGGACACTGGAGCTATCGGCGTCTTTCTTTGGGAGGCAGGCTTACACTGGTTAAAGCTGTTCTGCAGAATTTAGGCGTTTATTGGTTCTCCCTATGCAAAATCCCTCGAACCATTATGAATCTTATAAGAAGAAAGATTTTTAGTTTCCTTTGGTCGGGTGGAGAAAACCTGGAAAAAATGCATCTAATGAAATGGAAGGCATTGGCTCGTCCCTGGCATCTGGGTGGTTGGAACATAAAGGATATTGAAATGTTTGTTATGGCCCTCCATGCAAAAAGCCTCTGGCGTGTTCTCTTTGATCAATCGACCTGGGGAAGGGTTATTCGTGCTAAGTATCTGCGTAATATTCCGGTCTCAAGATGGTTTCGGCGTAATCGCCCTGCAACAGTGGGCGTCTCAAACATCTGGAACGGATTGCTGGGCGCTTACAGAGTGATTTTGCACTGGATTGCGTGGTTGCCTGGCAATGGGCGTGATATAAAACTGGGTCTTGATCCATTCATAGGGGGGCCATTGAGGCACTCTCTCTCGACGGAACTGCGAACTTTCCTTTTTACTAATGGTTATTACACCTTAGCTCATGCTGCTGGTTGGGGTGAAGACGGTCGCCCTCGATGGATATCGGCTACCCAGCTGGGCCTTGTGGGTTCTTTGAGGCTCGAATGGGAGGAATATATTAAGTCCATGTATCAGTCCAATCTGCGGCTCTCTGATGGCGCTGACAGGCTTGTATGGTCATGGGATGTGGCTGGTGGCAGGGTCTCTGCGGCAATGGCTTATGATGCTTTATTTGCAGAATCTCCGATCCTGGTAAGCTGGTGGGATAAAACAATTTGGAAAATGGTTTTGCCTCTCAAGATTAAATGCTTCATTTGGCTTGCGCTCCATAACCGGATACTTACATGGGATAACCTTTGCCGGCGTGGTTTTTGTGGCCCGGGATGGTGTACCTTATGCTGCTCTGAGGGGGAGACGGTTGATCATCTTCTCTCCTCTTGTCCTTTTATAAAAGAGCTCTGGTCTTTTATTGCGAACATTTCTGGCATTTCATTTCTTTGGAACTATTGCTCCCTTAGTGACTGTCTTGCCGATTGGGCCCAGCATGATTGCGGGTTTAGGGAGCTTCCTTATTTTATGATATGGGAGGTATGGAAGGCTCGGAACCTACATATTTTTGAGGACCATTCCCCTTTCTTAGCAGGAATTGGCTTTAAAACTATTGCAGCACATCAAGAATTTCTCTCTATCCATGGCCGGGCCCGGGCTCGTGATAAACTGGACAGACATCGTCGTTCTGCCCCTCCGGTACTGACATACCCGTGTGGATTCTTTGATGGTGCTGCTGTTTGTGTTGATGGGAGGGGAGGTGCTGGGGCTGTTATACACTTTTCAAATTCTGTCTCCATCCACCTCTGGCTTAATCTGGGCCGTGGATCCAATACCAGAAGCGAGCTATGTGCTCTTTGGTTACTACTTTTCTGGGCCCATCGGCGGAATATTTCCCAACTTATGGTTTTTGGCGACTCCCTTTCCATCATCTCCTGGGTGAAAGGCAAATCCTCCTTAAATATTTTGTTGCTCAAACACTGGATGGATGCGGTTCAGATATTATTGAAGGATTTTCATCACATTCACTTCGACCATGTGTACCGGGAGGCTAACGAGGTGGCGGACATGCTCTCTAAAAAGGCACTTTCCTCGGATCTTGGGGTCATTATGTGGTAGGATTGGCGGGATGACTCTTTATTTGCTCAGGGCTCTCATCACCTTCATTGGTCTTGATTTTCTTAGCTCTTTACTTTTTGTAGTTATTTGATGCTGCTGTTTTGCTTTCCTTTTTTGAGATGTTATACTTATGTTCCCTGTTAGTTTCTATGTGCAGATATCACATAGGGGCTGCTTCCAACTCCTTGTTGGACCTTTTGTATACTCCTATGTGCGGTTATATAGTTTGGGCTTTTTTTGTTCATTTTTAGTTACTTAGCATACTGGACATATTTTTATGGTATGACAGCTTTGGCTGTTGGTTACTTTTGAGAACTTTGTTTTTTGATGGGCCTCTTGGCTGGCATTTGGGGGCCGATGAACCTGTTTCTCCTACGGGAGGGGTTCTCATTTTTATGTATGAACATATGGTACTTTTTATGGTTTTCTATGTGGCTGTTGGCACTGTGGCCAGATGCTTTCTTTTGACACATGTACTGCTCGGCAGTGATGAGATGTATGGTTTGTTCTGACAGTTGGCAACATTTACTATTTCGTATATTAATAGTAAGTTATATTTTTCAGTGAAAAAAAAAGATTAAACAGAATCGCTATCTTAAATGCCTTCCTTTGTCCATGTCAGTCATGCGAGCTTTTTGGGAGCTTTGTTGAATCATAGTTATATGCCGAGCTATTTAATTTTCGTCATTTATGTTGGTAATTGAGTGAGTTATTGCCTGACAGAATGTTGAGCTAGCCGCTACTTTGTTTTCTGTAGTCAATATTTTTGTTTCTATTAGTGTTTTGTGATTTAGGTTGAGTGAAAGTTATTTCCGAACAGTCAATAGCTGTAATTAGTACTCCTGGTTCTTCTAAATTTTAATGATTAGAGAATCGATCTGTGAATTATAATAATCCATCTTGCGGGACAATCTTTCTATGAAATTTTGAGTCTATTTAAATTTAAAAAAAAAAAATCATTTAGAAAGATTTTATTAAACCATTTGTTCTTTTTAATATGTGATCCATTGGTTCCTTCAATATAGATGCCTTATGTATGTTAAATATCTACCGGTTAGTGTATAAATAGATATACAAAGTCGTTTTAAAGTGCCAAAGTCTGTTCATGTGATGAAAGATAGACTCGTCGTTTCAAAGTGCTAAAGTCTATTCATGTGATGCAAGAAGTGCTAAAGTCTAAGAAGTGCTAAAGTCTATTCATGTGATGAAAAGGTATTCTCTTGTTACAAAAGAATATTGATTATGTATCGAGTTTATACATTAGAAGAATTTTTTACATTGTCGGACATTGAAATTTTATTTTGAAAAGTTTTGTTATATTTTGGTTTATTTTATTTTTAATGTTAGGAATTTTGATGTTATAAATTATCCTAATTATATGAAAGGTTATATGGTATAGAATCATCCTTTTTAAATGATATGAAAGTTTTATTTAAAAGTTTTTGAAAAGAACTTAATTATGTATGATGAAATATTTATTTGGAATTATATATATATATATATATATATATATATATATATATATATAAAAGATTTTAGTATTAATAAAATTTATATTTTTATATTATTATTTAAATTAGTTTAAATTTCTTTTTAACTAAAATTTATTAAAAAAATATATAATCATGATAAAAATTTATAATTTTAAAAATTGATCTTCTCAAAAAAAAAAAATATATATATATATATATATATATAAATTTATCATATCTAAACTCTATAACATATTAAAAATACAATGGCTATGTATCAATATTTAAATTTATCATAATCTAAACTTTATAACAAATTAAAAATTATCATACCTATTCTCTTAGTATTATTAAATTTATATTTAAATTATGATAATTTTTAATTTGTTATAGAGTTTAAGTTATATATATATATATATACATATATATATATATATTCAAATTCTAAACTTTTGTGTTTAAAATTAACATAATCTATAATCTAAAACAGATTTTAGTATTAGTCAAATTTAAATTTAAATTTTTAGTTTGTTTATAGTTTAGGTTATGGTAATTTTAAAAATTATGATTATATAGATACATTTATAAATTGTCATTAAGATTTGTCTAGGTCATCTCTTTAAAAGCTAATGAAATGAATTAGATAAAATATACATATTTTATTTGAGAAATTACTCTTCATCCATTTGAGTACTTCTTCCTGGTTGACACTCAATTTCTCACAAGGAGGATAGATCATTAAATATTAATATTATGGGCTCATTTTTTTACCAATGACATAACAATTATTCACTTCGTAAAACCTTAATTTTTTATTTTTTAAAACTTCCTCAATTTGAGGATAGATCATTAAATATTAATATTATGGGCTCATTTTTGTAACAATGACATAACAATTATTCACTCTTTAAAACCTTAACTTTTTATTTTTTAAAACTTCCAAACAACTCTAAGCTAATGTCCAAGTTTTATCATTTTTAAAACTATGTTTTATAGTTTTAATTATATTTAAATCTTATTAAAAGAATGATTTATTTTTAACAGATTCTATTTATGATTTTAGAATGTTTAGTATGTCAATCTTTCTTTATATTGTACAGTCCAAAGTAAACAAACATTGACTATGGTCTTACAAAGCAAACAAATTTAAAATTGTTTATTAAATTCTATAAACATAGTTATAGTACAATTTTTTTAATATTACTAAATTGTATAGTAATAGATTTTTCAATTTCCTGGTCTACAAAATTGTGTCCCTTTCCTTCATCAATTTAGATGGTGGATTAACATGAGTCCTACTCTCTTTTGTTGCTCAACTATTGGAAAAGATTTACATAATCTTCTATCATGCATCTTCTTCCCCATTTTTGTTTTTGGTGACAATATTTTGCACAACTTGAGCTTCAAAGGCTTAGACAAATCCTTCCTTGAATATTCCTATTCTTTTTCCATATTATATGCATATAAAATATCTTCATAAAATTATACCATCATGCTAATAAACATGGGCAAAAAAAGAGTTTCCTTACCTTTGTAATTAAATCAGAAAATGAACAAACCTTTGTCCAGAAAACTCCTTAACTTTATATGTGAAGCTTCCCAAAACAACCAACCTGACATTAAAGTGCCCAAACATTTATGCATCCATCTTAAATTTATTAATGACGTTGACATAATAAATTGTCTTTCATTGTTTTAGTTTTTTTAATTATCCTGTGAAATTTATGATTATTAGAATTAGAGCTAATTTTTTAATCATTCATGGAAAAGCACAAACTTTTCTTATGGTTTTTTTTTTGAATTTTATCAATTGCCTACCAACAAATATTGTGCAATTATAGCTTATTTGGTTGCAAGGAACACATAGTTATAACCTTTTTCCAATTTGCTTTGCTTTGCTTTGTGCATTGTCCCATGAGTGCCATCTCCCAATTCCTCATTAACTTCATACCAATCCATTTCTTCGTTGGAAGTTTGATGGAAATAACAGAGGTCAACAGCTCAGAACACTATTAGTATTATTCAATTTGAAAACCATTGGTGGCATGGATAGAAATAATTCAAGATGTGGTAATACAACTCACATACTACAACTTTCATCAAAGAATGTCTTAGAAATGCATCAACAATGATGGTTTTTTATTTGACCTCCATCTTGATCTCCATTGACTATCCACAACTCCAAGCAAATAGCTCCTCCCTACGACTTTCTGTAAATAGAGCAAGTGACAATGTCACGGGCATTGCCACCACGTGGCTCTTGTTTGTATTTGTAAGTGAAGGTTGAATTTGTACACGTCATGAGGTCGATAGATGTAAGTTAAACTTTATATCATTTGTAATTTTGTATAAAAAAAATTTCAAAAATGAATTTTTGAAATACTAGCTTTGGATTGTTGGAATTGCATAATTAAAGTGTCTATATAAATAAATTGAAAACACTAAATCTATTTTTATAATCAAAATTAATATTTAAACAATCAAAATCGCAAATATTGAACCGCTGAATTCCAACAAAAATCACTGCAAATATGCAAATAATATAGAATTTAGCTGATATTCTAATTTGATTCTCCGTAACTGTTATGGGAGAGCCGAGGGTTTTGAAACTGTTAGCTTCGTCCCTACTGTAATTTTCTGCGGTCGACCTCCTATAGATTGCTCCGTAAGACTCTTACTTCCGGGTTGCAACAATACAAAGGTTTCCAACAGTATTTGGAACATGGTTTATGGATAATGTAAGCTTATACATGTTTTAATACCTTATCCTCAATTTTTTATTTTAACTTCACGAATTGGTAAAGGCTCGTGGATATTTAGTTCAACATTTTCTGTTCGGGCTCGCCTGCATTGCTTCGACTATATTACTTCACTGTGTATGGTGGGTCTTTCATAAACATTTTCGGCCACTAAAACTATTCGAGGAGCACATGGTATCTGGGAATGCCCCCAAGCTACGAAGAGCTATGGTAGGTGAGAAATTTCATTTAAAATTGGTGTATAATTGAATTTTTTTTATTTTATTTTTAATTTTCTTGTGCTAGGCTTACAATGCCATTATTAAACCTCTGGTTTTTGGTCATACAGTTACTGAACTTCATTGTAAGTGTTCTTTTTTTCCGTTTCCCTGGTTTCCCTGTAATGCTTAACTGTTAATTGGTTATGATGTTAATACTTGTTTGTTATGAATTCAAATCTTAAAAAAAAACGCAGGGAACGTTTTTTAAATTCTCTGAGTGTTCCCATTTAATTTGGCTATTTAAGGGTTTTAAAGAGGGTATTGTAATCATGATTACAAGAATGGAAACAACTAACTATGCAAATATAATACCATTGAAATAGTAAGTCAAGGCAATGTTTTATTTTTAATTAAGTAATTAATGGGAAGAAAATTAGTTTTTAGTAAATAAAGTGATTTGTTACATTTAAATATTCGTTAACCTGTTGGATCTTAATAATTATTTATGTATAATATATGAATTTTTATTCAAGTTGGAAAAGTTTTTATTAAATTTATCTAATTTAACATTTTAGCAATATATCCAAATTGTTATTGTTTTTAAATTCAAAACCTCCACAATTAAGTTTAAAAATACAATTTTTAAAACATTTTTTTTAACAATATCATTAAATACTAAAATAAATGTAAGAGTTTAGAAGCAAATTATTATTATTATTATTTACTTGTAAATATATTATCAATAAAGGAGCACCATGCTTGCATTGTTATAATTTTATCATAAATCTGTTCATCCTTATGACATCAAGAGACTATAAAAAATCAAGTTTTCTTCTTCAACACTTAAATTTGAGTACAAACAATGGTAATATGAACTTGTAGGAAACAAAGATAACACTTCTTTAAGTGCAAAAAAGGATATGTGACAACTTTCATAAGTAATCCTATCACATTAGTGGAATACTTTCATAACTGATCCTTTCACCTTGGTTGTTTGAAGTCAAAGTCACACCTTCTCTAGATAATATTTGAATTCTCTATATCAATAGTTGTCAACTTAGGTCGCATATGATCTAAGTTTTCAAATAACATATGATCGTACCTTGGGTATTCTTCCTTTGGAGAAGATCCTAGGTAAGTGATCTGTTCATTAGGACTAGCCACATAAAAACCCTTTACCACCACCGAATTTTGTACTCACCAAATTTTTTACCACCACCACTGATGATTTGCATGAACAACCTCCACCGCCACATCATAGCCAAGCTTGGCTATATAATACCCCCTACAATATTCTTGGCCCATATGAGTTCATCATTCCATCTCACACATGAATATGATTGGAATTCAAAGTATTTAAAAGTGTTTCCCATACTCCTACATAGTTTCCATTAAGGCCCATATAATCAATTGAAATCCATCCCTAATGCCAAATTCCCATAGCTCCATCATTAGCAATTTGATTTAAAGTATATATACCTTGAGCGTGAAGATTATGGATGAACTCCTCTACAAGAAATATAGAGTCATCACATCCCATAATCACATCCTCTTTAACTCTAAATGAGGAACCATCATCCACTTTCCAAGCAAGAAAATCACCAACCATGGGGAAAGTTTGTACCATGGCCTTCCAATGGTTAGAGACATTTTGAATACTCTTTATAGGTTTCCTAACCTAGTCAAGTAGTGAAGCAACAACAAAATATTTTTAGTGTTACTATACATTGCCACATAAATTCCTTAATCAATAGATTCCATAAAATCTTTCCTGCCAAAGACTTCCCAAAGTAAAATAATTCTTTTATCCCCCAACCACCCTCATGTTTGGGACTAACAATTAAATCCCACCTATCCAAATGATGGCCCAACTTATCCTCCTTGTCACTCCAAAGAAAACCACAGCATATCCTTCAAATTTTCTCAAGTATCCCTTTAGGGAAATGAGATAGAAGAAGCCAATAAACTAGTATAGCCTCTAGAACTACTTTAACTAATATGTCATTTTTCAAGCTTTTGCGATCACAATTTTGATGAATATCAGAGTCTTTTGGATCCATCGCGTTAATTTTATTCAATTTGATGTTTCATACCAATCTAGTGTGGTCCATCATTAGGAAATGAGAAAGAGAGATATAGGGAATTTATGATCTTATAGGAGAGAATAAATAGTAAATACAAGCTCACGAATCCTATTAAAACAAATCCAACTTAAAAACTCTCAAGAAACTTTAACTAATGTTAGTTGACTTCCCCTTGATAACCATTGTTGGCACTAGAAATGAATTCGCCTTTCAATTTTACTCACTAACCACTTCCAGTCTCTTTTTCCATACTCTAAGGGTTTTATAATTACACCAAGGTATTTCAATCCATCCTAAAGTTCTTTCCTTTGGAACTAAAATAATTGTAGAATCCTTTATGCCTCTTCCTCTCTAACCATATTAAAACCGATCGAGGTTTTGTGAAGGTTGATCTCCATGCTTGTAACCTGACTGTAAAGGCCAAGAATACCTTGAATGACCAGGATTCCTCTCTCAAAGATCCATGGACAAATATCAAAACATCATCCATGAACAGAAAATATGTGACATATTCAATCCTTCCAACTTGGACCCACCTCTGTTGATTCTCTCTTTTAGCTTTCATAATCACCCTAATTAAACCTTCAACAACTAGGAGAAATAAATAGGAGTAAGAGGAAATCCTTGTTGAAGGCCCCTCAAATGATTGAAAAAACTGGATGCCGAACCATTTATTAAAACACAAAAGTAATTGAGCCAACACAAGCCATAATTGAAATTATGGCCTGTAGATTGAGTCCCACATGAACTAGGAGCAGCCTTAAATACATCTAGCAGGTTTAGTCATATGCTTTGGAGAGATCAACTTTCATTACCAATGCAACCTTCCTCTTATGTTTTGTGGAGTGGAGTGTATCGTAGGCAGAACCAACTGCTTCATGGATATATCTGCTTTCAATAAATCCAAATGATTTTTCTAATATTACCTTGGATAAAAAATTATTTAGGTGGACAACAATGATTTTGGCTAAAATCTTATCAATACAATTGTAGAGGGATATCAACCATAAATCACCAAAGGTCTAAGCTTTATTGACCTTAGGGATTAATGCAATAAAATTAGTATTACATGAACCTAATATTCTTCGGTTTTGTTGAATCTCCTCGGGCACTTACATTAAATCGTCTCCCAGAAGATCAATAATCCCCAAATAGAACTCAATGATCCAATCATCCACCCCTAGACTTTTTCTTTATTCAAAAGAGGACAAAAAAATTCAGTTTTCAATTCTTCTATCTAGATCTCCTTAGATAGCTCGACGTTATCTTTCTCATTGGGCATTATATGTAAATAGGTAAATATTTTGATAACCTTGGCAATATTGACTCCAGTTGGATCCCTATACAATTCTTCAAAATGAGATACACTATCTAGGTTAATGAAGCCTCTAATGGTCTCCTCTTCCTCATTTTTTAAATCCTAGATCGAGTTTTTACATTTTCTGTGATTGGCCATATTATGGAATTTTTTTAATATTTTGTTTTCATCACCAAGGTCGAGCCAGATAGCTCTACTCTTAAGCCACCAATATTCTTCTTACTTGAGGAGTATTTTTTTTTTTCGTTTTTTGATTTGAGTACTTTGAGAAAGCCCATTTCCTTATTTTAGAAAACTCCATCAACATTTTCATGATACAAAGAATGTAATTGCTCTTCAACCTCTTTCATCACCTTGTCCTTGTTCTTGTGCTTTTCTATCACCCATGACATTGTCTTTTCCTTCATTTTTTTTAGGGACGCTACAAATTGTTCTCTTGCTGAAAGATGTACAAAAGGATCAAAGTGAATCCAATGTTCTTTAAAAATTGATTGAAATTCCTCATTTGCAAGCCACCCCAGATTAAATTTGAATGGGTTGGGGGAATTTTTATCTTGGAAGTCAAACTGAAGATAAATGGGGGACTGATCTGATAAGTCTCCAGAGCCAATCTAGGTGCGATACCACTCTAAGACATGAAGTACGTTGTTTGGGATTAAAAAATGATCAAGTCACTTCAAAACCCCAACCTCATCCTTCTGATTATTTCTTCATGTTGGCTTAAGAGAAACATGCTCAACATTGACTAACCAACAAACTTACAACTAATGAAAAAAATAGGCATCCAAAACATGCAGCCCCGTTGTTGTACCCCAGACTTCATATCTATTAATTGTGACGTTTAGATCACCTCCAAAGATAATATTATCTACCGTGAGAAGATTAAGAGAGAAGAACTTATCCAAGAACTCCTACCTTCAAGTGTAAGGCCCATATTAATTTAGCACCATAAAACATTGGATAATTCTTTTGCAATTGAATTTAGCACAGAGCTTTGACATTCTAGAGAAAGAGTTTAACAGGGCGAGTGAAGGAGTCTACCTTGTAATCAAACCCCCCAAGAGACCAAAAGCATATGAAAATTCAAAATTCCAATTAGGTAAAAAAAAATTCAAAAGAGGAATGAGTGTTTCACCCCCCCCCATCATCTCCTATAATAGGAGTGCATCCAGTGTGTTCCTTTCCACTAATATACCTAGGGCCATTATCTTAGGAAGACTACCCAAACCTCTGATATTAAATGAGAAAATAATCATTTCAAACCCACATGGGCTTGCATTTTTCTCTAAGAACCCAAGGAAGAAGCGTATGCTTACCATGTTCAAACTCTATTAGTGTTGTTTCTTGTGCGTGATGAATGGAATATTTCCTCCCTGCCGACCTTACTCCTTGTTCCTTAGTCTTGTCTAAACCTAAATTGTTTTCTACCCCCTTCCTCTTACTAGTTAGGGGTCTCAAACCATACCTACCTCCTTCCCTTCTATTAGGAGAAACAGGGACATTTCCCTCTTATCCTGAAAAACCTCCCTAGACTTTGCATCCTTCCTATCGAAAAATGACTTAGAAGTCTAGTCTTCCAAAGAAGTCGAAACAACATGAGGGGTAGGATTATCATAATTTTGTTTCCACTTACCCTTCCTACTACTCCTTACACCCTCTTCCAAAGTGGGCCAAACATCCATTTTATTACAAACCGAAAACAAATCTAGTCGGTTTGACGCTAAGAGGCTCTATCTTAGATAATCCATTGTTTTTCTTCCACCTTTTCATTATTCGAGCTAGTTAGGACCATTGAAGAAATGAGGATTAAATCTTCCTCGTTAAGTACATTCATCCCTTCCAAAGATTGTGAGGTAGTCAAATTATATATTTTTTCTCGTTGCTTTAAAATCATTTTTAGGGGATATGCGAAGTCTTTCTCAACCCGTATTTGATTCAAAGACTTCCCACTATTCATGGTCCAAGCCCAAACCATTTCTTCACATATTTCCATCTAGAATATGTGAAATTAAGCACAACGGATCTAATGAACAAGTAAATCAATTACAATAGATGAAACTCAGAAAATATGGTGTAAATGTGCAAAAGGCTTTCAATAGTGCTCTATTGAACTCAGAATGATAGAATACAATACAATACAGTAACAATGACTGAGCAATTCGAATTAAACAAGGAGGTCATTTGAATATACTGCATGGAATAGCTTGGCTCCAACTAGGAGTCCTCATCATCAAATCAGTGGAGTCATCAATGCACAAGTAACGGTCAACCAGGTGTCAAACTGAGTCTAACTGAGTGTGGTAGGTGTAACTACCACATGTAGGCACTAACTGAATGAAGGAGGCTCAGTGGAGGGCGCATGGGAGGCTAACTGGAGTCAGAATAGGAAATATAGACTCACTGGGGGTCCAACGGAGTGATACAATTAGTTAGGAGTCAATCTAGCCTTAAATCAAGGAAAGACAACCAACTAACAGAAGTGAACTGAGTGGTAGGTGAAGAAGTGTGCCCTTCTCAAGTGGTAGGTGAGAAGTGGGAACCTTACTGACTAGGAGGGATAAAACTACAAGGAAAGAAGCTCCCGGCTGCTGGAAAACTGGGGACAAGGTGCTGGAGGCATCAGACTGGTGACTGGGATGCATACAAATAGTTGGGATGCATGCATGCAGAAATGCATGCAAAGTACAAAACTGAATGATGAGATATCCTAACACCCCCCCTCAAGCTATACTATGATGTAAAAAATAATAAATGAATAGGGCACTTGTTACTGAGACCAAAGGTCACCTCGATACAATAATCCAAAAAATGCTAGAAATAAATCTAAGTGAGGAAAGCGGGAAAACCCAATGGGAAGAAAGCCCCCCCTCAAGATGAACATAGTAGGATCTAATCTGTCTCCACCATGATGGAACTCACCCCCAACAGTGAACGAAGGTAAGAGAACTTCTTCTCAGTGAAGCTCTTGGTGAAGATGTCTGCAATTTGCTTGTCGGTAGGGAAATATTGCCAAACAATGGTTCTGTCATGCACAAGCTCTCGAATGTAGTGCATGTGGATCTCGATGTGCTTGGTCCTCTGTCTCTAAACTAGATCCGTCGAGATCTTGATAGCACTTTGATTGCCACAAAAAATGACAGTCGAAGTAGTACTACCAATATCAAACTCTGACAAAATACCCTGCAACCAAACTGCCTGAATGCAAGCATTGACTGCTCCTCCATACTCTGCCTCTGCTGAAGATAATGCAATGGCTTCCTGCTTTTTGCTTGACCAGCAAATAGGCCCATTTCCAATCATGAAAACATAACCGGAAGTGGACTTCCGATCAATACTATCACCCGCCCAATCTGAATCTGTATACCCAATCAAATCTAGCTTAGAATCTGCAGCATAGTGTATGCCAAAGTGTCGATTACCCTGCACATAGTGTAAGATCCTCTTGGATGCCCTCCAATGGAGATCATGGGGTTTTTGCATATATCTTGATACAACACTCACGGCATAATATACATCAGGCCTTGAGTGTGTCAAGTATAGTAGAGAATCGATCAACTGTCGATACAATGTAGAATCTGCAAGCGGTGTAGAATCTCCCTCCTCAAGACTGATTCCTGAGAGGAATGGGAAAGGGGCTGCCTTACAATATGACATGTTGAAGTGGTTTAACGGGTCTGAAATTTATTTTTGCTGAGATATGGTGATCCCATCAAAATTTTGTGCAATCTCAAGCCCCAAAAATTGTTTTAGCGAGCCCAAATCGCTCATGTCAAAAGCTAGATTCAAAGCGGTTTTTAACTTGTCTATTGAACTGAGAGTGCTACCAGTTATCAAAATATTATCAACATAAAGAACTATAATCAGAAAATTACCTTCAGTTTGATGTAGGTACACATTTGGATCTGATTTGCACCTTCCGAAGTTTTGGGAGAGAAGGAAGGAGTCCATCTTAGCATACCAACCTCTTGGGGCATGTTTTAAGCCATACAATGACTTCTTCAATCTGCATACTAACTTTGGATCTGATATATATCCTTCTAGATTCTTCATATATATTTCTTCTTTTAGATATCCATGGAGAAATGCACTCTTCACATCCATATGGTGCACTTCCCAGTGCTTGGATGTGGCAATAGCTAAAACAAGACGAATAGAATCCATCTTTGCAACCGGTGCAAAGATCTCAGTCTAGTCCACTCCTTGGACTTGGAAGAAACCTTTTGCAACAAACCAAGATTTGTATTTGTAGGTTGAGCCATCAGCAACAACCTTTGTGCGTTAGACCCATTTACATTGGACTAATTTCCTCCCAGGTGGAAGAGAAACTAGCTACCATGTAGCATTCTTTTGAAGAGAACTGTACTCTTCATCCATGGCGGTTTTCCATCTCGGATCTCGGTGGGCATGATAATATGATATAGGATATGAACCTATCATCAAAAATCATTTCTCAGATAGCAAAGGATCAGAGAAAGAAAGAGCCATACCTGCTCTTTGAAATTTTGCTCGAGTCCTCCTTGGATCGGCAGGATTTCCAATGTTTGGACCAGCATAATCGAGTGTATTTTGGGCCCACTTTGGCAAGTGTGGGGGCACAACTGGATCAGCTTCTGAACCTGATATATCATGTTCAACAAGGTCTGATAAAATATCATAAATATCAGAACCAATACTTTCATCATCTTCTTCAAATTCTTCTTTTGGTGGAGGCGGTGAATCAACAGTTTCTTCCTCAACTAGCTCTAGATTTTGAAGCGGTTCTTCAAACTTGACACTTCACTCAATGAATATCTTTTTGGATCTGATATCCATGAGTTTGTATCCCTTTGATTCTTCAGCATATCCCAATAGTATGCATTCAACACTTTGTGGATCCAAAGATCTTCTCTTTTTAGACAGAATTCTATCCCAAGCAGTTGAGCCAAAAACACGGAAAGTTGACACATCAGGTTTGTGACCTATGTATGCTTCGAAAGGAGTAATATCAGTCAAAGATGAATGTGGAACCCTGTTTTGAATGTATGCAACAACATTCATGGCCTCATCCCAAAGGTTTTCATCCAATCCTTTTGATTCAATCATACAGGTTTCCATCTTTTTTAGTGATCGGTTCTTCCTTTCCGCTACATCATTCATCTGAGGGGTGTAGGGAACTGTGAGCTGGATCTGAATGTCGCTTTCAGCACAAATTTGCAGAAGCTCTGATTTGATATATTCACCTCCATTATCAGATCTAAGAGCTTTGATATTCCTCTTGGTGGCAGTCTCAACAGAAGCCTTAAAAAACTTGAATTTTTCTAGTAATTCCGACTTGTTTTTGAGAAAGAAAACCCATGTAAATATGGAGAAGTCGTCGATGAATGTCAGAACATACCTTGATCCATTCATGGAGGTATTTGGCAGCGGACCACTGATATCAGAATGTATCAGCCCCAAAATGCAAGAAGCTCTACTAGCTTTTCCTCGGTCAAACTTGTGCTCGGGGTGCTTCCCAATGATGCAACCTTTGCATATTCCCTTCGAGGATTTGATCTTTGGAAGGCCATCAACCATGGATTTGTTTTGTAGCAGCTGCAAATATTTGTAAATTAAGGTGTCCAAACCTCTCATGCCATAGCCTACTGACCTCATTGCCATGAGTGAGAAGAGCAATGGGCTTGTGTTGTGGTAGAAAGTGAGAAAACTCATAAGCTTTTGCGGTGTGATTTTCTTTTCCAACCGCAATAAGTTTTCCACTTTGAATATCAGAAATTTCAACTTTGTTAGGGTAGAATACAACTTTCTTTGGTGTACCAATGTGAGTTGTCTGATAAACGGAAAGAAGATTCAAAGATAAGGAGGGTACATAGAGAACATTGTGAAAACTGCCATGCTCTAAATGAATGGTACCTTTTCCCTTTGATGAAATCTGTGAGTCATCTCCCATGTGGATGGGAATGGTGTTGGATGGATAATAATCTGATAAAGAATCATTATTTACAGCCATGTGGTTCGAAGCTCCAGAATCAATGAGAAGAGTGGAGGAATTTGAAACTGTTGCCATGAGTGCATGACCTCTTTCATGATGATCATTTATGATTGCACCGTCAGGAAGGGTTATGTTGTTTTTCTCCAAGAGAAGGGCCATTTGATCTATTGTCTTCTTCATGCATGAGCTTTCAGGATGAAATCCCCTACTGCAATAAGAACATTTTGACTTCTCTTTGCCCTCTTTGCCTTTTTGCTTGTTTCTAGAACCGAATGGCTCATCCGACTGCTTGGATTTTTCTCTTTGCTTTGAAGGATCAAAATTTGGCTTCTCTTTGTTTTGCTTCCCTTTTCCATTCAAAGCTTTGGATCCTCCAGCAAAAAGGGATTGATCTTTGGAGCTTATGGATCCCATTTGAACAAGTTTATCATGCTCTTTTGTGAGAGATTCAATGAATGCATTGAGAGAAGGCATCTTCCAATTAGGAATTGCAAGCTTTCCCGTGTTGAAAGAAGAAACAAAAACCAGATAATGTTTTCCAAGTTTTGCAAGGATAGAAAGAATCAATTGTTCATCTTTCTTATCCACTCCACATTGCTTCAATAACATCACCAAGTGTTTGAACTGAGTGAAAAAGTCATTAATGGTATCAAAATTCTCAGGATTGAGGGAAATCAACTTGTTTTCTAGCTGATAGCTTCTCATGTCATTCTGCTTGCCAAAGAGAGTAGCAAGTTGATCCCACACTTCTTTTGGAGATGTCAATCCATCGAGATGGAAAAGAAGATCATCTGAAATGCTAAGACAAAGAAAACCATAAGCTTCATCAAGCTTATTGAAGTGCTTTCCTTTCTCTAATGGTGATGAAGGTTCGACCTCAAGGCCCATGATGGCTCTGTAAAAGCCTTTAGAGCGCAATTTGATCTCTACTATATCCTTCCATTGATAATAATTGAAGGGAGTAAGAATATTTGATGAGGAAGTGTCCATCTTTGAACAATAGCGAATGGAATTGGAGGAGAAGAACCTGCAAATCACAATGAAAGCAAGAACAATAAGGTCGAACAATCCACCCGTTTTAGAGTTGCATCACACCCGACATAGGAGATCAAGCAAGATTGAAGATCCAATGATTCAAATCCAGGAATTCTGTAGAAAACTCACGGCTTCTGGAGTGGATTGGAGGGAAATTTCAGTCTTGCATGCACATGAGCGAATGCACATGAGATTTTGCATGCCGCTGCTGAAATATTTTGGTGAGCAATTCACTCAATCTTCATGTAGAACACCTGCAGAAAATAAATCTTGTCCCTGCCATGGCTCTGATACCATGTGAAATTAAGCACAACAGATCTAATGAACAAGTAAATCAATTACAATAGATGAAACTCAGAAAATATGGTGTAAACTATGCAAAAGGCTTGCAGCAGTGCCCTATTGAACTCAAAATGATAGAATACAATACAATACAGTAACAATGACTGAGCAATTCGAATTAACCAAGGAGTTCATTCGAATATACTGCATGGAATAGCTTGGCTCCAACTAGGAGTCCTCATCATCAGATCAGTGGAGTCATCAATGCACAAGTAACGGTCAACCAGGTGTCAAACTGAGTCTAATTGAGTGTGGTAGGTGTAACTGGCACATGTAGGCACTAACTGAATGAAGGAGGCTCAGTGGAGGGTGCATGGGAGGCTAACTGGAGTCAAAATAGGAAATCTAGTCTCACTGGGGGTCCAACAGAGTGATACAATCAGTTAGGAGTCAATCTAGCCTTAAATCAAGGAAAGACAACCAACTAACTGAAGTGAACTGAGTGGTAGGAGAAGAAGTGCGCCCTTCTCAAGTGGTAGGTGAGAAGTGGGTGCCTTACTGACTAGGAGGGCTAAAACTGCAAGGAAAGATGCTCCCGGGTGCTAGCAAACTGGGGATAAGGTGCTGGAGGCATCAAACTGGTGTCTGGGATGAATGTAAATAGCTGGGATGCATGCATGCATGCAAAGTACAAAACTGAATGATGAGATATCCTAACAGAATATTCTCTAGTGTTCCACTTGTGCCACATTCTCCTTCAACGAAGAGAGATGATCATCATGAACCCCCAATGGGAATGAATCCAAAGTAGCTTCCATAGGTCTACTAGATTTATCCAATTGTACATGAGGAATTTTGAAATTCACGACTGAGGAGGTGAAATTTTTTCCAATAGGAACACTTCCCATATTTTCATCCTCAAAAACATCCTCGATTTGTTGGTATACCCTTCGTAAGGCTATAGGTGATATAGTCATTTTTTTGCTCAAAAACTTCTTATCAAAGGGAATTTTATAGTCTACCACTAAATGACCTACATCATGGTACCTTAGACACCAAAACATGATATTTTGGTAGTCTAGTAACTGAGTAACTGAGTACCTTTAAGTCTACTCCTTGATACTATCCAATAATCCACTCCTTATGTCTATCTCCACCTGAACACAAACTATGGTGCGCTAGGAATATGAAATGAATGTATCATCCACTTTGATGGTTTGCCCTAGTTTATTCCCTAGGTCAACTAAGAAATATTTTGTCCAAAACTATAGAGGTAGTGCTAGCGCCTTGAACCATATTGGATTTATTTCCAACTTTTCAGTGAAAGGGTTGAAAAGAGGGTGCCAAGGTTTTATTGATAGAAAGGTCGAGCCCCGCAACAAAGTTCTTACAAGTATTGACTCCACATATTGGACTTCCCTAAATTCAAAACCCAACCAACCCCTAGGAAGGAAATGAAACCATGGACCATATCCCACAATAGGTCTCCAATGAAATATGTCTGCTCACAAATATACCTACTAAATTCTTTCCACTTAGATTTGGGATGTGGGTCACCTCCACATCCTCCCCCACCACCAGTTTGATGCTTGAAAGGTTCTTCTTTATAACTCTCTATTTTCCATGCTTCCTTCCATTTGATTCTTCTTGAGAAAACCTATTGGTAGGCCGTAAGATTCCTATGAGATCCTGATACATCCAAACAACTCCCCACAAATCTATAAATTTTGGCTTCCCTCTCTACCATTAATTGTCCACACTTCATTCCATTTGAGTCCTTAACCAAGTTATATGAAGGGAAGAACATCAACCAAAAGATGACCTTGAGAATTCAACTCAAGAATGTGAAGATGCAAATTTTAGAGACCACCCAATCCTACTTCACAAGGGTCTCCCAAATCAAAGAACAACTTGAAGCCATTGTAGATACAATTGAATAATCTGAGGTAGTAATGAATACATTAAATGGTCTCCCAAGGTCTCTTGAATCATTTATTCAAGGAATCTATTCCAAAAGAAAGATAAAAAAAAGTTTAGGAGTTTATGGTAAGAATGCACTCAAGAAGAATCTAGATTGTTAGCAAGAGATGAAAATTTAGGTGAGGATGATAACCAAGAATTAGAAACACATACAAAGAAAGAGAAGAACAATATAGAAGATCACTCCCACAAGAATCCAAAGAAGTTTCAAAAGACTCGTAGGTCCTAGAAAGATTACTCAACAATTAAATGCTACACTTGTCAAAAGATGGGACACATTGCAAGGAACTGCCCCCATGCAAAAGATCAAGTCAAGAAAATAAAGAATAAGAGGTATCATGTTGATGCTGCAGAAGGCGATGAACATGTTCAGAAGAAGGAAAGCCTGAATATTGCTCAAGTGAAGAAGAATATTAAAAGCCAAAGGAGTCTGCGGAAAGAATTTTTAATTCGACAAGTTTCGAACCTGTTAAGTAGGTTCATCCTCAGGAGAACAAGAATCTCACAGGTACTGTCACTCATGGAAGTGATGCTTGGCTCATTGATAGTGGTGCCTCAAAGCACATGACAGGCTTCAAAGACTCTCTCACCCATTTGACTCAGAAAGATTCACCTCATAAGGTGAAGCTTGGAGATGATTATCAATATCCCATAAAAGGGGTAGGGAAGCTTCCTACAAGTTAGACTCCGACAAAACTATACAGATGAAAGATGTTTTGTATGTACTAGGTTTGAAGAAGAATCTGCTTTCCATATCAGCATTAGAAGAGAAAAGATTCATAGTTGATTTTGTTGGTGGCCAAGTTCTTATGTGGCTAAGAGGAAAGACATTGATGATGTAGTTGTAATTGGAGAACAAGATGGAGGCTTGTCCAAATTGAAGGCTCAAGAAGAGCAAGCTATGATACACATTGAACCCATGTGAACTTTGGCATAGAAGATTTGCTCATATCCTCTACAAAGCTTTTCCAATTATAAGCAAGATGGTGACAGGTCTACCATAGATTCAGGAAAACCACGGTGGTGTATGCAAAGGATGTGCTCAAGGAAAGAATGTGAAGAGTCTATTTCCAAGCAACAACAACAAAGCAAAAGAAATCTTAGAAATAGTACAGTCGGATGTATGTAGACCATTGTCATCAAACTCACTAAGCGGGTATGCATATTATGTTTATTTTATTGGTGACTATTATCGTAAAACTTGGATTTAATTTATGAAAACCAAAGATAAAGTGTTTAGCAAGTTCAAAGAATTAAAATCTCTTGTAGAAAACCACATTGAAAATAAGATAAAGACTTTAAGGTCAGATAATGGTGGGGAATACATATCAGAAGACTTCAAAAGGTTATGCAGAGAATCTGGGATTAAGAGGGAGATGAGCACTCCCTATAATCCTCAACAAAATGGTGTAGCAGAAAGAAAGAATCGAACGATAATGGAAGCAATGAAGGCTATGATCCATGACCAGGATCTACCGAATCACTTATGTGACGAAGCAGCTAGAACTGCACTTTATATGCAGGATAGAACACCTCACCGTGTACTTGGGAACAAGACACCAAAATAAATGTTTACAAGAGAGAAACTGGAGGTCAGCCACCTAAGGATATTTGGATGCCCAGTATTTGTACATGTTCCAAAGGACAAGAGAATGAAGTTAGATCCTTCAGAAAAGAAGGGAATATTTGTTGGATACAGTGAGACATAGAAGCCGAAATATAGAGAGGCTACATTCTAGGTTACCAGGAGATTGAGACAAGCAGAGATGTCACCTTCGATGAGGACTCAGCCTTCAACAGATCAAGGTAGATTCATTCTAAAGAAGTTCATGAGGAGCCTAAAGCTCCTAGAGTTACCGTCACAAGTGCAGAAGAAAATATGGTACCAGAAGAACAGACTCCAGAAGATCATGATATTGCAGAACCATAGAGACAAGCAGATGCACCCTGAGAGGTGAATTCACACAAGAGAAGAACAACTTGGGCACAAGAGATTATTCAAGATGCAGATAAGTATGGTGCTCCAGATGGGACTTTCAGATAAAGTAAGAGACCTTGACCATATTCCAGTTATGTGGATTTACTATGTGATATCATTGATGCAGAGCCTTCCAGTTATGAAGAAGTAGTCGAGAAGAAACTATGGAAGGAAGCCATGATTGAAGAGTACTAGCCGATCATGAAGAATGACGTTTGGGATGTGGTTTAGAGACCAGAAGGGAAGTCAGTAGTGTCTTCTAAATGGATCTACGAAATAAAGCATGCAACATACGACAGTGTCAAGAAATACAAGGCAATATTTGTGGCTTGTGGCTTCACCTAGAAACAAGGAATTGACTATGAAAAGAGCAATGGGCTTGTGTTGTGGTAGAAAGTGAGAAAACTCATAAGCTTTTGCGGTGTGATTTTCTTTTCCAACCGCAATAAGTTTTCCACTTTGAATATCAGAAATTTCAACTTTGTTAGGGTAGAATACAACTTTCTTTGGTGTACCAATGTGAGTTGTCTGATAAATGGAAAGAAGATTCAAAGATAAGGAGGGTACATAGAGAACATTGTGAAAACTGCCATGCTCTAAATGAATGGTACCTTTTCCCTTTGATGAAATCTGTGAGTCATCTCCCATGTGGATGGGAATGGTGTTGGATGGATAATAATCTGATAAAGAATCATTATTTACAGCCATGTGGTTCGAAGCTCCAGAATCAATGAGAAGAGTGGAGGAATTTGAAATTGTTGCCATGAGTGCATGACCTCTTTCATGATGATCATTTATGATTGCACCGTCAGGAAGGGTTATGTTGTTTTTCTCCAAGAGAAGGGCCATTTGATCTATTGTCTTCTTCATGCATGAGCTTTCAGGATGAAATCCCCTACTGCAATAAGAACATTTTGACTTCTCTTTTCCCTCTTTGCCTTTTTGCTTGTTTCTAGAACCGGATGGCTCATCCGACTGCTTGGATTTTTCTCTTTGCTTTGAAGGATCAAAATTTGGCTTCTCTTTGTTTTGCTTCCCTTTTCCATTCAAAGCTTTGGATCCTCCAGCAAAAAGGGATTGATCTTTGGAGCTTATGGATCCCATTTGAACAAGTTTATCATGCTCTTTTGTGAGAGATTCAATGAATGCATTGAGAGAAGGCATCTTCCAATTAGGAATTGCAAGCTTTCCCGTGTTGAAAGAAGAAACAAAAACCAGATAAATTTTTCCAAGTTTTGCAAGGATAGAAAGAATCAATTGTTCATCTTTCTTATCCACTCCACATTGCTTCAATAACATCACCAAGTGTTTGAACTGAGTGAAAAAGTCATTAATGGTATCAAAATTCTCAGGATTGAGGGAAATCAACTTGTTTTCTAGCTGATAGCTTCTCATGTCATTCTGCTTGCCAAAGAGAGTAGCAAGTTGATCCCACACTTCTTTTGGAGATGTCAATCCATCGAGATGGAAAAGAAGATCATCTGAAATGCTAAGACAAAGAAAACCATAAGCTTCATCAAGCTTATTGAAGTGCTTTCCTTTCTCTAATGGTGATGAAGGTTCGACCTCAAGGCCCATGATGGCTCTGTAAAAGCCTTTAGAGCGCAATTTGATCTCTACTATATCCTTCCATTGATAATAATTGAAGGGAGTAAGAATATTTGATGAGGAAGTGTCCATCTTTGAACAATAGCGAATGGAATTGGAGGAGAAGAACCTGCAAATCACAATGAAAGCAAGAACAATAAGGTCGAACAATCCACCCGTTTTAGAGTTGCATCACACCCGACATAGGAGATCAAGCAAGATTGAAGATCCAATGATTCAAATCCAGGAATTCTGTAGAAAACTCACGGCTTCTGGAGTGGATTGGAGGGAAATTTCAGTCTTGCATGCACATGAGCGAATGCACATGAGATTTTGCATGCCGCTGCTGAAATATTTTGGTGAGCAATTCACTCAATCTTCATGTAGAACACCTGCAGAAAATAAATCTTGTCCCTGCCATGGCTCTGATACCATGTGAAATTAAGCACAACAGATCTAATGAACAAGTAAATCAATTACAATAGATGAAACTCAGAAAATATGGTGTAAACTATGCAAAAGGCTTGCAGCAGTGCCCTATTGAACTCAAAATGATAGAATACAATACAATACAGTAACAATGACTGAGCAATTCGAATTAACCAAGGAGTTCATTCGAATATACTGCATGGAATAGCTTGGCTCCAACTAGGAGTCCTCATCATCAGATCAGTGGAGTCATCAATGCACAAGTAACGGTCAACCAGGTGTCAAACTGAGTCTAATTGAGTGTGGTAGGTGTAACTGGCACATGTAGGCACTAACTGAATGAAGGAGGCTCAGTGGAGGGTGCATGGGAGGCTAACTGGAGTCAAAATAGGAAATCTAGTCTCACTGGGGGTCCAACAGAGTGATACAATCAGTTAGGAGTCAATCTAGCCTTAAATCAAGGAAAGACAACCAACTAACTGAAGTGAACTGAGTGGTAGGAGAAGAAGTGCGCCCTTCTCAAGTGGTAGGTGAGAAGTGGGTGCCTTACTGACTAGGAGGGCTAAAACTGCAAGGAAAGATGCTCCCGGGTGCTAGCAAACTGGGGATAAGGTGCTGGAGGCATCAAACTGGTGTCTGGGATGAATGTAAATAGCTGGGATGCATGCATGCATGCAAAGTACAAAACTGAATGATGAGATATCCTAACAGAATATTCTCTAGTGTTCCACTTGTGCCACATTCTCCTTCAACGAAGAGAGATGATCATCATGAACCCCCAATGGGAATGAATCCAAAGTAGCTTCCATAGGTCTACTAGATTTATCCAATTGTACATGAGGAATTTTGAAATTCACGACTGAGGAGGTGAAATTTTTTCCAATAGGAACACTTCCCATATTTTCATCCTCAAAAACATCCTCGATTTGTTGGTATACCCTTCGTAAGGCTATAGGTGATATAGTCATTTTTTTGCTCAAAAACTTCTTATCAAAGGGAATTTTATAGTCTACCACTAAATGACCTACATCATGGTACCTTAGACACCAAAACATGATATTTTGGTAGTCTAGTAACTGAGTAACTGAGTACCTTTAAGTCTACTCCTTGATACTATCCAATAATCCACTCCTTATGTCTATCTCCACCTGAACACAAACTATGGTGCGCTAGGAATATGAAATGAATGTATCATCCACTTTGATGGTTTGCCCTAGTTTATTCCCTAGGTCAACTAAGAAATATTTTGTCCAAAACTATAGAGGTAGTGCTAGCGCCTTGAACCATATTGGATTTATTTCCAACTTTTCAGTGAAAGGGTTGAAAAGAGGGTGCCAAGGTTTTATTGATAGAAAGGTCGAGCCCCGCAACAAAGTTCTTACAAGTATTGACTCCACATATTGGACTTCCCTAAATTCAAAACCCAACCAACCCCTAGGAAGGAAATGAAACCATGGACCATATCCCACAATAGGTCTCCAATGAAATATGTCTGCTCACAAATATACCTACTAAATTCTTTCCACTTAGATTTGGGATGTGGGTCACCTCCACATCCTCCCCCACCACCAGTTTGATGCTTGAAAGGTTCTTCTTTATAACTCTCTATTTTCCATGCTTCCTTCCATTTGATTCTTCTTGAGAAAACCTATTGGTAGGCCGTAAGATTCCTATGAGATCCTGATACATCCAAACAACTCCCCACAAATCTATAAATTTTGGCTTCCCTCTCTACCATTAATTGTCCACACTTCATTCCATTTGAGTCCTTACCACCCAAATTAACATTAAGTAATACCTCCTTTGTTGTATTATATTAGGGATATGACTCAGGGACCGAGACAAAAGGAGGGTTAGGGTTTGCATTAAGGGGTTCATCACTTAGAAACATACCTTTGATAGGACATGAATTGGGGACCGTAAACATGCCTTGATGTGAGTAAGCCACCACCTGATTTTTGACAATAGGAGGCGACTTATCAGTGCGGAGATAAGATGTGACAGGAAGACCCACTTTGTCACCTATTACCAAAGTGTCAAATAGGTCTACAAGATTTTTGGGGTCTAAAAAATGACTAGGAATACATGAACCCTAAACCCTCCTTACTCTCTCGAAGTGAAGTTTGTAGCAAAAATATCCCCCCCTACAAAGTTTCATCCAAGTAATTGATAAACTCCTCATCATCATCTTTAGGAATTAGAATTTCACCCCCTTTTTCCTTCACTTGAGCCTCCATCAATATCCCCCCCCCCCCCAACAAAGTTTCATCCAAGTAATCAATCAACTCCTCATCACCGTCTTTAGGAATTAGAGTTTCACACCCTTTTCCCTTCACCCGAGCCTCCATCCTCGAATTATATATATATATATATATATATATATATATATATATATATCACCTTTTCGGTAATGGATGTAGTTCTGTGGATATTATATCTCAATTCTTTTTCCATATTTATATATCGATGATAATTTGAAGAATATTAATCTAATTCTCATGATTTTACCATATTTAAATGTTGAAGATTATGTTACTTCGGAATATATTCGTGGTAGTATTATTGTACTTACTTCGGGATATATTGATATTGTAATTGATCATGTAAAAACCGTAAAAGAATAAATGTAAACCCTACTTGTAAAGTCGACACAGAAGAATCCAAAAGAAATATTAAATAAGTGTTATTTAATATTTCCTAAGTGAAGTCGGCCCAGTCAAGTAGAGAAGTTTGTCCCAATAGAGAAAAAGGTCACCCCATAATCAATATAAATAAGGAGATGCCTAGCTCATTTGAGGACACACTTCAAGCACTCAAGCAAGTATGCTAGAGAGAGATGAGCAAGTTCTCTAGGGGAAGAAGAAGAAGTTGCTCAGTGAAGACATCTTATATTTGAGTTTCTTATCTCTTATATTCTCAGGATCTTTGTGTGAAAGAGATTTAGCTCTTCATTGTATTGGTTTGACATTGTACTTGTTGACATAATCTATATTGAAGAATTTCTGTTGGGTTTTCTTCCCCAAGAGGTTTTCCCACAATAAACTCTTGTGTATGTTGTGCTTGTCTATCTTTCAGTGATCCTATTGCTTATGTTTATTGTGATATAGTGTAAATTTTTTAAAGATCTAACATAACTACTATTCAAGTGCAAATTCTAACATGGTATTAGAGCAATACTGACAGAAGTCATTGTATAGTCGGAACTGGCGAAGGTTGAAAACTAGGGCTTCCTGTTCTGAGCACTTCCATCCACAAATCAGCTTGAAAAGGAGGTCAAATCAATTCGACCTAGGAGGGCACATCTTCTTATGGAGGCAGATTTCATATATGAGAGTTTTCAGTTTTGACCTAATCATCACTGCTCGGGAAAACTAGGGCATCATATTTTTGGCAGTTCTGTCCACATATCCAGAAGAAAAGTATCTTTGCTCAACTCGCCTTAGGGAGGCACCTCTTTTCCTTGGATACAGAAGTTGAAAAATTAGGGTTTCTCTGTCAAACCCTAGCTCAAGAAATTTCAGAAGGACCTTGAAGCTAGCACTTGACTTGAACATTTCGATTGGTAATTTCTATAATATTTGTTTTCATTTGAGGTTCTCATATTATCAAGATTGTCAAGATGTCAAGCAACACCAAGCTTGAAAAAACTGATAACTTCCGAGCATGGAAGTATAGAATGCTTCTCATTCTAGAAGAAAATGATTTAGAGAATTATGTTAAGGAAGAGGTTACAGAGCCAGAGGGAGAGGAAGACAAAGGAAGACATAAGAAGAACATGGTTAGGGCTACAAGGATAATTACTTATTCCATCAAATATCACTTGATCCCTCATGTTTCATCCTTGAAGACTCCCAAGGAAATGTTTGATGCATTAACCAAGTTATATGAAGGGAAGAACATCAACCAAAAGATGACCTTGAGAACTCAACTCAAGAATGTGAAGATGCAAATTTTAGAGACCACCCAATCCTACTTCACAAGGGTCTCCCAAATCAAAGAACAACTTGAAGCCATTGTAGATACAATTGAATAATCTGAGGTAGTAATGAATACATTAAATGGTCTCCCAAGGTCTCTTGAATCATTTATTCAAGGAATCTGTTCCAAAAGAAAGATAAAAAAAAGTTTAGGAGTTTATGGTAAGAATGCACTCAAGAAGAATCTAGATTGTTAGCAAGAGATGAAAATTTAGGTGAGGATGATAACCAAGAATTAGAAACACATACAAAGAAAGAGAAGAACAATATAGAAGATCACTCCCACAAGAATCCAAAGAAGTTTCAAAAGACTCGTAGGTCCTAGAAAGATTACTCAACAATTAAATGCTACACTTGTCAAAAGATGGGACACATTGCAAGGAACTGCCCCCATGCAAAAGATCAAGTCAAGAAAATAAAGAATAAGAGGTATCATGTTGATGCTGCAGAAGGCGATGAACATGTTCAGAAGAAGGAAAGCCTTAATATTGCTCAAGTGAAGAAGAATATGTTTTGATTTTTGCTCTTACAGGTACTGTCACTCATGGAAGTGATGCTTGGCTCATTGATAGTGGTGCCTCAAAGCACATGACAGGCTTCAAAGACTCTCTCACCCATTTGACTCAGAAAGATTCACCTCATAAGGTGAAGCTTGGAGATGATTATCAATATCCCATAAAAGGGGTAGGGAAGCTTCCTACAAGTTAGACTCCGACAAAACTATACAGATGAAAGATGTTTTGTATGTACTAGGTTTGAAGAAGAATCTGCTTTCCATATCAGCATTAGAAGAGAAAAGATTCATAGTTGATTTTGTTGGTGGCCAAGTTCTTATGTGGCTAAGAGGAAAGACATTGATGGTGTAGTTGTAATTGGAGAACAAGATGGAGGCTTGTCCAAATTGAAGGCTCAAGAAGAGCAAGCTATGATACACATTGAACCCATGTGAACTTTGGCATAGAAGATTTGCTCATATCCTCTACAAAGCTTTTCCAATTATAAGCAAGATGGTGACAAGTCTACCATAGATTCAGGAAAACCACGGTGGTGTATGCAAAGGATGTGCTCAAGGAAAGAATGTGAAGAGTCTATTTCCAAGCAACAACAACAAAGCAAAAGAAATCTTAGAAATAGTACAGTCGGATGTATGTAGACCATTGTCATCAAACTCACTAAGCGGGTATGCATATTATGTTTATTTTATTGGTGACTATTATCGTAAAACTTGGATTTAATTTATGAAAACCAAAGATAAAGTGTTTAGCAAGTTCAAAGAATTAAAATCTCTTGTAGAAAACCACATTGAAAATAAGATAAAGACTTTAAGGTCAGATAATGGTGGGGAATACATATCAGAAGACTTCAAAAGGTTATGCAGAGAATCTGGGATTAAGAGGCTCCCTATAATCCTCAACAAAATGGTGTAGCAGAAAGAAAGAATCGAACGATAATGGAAGCAATGAAGGCTATGATCCATGACCAGGATCTACCGAATCACTTATGTGACGAAGCAGCTAGAACTGCACTTTATATGCAGGATAGAACACCTCACCGTGTACTTGGGAACAAGACACCAAAATAAATGTTTACAAGAGAGAAACTGGAGGTCAGCCACCTAAGGATATTTGGATGCCCAGTATTTGTACATGTTCCAAAGGACAAGAGAATGAAGTTAGATCCTTCAGAAAAGAAGGGAATATTTGTTGGATACAGTGAGACATAGAAGCCGAAATATAGAGAGGCTACATTCTAGGTTACCAGGAGATTGAGACAAGCAGAGATGTCACCTTCGATGAGGACTCAGCCTTCAACAAATCAAGGTAGATTCATTCTAAAGAAGTTCATGAGGAGCCTAAAGCTCCTAGAGTTACCGTCACAAGTGCAGAAGAAAATATGGTACCAGAAGAACAGACTCCAGAAGATCATGATATTGCAGAACCATAGAGACAAGCAGATGCACCCTGAGAGGTGAATTCACACAAGAGAAGAACAACTTGGGCACAAGAGATTATTCAAGATGCAGATAAGTATGGTGCTCCAGATGGGACTTTCAGATAAAGTAAGAGACCTTGACCATATTCCAGTTATGTGGATTTACTATGTGATATCATTGATGCAGAGCCTTCCAGTTATGAAGAAGTAGTCGAGAAGAAACTATGGAAGGAAGCCATGATTGAAGAGTACTAGCCGATCATGAAGAATGACGTTTGGGATGTGGTTTAGAGACCAGAAGGGAAGTCAGTAGTGTCTTCTAAATGGATCTACGAAATAAAGCATGCAACATACGACAGTGTCAAGAAATACAAGGCAATATTTGTGGCTTGTGGCTTCACCTAGAAACAAGGAATTGACTATGAAAAGAGCAATGGGCTTGTGTTGTGGTAGAAAGTGAGAAAACTCATAAGCTTTTGCGGTGTGATTTTCTTTTCCAACCGCAATAAGTTTTCCACTTTGAATATCATAAATTTCAACTTTGTTAGGGTAGAATACAACTTTCTTTGGTGTACCAATGTGAGTTGTCTGATAAACGGAAAGAAGATTCAAAGATAAGGAGGGTACATAGAGAACATTGTGAAAACTGCCATGCTCTAAATGAATGGTACCTTTTCCCTTTGATGAAATCTGTGAGTCATCTCCCATGTGGATGGGAATGGTGTTGGATGGATAATAATCTGATAAAGAATCATTATTTACAGCCATGTGGTTCGAAGCTCCAGAATCAATGAGAAGAGTGGAGGAATTTGAAACTGTTGCCATGAGTGCATGACCTCTTTCATGATGATCATTTATGATTGCACCGTCAGGAAGGGTTATGTTGTTTTTCTCCAAGAGAAGGGCCATTTGATCTATTGTCTTCTTCATGCATGAGCTTTCAGGATGAAATCCCCTACTGCAATAAGAACATTTTGACTTCTCTTTTCCCTCTTTGCCTTTTTGCTTGTTTCTAGAACCGGATGGCTCATCCGACTGCTTGGATTTTTCTCTTTGCTTTGAAGGATCAAAATTTGGCTTCTCTTTGTTTTGCTTCCCTTTTCCATTCAAAGCTTTGGATCCTCCAGCAAAAAGGGATTGATCTTTGGAGCTTATGGATCCCATTTGAACAAGTTTATCATGCTCTTTTGTGAGAGATTCAATGAATGCATTGAGAGAAGGCATCTTCCAATTAGGAATTGCAAGCTTTCCCGTGTTGAAAGAAGAAACAAAAACCAGATAATCTTTTCCAAGTTTTGCAAGGATAGAAAGAATCAATTGTTCATCTTTCTTATCCACTCCACATTGCTTCAATAACATCACCAAGTGTTTGAACTGAGTGAAAAAGTCATTAATGGTATCAAAATTCTCAGGATTGAGGGAAATCAACTTGTTTTCTAGCTGATAGCTTCTCATGTCATTCTGCTTGCCAAAGAGAGTAGCAAGTTGATCCCACACTTCTTTTGGAGATGTCAATCCATCGAGATGGAAAAGAAGATCATCTGAAATGCTAAGACAAAGAAAACCATAAGCTTCATCAAGCTTATTGAAGTGCTTTCCTTTCTCTAATGGTGATGAAGGTTCGACCTCAAGGCCCATGATGGCTCTGTAAAAGCCTTTAGAGCGCAATTTGATCTCTACTATATCCTTCCATTGATAATAATTGAAGGGAGTAAGAATATTTGATGAGGAAGTGTCCATCTTTGAACAATAGCGAATGGAATTGGAGGAGAAGAACCTGCAAATCACAATGAAAGCAAGAACAATAAGGTCGAACAATCCACCCGTTTTAGAGTTGCATCACACCCGACATAGGAGATCAAGCAAGATTGAAGATCCAATGATTCAAATCCAGGAATTCTGTAGAAAACTCACGGCTTCTGGAGTGGATTGGAGGGAAATTTCAGTCTTGCATGCACATGAGCGAATGCACATGAGATTTTGCATGCCGCTGCTGAAATATTTTGGTGAGCAATTCACTCAATCTTCATGTAGAACACCTGCAGAAAATAAATCTTGTCCCTGCCATGGCTCTGATACCATGTGAAATTAAGCACAACAGATCTAATGAACAAGTAAATCAATTACAATAGATGAAACTCAGAAAATATGGTGTAAACTATGCAAAAGGCTTGCAGCAGTGCCCTATTGAACTCAAAATGATAGAATACAATACAATACAGTAACAATGACTGAGCAATTCGAATTAACCAAGGAGTTCATTCGAATATACTGCATGGAATAGCTTGGCTCCAACTAGGAGTCCTCATCATCAGATCAGTGGAGTCATCAATGCACAAGTAACGGTCAACCAGGTGTCAAACTGAGTCTAATTGAGTGTGGTAGGTGTAACTGGCACATGTAGGCACTAACTGAATGAAGGAGGCTCAGTGGAGGGTGCATGGGAGGCTAACTGGAGTCAAAATAGGAAATCTAGTCTCACTGGGGGTCCAACAGAGTGATACAATCAGTTAGGAGTCAATCTAGCCTTAAATCAAGGAAAGACAACCAACTAACTGAAGTGAACTGAGTGGTAGGAGAAGAAGTGCGCCCTTCTCAAGTGGTAGGTGAGAAGTGGGTGCCTTACTGACTAGGAGGGCTAAAACTGCAAGGAAAGATGCTCCCGGGTGCTAGCAAACTGGGGATAAGGTGCTGGAGGCATCAAACTGGTGTCTGGGATGAATGTAAATAGCTGGGATGCATGCATGCATGCAAAGTACAAAACTGAATGATGAGATATCCTAACAGAATATTCTCTAGTGTTCCACTTGTGCCACATTCTCCTTCAACGAAGAGAGATGATCATCATGAACCCCCAATGGGAATGAATCCAAAGTAGCTTCCATAGGTCTACTAGATTTATCCAATTGTACATGAGGAATTTTGAAATTCACGACTGAGGAGGTGAAATTTTTTCCAATAGGAACACTTCCCATATTTTCATCCTCAAAAACATCCTCGATTTGTTGGTATACCCTTCGTAAGGCTATAGGTGATATAGTCATTTTTTTGCTCAAAAACTTCTTATCAAAGGGAATTTTATAGTCTACCACTAAATGACCTACATCATGGTACCTTAGACACCAAAACATGATATTTTGGTAGTCTAGTAACTGAGTAACTGAGTACCTTTAAGTCTACTCCTCGATACTATCCAATAATCCACTCCTTATGTCTATCTCCACCTGAACACAAACTATGGTGCGCTAGGAATATGAAATGAATGTATCATCCACTTTGATGGTTTGCCCTAGTTTATTCCCTAGGTCAACTAAGAAATATTTTGTCCAAAACTATAGAGGTAGTGCTAGCGCCTTGAACCATATTGGATTTATTTCCAACTTTTCAGTGAAAGGGTTGAAAAGAGGGTGCCAAGGTTTTATTGATAGAAAGGTCGAGCCCCGCAACAAAGTTCTTACAAGTATTGACTCCACATATTGGACTTCCCTAAATTCAAAACCCAACCAACCCCTAGGAAGGAAATGAAACCATGGACCATATCCCACAATAGGTCTCCAATGAAATATGTCTGCTCACAAATATACCTACTAAATTCTTTCCACTTAGATTTGGGATGTGGGTCACCTCCACATCCTCCCCCACCACCAGTTTGATGCTTGAAAGGTTCTTCTTTATAACTCTCTATTTTCCATGCTTCCTTCCATTTGATTCTTCTTGAGAAAACCTATTGGTAGGCCGTAAGATTCCTATGAGATCCTGATACATCCAAACAACTCCCCACAAATCTATAAATTTTGGCTTCCCTCTCTACCATTAATTGTCCACACTTCATTCCATTTGAGTCCTTACCACCCAAATTAACATTAAGTAATACCTCCTTTGTTGTATTATATTAGGGATATGACTCAGGGACCGAGACAAAAGGAGGGTTAGGGTTTTCATTAAGGGGTTCATCACTTAGAAACATACCTTTGATAGGACATGAATTGGGGACCGTAAACATGCCTTGATGTGAGTAAGCCACCACCTGATTTTTGACAATAGGAGGCGACTTATCAGTGCGGAGATAAGATGTGACAGGAAGACCCACTTTGTCACCTATTACCAAAGTGTCAAATAGGTCTACAAGATTTTTGGGGTCTAAAAAATGACTAGGAATACATGAACCCTAAACCCTCCTTACTCTCTCGAAGTGAAGTTTGTAGCAAAAATATCCCCCCCTACAAAGTTTCATCCAAGTAATTGATAAAATCCTCATCATCGTCTTTAGGAATTAGAATTTCACCCCCTTTTTCCTTCACTTGAGCCTCCATCAATATCCCCCCCCCCCCCAACAAAGTTTCATCCAAGTAATCAATCAACTCCTCATCACCGTCTTTAGGAATTAGAGTTTCACACCCTTTTCCCTTCACCCGAGCCTCCATCCTCGAATTATATATATATATATATATATATATATATATATATATATATATATATATATATATATATATATATCACCTTTTCGGTAATGGATGTAGTTCTGTGGATATTATATCTCAATTCTTTTTCCATATTTATATATCGATGATAATTTGAAGAATATTAATCTAATTCTCATGATTTTACCATATTTAAATGTTGAAGATTATGTTACTTCGGAATATATTCGTGGTAGTATTATTGTACTTACTTCGGGATATATTGATATTGTAATTGATCATGTAAAAACCGTAAAAGAATAAATGTAAACCCTACTTGTAAAGTCGACACAGAAGAATCCAAAAGAAATATTAAATAAGTGTTATTTAATATTTCCTAAGTGAAGTCGGCCCAGTCAAGTAGAGAAGTTTGTCCCAATAGAGAAAAAGGTCACCCCATAATCAATATAAATAAGGAGATGCCTAGCTCATTTGAGGACACACTTCAAGCACTCAAGCAAGTATGCTAGAGAGAGATGAGCAAGTTCTCTAGGGGAAGAAGAAGAAGTTGCTCAGTGAAGACATCTTATATTTGAGTTTTCTTATCTCTTATATTCTCAGGATCTTTGTGTGAAAGAGCTTTAGCTCTTCATTGTATTGGTTTGACATTGTACTTGTTGACATAATCTATATTGAAGAATTTCTGTTGGGTTTTCTTCCCCGAGAGGTTTTCCCACAATAAACTCTTGTGTATGTTGTGCTTGTCTATCTTTCAGTGATCCTATTGCTTATGTTTATTGTGATATAGTGTAATTTTTTTAAAGATCTAACATAACTACTATTCAAGTGCAAATTCTAACATGGTATTAGAGCAATACTGACAGAAGTCATTGTATAGTCGGAACTGGCGAAGGTTGAAAACTAGGGCTTCCTGTTCTGAGCACTTCCATCCACAAATCAGCTTGAAAAGGAGGTCAAATCAATTCGACCTAGAACGGCACATCTTCTTATGGAGGCAGATTTCATATATGAGAGTTTTCAGTTTTGACCTAATCATCACTGCTCAGGAAAACTAGGGCATCATATTTTTGGCAGTTCTGTCCACATATCCAGAAGAAAAGTATCTTTGCTCAACTCGCCTTAGGGAGGCACCTCTTTTCCTTGGATACAGAAGTTGAAAAATTAGGGTTTCTCTGTCAAACCCTAGCTCAAGAAATTTCAGAAGGACCTTGAAGCTAGCACTTGACTTGAACATTTCGATTGGTAATTTCTATAATATTTGTTTTCATTTGAGGTTCTCATATTATCAAGATTGTCAAGATGTCAAGCAACACCAAGCTTGAAGAAACTGATAACTTCCGAGCATGGAAGTATAGAATGCTTCTCATTCTAGAAGAAAATGATTTAGAGAATTATGTTAAGGAAGAGGTTACAGAGCCAGAGGGAGAGGAAGACAAAGGAAGACATAAGAAGAACATGGTTAGGGCTACAAGGATAATTACTTATTCCATCAAATATCACTTGATCCCTCATGTTTCATCCTTGAAGACTCCCAAGGAAATGTTTGATGCATTAACCAAGTTATATGAAGGGAAGAACATCAACCAAAAGATGACCTTGAGAACTCAACTCAAGAATGTGAAGATGCAAATTTTAGAGACCACCCAATCCTACTTCACAAGGGTCTCCCAAATCAAAGAACAACTTGAAGCCATTGTAGATACAATTGAATAATCTGAGGTAGGAATGAATACATTAAATGGTCTCCCAAGGTCTCTTGAATCATTTATTCAAGGAATCTGTTCCAAAAGAAAGATAAAAAAAAGTTTAGGAGTTTATGGTAAGAATGCACTCAAGAAGAATCTAGATTGTTAGCAAGAGATGAAAATTTAGGTGAGGATGATAACCAAGAATTAGAAACACATACAAAGAAAGAGAAGAACAATATAGAAGATCACTCCCACAAGAATCCAAAGAAGTTTCAAAAGACTCGTAGGTCCTAGAAAGATTACTCAACAATTAAATGCTACACTTGTCAAAAGATGGGACACATTGCAAGGAACTGCCCCCATGCAAAAGATCAAGTCAAGAAAATAAAGAATAAGAGGTATCATGTTGATGCTGCAGAAGGCGATGAACATGTTCAGAAGAAGGAAAGCCTGAATATTGCTCAAGTGAAGAAGAATATGTTTTGATTTTTGCTCTTACAGGTACTGTCACTCATGGAAGTGATGCTTGGCTCATTGATAGTGGTGCCTCAAAGCACATGACAGGCTTCAAAGACTCTCTCACCCATTTGACTCAGAAAGATTCACCTCATAAGGTGAAGCTTGGAGATGATTATCAATATCCCATAAAAGGGGTAGGGAAGCTTCCTACAAGTTAGACTCCGACAAAACTATACAGATGAAAGATGTTTTGTATGTACTAGGTTTGAAGAAGAATCTGCTTTCCATATCAGCATTAGAAGAGAAAAGATTCATAGTTGATTTTGTTGGTGGCCAAGTTCTTATGTGGCTAAGAGGAAAGACATTGATGATGTAGTTGTAATTGGAGAACAAGATGGAGGCTTGTCCAAATTGAAGGCTCAAGAAGAGCAAGCTATGATACACATTGAACCCATGTGAACTTTGGCATAGAAGATTTGCTCATATCCTCTACAAAGCTTTTCCAATTATAAGCAAGATGGTGACAGGTCTACCATAGATTCAGGAAAACCACGGTGGTGTATGCAAAGGATGTGCTCAAGGAAAGAATGTGAAGAGTCTATTTCCAAGCAACAACAACAAAGAAAAATAAATCTTAGAAATAGTACAGTCGGATGTATGTAGACCATTGTCATCAAACTCACTAAGCGGGTATGCATATTATGTTTATTTTATTGGTGACTATTATCGTAAAACTTGGATTTAATTTATGAAAACCAAAGATAAAGTGTTTAGCAAGTTCAAAGAATTAAAATCTCTTGTAGAAAACCACATTGAAAATAAGATAAAGACTTTAAGGTCAGATAATGGTGGGGAATACATATCAAAAGACTTCAAAAGGTTATGCAGAGAATCTGGGATTAAGAGGGAGATGAGCACTCCCTATAATCCTCAACAAAATGGTGTAGCAGAAAGAAAGAATCGAACGATAATGGAAGCAATGAAGGCTATGATCCATGACCAGGATCTACCGAATCACTTATGTGACGAAGCAGCTAGAACTGCACTTTATATGCAGGATAGAACACCTCACCGTGTACTTGAGAACAAGACACCAAAATAAATTTTTACAAGAGAGAAACTAGAGGTCAGCCACCTAAGGATATTTGGATGCCCAGTATTTGTACATGTTCCAAAGGACAAGAGAATGAAGTTAGATCCTTCAGAAAAGAAGGGAATATTTGTTGGATACAGTGAGACATAGAAGCCGAAATATAGAGAGGCTACATTCTAGGTTACCAGGAGATTGAGATAAGCAGAGATGTCACCTTCGATGAGGACTCAGCCTTCAACAGATCAAGGTAGATTCATTCTAAAGAAGTTCATGAGGAGCCTAAAGCTCCTAGAGTTACCGTCACAAGTGCAGAAGAAAATATGGTACCAGAAGAACAGACTCCAGAAGATCATGATATTGCAGAACCATAGAGACAAGCAGATGCACCCTGAGAGGTGAATTCACACAAGAGAAGAACAACTTGGGCACAAGAGATTATTCAAGATGCAGATAAGTATGGTGCTCCAGATGGGACTTTCAGATAAAGTAAGAGACCTTGACCATATTCCAGTTATGTGGATTTACTATGTGATATCATTGATGCAGAGCCTTCCAGTTATGAAGAAGTAGTCGAGAAGAAACTATGGAAGGAAGCCATGATTGAAGAGTACTAGCCGATCATGAAGAATGACGTTTGGGATGTGGTTTAGAGACCAGAAGGGAAGTCAGTAGTGTCTTCTAAATGGATCTACGAAATAAAGCATGCAACATACGACAGTGTCAAGAAATACAAGGCAATATTTGTGGCTTGTGGCTTCACCTAGAAACAAGGAATTGACTATGAAAAGAGCAATGGGCTTGTGTTGTGGTAGAAAGTGAGAAAACTCATAAGCTTTTGCGGTGTGATTTTCTTTTCCAACCGCAATAAGTTTTCCACTTTGAATATCAGAAATTTCAACTTTGTTAGGGTAGAATACAACTTTCTTTGGTGTACCAATGTGAGTTGTCTGATAAACGGAAAGAAGATTCAAAGATAAGGAGGGTACATAGAGAACATTGTGAAAACTGCCATGCTCTAAATGAATGGTACCTTTTCCCTTTGATGAAATCTGTGAGTCATCTCCCATGTGGATGGGAATGGTGTTGGATGGATAATAATCTGATAAAGAATCATTATTTACAGCCATGTGGTTCGAAGCTCCAGAATCAATGAGAAGAGTGGAGGAATTTGAAACTGTTGCCATGAGTGCATGACCTCTTTCATGATGATCATTTATGATTGCACCGTCAGGAAGGGTTATGTTGTTTTTCTCCAAGAGAAGGGCCATTTGATCTATTGTCTTCTTCATGCATGAGCTTTCAGGATGAAATCCCCTACTGCAATAAGAACATTTTGACTTCTCTTTGCCCTCTTTGCCTTTTTGCTTGTTTCTAGAACCGGATGGCTCATCCGACTGCTTGGATTTTTCTCTTTGCTTTGAAGGATCAAAATTTGGCTTCTCTTTGTTTTGCTTCCCTTTTCCATTCAAAGCTTTGGATCCTCCAGCAAAAAGGGATTCATCTTTGGAGCTTATGGATCCCATTTGAACAAGTTTATCATGCTCTTTTGTGAGAGATTCAATGAATGCATTGAGAGAAGGCATCTTCCAATTAGGAATTGCAAGCTTTCCCGTGTTGAAAGAAGAAACAAAAACCAGATAATCTTTTCCAAGTTTTGCAAGGATAGAAAGAATCAATTGTTCATCTTTCTTATCCACTCCACATTGCTTCAATAACATCACCAAGTGTTTGAACTGAGTGAAAAAGTCATTAATGGTATCAAAATTCTCAGGATTGAGGGAAATCAACTTGTTTTCTAGCTGATAGCTTCTCATGTCATTCTGCTTGCCAAAGAGAGTAGCAAGTTGATCCCACACTTCTTTTGGAGATGTCAATCCATCGAGATGGAAAAGAAGATCATCTGAAATGCTAAGACAAAGAAAACCATAAGCTTCATCAAGCTTATTGAAGTGCTTTCCTTTCTCTAATGGTGATGAAGGTTCGACCTCAAGGCCCATGATGGCTCTGTAAAAGCCTTTAGAGCGCAATTTGATCTCTACTATATCCTTCCATTGATAATAATTGAAGGGAGTAAGAATATTTGATGAGGAAGTGTCCATCTTTGAACAATAGCGAATGGAATTGGAGGAGAAGAACCTGCAAATCACAATGAAAGCAAGAACAATAAGGTCGAACAATCCACCCGTTTTAGAGTTGCATCACACCCGACATAGGAGATCAAGCAAGATTGAAGATCCAATGATTCAAATCCAGGAATTCTGTAGAAAACTCACGGCTTCTGGAGTGGATTGGAGGGAAATTTCAGTCTTGCATGCACATGAGCGAATGCACATGAGATTTTGCATGCCGCTGCTGAAATATTTTGGTGAGCAATTCACTCAATCTTCATGTAGAACACCTGCAGAAAATAAATCTTGTCCCTGCCATGGCTCTGATACCATGTGAAATTAAGCACAACAGATCTAATGAACAAGTAAATCAATTACAATAGATGAAACTCAGAAAATATGGTGTAAACTATGCAAAAGGCTTGCAGCAGTGCCCTATTGAACTCAAAATGATAGAATACAATACAATACAGTAACAATGACTGAGCAATTCGAATTAACCAAGGAGTTCATTCGAATATACTGCATGGAATAGCTTGGCTCCAACTAGGAGTCCTCATCATCAGATCAGTGGAGTCATCAATGCACAAGTAACGGTCAACCAGGTGTCAAACTGAGTCTAATTGAGTGTGGTAGGTGTAACTGGCACATGTAGGCACTAACTGAATGAAGGAGGCTCAGTGGAGGGTGCATGGGAGGCTAACTGGAGTCAAAATAGGAAATCTAGTCTCACTGGGGGTCCAACAGAGTGATACAATCAGTTAGGAGTCAATCTAGCCTTAAATCAAGGAAAGACAACCAACTAACTGAAGTGAACTGAGTGGTAGGAGAAGAAGTGCGCCCTTCTCAAGTGGTAGGTGAGAAGTGGGCGCCTTACTGACTAGGAGGGCTAAAACTGCAAGGAAAGATGCTCCCGGGTGCTAGCAAACTGGGGATAAGGTGCTGGAGGCATCAAACTGGTGTCTGGGATGAATGTAAATAGCTGGGATGCATGCATGCATGCAAAGTACAAAACTAAATGATGAGATATCCTAACAGAATATTCTCTAGTGTTCCACTTGTGCCACATTCTCCTTCAACGAAGAGAGATGATCATCATGAACCCCCAATGGGAATGAATCCAAAGTAGCTTCCATAGGTCTACTAGATTTATCCAATTGTACATGAGGAATTTTGAAATTCACGACTGAGGAGGTGAAATTTTTTCCAATAGGAACACTTCCCATATTTTCATCCTCAAAAACATCCTCGATTTGTTGGTATACCCTTCGTAAGGCTATAGGTGATATAGTCATTTTTTTGCTCAAAAACTTCTTATCAAAGGGAATTTTATAGTCTACCACTAAATGACCTACATCATGGTACCTTAGACACCAAAACATGATATTTTGGTAGTCTAGTAACTGAGTAACTGAGTACCTTTAAGTCTACTCCTCGATACTATCCAATAATCCACTCCTTATGTCTATCTCCACCTGAACACAAACTATGGTGCGCTAGGAATATGAAATGAATGTATCATCCACTTTGATGGTTTGCCCTAGTTTATTCCCTAGGTCAACTAAGAAATATTTTGTCCAAAACTATAGAGGTAGTGCTAGCGCCTTGAACCATATTGGATTTATTTCCAACTTTTCAGTGAAAGGGTTGAAAAGAGGGTGCCAAGGTTTTATTGATAGAAAGGTCGAGCCCCGCAACAAAGTTCTTACAAGTATTGACTCCACATATTGGACTTCCCTAAATTCAAAACCAAACCAACCCCTAGGAAGGAAATGAAACCATGGACCATATCCCACAATAGGTCTCCAATGAAATATGTCTGCTCACAAATATACCTACTAAATTCTTTCCACTTAGATTTGGGATGTGGGTCACCTCCACATCCTCCCCCACCACCAGTTTGATGCTTGAAAGGTTCTTCTTTATAACTCTCTATTTTCCATGCTTCCTTCCATTTGATTCTTCTTGAGAAAACCTATTGGTAGGCCGTAAGATTCCTATGAGATCCTGATACATCCAAACAACTCCCCACAAATCTATAAATTTTGGCTTCCCTCTCTACCATTAATTGTCCACACTTCATTCCATTTGAGTCCTTACCACCCAAATTAACATTAAGTAATACCTCCTTTGTTGTATTATATTAGGGATATGACTCAGGGACCGAGACAAAAGGAGGGTTAGGTTTTGCATTAAGGGGTTCATCACTTAGAAACATACCTTTGATAGGACATGAATTGGGGACCGTAAACATGCCTTGATGTGAGTAAGCCACCACCTGATTTTTGACAATAGGAGGCGACTTATCAGTGCGGAGATAAGATGTGACAAGAAGACCCACTTTGTCACCTATTACCAAAGTGTCAAATAGGTCTACAAGATTTTTGGGGTCTAAAAAATGACTAGGAATACATGAACCCTAAACCCTCCTTACTCTCTCGAAGTGAAGTTTGTAGCAAAAATATCCCCCCCTACAAAGTTTCATCCAAGTAATTGATAAACTCCTCATCATCGTCTTTAGGAATTAGAATTTCACCCCCTTTTTCCTTCACTTGAGCCTCCATCAATATCCCCCCCCCCCCCCAACAAAGTTTCATCCAAGTAATCAATCAACTCCTCATCACCGTCTTTAGGAATTAGAGTTTCACACCCTTTTCCCTTCACCCGAGCCTCCATCCTCGAATTATATATATATATATATATATATATATATATCACCTTTTCGGTAATGGATGTAGTTCTGTGGATATTATATCTCAATTCTTTTTCCATATTTATATATCGATGATAATTTGAAGAATATTAATCTAATTCTCATGATTTTACCATATTTAAATGTTGAAGATTATGTTACTTCGGAATATATTCGTGGTAGTATTATTGTACTTACTTCGGGATATATTGATATTGTAATTGATCATGTAAAAACCGTAAAAGAATAAATGTAAACCCTACTTGTAAAGTCGACACAGAAGAATCCAAAAGAAATATTAAATAAGTGTTATTTAATATTTCCTAAGTGAAGTCGGCCCAGTCAAGTAGAGAAGTTTGTCCCAATAGAGAAAAAGGTCACCCCATAATCAATATAAATAAGGAGATGCCTAGCTCATTTGAGGACACACTTCAAGCACTCAAGCAAGTATGCTAGAGAGAGATGAGCAAGTTCTCTAGGGGAAGAAGAAGAAGTTGCTCAGTGAAGACATCTTATATTTGAGTTTTCTTATCTCTTATATTCTCAGGATCTTTGTGTGAAAGAGCTTTAGCTCTTCATTGTATTGGTTTGACATTGTACTTGTTGACATAATCTATATTGAAGAATTTCTGTTGGGTTTTCTTCCCCAAGAGGTTTTCCCACAATAAACTCTTGTGTATGTTGTGCTTGTCTATCTTTCAGTGATCCTATTGCTTATGTTTATTGTGATATAGTGTAAATTTTTTAAAGATCTAACATAACTACTATTCAAGTGCAAATTCTAACATGGTATTAGAGCAATACTGACAGAAGTCATTGTATAGTCGGAACTGGCGAAGGTTGAAAACTAGGGCTTCCTGTTCTGAGCACTTCCATCCACAAATCAGCTTGAAAAGGAGGTCAAATCAATTCGACCTAGGAGGGCACATCTTCTTATGGAGGCAGATTTCATATATGAGAGTTTTCAGTTTTGACCTAATCATCACTGCTCGGGAAAACTAGGGCATCATATTTTTGGCAGTTCTGTCCACATATCCAGAAGAAAAGTATCTTTGCTCAACTCGCCTTAGGGAGGCACCTCTTTTCCTTGGATACAGAAGTTGAAAAATTAGGGTTTCTCTGTCAAACCCTAGCTCAAGAAATTTCAGAAGGACCTTGAAGCTAGCACTTGACTTGAACATTTCGATTGGTAATTTCTATAATATTTGTTTTCATTTGAGGTTCTCATATTATCAAGATTGTCAAGATGTCAAGCAACACCAAGCTTGAAGAAACTGATAACTTCCGAGCATGGAAGTATAGAATGCTTCTCATTCTAGAAGAAAATGATTTAGAGAATTATGTTAAGGAAGAGGTTACAGAGCCAGAGGGAGAGGAAGACAAAGGAAGACATAAGAAGAACATGGTTAGGGCTACAAGGATAATTACTTATTCCATCAAATATCACTTGATCCCTCATGTTTCATCCTTGAAGACTCCCAAGGAAATGTTTTGATGCATTAACCAAGTTATATGAAGGGAAGAACATCAACCAAAAGATGACCTTGAGAACTCAACTCAAGAATGTGAAGATGCAAATTTTAGAGACCACCCAATCCTACTTCACAAGGGGTCTCCCAAATCAAAGAACAACTTGAAGCCATTGTAGATACAATTGAATAATCTGAGGTAGTAATGAATACATTAAATGGTCTCCCAAGGTCTCTTGAATCATTTATTCAAGGAATCTGTTCCAAAAGAAAGATAAAAAAAAGTTTAGGAGTTTATGGTAAGAATGCACTCAAGAAGAATCTAGATTGTTAGCAAGAGATGAAAATTTAGGTGAGGATGATAACCAAGAATTAGAAACACATACAAAGAAAGAGAAGACAATATAGAAGATCACTCCACAAGAATCCAAGAAGTTTCAAAAGACTCGTAGGTCCTAGAAAGATTACTCAACAATTAAATGCTACACTTGTCAAAAGATGGGACACATTGCAAGGAACTGCCCCCATGCAAAAGATCAAGTCAAGAAATAAAGAATAAGAGGTATCATGTTGATGCTGCAGAAGGCGATGAACATGTTCAGAAGAAGGAAAGCCTGAATATTGCTCAAGTGAAGAAGAATATGTTTTGATTTTTGCTCTTACAGGTACTGTCACTCATGGAAGTGATGCTTGGCTCATTGATAGTGGTGCCTCAAAGCACATGACAGGCTTCAAAGACTCTCTCACCCATTTGACTCAGAAAGATTCACCTCATAAGGTGAAGCTTGGAGATGATTATCAATATCCCATAAAAGGGGTAGGGAAGCTTCCTACAAGTTAGACTCCGACAAAACTATACAGATGAAAGATGTTTTGTATGTACTAGGTTTGAAGAAGAATCTGCTTTCCATATCAGCATTAGAAGAGAAAAGATTCATAGTTGATTTTGTTGGTGGCCAAGTTCTTATGTGGCTAAGAGGAAAGACATTGATGATGTAGTTGTAATTGGAGAACAAGATGGAGGCTTGTCCAAATTGAAGGCTCAAGAAGAGCAAGCTATGATACACATTGAACCCATGTGAACTTTGGCATAGAAGATTTGCTCATATCCTCTACAAAGCTTTTCCAATTATAAGCAAGATGGTGACAGGTCTACCATAGATTCAGGAAAACCACGGTGGTGTATGCAAAGGATGTGCTCAAGGAAAGAATGTGAAGAGTCTATTTCCAAGCAACAACAACAAAGCAAAAGAAATCTTAGAAATAGTACGGTCGGATGTATGTAGACCATTGTCATCAAACTCACTAAGCGGGTATGCATATTATGTTTATTTTATTGGTGACTATTATCGTAAAACTTGGATTTAATTTATGAAAACCAAAGATAAAGTGTTTAGCAAGTTCAAAGAATTAAAATCTCTTGTAGAAAACCACATTGAAAATAAGATAAAGACTTTAAGGTCAGATAATGGTGGGGAATACATATCAGAAGACTTCAAAAGGTTATGCATAGAATCTGGGATTAAGAGGGAGATGAGCACTCCCTATAATCCTCAACAAAATGGTGTAGCAGAAAGAAAGAATCGAACGATAATGGAAGCAATGAAGGCTATGATCCATGACCAGGATCTACCGAATCACTTATGTGACGAAGCAGCTAGAACTGCACTTTATATGCAGGATAGAACACCTCACCGTGTACTTGGGAACAAGACACCAAAATAAATGTTTACAAGAGAGAAACTGGAGGTCAGCCACCTAAGGATATTTGGATGCCCAGTATTTGTACATGTTCCAAAGGACAAGAGAATGAAGTTAGATCCTTCAGAAAAGAAGGGAATATTTGTTGGATACAGTGAGACATAGAAGCCGAAATATAGAGAGGCTACATTCTAGGTTACCAGGAGATTGAGACAAGCAGAGATGTCACCTTCGATGAGGACTCAGCCTTCAACAGATCAAGGTAGATTCATTCTAAAGAAGTTCATGAGGAGCCTAAAGCTCCTAGAGTTACCGTCACAAGTGCAGAAGAAAATATGGTACCAGAAGAACAGACTCCAGAAGATCATGATATTGCAGAACCATAGAGACAAGCAGATGCACCCTGAGAGGTGAATTCACACAAGAGAAGAACAACTTGGGCACAAGAGATTATTCAAGATGCAGATAAGTATGGTGCTCCAGATGGGACTTTCAGATAAAGTAAGAGACCTTGACCATATTCCAGTTATGTGGATTTACTATGTGATATCATTGATGCAGAGCCTTCCAGTTATGAAGAAGTAGTCGAGAAGAAACTATGGAAGGAAGCCATGATTGAAGAGTACTAGCCGATCATGAAGAATGACGTTTGGGATGTGGTTTAGAGACCAGAAGGGAAGTCAGTAGTGTCTTCTAAATGGATCTACGAAATAAAGCATGCAACATACGACAGTGTCAAGAAATACAAGGCAATATTTGTGGCTTGTGGCTTCACCTAGAAACAAGGAATTGACTATGAAAAGAGCAATGGGCTTGTGTTGTGGTAGAAAGTGAGAAAACTCATAAGCTTTTGCGGTGTGATTTTCTTTTCCAACCGCAATAAGTTTTCCACTTTGAATATCAGAAATTTCAACTTTGTTAGGGTAGAATACAACTTTCTTTGGTGTACCAATGTGAGTTGTCTGATAAACGGAAAGAAGATTCAAAGATAAGGAGGGTACATAGAGAACATTGTGAAAACTGCCATGCTCTAAATGAATGGTACCTTTTCCCTTTGATGAAATCTGTGAGTCATCTCCCATGTGGATGGGAATGGTGTTGGATGGATAATAATCTGATAAAGAATCATTATTTACAGCCATGTGGTTCGAAGCTCCAGAATCAATGAGAAGAGTGGAGGAATTTGAAACTGTGCCATGAGTTGCATGACCTCTTTCATGATGATCATTTATGATTGCACCGTCAGGAAGGGTTATGTTGTTTTTCTCCAAGAGAAGGGCCATTTGATCTATTGTCTTCTTCATGCATGAGCTTTCAGGATGAAATCCCCTACTGCAATAAGAACATTTTGACTTCTCTTTGCCCTCTTTGCCTTTTTGCTTGTTTCTAGAACCGGATGGCTCATCCGACTGCTTGGATTTTTCTCTTTGCTTTGAAGGATCAAAATTTGGCTTCTCTTTGTTTTGCTTCCCTTTTCCATTCAAAGCTTTGGATCCTCCAGCAAAAAGGGATTGATCTTTGGAGCTTATGGATCCCATTTGAACAAGTTTATCATGCTCTTTTGTGAGAGATTCAATGAATGCATTGAGAGAAGGCATCTTCCAATTAGGAATTGCAATCTTTCCCGTGTTGAAAGAAGAAACAAAAACCAGATAATCTTTTCCAAGTTTTGCAAGGATAGAAAGAATCAATTGTTCATCTTTCTTATCCACTCCACATTGCTTCAATAACATCACCAAGTGTTTGAACTGAGTGAAAAAGTCATTAATGGTATCAAAATTCTCAGGATTGAGGGAAATCAACTTGTTTTCTAGCTGATAGCTTCTCATGTCATTCTGCTTGCCAAAGAGAGTAGCAAGTTGATCCCACACTTCTTTTGGAGATGTCAATCCATCGAGATGGAAAAGAAGATCATCTGAAATGCTAAGACAAAGAAAACCATAAGCTTCATCAAGCTTATTGAAGTGCTTTCCTTTCTCTAATGGTGATGAAGGTTCGACCTCAAGGCCCATGATGGATCTGTAAAAGCCTTTAGAGCGCAATTTGATCTCTACTATATCCTTCCATTGATAATAATTGAAGGGAGTAAGAATATTTGATGAGGAAGTGTCCATCTTTGAACAATAGCGAATGGAATTGGAGGAGAAGAACCTGCAAATCACAATGAAAGTAAGAACAATAAGGTCGAACAATCCACCCGTTTTAGAGTTGCATCACACCCGACATAGGAGATCAAGCAAGATTGAAGATCCAATGATTCAAATCCAGGAATTCTGTAGAAAACTCACGGCTTCTGGAGTGGATTGGAGGGAAATTTCAGTCTTGCATGCACATGAGCGAATGCACATGAGATTTTGCATGCCGCTGCTGAAATATTTTGGTGAGCAATTCACTCAATCTTCATGTAGAACACCTGCAGAAAATAAATCTTGTCCCTGCCATGGCTCTGATACCATGTGAAATTAAGCACAACAGATCTAATGAACAAGTAAATCAATTACAATAGATGAAACTCAGAAAATATGGTGTAAACTATGCAAAAGGCTTGCAGCAGTGCCCTATTGAACTCAAAATGATAGAATACAATACAATACAGTAACAATGACTGAGCAATTCGAATTAACCAAGGAGTTCATTCGAATATACTGCATGGAATAGCTTGGCTCCAACTAGGAGTCCTCATCATCAGATCAGTGGAGTCATCAATGCACAAGTAACGGTCAACCAGGTGTCAAACTGAGTCTAATTGAGTGTGGTAGGTGTAACTGGCACATGTAGGCACTAACTGAATGAAGGAGGCTCAGTGGAGGGTGCATGGGAGGCTAACTGGAGTCAAAATAGGAAATCTAGTCTCACTGGGGGTCCAACAGAGTGATACAATCAGTTAGGAGTCAATCTAGCCTTAAATCAAGGAAAGACAACCAACTAACTGAAGTGAACTGAGTGGTAGGAGAAGAAGTGCGCCCTTCTCAAGTGGTAGGTGAGAAGTGGGCGCCTTACTGACTAGGAGGGCTAAAACTGCAAGGAAAGATGCTCCCGGGTGCTAGCAAACTGGGGATAAGGTGCTGGAGGCATCAAACTGGTGTCTGGGATGAATGTAAATAGCTGGGATGCATGCATGCATGCAAAGTACAAAACTGAATGATGAGATATCCTAACAGAATATTCTCTAGTGTTCCACTTGTGCCACATTCTCCTTCAACGAAGAGAGATGATCATCATGAACCCCCAATGGGAATGAATCCAAAGTAGCTTCCATAGGTCTACTAGATTTATCCAATTGTACATGAGGAATTTTGAAATTCACGACTGAGGAGGTGAAATTTTTTCCAATAGGAACACTTCCCATATTTTCATCCTCAAAAACATCCTCGATTTGTTGGTATACCCTTCGTAAGGCTATAGGTGATATAGTCATTTTTTTGCTCAAAAACTTCTTATCAAAGGGAATTTTATAGTCTACCACTAAATGACCTACATCATGGTACCTTAGACACCAAAACATGATATTTTGGTAGTCTAGTAACTGAGTAACTGAGTACCTTTAAGTCTACTCCTCGATACTATCCAATAATCCACTCCTTATGTCTATCTCCACCTGAACACAAACTATGGTGCGCTAGGAATATGAAATGAATGTATCATCCACTTTGATGGTTTGCCCTAGTTTATTCCCTAGGTCAACTAAGAAATATTTTGTCCAAAACTATAGAGGTAGTGCTAGCGCCTTGAACCATATTGGATTTATTTCCAACTTTTCAGTGAAAGGGTTGAAAAGAGGGTGCCAAGGTTTTATTGATAGAAAGGTCGAGCCCCGCAACAAAGTTCTTACAAGTATTGACTCCACATATTGGACTTCCCTAAATTCAAAACCCAACCAACCCCTAGGAAGGAAATGAAACCATGGACCATATCCCACAATAGGTCTCCAATGAAATATGTCTGCTCACAAATATACCTACTAAATTCTTTCCACTTAGATTTGGGATGTGGGTCACCTCCACATCCTCCCCCACCACCAGTTTGATGCTTGAAAGGTTCTTCTTTATAACTCTCTATTTTCCATGCTTCCTTCCATTTGATTCTTCTTGAGAAAACCTATTGGTAGGCCGTAAGATTCCTATGAGATCCTGATACATCCAAACAACTCCCCACAAATCTATAAATTTTGGCTTCCCTCTCTACCATTAATTGTCCACACTTCATTCCATTTGAGTCCTTACCACCCAAATTAACATTAAGTAATACCTCCTTTGTTGTATTATATTAGGGATATGACTCAGGGACCGAGACAAAAGGAGGGTTAGGTTTTGCATTAAGGGGTTCATCACTTAGAAACATACCTTTGATAGGACATGAATTGGGGACCGTAAACATGCCTTGATGTGAGTAAGCCACCACCTGATTTTTGACAATAGGAGGCGACTTATCAGTGCGGAGATAAGATGTGACAGGAAGACCCACTTTGTCACCTATTACCAAAGTGTCAAATAGGTCTACAAGATTTTTGGGGTCTAAAAAATGACTAGGAATACATGAACCCTAAACCCTCCTTACTCTCTCGAAGTGAAGTTTGTAGCAAAAATATCCCCCCCTACAAAGTTTCATCCAAGTAATTGATAAACTCCTCATCATCGTCTTTAGGAATTAGAATTTCACCCCCTTTTTCCTTCACTTGAGCCTCCATCAATATCCCCCCCCCCCCCAACAAAGTTTCATCCAAGTAATCAATCAACTCCTCATCACCGTCTTTAGGAATTAGAGTTTCACACCCTTTTCCCTTCACCCGAGCCTCCATCCTCGAATTATATATATATATATATATATATATATATATATATATCACCTTTTCGGTAATGGATGTAGTTCTGTGGATATTATATCTCAATTCTTTTTCCATATTTATATATCGATGATAATTTGAAGAATATTAATCTAATTCTCATGATTTTACCATATTTAAATGTTGAAGATTATGTTACTTCGGAATATATTCGTGGTAGTATTATTGTACTTACTTCGGGATATATTGATATTGTAATTGATCATGTAAAAACCGTAAAAGAATAAATGTAAACCCTACTTGTAAAGTCGACACAGAAGAATCCAAAAGAAATATTAAATAAGTGTTATTTAATATTTCCTAAGTGAAGTCGGCCCAGTCAAGTAGAGAAGTTTGTCCCAATAGAGAAAAAGGTCACCCCATAATCAATATAAATAAGGAGATGCCTAGCTCATTTGAGGACACACTTCAAGCACTCAAGCAAGTATGCTAGAGAGAGATGAGCAAGTTCTCTAGGGGAAGAAGAAGAAGTTGCTCAGTGAAGACATCTTATATTTGAGTTTTCTTATCTCTTATATTCTCAGGATCTTTGTGTGAAAGAGCTTTAGCTCTTCATTGTATTGGTTTGACATTGTACTTGTTGACATAATCTATATTGAAGAATTTCTGTTGGGTTTTCTTCCCCGAGAGGTTTTCCCACAATAAACTCTTGTGTATGTTGTGCTTGTCTATCTTTCAGTGATCCTATTGCTTATGTTTATTGTGATATAGTGTAATTTTTTTAAAGATCTAACATAACTACTATTCAAGTGCAAATTCTAACATGGTATTAGAGCAATACTGACAGAAGTCATTGTATAGTCGGAACTGGCGAAGGTTGAAAACTAGGGCTTCCTGTTCTGAGCACTTCCATCCACAAATCAGCTTGAAAAGGAGGTCAAATCAATTCGACCTAGGACGGCACATCTTCTTATGGAGGCAGATTTCATATATGAGAGTTTTCAGTTTTGACCTAATCATCACTGCTCGGGAAAACTAGGGCATCATATTTTTGGCAGTTCTGTCCACATATCCAGAAGAAAAGTATCTTTGCTCAACTCGCCTTAGGGAGGCACCTCTTTTCCTTGGATACAGAAGTTGAAAAATTAGGGTTTCTCTGTCAAACCCTAGCTCAAGAAATTTCAGAAGGACCTTGAAGCTAGCACTTGACTTGAACATTTCGATTGGTAATTTCTATAATATTTGTTTTCATTTGAGGTTCTCATATTATCAAGATTGTCAAGATGTCAAGCAACACCAAGCTTGAAGAAACTGATAACTTCCGAGCATGGAAGTATAGAATGCTTCTCATTCTAGAAGAAAATGATTTAGAGAATTATGTTAAGGAAGAGGTTACAGAGCCAGAGGGAGAGGAAGACAAAGGAAGACATAAGAAGAACATGGTTAGGGCTACAAGGATAATTACTTATTCCATCAAATATCACTTGATCCCTCATGTTTCATCCTTGAAGACTCCCAAGGAAATGTTTGATGCATTAACCAAGTTATATGAAGGGAAGAACATCAACCAAAAGATGACCTTGAGAATTCAACTCAAGAATGTGAAGATGCAAATTTTAGAGACCACCCAATCCTACTTCACAAGGGTCTCCCAAATCAAAGAACAACTTGAAGCCATTGTAGATACAATTGAATAATCTGAGGTAGTAATGAATACATTAAATGGTCTCCCAAGGTCTCTTGAATCATTTATTCAAGGAATCTATTCCAAAAGAAAGATAAAAAAAAGTTTAGGAGTTTATGGTAAGAATGCACTCAAGAAGAATCTAGATTGTTAGCAAGAGATGAAAATTTAGGTGAGGATGATAAGCAAGAATTAGAAACACATACAAAGAAAGAGAAGAACAATATAGAAGATCACTCCCACAAGAATCCAAAGAAGTTTCAAAAGACTCGTAGGTCCTAGAAAGATTACTCAACAATTAAATGCTACACTTGTCAAAAGATGGGACACATTGCAAGGAACTGCCCCCATGCAAAAGATCAAGTCAAGAAAATAAAGAATAAGAGGTATCATGTTGATGCTGCAGAAGGCGATGAACATGTTCAGAAGAAGGAAAGCCTGAATATTGCTCAAGTGAAGAAGAATATTAAAAGCCAAAGGAGTCTGCGGAAAGAATTTTTAATTCGACAAGTTTCGAACCTGTTAAGTAGGTTCATCCTCAGGAGAACAAGAATCTCACAGGTACTGTCACTCATGGAAGTGATGCTTGGCTCATTGATAGTGGTGCCTCAAAGCACATGACAGGCTTCAAAGACTCTCTCACCCATTTGACTCAGAAAGATTCACCTCATAAGGTGAAGCTTGGAGATGATTATCAATATCCCATAAAAGGGGTAGGGAAGCTTCCTACAAGTTAGACTCCGACAAAACTATACAGATGAAAGATGTTTTGTATGTACTAGGTTTGAAGAAGAATCTGCTTTCCATATCAGCATTAGAAGAGAAAAGATTCATAGTTGATTTTGTTGGTGGCCAAGTTCTTATGTGGCTAAGAGGAAAGACATTGATGATGTAGTTGTAATTGGAGAACAAGATGGAGGCTTGTCCAAATTGAAGGCTCAAGAAGAGCAAGCTATGATACACATTGAACCCATGTGAACTTTGGCATAGAAGATTTGCTCATATCCTCTACAAAGCTTTTCCAATTATAAGCAAGATGGTGACAGGTCTACCATAGATTCAGGAAAACCACGGTGGTGTATGCAAAGGATGTGCTCAAGGAAAGAATGTGAAGAGTCTATTTCCAAGCAACAACAACAAAGCAAAAGAAATCTTAGAAATAGTACAGTCGGATGTATGTAGACCATTGTCATCAAACTCACTAAGCGGGTATGCATATTATGTTTATTTTATTGGTGACTATTATCGTAAAACTTGGATTTAATTTATGAAAACCAAAGATAAAGTGTTTAGCAAGTTCAAAGAATTAAAATCTCTTGTAGAAAACCACATTGAAAATAAGATAAAGACTTTAAGGTCAGATAATGGTGGGGAATACATATCAGAAGACTTCAAAAGGTTATGCAGAGAATCTGGGATTAAGAGGGAGATGAGCACTCCCTATAATCCTCAACAAAATGGTGTAGCAGAAAGAAAGAATCGAACGATAATGGAAGCAATGAAGGCTATGATCCATGACCAGGATCTACCGAATCACTTATGTGACGAAGCAGCTAGAACTGCACTTTATATGCAGGATAGAACACCTCACCGTGTACTTGGGAACAAGACACCAAAATAAATGTTTACAAGAGAGAAACTGGAGGTCAGCCACCTAAGGATATTTGGATGCCCAGTATTTGTACATGTTCCAAAGGACAAGAGAATGAAGTTAGATCCTTCAGAAAAGAAGGGAATATTTGTTGGATACAGTGAGACATAGAAGCCGAAATATAGAGAGGCTACATTCTAGGTTACCAGGAGATTGAGACAAGCAGAGATGTCACCTTCGATGAGGACTCAGCCTTCAACAGATCAAGGTAGATTCATTCTAAAGAAGTTCATGAGGAGCCTAAAGCTCCTAGAGTTACCGTCACAAGTGCAGAAGAAAATATGGTACCAGAAGAACAGACTCCAGAAGATCATGATATTGCAGAACCATAGAGACAAGCAGATGCACCCTGAGAGGTGAATTCACACAAGAGAAGAACAACTTGGGCACAAGAGATTATTCAAGATGCAGATAAGTATGGTGCTCCAGATGGGACTTTCAGATAAAGTAAGAGACCTTGACCATATTCCAGTTATGTGGATTTACTATGTGATATCATTGATGCAGAGCCTTCCAGTTATGAAGAAGTAGTCGAGAAGAAACTATGGAAGGAAGCCATGATTGAAGAGTACTAGCCGATCATGAAGAATGACGTTTGGGATGTGGTTTAGAGACCAGAAGGGAAGTCAGTAGTGTCTTCTAAATGGATCTACGAAATAAAGCATGCAACATACGACAGTGTCAAGAAATACAAGGCAATATTTGTGGCTTGTGGCTTCACCTAGAAACAAGGAATTGACTATGAAAAGAGCAATGGGCTTGTGTTGTGGTAGAAAGTGAGAAAACTCATAAGCTTTTGCGGTGTGATTTTCTTTTCCAACCGCAATAAGTTTTCCACTTTGAATATCAGAAATTTCAACTTTGTTAGGGTAGAATACAACTTTCTTTGGTGTACCAATGTGAGTTGTCTGATAAACGGAAAGAAGATTCAAAGATAAGGAGGGTACATAGAGAACATTGTGAAAACTGCCATGCTCTAAATGAATGGTACCTTTTCCCTTTGATGAAATCTGTGAGTCATCTCCCATGTGGATGGGAATGGTGTTGGATGGATAATAATCTGATAAAGAATCATTATTTACAGCCATGTGGTTCGAAGCTCCAGAATCAATGAGAAGAGTGGAGGAATTTGAAACTGTTGCCATGAGTGCATGACCTCTTTCATGATGATCATTTATGATTGCACCGTCAGGAAGGGTTATGTTGTTTTTCTCCAAGAGAAGGGCCATTTGATCTATTGTCTTCTTCATGCATGAGCTTTCAGGATGAAATCCCCTACTGCAATAAGAACATTTTGACTTCTCTTTGCCCTCTTTGCCTTTTTGCTTGTTTCTAGAACCGGATGGCTCATCCGACTGCTTGGATTTTTCTCTTTGCTTTGAAGGATCAAAATTTGGCTTCTCTTTGTTTTGCTTCCCTTTTCCATTCAAAGCTTTGGATCCTCCAGCAAAAAGGGATTCATCTTTGGAGCTTATGGATCCCATTTGAACAAGTTTATCATGCTCTTTTGTGAGAGATTCAATGAATGCATTGAGAGAAGGCATCTTCCAATTAGGAATTGCAAGCTTTCCCGTGTTGAAAGAAGAAACAAAAACCAGATAATCTTTTCCAAGTTTTGCAAGGATAGAAAGAATCAATTGTTCATCTTTCTTATCCACTCCACATTGCTTCAATAACATCACCAAGTGTTTGAACTGAGTGAAAAAGTCATTAATGGTATCAAAATTCTCAGGATTGAGGGAAATCAACTTGTTTTCTAGCTGATAGCTTCTCATGTCATTCTGCTTTCCAAAGAGAGTAGCAAGTTGATCCCACACTTCTTTTGGAGATGTCAATCCATCGAGATGGAAAAGAAGATCATATGAAATGCTAAGACAAAGAAAACCATAAGCTTCATCAAGCTTATTGAAGTGCTTTCCTTTCTCTAATGGTGATGAAGGTTCGACCTCAAGGCCCATGATGGCTATGTAAAAGCCTTTAGAGCGCAATTTGATCTCTACTATATCCTTCCATTGATAATAATTGAAGGGAGTAAGAATATTTGATGAGGAAGTGTCCATCTTTGAACAATAGCAAATGGAATTGGAGGAGAAGAACCTGCAAATCACAATGAAAGCAAGAACAATAAGGTCGAACAATCCACCCGTTTTAGAGTTGCATCACACCCGACATAGGAGATCAAGCAAGATTGAAGATCCAATGATTCAAATCCAGGAATTCTGTAGAAAACTCACGGCTTCTGGAGTGGATTGGAGGGAAATTTCAGTCTTGCATGCACATGAGCGAATGCACATGAGATTTTGCATGCCGCTGCTGAAATATTTTGGTGAGCAATTCACTCAATCTTCATGTAGAACACCTGCAGAAAATAAATCTTGTCCCTGCCATGGCTCTGATACCATGTGAAATTAAGCACAACAGATCTAATGAACAAGTAAATCAATTACAATAGATGAAACTCAGAAAATATGGTGTAAACTATGCAAAAGGCTTGCAGCAGTGCCCTATTGAACTCAAAATGATAGAATACAATACAATACAGTAACAATGACTGAGCAATTCAAATTAACCAAGGAGTTCATTCGAATATACTGCATGGAATAGCTTGGCTCCAACTAGGAGTCCTCATCATCAGATCAGTGGAGTCGTCAATGCACAAGTAACGGTCAACCAGGTGTCAAACTGAGTCTAATTGAGTGTGGTAGGTGTAACTGGCACATGTAGGCACTAACTGAATGAAGGAGGCTCAGTGGAGGGTGCATGGGAGGCTAACTGGAGTCAAAATAGGAAATCTAGTCTCACTGGGGGTCCAACAGAGTGATACAATCAGTTAGGAGTCAATCTAGCCTTAAATCAAGGAAAGACAACCAACTAACTGAAGTGAACTGAGTGGTAGGAGAAGAAGTGCGCCCTTCTCAAGTGGTAGGTGAGAAGTGGGCGCCTTACTGACTAGGAGGGCTAAAACTGCAAGGAAAGATGCTCCCGGGTGCTAGCAAACTGGGGATAAGGTGCTGGAGGCATCAAACTGGTGTCTGGGATGAATGTAAATAGCTGGGATGCATGCATGCATGCAAAGTACAAAACTGAATGATGAGATATCCTAACAGAATATTCTCTAGTGTTCCACTTGTGCCACATTCTCCTTCAACGAAGAGAGATGATCATCATGAACCCCCAATGGGAATGAATCCAAAGTAGCTTCCATAGGTCTACTAGATTTATCCAATTGTACATGAGGAATTTTGAAATTCACGACTGAGGAGGTGAAATTTTTTCCAATAGGAACACTTCCCATATTTTCATCCTCAAAAACATCCTCGATTTGTTGGTATACCCTTCGTAAGGCTATAGGTGATATAGTCATTTTTTTGCTCAAAAACTTCTTATCAAAGGGAATTTTATAGTCTACCACTAAATGACCTACATCATGGTACCTTAGACACCAAAACATGATATTTTGGTAGTCTAGTAACTGAGTAACTGAGTACCTTTAAGTCTACTCCTCGATACTATCCAATAATCCACTCCTTATGTCTATCTCCACCTGAACACAAACTATGGTGCGCTAGGAATATGAAATGAATGTATCATCCACTTTGATGGTTTGCCCTAGTTTATTCCCTAGGTCAACTAAGAAATATTTTGTCCAAAACTATAGAGGTAGTGCTAGCGCCTTGAACCATATTGGATTTATTTCCAACTTTTCAGTGAAAGGGTTGAAAAGAGGGTGCCAAGGTTTTATTGATAGAAAGGTCGAGCCCCGCAACAAAGTTCTTACAAGTATTGACTCCACATATTGGACTTCCCTAAATTCAAAACCCAACCAACCCCTAGGAAGGAAATGAAACCATGGACCATATCCCACAATAGGTCTCCAATGAAATATGTCTGCTCACAAATATACCTACTAAATTCTTTCCACTTAGATTTGGGATGTGGGTCACCTCCACATCCTCCCCCACCACCAGTTTGATGCTTGAAAGGTTCTTCTTTATAACTCTCTATTTTCCATGCTTCCTTCCATTTGATTCTTCTTGAGAAAACCTATTGGTAGGCCGTAAGATTCCTATGAGATCCTGATACATCCAAACAACTCCCCACAAATCTATAAATTTTGGCTTCCCTCTCTACCATTAATTGTCCACACTTCATTCCATTTGAGTCCTTACCACCCAAATTAACATTAAGTAATACCTCCTTTGTTGTATTATATTAGGGATATGACTCAGGGACCGAGACAAAAGGAGGGTTAGGGTTTGCATTAAGGGGTTCATCACTTAGAAACATACCTTTGATAGGACATGAATTGGGGACCGTAAACATGCCTTGATGTGAGTAAGCCACCACCTGATTTTTGACAATAGGAGGCGACTTATCAGTGTGGAGATAAGATGTGACAGGAAGACCCACTTTGTCACCTATTACCAAAGTGTCAAATAGGTCTACAAGATTTTTGGGGTCTAAAAAATGACTAGGAATACATGAACCCTAAACCCTCCTTACTCTCTCGAAGTGAAGTTTGTAGCAAAAATATCCCCCCCTACAAAGTTTCATCCAAGTAATTGATAAACTCCTCATCATCGTCTTTAGGAATTAGAATTTCACCCCCTTTTTCCTTCACTTGAGCCTCCATCAATATCCCCCCCCCCCCAACAAAGTTTCATCCAAGTAATCAATCAACTCCTCATCACCATCTTTAGGAATTAGAGTTTCACACCCTTTTCCCTTCACCCGAGCCTCCATCCTCGAATTATATATATATATATATATATATATATATCACCTTTTCGGTAATGGATGTAGTTCTGTGGATATTATATCTCAATTCTTTTTCCATATTTATATATCGATGATAATTTGAAGAATATTAATCTAATTCTCATGATTTTACCATATTTAAATGTTGAAGATTATGTTACTTCGTAATATATTCGTGGTAGTATTATTGTACTTACTTCGGGATATATTGATATTGTAATTGCTCATGTAAAAACCGTAAAAGAATAAATGTAAACCCTACTTGTAAAGTCGACACAGAAGAATCCAAAAGAAATATTAAATAAGTGTTATTTAATATTTCCTAAGTGAAGTCGGCCCAGTCAAGTAGAGAAGTTTGTCCCAATAGAGAAAAAGGTCACCCCATAATCAATATAAATAAGGAGATGCCTAGCTCATTTGAGGACACACTTCAAGCACTCAAGCAAGTATGCTAGAGAGAGATGAGCAAGTTCTCTAGGGGAAGAAGAAGAAGTTGCTCAGTGAAGACATCTTATATTTGAGTTTTCTTATCTCTTATATTCTCAGGATCTTTGTGTGAAAGAGCTTTAGCTCTTCATTGTATTGGTTTGACATTGTACTTGTTGACATAATCTATATTGAAGAATTTCTGTTGGGTTTTCTTCCCCAAGAGGTTTTCCCACAATAAACTCTTGTGTATGTTGTGCTTGTCTATCTTTCAGTGATCCTATTGCTTATGTTTATTGTGATATAGTGTAAATTTTTTAAAGATCTAACATAACTACTATTCAAGTGCAAATTCTAACATGGTATTAGAGCAATACTGACAGAAGTCATTGTATAGTCGGAACTGGCGAAGGTTGAAAACTAGGGCTTCCTGTTCTGAGCACTTCCATCCACAAATCAGCTTGAAAAGGAGGTCAAATCAATTCGACCTAGGAGGGCACATCTTCTTATGGAGGCAGATTTCATATATGAGAGTTTTCAGTTTTGACCTAATCATCACTGCTCGGGAAAACTAGGGCATCATATTTTTGGTAGTTCTGTCCACATATCCAGAAGAAAAGTATCTTTGCTCAACTCGCCTTAGGGAGGCACCTCTTTTCCTTGGATACAGAAGTTGAAAAATTAGGGTTTCTCTATCAAACCCTAGCTCAAGAAATTTCAGAAGGACCTTGAAGCTAGCACTTGACTTGAACATTTCGATTGGTAATTTCTATAATATTTGTTTTCATTTGAGGTTCTCATATTATCAAGATTGTCAAGATGTCAAGCAACACCAAGCTTGAAGAAACTGATAACTTCCGAGCATGGAAGTATAGAATGCTTCTCATTCTAGAAGAAAATGATTTAGAGAATTATGTTAAGGAAGAGGTTACAGAGCCAAAGGGAGAGGAAGACAAAGGAAGACATAAGAAGAACATGGTTAGGGCTACAAGGATAATTACTTATTCCATCAAATATCACTTGATCCCTCATGTTTCATCCTTGAAGACTCCCAAGGAAATGTTTGATGCATTAACCAAGTTATATGAAGGGAAGAACATCAACCAAAAGATGACCTTGAGAATTCAACTCAAGAATGTGAAGATGCAAATTTTAGAGACCACCCAATCCTACTTCACAAGGGTCTCCCAAATCAAAGAACAACTTGAAGCCATTGTAGATACAATTGAATAATCTGAGGTAGTAATGAATACATTAAATGGTCTCCCAAGGTCTCTTGAATCATTTATTCAAGGAATCTGTTCCAAAAGAAAGATAAAAAAAAGTTTAGGAGTTTATGGTAAGAATGCACTCAAGAAGAATCTAGATTGTTAGCAAGAGATGAAAATTTAGGTGAGGATGATAACCAAGAATTAGAAACACATACAAAGAAAGAGAAGAACAATATAGAAGATCACTCCCACAAGAATCCAAAGAAGTTTCAAAAGACTCGTAGGTCCTAGAAAGATTACTCAACAATTAAATGCTACACTTGTCAAAAGATGGGACACATTGCAAGGAACTGCCCCCATGCAAAAGATCAAGTCAAGAAAATAAAGAATAAGAGGTATCATGTTGATGCTGCAGAAGGCGATGAACATGTTCAGAAGAAGGAAAGCCTGAATATTGCTCAAGTGAAGAAGAATATGTTTTGATTTTTGCTCTTACAGGTACTGTCACTCATGGAAGTGATGCTTGGCTCATTGATAGTGGTGCCTCAAAGCACATGACAGGCTTCAAAGACTCTCTCACCCATTTGACTCAGAAAGATTCACCTCATAAGGTGAAGCTTGGAGATGATTATCAATATCCCATAAAAGGGGTAGGGAAGCTTCCTACAAGTTAGACTCCGACAAAACTATACAGATGAAAGATGTTTTGTATGTACTAGGTTTGAAGAAGAATCTGCTTTCCATATCAGCATTAGAAGAGAAAAGATTCATAGTTGATTTTGTTGGTGGCCAAGTTCTTATGTGGCTAAGAGGAAAGACATTGATGATGTAGTTGTAATTGGAGAACAAGATGGAGGCTTGTCCAAATTGAAGGCTCAAGAAGAGCAAGCTATGATACACATTGAACCCATGTGAACTTTGGCATAGAAGATTTGCTCATATCCTCTACAAAGCTTTTCCAATTATAAGCAAGATGGTGACAGGTCTACCATAGATTCAGGAAAACCACGGTGGTGTATGCAAAGGATGTGCTCAAGGAAAGAATGTGAAGAGTCTATTTCCAAGCAACAACAACAAAGCAAAAGAAATCTTAGAAATAGTACAGTCGGATGTATGTAGACCATTGTCATCAAACTCACTAAGCGGGTATGCATATTATGTTTATTTTATTGGTGACTATTATCATAAAACTTGGATTTAATTTATGAAAACCAAAGATAAAGTGTTTAGCAAGTTCAAAGAATTAAAATCTCTTGTAGAAAACCACATTGAAAATAAGATAAAGACTTTAAGGTCAGATAATGGTGGGGAATACATATCAGAAGACTTCAAAAGGTTATGCAGAGAATCTGGGATTAAGAGGGAGATGAGCACTCCCTATAATCCTCAACAAAATGGTGTAGCAGAAAGAAAGAATCGAACGATAATGGAAGCAATGAAGGCTATGATCCATGACCAGGATCTACCGAATCACTTATGTGACGAAGCAGCTAGAACTGCACTTTATATGCAGGATAGAACACCTCACCGTGTACTTGGGAACAAGACACCAAAATAAATGTTTACAAGAGAGAAACTGGAGGTCAGCCACCTAAGGATATTTGGATGCCCAGTATTTGTACATGTTCCAAAGGACAAGAGAATGAAGTTAGATCCTTCAGAAAAGAAGGGAATATTTGTTGGATACAGTGAGACATAGAAGCCGAAATATAGAGAGGCTACATTCTAGGTTACCAGGAGATTGAGACAAGCAGAGATGTCACCTTCGATGAGGACTCAGCCTTCAACATATCAAGGTAGATTCATTCTAAAGAAGTTCATGAGGAGCCTAAAGCTCCTAGAGTTACTGTCACAAGTGCAGAAGAAAATATGGTACCAGAAGAACAGACTCCAGAAGATCATGATATTGCAGAACCATAGAGACAAGCAGATGCACCCTGAGAGGTGAATTCACACAAGAGAAGAACAACTTGGGCACAAGAGATTATTCAAGATGCAGATAAGTATGGTGCTCCAGATGGGACTTTCAGATAAAGTAAGAGACCTTGACCATATTCCAGTTATGTGGATTTACTATGTGATATCATTGATGCAGAGCCTTCCAGTTATGAAGAAGTAGTCGAGAAGAAACTATGGAAGGAAGCCATGATTGAAGTGTACTAGCCGATCATGAAGAATGACGTTTGGGATGTGGTTTAGAGACCAGAAGGGAAGTCAGTAGTGTCTTCTAAATGGATCTACGAAATAAAGCATGCAACATACGACAGTGTCAAGAAATACAAGGCAATATTTGTGGCTTGTGGCTTCACCTAGAAACAAGGAATTGACTATGAAAAGACTTTTGCTCATGTCGCAAGATACACTTCGATTAGAGCTATATTTTCAATAGTTGCAGTGATGAAGTAGAAGGTACACCAAATGGATGTGAAGACAAATTTCCTGAATGGTGTAGTAGAAGAAGAAGTGTATGTTGAGCAGACACTGGGATTCGAGACACAAGACAGGTAGACACACATGTGCAAGTTGAAGAAGGATTTGTACGGATTGAAGCATGCACCCATGACGTGGTAGGGTAGGATTGATTGTTTTCTGACGAGCTTGGTTTTTACCAACAGTAAAGTATACTCCAACCTTTACTACAAGGTTGAGGATGGGAAACCAGTGATATTGCTACTATATGTAGATGACATGTTTCTAACAGGAGACGAGGAGCTCATTGAAGAAACCAAGAAGAAGCTTACCGCAAAGTTCGAGATGAAAGAATTTGGTATGATGCACTATGTATTAGTTCTAGAGGTGTGGCAGAGTCCAGATGATATTTTCCTTAGCCAAGGAAAATATGTTGTGGATATCTTGAAGAGATTCAAGATGTTCGATTGTAAGGCAATGGTTACACTAATGGCATCAAACTTGAAGTTGTTGTGTGATACTTCTTCAGAGACAGTGGATTCCACATTATACAGGCAGATGATTGGTTCATTGATGTACTTGAAAAACACTAGAGCATATATATGCTTTGCGGTGAAGACCTTGAGTCAGTACATGGTTGAGTCGAGATGTGTTCACCTGGTTGTGGAAAAGCATGTGATGAGGTACCTAAAAGGTACACTTGAATATGGACTTAGATATGTGTCATATCAGAAGATTATCTTGCAAGGCTATGCTGATTCAGATTGGGCCAGTAGTGTCACAAATAGGAAGAGTACTTCGAGATGTTGCTTCAGTTTGGGATCAAGCATGATTTCATGGTTCAATAGGAAGCATACTAGTGTGGAACTAAGTACAGTCGAGGTAGAATATATGGCAACATGTTCATCTAGCAGTGAAGCAGTGTGGCTTTGAAAGTTAATTGCAGAGCTATTTGATCTCGATTTAGAGGTGACTTGTATTTTCTGTGACAACCATATTTGTGTAAATATGTTCGATAACCCAGTGTTTCATGACAAGTCCAAGCATATTGATATTAGGTACCATTATAACAGAGATATGGTACAAGAGGGAGCAGTGAAGCTCCAATATATTGCGACGAAAGAGCAGACAACCGATGTGTTGACCAAGCCTCCGTCGAGAGTGAGGTTTGAGTACTTCAGGGACAAGCTTGATGTGATGCAAATAGACATCCCTCGTAAGAGGGAGGGATGAGTCACATATGTGATTCAGGGGGTAGTAGTTGTACAGTGTGGTAGAAACAAGTTCATTTATGAGCATGTATTACTAGACTATGTGAGGACTAGAGAGAGTGACCAGTTCCTGATGACTGCAGAGCGTGACCATACTTTGTATGTGTATCCAGTCGAGCTGCGTATCCAGTTGGAGCTAGTATGCATGTGTGTGTGGACTGGAGAGTGTGACCATCTCACGAGGATTGGAGAGTGTGACAATACTCACTAGGGTTGGAAAGCGCAACCATACTTGCGAGGATTCTAGAGTGTGACCATACTTACTAGGGCTGGAGAGTGTGACCATACTCATGAGGACTAGAGAGCGTGACCATACTTAATATGTGTATCTAGTCGAATATGTGTATCCAACCAAGTATGTTTATCCAGTCGAGTATGTGTATCCAACCGAGTATGTGTATCCAATCGAGCTGTGTATCCAGTCGGATATGTGTGAACTAGGCGAAGTTCCATAATGACGTAATGTGCACTCCTATCTTGCTCTCTCTGATGTGTTGCTACTGTGATGCCCCCAGATGTATGATTGTGACTGATGCATGATTGAGATTATTGCCTTGCTCGTACATAACTTCTAGTGATGTATAGATTCAAGATATGTCACAAGTAAATGGTCAAGTATAGAGTTGCAGCAGCAGTGATGATGATTGTGTCATAAGAATACCTTCCTCGTAAAGAGGGAGTGTTGAAGATTATGTAACTTTGGAAGATATTCTTGTTAGTATTATTGTACTTCCTCCGAGAGATATTTATATTGTAATTGATCATGTAAAAATGCTAAAACCCTAAAGGAATAAATGTAAACCCTACTTGTAAAGTCAACCCAAAAGAATCCAAAATAAATATTAAATAAGTATTATTTAATATTTCCTAAGTGAAGTCGGCCCAATCAAGTAGAGAAGTCAGCCCCAATAGAGAAAAAGGTCACCCAAGGATCAGTATAAATAAAGGTGATGCCTAGCTCATTTGAGGACACACATCAAGCACTCAAGCAAGTTCGCTAGAGAGAGAAGAACAAGTTTGCTAGGGGAAGATGAAGAAGTTGCTCAGTGAAGACATATTATCTTTGGGTTTTCTTATCTCTTATATTCTTGGGATCTTTGTGTGAAAGAGCTTTAGCTCTTCATTGTATTGGTTTGACATTGTACTTGTTTACATAATCTATATTGAAGAAGTTCTGTTGGGTTTTCTTCCCCAAGAGGGTTTCCTAGGATAAGCTCGTGTGTATGATGTGCTTGTCTATCTTTCAATGATCCTATTGCATAGGTTTATTGTGATATAGTAGAAATTGTTTGAAGATCTAACATAACTACTATTCATGTGAAAATTCTAACATTAAATAATAAGGATATTTTGAAGTATATTTAATCTAATTCTCATTATTTGTAGGATAAACTTTATTAGTCTTAGGAAATAGTAGTTTTTATATATACTGTATTTATATTGACTTGAGATTGGCTTTAGTTAATTTATGTATGATATTGTTGAACTATATTAATTTGTGGATGTGTCTTTGTCATTGTATATCAGCACTAATGTATTTTGGGATGTTAGGTTCTGAACACTATGCAGACCTTCTATTGGATGGTTTTAAAGTATTTGAGGGACTAACATACTTGGGTAGAAAGTAGTTGCATAACAATAAGACCAAACATGGATGTTTCATTGTGAACATTATTAAAGTTTTTAATGAAGATATTCCATTGCCACATGCATCAAGAGGTGCATATACATTGCCAAAAACAAAGGGTTCCTTTATGGATTGGGGAGCATCATAGATAGTTAACCACATTGATGATCTCTACAATAAGTTAAGAATGATTGAATAGACTCTTCAATGATCTATGAATCACATAATGAAGACAAAATAAATGGTATCGGTTTTGAAAATGGAGTTAAAAATATACCACAGTACTCTAAGTTAGCATTCATTCTTAGGAAAGTCATAATATTACATACATGTTCAGAGAAAAAAGATAGCATAGCCATGGGTCTTGTGTCAAATTTGAATGTGTAATTTTATTTAATGGAAGAGTTTAGGACTTCTCTCATTTGTTTTGCTAGTGAATGAACTATTGATGCCTTGCAACATTTTCTCATCCACGTTGGAGTTTGGTAATTGAGTACCTTAGCTAATAAACAAAATGGTGGATTTGAAAAAAAAGTATAACATGGGGGTTGAATGTATTAACCAAATTGAAGGTTCATCAACACAACAAGTCAAAATCACAAAATTAAGTTCTTGGGATTAAAGGTGAATTTGGTCCATCGATGTCCTTCAAATCCAAATTAAATAACCATAGATTCAATTTCAAATGTTCTAGAAGAAGAGCTAGTACTTTTCACCACTAGATGGTAATCAATTCAAAATTTTAACCAAGGAAGTATTCATCCAATGTGAGAAATGTTGCATATTAGAAAGTTCTCTCCAAATATGGCATGCAAACCACTTGCTTAACTTACTGGTGCCCCTTTAGATGTGATATTAAAGGAAAGTGAAAAGGAAATTGAGATCAAATTATGGGTTGAGATAAAAGCAACTCCTATGCAGTCAGAGTATCCACCCATGAATATTGTAGATATTGTTCTATAAATTGTGACAACAAGGGCATACAATCAACTAAAACACCAAAGGCAATTGATATTCAAAATATTACTAGCTAGTAAATGATTAAATTACAAACTGTGCCTACAAGGTTATTGTCACAGTGTCACACTATAGGTGAAGTATATTATTTAAAATATCATTTGTCCCAAGCAAATTAGCTTCATTAAAGGTTGTTATGTTTTGGTTCATATAGCCATATGGAAAGGTATGGGGTGGTACCAAGCAACATGCTAAATTACTTCTATTTTTTAAGATTGATTTCGAGAAGCATATAGTTAGAGTGGAATGGTTATCTTAGCATGTTACAAGATTTTCGGTTTGGCCGTTACTTTCCCCGAGAAGATGGGACTCTTAACCAATGTGTCAACTTTCCTTACAATGGATGAGTTCAAATATAAGTAAATAGGCTTGTTTCATCTAAATCAAGAGGGCTTCCTGTAGCGCCCATGATTTTGGGGGCCATCTAGGCAATTTCTCTCCCGAGAATAGGGAAAGCTCATCTAATCAATGGGAAAATTTTTCTTACGGAAACATTGTTGTATGTTGCACACCTTTGGCCTAGATCCAAGTTTTAACATCCAATTAATGTGTTATTGCAAGAGTGTTTATTCTCTATCACAGTAGCTAGAAAGCATGGATGAATGTGGATCTAACTAGGCCAGACCTTTAAATATTAAGGATCGCTTTTTCCTTTGAAGAATCCCCCAAGGAGCTTTGGTAGTGAGTTATGAATTTACTAAATATAAAGTGGCCAAGTGGATCATCAAACCTCTCTTTCATGACATGATATTAAATATGAACAAAGTACTTGTAGAGACTCATGTCTATAATTCCTACTAGAGCCCATCAATTATAGCATATGCCGTAATCAACAAGCTTTTATAGTCTTTACTTTGGTCTAGTTGGGAAGAGAAGAAGGCCTTTCATCACGTTAATTGAAATGTCTATTGCCCCTATAAGGAGTAGAGAGGTTTGACATTGCACAAAATGGATTATCAAGTTGTTGGAAGGGAACAAAGACTAAAATATTTTACTTTGTAATTGTATCATTATATGGGTGACATATGGCAAGCATGGTTGGCAAGGACAACCTATAAACCCTTATCATTACCCCAAACCCTTATGAAAATTGAGGGTTCTTTTGTCAACACAAGTACAAGGAAGGCATGAGAACCATTAAACCTTAATCAATGGAAAGGGGAACAATGCAAGAATGGCTACCGAATAAAGACCATTTGTTATAGTGGTCTCTAGTTTTTCTTGATAATGACAAGCAACTCATTAAAAACCCTTGGTTTTATGCCCCGTGCTTCTTTTAAAAAGGCATTATATCCTTGCAATATATGTATTCCTCAGGGAAAAGAGGAGACAAACTTTTAAAGTTAAGAAATTTAGAAAATTTTATTTTGAGAAAATTGAAAGACTTGTTTTTATACTTTGTCTTTTAAAATTGGCATCACCATGAATTTGGTGTAAGGATTGGGTATGGAATTGTATAAATCCCTTTGTCAAATATGAACTCATTGATGGCTATATATGATTTAGCCAAGCTCCAATGCTAGACAGTTGATTGAACAATAATCAACAACCAAATTGTAATGTCACCACTCAACTTTTTAAGGTTTTGGACATTCTAAAAGATAGTAGTGGAGAGCCTAAACCTAACATGGACATTTTTGCATGGTCCTTACGACAAGATAGTTTTACCAATGGCCAATGCTTCTACTATCTAAGTCAGACCCTACCCACTTTTACATTTTGTGAAAAGGCCAAAACCATTGACCAATTGTTTTGATTTTGCAAGAAGGCAAAGTCGAGATGAGATTGGGCCAATAGTCTTTGTAGGTAATTTGCCTAGGGTCAGCTCTACTTGGAAAGTTTCACTATTAGGTGACAATAATTTGGATTAATAATTTCAATTAAGACTGGAATATGATCAAAGTCTAAATTTAATTCAACTTGTGGAAAGACATTAACAATATTAAACTCAAATGCTAAGAGAGGGATCCAACATTTTCATAGTTTAATAAAGTCTTGATTTTGGTTAATCTTTCTTTCTTTGAGCTAGGAGACAAAGTCAACCTTTGATTAAAAGCACAAGCACACGCACAAGCACCATCTTCTTGGATATTGGGGGCAAAGAACCATGTACAATGAGTAAGGTCCCACAAGATCAATCACCATCTAGTTTACAAGTGCCATGACAAATGTCACATAATCTTAAACTATCACCAACCCCATCAGTAAATTGGCAAGTAAGTTTGAGAGAGGTGGGAAGGACAATATTGGCCACATTGTCACTAAGACAAGTTTCCATGCCCTCTATTGGATGACAAGATACCCCCTCACTTTGCTATCCATATCTAGTGTGGTTAAGACTCGAGAGGAGGAAAATGATGGACGTGGCCCCTAAAAGTTCATTGAACTTTTTACAACACTAGGTTGACCTCCAAACACAATGATCACCCCCACCTTTAGTATCAAATATATACTCCATACACATGAATATTTATGATTTGAATGTGCCCTTATGGGTGGGATTAAATTTTTGCAATCTCAATATCTTTTCTATGCGTGGTCCGTTGATTTGAAAATATTTAATGTTCCATTATGATTATGGTATATTTAACCTCTCACGAGATTTTGTGTTTAGTGACCCCTTTGTAACTCTATGAAGGGGACCTATTTATTATTATTTTTTAGTATGCTCTCAATTTTTGTATTTTTATAATATTTATAATGTTTTACTAATAAAATATATAAGCATATTTTAACAAAATCAAGAAGAGGACTATTGATGTTTGTTGTTGAAGTTCAAATTTATCAATTCTTTTATAAAGAAATAAAGTATATTAATGTCTACAAGAGAACAAAGAAGGTAGAGAAGGCATACATTAATGAAAACAACCACATGCAATATCTCTAATTTTGAGAGCAAATTATCTCAACATGGAATAGAGACATGCTAACTTGCAACTATTAATGTATAATGGTTATCATGGTTTGTGATAACATTGGTTGGGGAACATATAAGTTTGTCAATGTGTGTTTTTTGTTAACAAATTAAAATTGTGAACCAAAAGTCAATATATTTAAAAATATCACATATTCAACTCATTTGAATATTTATGATAAATTTTTTGAATTGAAGCCTTATCAAAACAAAAGCTATGAAAATTTTCTCATTGGTGTTAATTAATTACATTACACACTCTCATTTTCATGTTGTGTTTCTTCTCAATATAGATGTATTGGAAAATGCATCTTCAAGCATCGTTAGATGCGCTACAAAAGTTTGGACATATCGGATACTAACTACAACAAGTAGGGGTGAAGTTGCACTATTATTAATCTTAACAATAAAGTACTAAATGTGAACCATTAACAAAACATATATGCACTAACTAAGTATAGAGTTAACCTAGATCAACGATAGAAGTGTAGAATTAACCTAGATAAACAATAAATGATAAAACATAGATAATACATAAAGAGACAAATATAATGATATTTGATGGAAGGACGATTGTAATACCTTACAAAGAAATCATTGTAAATATTACATTATAGTACTCTAGCTTTCAGCTTTGCTCTACATTGAGCAAATGAGGTATAAATAGCGATAGAGCCAAATGAACTCAAAGATGATTAATGAAGTGCCTACTTGTGTCCACAAATCAACCCAAAACATCACTTGCAAAAATGTACATAAAATAATAGTATGGCAAATTGAGTGACATGCCTACATTAGGGGTTTCTAATAAAGCGCACATATATACAAAGTTGGCTTAACAAGCACTCTTACAAGTATATGATATAGATTTATTTGATGACAACATTATAAATATTTAGTATTTTAAGGTTGTTTGATAATATATAAGCTTTATGTTTAATTCCCTCTCAATCAAAATAGTTGATCCACCAAAAGTTATAGTAGTATGCTAGACTGGCTATTGTTTCACACAATATAAATCAATTAAAACAATATTCTCAGAAGTAAAATTAAAGTTATTAAAGAAAACTACAAAGCATATTAAAGCATTAAATAGTTCAAGATTAATCAACAATATTACAATTTAAGATTAGCGTAGATCATAAGCGAGACATCATGTGAAATGGGTATAAAACAATCCTAACTTTATCATAATGTACATGTTTGTATGGAATATATTGGTACTTCTATATTATATTTATATATACACAAACAAGATACATTTTACAATTTAAGATTAGCGTAGATCATAAGCGAGACATCATGTGAAATGGGTATAAAACAATCCTAACTTTATCATAATGTACATGTTTGTATGGAATATATTGGTACTTCTATATTATATTTATATATACACAAACAAGATACATTTTATACATTGTACTTTGCTTCTCTTTTCTTTGAATAACGCATGCTTAATGTTTTTAAGGCCACTAGCCTTAATTTCTTCATTTTCATTCCTTATAGCATACAAGGAGGATATCTTATGACATCAAATGAATTTTAGGACATGCATGAGCTTGTAGTCTAATAAGACATGGCTCAAATCTTTAGATACATGTGTTAATGTACATTCTCTGAGGTCAAATTAATTTTAGGACATGCATGAGCTTGTAGTCTAATAAGACATGGTTCAAATTTTAAATACAAGTTTTAATGTACATTCTCTTAACTCCACTTGGAGTAGTAAAAATCTAGGTTGATTATCATTTAAATCTTAATTTTCTATCTATTGTCCTTGTACCTAGCAGCCACCTACCAACCTTTATGAATGATATCTCAATATATTTTACTTGCATCTAACCGTGCCTCAATCTATATCATAACAAAATAACTTTAGTCATAAAATGGAGTTTAGGCCAATACTATACAATTTTAAATGTCCTTGTACCTAACAACCACCTACCAACCCCTATGAATAATATCTCAATACAATCTATATCATACCAAAATAACTTTAGTCATAAAATGGACTTTAGGCCAATACTATAAAATTTTAAATGTCCTTGTACCTAACAGCCACCTACCAACCCCTATGAATAATATCTCAATATATTTTACTTGCATCTAACCGTGCCTCAATCTATATCATAACAAAATAACTTTAGCCATAAAATGGTCTTTAGGCCAATACTATAAAATTTTAAATGTAAGGACACTTTGTAAAGATGTTAAGATTAAGAAAACATTCATTATAGCTCACTTTAGCTATATATTTTGCAACTATTTTGGTTGGATTGCAAATCTTTGCTTTCTTTAAGTCTGTGTATATAATATTATTGCTCATAAGTAATTATGATTCATGGTGACTCTAAATCATAAACCTAATAAATACGCGTAGAAAATTGCTCTTCATTATTGTTACACTCTTCTATGTGCCACAATTTCTTTTGACTACGTTACAATCTTCCAACTACACCATGACCTTTACTTTGTGATATTTTGAGTTGCAATTAGTCTCGATGGGTCTTACAACCCTATAATTGAATTTAACAAAACAAGGTAAACTAGATTCATTCTTGGAACGTTGATTGATCACACATAGTTATTTAGAAGTTTATCGTAGAAATTGTTTCAAAGGAGAATATTAATGTTGACAAAAACTCAAACATGGTATACACTATGAGAAAAATCACAAAAGAATGTGGACGAAGAATTCCAACCATGATATATTAACAAAAAGAATTATATCCTTGATTCATCTTCAATATGGTGCGGATGTCAATACATATATAAGGGGGACAATGCCCTATACCAAAATCCCATACAACCACATCACTGTGCCGAGAGGCGCTCTACAGCTCAGTATGAGGAAGATCTTCTAACGTGGATGTACCGTTACATCTAATAAATCGTAAAAATGTAGCGTTACATCTAATAAAATGTAAAAAGTTATAATAGGAGGGAGATCTAATAAAACGTAAAAACTAATTAATATTTAGTCGACCATTAAAAGGAATGATTGAAAAACACGGTTGACATTATTGTCGACCATAAATAAAAATGAATAATACAAACTAAAAAGTAATAAATATTATGTCGGTCGTAAACAAAAAAAAAGTTTAAAAAATATTATAGCCGATATAAAATAAAGAAGTTAAAAAAATATTATAGTGGATATGAAAAGTAGAAACATAATATTATACCCAACATAAAATAAAGAAGTAAACAAAAATGTAAAAAAATATATTATAGCCGATATTAAAACTAAAAACATAAGAAGTAAAAAAAAATATTATAGTTAACCTAAAAACATAAAAAGTAAAGAAATAAAGAAGTAAAAAAAAAAATATTATAGTGGACATAAGAAGTAGAAACCAAAGAAGTAAAAATAATATTATAGCCGACATAAGAATAGAAAAGAAAAGCAGCCATATTAATAGTTATATTTGCTAACTAATAATTACATTTGATAACTAAATATAACTCCAAGCAAAAAGATATTTGAATCTCGGTCTCTAGATTAAGACAAGCCCAATCATCTCACTACTAACCAATAGATCACACAGAAATGGTGTTAAAAAAAAATGCCATAACAATAGTTAGATTTGATAACTAACTATAACTCCAAGCAAAAAGAGTTTTGAACCTTGGTCTCTAGGTCAACACAAGCCCAATCACCTTAATTCCTACCAATAAACCACACACAAATGTTGTTAAACAACAAAAGATGCATATTTATTTAATTCGTTGCATTGATTTCAGCAATGCATTTTTTTTGTTTTTTACATATATGGATTGAATTTATCAATTTAATAAATAAAAAAATCTTTCATTAATTTCAGCAATGCATTGTTTTTTGTTATGTACATCTATACATTGAATTTATCAATTTAATAGAAAAACTACTCTGCAATGATTTCGACAAATTAAATTTTGGTGTTTTCTATTTCAGGGTATATCGTGGATCCTCATGATAATTTTGTAAATAATGAAGATATTGATTATCAAAGAAGAAAAGTACGACAAATGTATAGAATAGAAAGATAAAAATAATTTTTTTAGCAAGATTTATGTGGTTGTTGATTTCAGGAGGTTTTGGAGAATCCATAGTATCCATGTTCTTTAGTCAACGTTTCGAATCCATAACAGAAAAAAGAAGCATCAAAACATACAGAAGAACAAAGAAAACACGACCATGAATTAAAGAGATCGTGAAGAAGTATTATTTGTGCAAAGGGATTCTCAAAAGCATGAATGGGAGATAATTTCAGGGTTATATAGGAATCAATATAACTACCAATGAATATGACATACTTGGATACATGGAATGTGATAACAATTTACTCATACTTACTACTTACATTCTTATAATCCTCATAATTCTTTCTATGTTTTCAACTTAACATGTTTCTTACGAAATTTTTTATTGCATATTTTTCAATGTAGATGTTATTCTGTGGATGCATTGATTTCAATGTATGGACGCATAGATTTCAGTGAATGGACGCATAGATTTCAGTGCATGGATGCATTGATTTTAGTGAATGAACGCATTGATTTAAGTGAATGGACGCATAGATTTCAGTGTATGGATGCATTGATTTCAGTGAATGGACGCATAGATTTCAATGTATGGGGTTTTTTATTGCATATTTTTCAGTGTAGATGTTATTCTGTGGACGTATTGATTTCAGTGTATGGACGGATTGATTTCAATGTATGGACACTGTTATCACACCATAGTAGCAGGGCTACTATTTTTGTTTAGCAGATATCTGCACATTCCAGAGCTTCCATTACTCAAAGCATGGCTATGATGATTGTATATTTTGTGATCTCTCTTGATCAGAGCAGTGTATTATTCAGACTTATGTTAGACCTTGTGTCAAGGCTGAGCCTTGAGAGTTCAGATTTGATGACTGATGTGACCCTTTATCCCATACAGTTTCAGTTCAGTGCTTAGAGATGTATTGCAGCAGTGTTTCAGATGGTATATGATGTTTATTACTATGATGATGTTGTATGATCTATGGATATTTTATCATTGACTGTGGATTATTATCTTGTTGATTTAGTCATGTTCACAGCATCTGCTTGGTATATTATTCCTGATGTGGCAAACTGTTTAAAATGAACTATAAATCATAAAATGGACAATTGCTTGCACATTTAGGTCATTTAACAAAACCCACTGGTTTTCCACCATACATAGATATGGTCTTTCCTGACACCAGTTGTCTGCTAGTGTAGGCTCCATATTCACTTGACTCCATCCATACATGACTTTCCTATTTGACTTTAAACCTTGACCTGTCTCATTTGACTTTCTGATACTGAGGACTTCCCCATTTTTCTACCTCTATATTTGGACCGCATCCCTGTATGTTCAGTGTCTCGGCTCTAAGTTGGTGACAAAACTTGCCTTTGGTGAGTTGGATTGTATGCCTAAATCATTCTGGTCGGTTGTCCCGATGTTTGGAATTGGTTCGAACTCCCCCTAGTCACTTGAGATGTTGTTGGCTAAAACTGAAAGCTCATGTTCTACTTATGGAAACTTATAAATTCGCCCATGGAAACTAAAAAGGGCAAGAGCGATGAACAACTAAAAAAATACTCCTCGAAGAGTATAAGAAAGGTCCAAAAAAGCAATGGTTCTTAAAAGCTATATCTAAACAATTGCTGACCTTATATGTATTTGAAAACATGCCCTGGATGCAAGCTGCAACTAGTTGTGCTTATCAGCACACCTGAGATCCGAAGGGTTATGTAGGCCAAAAAGGCCATGAAATGAAATTGAATGATCTTAATGAACCTGGATCAACTTGATGTAGACATGATGCCTAAGTTGAATAAGCACTCTGGCACAGCCATCCCCTGTGTTATTTTGTCCAGTACAGAGTTTGTAGCTTCCCCCTTCTCCCAGTCCAAAGTATTTTTGAGTAAAGTTAGACAAGTCAACCCCTTGGCCCAACCTTGTTCCTAGCCTTCATCCTTCACTAGCAGTTTGACCATGTCCAATGGGTAAGTTTGTCATTTGAACTATTGTGTAAGTAATTTTATATAACAAAGGAATATACTAACTTGATTAATGCCACTGAATGGATGTTATACTTTGAGCTTGGCTGTGAGAATGATTAGAGAAGCATGTCTTAGTCTACTGATGTGATTTATCCTTGGTTGTATATTATTGGGATCCGTGATGATGTGGGCCATATATATATGCATATTGATGATGATTGATGGTCCCACATACTTGGTGATGGTATCATATGATGGACAGATGGTTCAGATGATGATTGATGCAGTTCAGCAGGTTTTATTATTACTTCAGATCAGCAGATTATGCATTGTCCATATATGGTGGACCCTACAGCTGGCCCAATAGGGCAACCCATGGTGTATGAGTACACATTTCTAGTGGATTTGGGTCTTCTGGATCCAATGAGACACTTATCTTTCAGTTCCGGGCACTTCTGACAGTGATTGATGCAGTTTTACATTTGTTGACCAGATTTGGAGTTGATTTCCCAGCCTGAGCAGCAGGGGCCATGAGAGGCTAGTTCACCTAGGGCGTTGTATGAGGAGGGGGTGGTCCAACCACTTGTTTTTACCATTTACCCCCCTTCTAGAGAGCCTGGTGGGCTCAGATGGACAGTGCAGATGCCCTAGGAGGCAGTTTTGGCACTTTCACAATTACCGAGGCAGTTAAAAAATGGGATAAAGTGGTCACTGGGGAATTCGATTTGGGCAATTGAGGCAAGGTTTTGGCATTTGGTTTTCACAGAGGTCTTCCAGGGTGATCCCACTATCTTCCAACCAGTTTTCACCATGTGGGTAGGCCCACAGCGATCACAGGAGGTCTTTTACTGCTTGTCTGTCACAGATTTTGAGGACAGATTTGATCATTTATATTATCTTGGACATATTTTATTATTTTATTGTGCCTTGGGGATGAGCTAGTAAGGATTGATGCCTCCTAGCCCCACCATGTGTTTATTATGTCATGTCCTAGTCATCATGAGGTGGCTTTTTGGTACTTTTACCTCCTCTAGTGGATGACGTCACCCTCGATGATTATTTTATACTATGACGTCATCATTATATTGGGTGATCCATGTGATATATTGTTATGGTTCATCTTAGCCATTGATTGTATGATGAGATCTTTTAATCTCAACCACTCATTTGATGTAGTATTGTAAAGTGGTATAGGGTTTTGGTCTTTATTATCCTATATAAGGAGGAGACCCCCTATTGTATAGCTCAACTTTGGAGCTCTGGAATATTGGAATAGAACACTTCTTTGTGGAGCATATCTCTCTTGTCTTGTGGATTCTCTTGCATATTGAGTATACAGTATCTCTTCTATGTATCATTGTGGATTTTGGTGCTTCTACTAGTTTTCTTGCAGGAAAGTCGAATTGATGGAGAGGAGGGCGATTTCTTGAGGGTTATTGTTGGAGGGATCCACATATTCTCTCTTGGGTTGATCTTGTGATAAGGAGTATCATTATTGTATCTTTGGGACATAGTTGATGCTTTCAATTACATCTTTCTATCATTTTCATAATCATCTTACTTGACTTGTTTCTTTGATCTTGTCTTGTAGGAGGAGAACGATTTGGCTATCTTGGAGGAGGACGTTTTGGTTGGAGCTCTTGGATCTCACTCTTGAATATACACATAGGAGAATGCTATCAATTTGCAAGGTGGTCACAAGCAATTGAGGTAAGATCTACAAGGTATGTGCCTCTTTCATCCATTCTATCTTCATTGGTCACAAACCCTAATTAATTAAAACCCCAATTTTGGTATTTCTTAGATCTACTTAGATCTAGCCTTTCTTTTGAAAATATCTTAAGAACCCACCTCTATAGCATCCACCCCTAGTTGGATCTATAGTTTGGTGGTGATTGGGTTAAAATTAACACACTTTTCAAGGCAATATAGCCCTCTTGAACCAAATCGCACTTCCTTGGAGAGGCTTGTTGGGTTAGATCTAGCACATGGGTAGGTGAGATCCCGCTTGATTTGTAATCTACACACTTGATAACCTACCCCCAGACTTTTACTTTGGTGATTTCTACCTTGTGGGCATCATTCCACATTCTGAGGGGTTAAAACCCCCTTTTGAACTACTTGGCATCTTAAAACTCAGATCTAGTAAGATCTAACCCTTGGATTGACTTGATTTTCTAGATCCACATAGATCGGTGCATAAGCTACTTGGATCTACAGTTTGGTGGCCATCGGACTTGATTTGGTCCACCTTATCCATCTTTTAGCCCTCCTTGAGCAAGGTCGCACTCCCTTGGGTGAGTGAGTTTGCCCACTTTGAGGAAGTGGGTGGTTGAGATTTTTGTGGAGTTGGAACGGCCATACCTTAAAACCTAGGTCTAGAGTATCATTTTGTGACGATCTGCCTTGGGGGTAGCATTCCTTGTTTTAAGGGATTGTGGTCCACTTAGGGTCATTTCATGAAATCCCAGATCTAGCTAGATCCAACTATTCTATCTCAATTAGCCCACTTGACTTGACCTCTAGGTGTCCCGATCTACACTTTGACATACCTTTTGACTCCATTAGCCCATCCAACAAGGCACTAGTCCTCCTCAAAGCAAGTCGCACTCCTTGGGAATTGTGTCAAACCTTAGATCTGGTACATGGGTACTCCTAAATTCAACTTAGATCCATAGATCTACTCATTACATATCCTCTAGTGCCAATTGCATCCCTTAACTTCACCTTGTGGGTCCACTTTAATCCATTTCACATATCCCAAGAAAGTAGGACCCACTTGTGTAGCACATGGTACTATACCTTGTCGTTATACCTAATCATGTGGCCTAAATCATACATTGGTTGAAACACTAACCATCTCTTAAACCACCTTCAACCATACTTTAACTTCTAGGTCCACTCAACCTTGCATTGGTTTCCGTAACTCATCATTTACTCATCCCTAGGAACCTTTGTTTGGGTCCAATCATTTCTGATTGGTTATAGGGTCTCCCCCTAGGTCTTGACTCATCCAGATCTAAAGCGAAGAGTGCCTCGGTTGACGTGACTCCCACCTTGCATTGGGAACCGTGGCATCTCTTGGGTCACCTCTTTAGTTGCCCATCTCCTCTACCGTCCCGGATGGGATACCACTAGGGGTAACTACAAGTTGTGTGATAACAGACACATTGATTTCAGTGACAACAAAAGAACAAGAAAAAGACTTGAAATGAAAAGCATAAGAACAAAAAGAATTTCGAAAAAGGAAGTTGGAGGAAATGATAGTACAAGAACTAGAAGAACGAAGAAAACAAAACACAGATCGACAAAACGAATATCGAAAAAGAAAGTTAGACGAATTGACAGCAGAACAACGAGAGGAACAAAGAAAATGAAACGTTGATCGACAAAGAATGTATCGAGAGAGAAGCTGGAGTAGTTGGAAGAACAAAGAAATCAAGTTGCAAAACAACAAATAAATCAAAATGTACGAAATGGCGAAATGTCGGCAGAAGAAGGAGAAGAACGAACAAAACAAAATGCAGATCAATAAAAAGAAAATCGAAAAAAAAAGTTAGGCGAATTGACAGCAGAAGAACGAGAAGAACAAAGAAAACGAAACGTTGATCGACAAAGAGCGTATCGAGAGAGAAAGTTGAAGCAATTGGAAGAACAAAAAAACAGTTTGCAGAACAAAAAATAAATCAAAATGTATGAAATGATGGCAGAAAAAAGAGAAGAACAAACAAAACAAAACGCAGATCAACAAAAAGGGAATCGAAAAAGAAAAAAAAGTTAGGTGAATTGTCTCTATTTTTCAGTTTAATAATTTACTCAATCCTTAATACTTATTATTTATATTATGATAATCCTCGTAAATGTATCTGTGTTTTCAACTTAACCTATTCCTTACAATGCTGATCAAACTCCAGTTTTGTGTCACTGCCCATGACCTAAACCAACCTAGATCCAAATCCTAGGCTCTATCAAGTGCCGAGAGGGATCAAATCTCCCGAGGTGCAAACCTCTTCTCAGGTATTGCACTCAAGGAGCTTTTCGAGGAGAGGTTTGCACCTCGGGAGATTTGATCCCTCTCAGCGCTTGATAGAGCCTAGGATTTGGATCTAGGCTGGTTAGTTAAGCTCTTAACTAATCTAATACGACTTTTTGTATGACATGTGACATAAGTCACTTAATTACTAACTTGAAGTACATTATAACTTTAACATATGACCATTATTATATGCTAACTCTAACACCCTCCCTTAATGGTCATATGGAAAACAAAAATTTGCCTCAAAATACACCCTCATAAAAGCTAAACCTGTCAAAGATGTCTATAGTGCAATTCTTAAATGTACCCCAAAAAGTAGGTTTTGAAGTTGTCTCCAAATGAAAAAAAATGTTAACTGCATGACATGTGACTGAAATCCCCGACACAACATAAAACACTTAACGACCCACTTGATTAAGCACTGACTCTTCAACTAAATGATAATCAATTTTAGCTAAAAATTTCAGCCTATATACCATAGATGTTGAATCTGATTTCAACTTCAAGAAGTTGTCGTCTTCCACACCTAGGTACCAAAGTGTTATAAAAAATATGAAATAGGCTTCTAAAGCCCATTATAATATGTAAAGGATCTCATCCTCACCTACAACCTACTCCTATTATAGCTAATCCACAACCACATGTTTGATTATGTGGCATATCCACATCCATCCATTGTTTGACATAACTAGGACTAATTTGGATATATCTAGCTCCTTTGGCATCACACATTTCTTCATGTCTTAGAGCCTTCCACCTTTTGCTCCATCAATGGGCTATGGGAGCTCTTCTTTCATGACGTCTTTGAGCCTTCCACCTTATCCTATGTCATTGGAATGTGGGAGCTTTGCTTTCATTACATCTCCAATCCTTCCACCTCCTTCACCATTCGATTGTGGGAGCTCTTTTTGCCTCTTATGCTACCTGCACAACATCATATGATGATTGCTCAAACTTCTACACTTCACTTCCTTGCGAGTCCATTGCATTATTAGCCTCAAACCAATCATCATCAATATGATTAAGATCATAATTCTAATTGATTCTAAAATCCTTCCTCACAAAAACCTCATTTTTGCAATGGTCCACTAACCTATATGCCTTCCTTTCGTCAATATACCCAACAAATAATAGTTTTCTACATGTCTTGTCAACATAAGCCACTAAACTGAAGACTTATAAATGGTTTACCTTTGGCTTCTAACATGTGTTGAACTTTGGTGTTGTCATTGATGTCAAAGAAGTTGTTGGATGATGTCAAAGAGGTTGTTGGATGATGTCAAAGAAGTTGGACCTAATGTCTATGCACCAGTTTGAAGAAATATATGAATATGTGTGCAAGTCCTTAATCCCCCCTAGTCATGGTACTCCAGTGCGCAATTCCCACTAAGCCAACGAACTAATGTGCGCAACACCCACAAAGTCATGATACCTCATTTGCGCAAGTTAAGACAAGCGACAGATACTTGGATAAGCTTAATCGTAAAGTAAGGAAGAAAGGGTGTTACCGTTTAGAGAAGCCCCAACTTGTGGACATATTGTTTGAACAAGTTGATTATAAATAAGAGTGAAGTTAATGAATGAGAAGTAAGCTTGGAAGAACAAATGGAGTAATATTCTAAATTTGCAAGCTTCAGATAGATGAAATGCTCAGGGGAATCAGAATCAATATGATTTGAAGAAGTGTGCAAGGTTACAAGAAACACAGAAGAATCAGGAGCAGTCGCGTAGTCAGAAGGATTATTTGTGAGAAAGGTGCAAGAATCATATGAATGTATATTTGCATAGAATATGTATTGTAGAACGGAACTGTATCACAATATAGTGCAAAAGAAACAATGATCAAATTTGAACTAGAATGCATCAGAAGTAAGTACAACAATCAGTGAAGCAGAGTGCAAATCTTAGTGCGTGCAGATGTGAATTCAGTATACAACACCATCTATATCTCACGGCGGTTGGACGGGGCAAGGGAAGGAGATTGGTGTCTCCACCCACGTTGGTACCTGAACACTGTGAGTTGGTGCTTGCGCAAAGGATTGGTGTCTTCACGAGTTGAAGCCTGATTCAACAAGTTGGTGCTTGCACAGAGGATGGGTGTCCTCACAAGTTGAAGCCTGCAGTCTGTAAGCTGGTGCTTGCAAGTGGGATTGGTGTCCCAATCAGAGGGGTGTCTGAGTGAGTCGGTGCTCACATCAGTGGAGATTGGTGTCTCCCATCTTTCTCTGCAATTTCATTTTACACACACACACACACATATATATATATAAGTTTCTTCAAATATCTATGCATAGTTTGTTTTATTGATGTGGTTTTAAATAACAATTGGTGCATGTTTAAAAAGTGAATTATTTGTAAATATGCACGTGATATTGATTCACCCCCCCTCTCAGTATCATTAAGAATTCCAACAATTGGTATCAAAGCAGGTTCCTTCAAAATTGGTATAATCACTGAAAGGTAGATCATCGCGCATAAATGGATGAAACACTACAATTTGATGGAAGTAATTGGTATCCATGAAGCACTACAATGAAGGATCATTTGCAAACCTTAGAGGCATGGGAATGATAGTGGAGAATGGATATACTCCTCCAAAAGGAAAACCAAAGAACAACACTACAAAATGACTCCTTAGATGTCATGAAATAGCAAATAATGCTACATTGAACACTCTGTCAGAAGATGTAAAGGCCAAGGTTAGGTCTCAATCATCAGCTCATGAACTTTGGGGAAAGTTAGAAATCCTCTGCTTAAGAAAAATAAAAGATCAAGTAGGTTGAAAAAACCTAGAAGATTCTGATAATCTCTTTATTCAAGAAGCAAAAGATATTATTCATACTCAAAATAATACTATAGAGAAAGTCAAAGAAATTGCAGAGAGTATCATGGAAACCTTGAGAAAGAAATAAGATGAGTAAAAAAAATGGCAGCATACTTTACCAACCAGATATAGGAAATGGATGTAACATGTCAAACAAAGGATCTTGAAATCTATTCATTTGAAGATAAACTTGAAGAGTTAGCCACATAAAATCAGAAGCTACTCAAGGAAATCTTCATGCTCAAAATCCATCTAAAAGGAGAACTTGAAAGCTCATGAAACCAGAAGCTAATCAAATAGATCACATATCTAAAGGAGGACCTGAAAAAGTCAAGAAATGATGTTGAACAAAAGGAAAAAGAAAGGATGGTTAAATCAAATGAGGAAATCCAATGTCTAAGAGATCAACTGCAAAGGTCTTAGGACCAAATAGATGATGCCAACAAAATGATTAGCTTTCATAAGACCAACTTCAAAAAGAAAAGGAAGAGGGTGAAATATTAAAAAATTAAGTACAATAAATTAGAGAAAGGTTGAACAGTCAAACTAAAGAAGCCAAGACAACCGAGAAGGATTTGGCAGATCAACTTCAAGCAAAGGATGAAACCTGTCAAGAGAAAAATCTCGAGATCATATCCATGAAAGAAAACCTGGTCAAGGAAGGTACAAAACTGGAGACAAGGATTAAATTTAAAAAGGGAACCATGATTTTAGATAACATTCTCAACATGCAAAGATTGTCAAAAGATAAAGCAGGTATTGGTTATAGAAGTATGATTGACAGTCAAGAAGGAACATCCTCCCAAAATGAAGAAAATGATACAAACAGTCAGAAATATGACTACATCAAGAGAATATATCACAAGACCTATCCAAGAACAACCTTCCCAACTCAAGATAAGTTAAGGAAGAATGTGGCATCAAGAAGGAATCCTTCAGTGATACGGTATGAGTTCTTTAATGCCTATTGTTTCTCATGTAGCAATTATGGTCATAAAGCCTTGAACTGCAAAAGTTGTTGGATGCGCAAAAGTATTGGACACTTTGTAAAACATTGCTCCATAGTAAGATGTTGTGATGCTCTGTGTCATAAAGCTCAAATCTACAGAAGGTCAATAATTAAGTCATTATCAAAGGAAAATAGTTCATATAGTAAGGTTAACCAAGTCTAGAGAATAAAGGAAGAAAACGGCACATGTCAGTTAACCTCAAATAGTCCAATCAGACAAGAAAAGGAAGCTGTTAAGAAGGTCTAGAAAGTAAAAATCAAAGAACAGGACCTAGATCTTGTATGTCTTTAGACTTGCAACGAATAATGAGAAGTCCATGACGCAGAATAATAGCCAGAGCAATAATAGCTTCATGGGACAAGTGTTGCACTACCAGAAGGATAATAGGCACTCAATAGACAAAATCAGTTGACGTTGAGAAACATAACGAATCAAGACACAATACGAGGCTATGTGCAACATCTTTGGTCATAAATTCTGAGATTTCAGGAGAAGAAATATACAAGAAGGGAAATGTCGCGAAGAACAAGACATTGTCGAACAGATTACGCACGGAACAAAACCACGCCAACTTTTTTTTTAATATGTGCAACTGGTTATTTTTATCAATTAAAATGTGACTATACTGGAAACACATGAATACAAGAAGGAAAACAATATTGCACAGAACAAAGTAAGGCTAGAACAAAATACATTTGTATTCAACCGTACGAATAGCTGTTACAAAAGGGTGATATACAAAATTGGCCATAAGTGGCAAATATGTTAGAGGAAATTCATTGCTACGAAGAACAATACATACATATAAGGATCTTGTCGAACAGGACTAACAACGACAAGAATGCATGAGCCTTGGCAGGCATATTACTTTACAAAATTGTTTCCCCTTCATAAACAAAACAGGTGGAATGCATAAATCAACCTTCAAAAGCCTACAGTCGAAGCTCGAGGTCTAATGAAGATTGTTCAGTGATCTGATACAAAGATTGCACAAACAGGCGAAGTTCAAGATCCAATGAAGATGGTTGCGCAGAATTAAAACAATCAAATGGCCGCATAAATTGAAGATCCAGTGAAGACTGCTCAGAACTTGAAGCCTGTAGAAATTGGTATAAGTTGAGCTCCTATGGAAATTGGTTGGTAAGACTAATATGGATATGATCCATTTCCAACTATTGTAGAAGAATCAAGATTCACTCTTGTTGCTGCTCTAATCACGCAATTCGGTCTTTCAAGACCACGATCTCATGTGCATTCCTCTGATTCACTTGAGATTGGGCATACCACTCCTCTACATGTGCTTCCTTGATTTGAGACATGCGACTCTCTAAATTGGCTACGAACTCTTGTCGCTGAGACTTGACTGGCTCAGAAAGCCTACCAATAGCTACATTGATTTCTTGAAGAGAGATAGCCATCGCGACAAAAGTAAGAAAACAATGATAAAAAACAGGAAAACTCGATGACTCTATGTATGGCGAGCGGCCCATAAATAGATTGGAAGGTCATTGTCTTGTGCGCTTCGAAACAAATTGAAGGGATGTATTCGAAGCAAATTGAAGGGATGTCGAAGGTAATTGCATTCATGTATGCATGCTTCGAAGCAAACTTTAGGGACGACGAAGTTAATTGCATTCACGATGGATAGTGCAAATTGGCTAACAACTCATGTTGACTTAAAGTAAGGAGACTCTGCTCAAAGAAAAAATCCTGCTAAATCACGCACGTACATGAGTCATAAATGACATACCAAAACATTTTCGCACATTTCATATGTGTCAAATGTCAAATCAATATGTTTACATCGAGGATTTTTTGAAAAACGCGATGAGACAAGCGAGGGGTAGCAATGCAAGATCCTTGTCATTAATGATATCCGAAAAAGGTATAACAAACAATGCAGATTTGTTGCGTTAAAATGCTAGTGGTACTGAAAACATAAGAATGAAAATAAAAGCAGGAATCCAAAGGGAGCAACTAGATCAAATGGTTGACATAAGAAATCTTCCACAGTCAAATCAAAGAAATAGAGCAGTGTGTGTAAAGACAAGCAGACACGGAACCGTGCCGTATAGAAGCAACCATCACAAGAGTGCAATTCACATAAAGCAAGAGACTAATGAGACTAAGAAAAATCAACTGTAATGCAGCATTGATACAAGAAGTTATATGTGATTGAATCGCACAATACAAGATAGGAACAAAAGATCAAGGTGAAGGAGAACTTGCAACTGCGCAGGGGGAGCATACCTATAGTAACCATGATTGTGATAATTGCAGAGACAATGACATATGTACATGTTGCAGGGGAACTCAGCGCAACATAGCAGAGGAAACAAAAAGAAAAGGGAATGGAAGCATAAATATAGGGGGGGGATCCCTTTTCCATTGATGTCAAAGGGGGAGAGATACTATGAAACATGTATCGATGACAAAGAACTACGCATGAAGCACGAGAAGATGAAAAACAACAGAGAAATACCGATCAAAGGTTGTGCGGCAAAGCACAGGATCAAACTGACATGAATACAGGGAGAGCATTGTATTGTGTGCAAGCATAACAAAAGAATTCATGATTAGGAGGAGCACAGCTTAATAAAATGTTGACATCAATGCCAAAGGGGGAGATTGTTGAACTTTGGTGTTGTCATTGATGTCAAAGAAGTTGTTGGATGATGTCAAAGAAGATGGACCTAATGTCTATGCGCCAGTTTGAAGAAATATATAAATATGTGCACAAGTCCTTAATCCCACCTAGTCATGGTACTCCAATGCGCAAGTCCCACTAAGCTAGTGAACTAGTGTGCGTAACAACCACAAAGTCATGATGCCTCATTCATGCAAGTTAAGACAAGTGGTAGATGCTTGTATAAAAGTAAGGAAGGAGGGGTGTTACCGTTTGGGGAAACCCCAACTTGTGGACACATTGTTTGAACAAGTTGAGTATAAATAAGAGTGAAGTTAATCAATGAGAAGTAAGCTTGAAAGAACAAAAGGAGTAATATTCTCAATTTGCAAGCTTCAGATAGATGAAATGCTCAGGGGAATTAGAAGTAGTGTGATTGGAAGAAGTGCGAGGTTACAAGAAATGCATAAGAATCAAGAGAAATTGTGCAGTCAGAAGGAGCATTTGTGAGAAATGCGCAAGAAGCATATGAATGTATATGTGCGCAGAATCTGTATTGTAGAATGGAACTGTAGTAGAATATAGTGCAAAAGAAACAATGATCAAATTTGAACCAAAATGCATTAGAAGTAAAACAGTCAATGAAGCAGAGCACAAATCTTAGTGCACATAGATGTGAAGTCAGTATACAGCAACATCTATATCTCAGGGCGGTTGGACGGGGCAAGGAAAGGAGATTGGTGTCTCCACTCAGGTTGGTGCATGAACACTGTGATTTGGTGTTTGCGTAAAGGATTGGTGTCGTCACAGGTTGAAGCCTGATTCAGCAAGTTGTTGCTTATGCAGAGGATGGGTATCCTCACAAGTTGAAGCCTGCAGTCTATAAGTTGGTGCTTACTAGTGGGATTGGTGCCCCAATCAGAGGGGTGTCTAAGTGAGTCGGTGCTCACATCAGTGGAGATTGGTGTCTCCCATCTTTCTCTATAATTTCATACATACATACATACATATATATATATATTCTCCAAATATCTGCGCACAATTTGTTTTTTTATTGATGTGGTTTTAAATAGCAATTGGTGCATGTTTAAAAAGTGAATTATTTTTAAATCTACGCATGATATTGATTCACCCCCCCTCTTAGTATCATTAAGAATTCCAACAACCCACCCAAGCCTCCTCAAGTGTGGTTTCCATGATAAGTACAACAAATACATTGTCGTATTCATCGATTGAGCAAAATATTCATCTTATATTGTCTTACCTTGCAGCATCTTCTTCATCTTGTTTACTACTCTATTACTCTTTTTACCATCACCTCTTTGCCTCCGAACTCCTTCCTTACAAAATCAGCAAACACATCAAACTAATCTCCATTATAGAAGTAGAAATCACTTATTTTCCTACCACATTCTTCCTCTACACTTGCCTTAAACTTTATAATAGCATTTAATATAATCTATCTCTTTCTTATGAGAGAAGACCCATGTTTGTTTTTTGAGAAAAATCATCAACAAGCATAAAATACCTTGCACTTGCGAATGATCATGTCCTTGTTGGACCACCAATTTCAAGATATACAAGCTCCAACGCTCTACCCACTCCCATGCTAGTAGCTTCTTTGTGCTACTTTCCATCCGAGCATGTCTTACATCTCCCTTTTGTCTTCTCCATATTAGGAAGGCCGTCAACTATCTCAAACCTAATTAGGATGGAGAGATGGGAAAAGCACACGTGTCCATATCTTTGATGCCAAACTACATTGACATTGGAACTCCCATTGTCAACCATTTTATGCAAATATCTCTATTACTTTCTATTCTTCTAAAATTCCACTTGCCTAACCCATCAATCAATTTCATGAAGATATTTTGTTCTGAATTATATTCCTATCCCTAAAAAATAAACTTTGATCTAAAAAAAAATCATATCAAATCTCTCCTTTCTAGAATTTATCTTTAAAAAAATAATTATGATTTCAAAATACAAACTTACAAACTTCCAATTTCTGTCTCAAGTCTTCACCAAATCAAATCCAATTCTCATTCATCAAGTTGGCTCAATCCTCTACCACACTTCATCTAGTAAGGTCAGACTAGACTGTCATTGTCCCCAATCTTGTCATTCTTGTGATTTTGTGGCTTTTCTCTTTTTGCAGATTTGATACCATGACCATAATCCCCACGACTCTTCTTTGTCATAGGTTCAATACCACAATATCAATGTCATCACATCTCTAGTTATCTTGATTCTTCATGCCCCATTTATTTTAATTACTATGGCTCGCAATGCATGGCTTCATGGGACAACTCATCATTGATGGATCTCTATATTGAAGCACGAGCTTTGTCCTCGCACACAATGATCACAACCCTAACCTTTTCTTAATTGGTATTTTCTCACAACATTACCGAGCAATATTGGAATTTGGTTTCATTTTTACCCATCTCACTATTTTTTTTTACTTTTCGGATAGCAAGGTAGATCTAGAATCAAGACTGGAAGTCAATAGGATCAAACGATTTTGGAAAGAAAATCAGGAGAAGGATGTGTAGATACTCAGAAATCCATGCTCTTTAGCACAAAAAATCCTCTAAGTGAAGGCCAAAGAGGAGGAAAGGTACGCTACTGTCCTTGACATAAGTTTTCTCAAGATGTTTTTGCCCAGGGACAGGGTTTACAGATTCATTGATATGTACAGTCCTATTATGTCAATGCCTCAAGTTTGGAATCATGTGGTTGTGTATTAGGAAGCCTCTTCAGGTTGGAATTGGAAAATTTTAGATTACTTCTTGTTACTTCCAAGAGGATAATTACTTTATTTGCGGTAGAGACTTGACAATGAGATGGACAAAGCAAGAAAGGATACCACTCTGAGTGACCTATCTACAAAGGCACTTATGTAAAAAGCAGCCAAGTTGGTTATGTTTAAACTTAAAAGTTTGATGGCAAAAAGGAACACAGGTAGAATATGGGATGAAGGATTATTGAGAATGATGAAGGAAATATAGTTCTGTCTTATTTAATACTAATAGGCATTGGTTACATGATAGATGACGAGGCAGAAACTGTTTCCTTTTGTTAAGAGGTTGGCTATTTGCTTAAGTTTTAATATTCAGAGCCTTGTATCCTTTGGAGACTCCCTGTTCGGCGTAAAATGCATCATTTATGCCATGCATTGAACAAATAAAAAATGGAAGCTGCAGAACTTTTAGGGAAAGTAAAGAGTTGACTAGCTTGTTCTTAGAAATCAAATTATCACATTCATTCTTATAGTAAAACTATATTACGGCACAATTGTGTTGCAACAATTACAATTATAAATAGATAAAATATCATAGTAACCTAATCCATGCAGCAGTAAACCAGAAAAGGAAGCATATTGTGATAGCAACGGAACTACTGGTGACAAAATGTGTGAAGCACAATACATACCGCCATGAACTTTAATCTCTCTGTGGATTTTCTGGTGTCTCATCTTGCCATGTTGCTTTCCATTGCTTATCATATAAAGTCCATTCCTTCACAAATTGCTTCAAATTCGCTACATCAGAATATCTTCATTCTTTCGAATTAAATGCACTCCAGCTACAGTAATTAGAAAAAGCAATTTGCCAAAAATACTGTCCATTTGGTCCACAAGTCCTACACCCGTCAAACTTTCTACTAAATAAGCCATGAAAAAGCCTATAATGCAGCACGACCTGTAACAAAATCCTTACATATGTCAGACAGGCATATAAAAAACTATGTTTTCTTAATGCAGGCGTATCAAAATGTGTGAAGCACAATACATACTGCCATGAACTTTAATCTCTGTGTGGATTTTCTGGTGTCTCATCTTGCCATGTTGCTTTCCATTGCTTATCGTATAAAGTCCATTCCTTCACAAATTGCTTCAAATTCGGTAAATCTTCATTCTTTCGAATTAAAAGCACCCCAGCTACAGTAATTAGAAAAAACAATTTGCCAAAACCACTGTCCATTTGGTCCACAAGTCCTACACCCGTCAAACTTTCTACTAAATAAGCCATGAAAAAGCCTATAAGTGCAACGCGACCTGCAACAAAATCCATACATATGTAAGACAGGCGTATCAAAAACTATGTTATCTTAATGCAGTGGGGATGTTATCATTGATGAGCAGCCCTCAGGTGTTGCTCTCTTAAATTCCATGCATATGTTAGATGTCGGTATAAAAAGTTAACATGTTATCTTCAAACTGAAATCTAAAGACCATGTGAAAGTGACACAGCAAATTAACATACCACTTAGCAGTTCAACCTCTGGTAGATAGAATCTCTTAGCCCACACCCACCATGGTATCATATATGTGTGAAAAACAACAGGCTCATCCTTGCTGGATGATTCCGGGTTATCTTCAAGACATTTTCTTCTCTGCACCTCTGAGAGAGATAAGATAAGATAATTGTATTAATGTCCACTGAGTGACCACAAAAGTAGGTCAATGGGACTAGAGGATACATCCAGTAAGAGTACAATGTGGCAGTGCGAAAGCAGCTCCTAGAGAATGCTGAAAGCAAGACAAAGAAAGATACATAGAGTAACAGTACTGCCTAGATAAGTATCTGAATAAGCTAATCAGTAGGCCTAGCCGACACCAAAAGAATAGAATCACATGCCTCTGTAACCACTTGGTGAATACCAATGACATGTTGAAAACAAATATGATGAAAAGCATCAGATAAATCATAAAAGTGTACAGTACGTGGTTGACCACCAAATCTTACATGTTCTTTGAGTCTGGGGTCTCTCCTGACAATTTGCAACCCAAGCAACTGAAATAATTTACAACCCTGACAGACTTTAGGGGCAACGCCACAGAAGTTGAATGACAGGGCAAGAACAGAAGAGAATAAGGGGGCTGCAGTAGGAGTTCAATAAGAGTGCAGGGAGAGGACTTTACAAAAGTAGAAGTGGGCAGTAATAAAGCGAAAGAGCAAGAACATAAGAACAGAGCAGCAGATGCAGTAATAGACAAAATAACAAGAAAAATAACTGTTATCACACTATAGTAGCAGGGCTACTATCCTTGTTCAGCAGATATCTGCACATTCCAGAGCTTCCATTATTCCAGAGCATGGCTATATATTCTGGATCACTCATGATCAGCAGTACATTATTCAGATTTATGTATGACCTTGTGTCAAGGCTGAGCCTTGAGAGTTCAGATTTGATGACTGATGTGACCCTTTATCCCATACAGTTTCAGTTCAGTGCTTAGAGATGTATTGCAGCAGTGTTTCAGATGATGCATGATGATTATTATTATGATGATGTTGTATGATCTATGGATATGTTATCACTGAATGTGGATTATTATCTTGTTGATTTAGTCATGATCACAGCGTGTGCTTTGTATATTATTCCTGATGTGGCAAAATGTTTAAAATGAACTATAAATCATAAAATGGACAATTGCTTGCACATTTAGGTCATTTAACAAAACCCACTGGTTTTTCACCTTACATAGATATGGTCTTTCCCGACACCAGTTGTCTGCTAGTGTAGGCTCCATATTCACTTGACTCCATCCATACATGACCTTCCTATTTGACTTTAGACCTTGATCTGTCTCATTTGACTTTCTGATACCGAGGACTTCCCCATTTTTCTACCTCTGTGTTTGGACCGCATCCCTGTGTATTCAGTGTCTTGGCTCTAAGTTGGTGACAAAACTTGCCTTTGGTGAGTTGGATTATAGGCCTAAATCATTCTGGTCGGTTGTCCCGATGTTTGGCATTGGCTCGAACTCCCCCTAGTCACTTGAGATGTTGTTGGCTAAAACTGAAAGCTCATGTTCTACCTATGGAAACTTATAAATTCGCCCATGGAAACAAAAAAAAAGGGCAAGAGCGATGAACAGCTAAAAATACTCCTCGAAGAGTATAAGAAAGGTCCAAAAAGCAATGGTTCTTAAAAGCTATATCTAAACAATTGCTGACCTTATAAATATTTTAAAAAAAACATGCCTTGGATGCAAGCTGCAACTAGTTGTGCTTCTCAGCACATCTGAAATCCGAAGGGTTATGTAGGCCAAAAAGGCCATGGAATAAAATTGAATGATCCTAATGAACCTGGATCAACTTGATGTAGACATGATGCCTAAGTTGAATAAGCACTCTCTGAACAACTTATCCATTTGTGAGGCACAGCCATTCCCCGTGTTATTTTGTCCAGCACAGAGTTTGTAGCTTCCCCCTTCTCCCAGTCCAAAGTATTTTTGAGTTAAGTTAGACAAGTCAACCCCTTGGCCCAACCTTGTTCCTAGCCTTCATCCTTCACTAGCAGTTTGACCATGTCCAATGGGTGAGTTTGTCATTTGAACTATTGTGCAAGTATTTTTTTTTTAATAACCAAGGAATGTGCTAACTTGATTAATGCCATTGAATGGAATTTATACTATGAGCTTAGCTGTGAAAATGATTAGAGAAGCATGTCTTAGTCTACTGATGTGATTTATCCTTGGTTATATATTATGGGGATCTGTGATGATGTGGGCCATGTATAGATTCCTATTGATGATGATTGATGATCCCACATGCTTGATGATGATATCATATGATGGACATATGATGCAGATGATGATTGATCTAGTTCAGCAAGTTTTATTATTACTTCAGATCAGCAGATTATACATTGTCCATATATGGTGGACCCTACAGCTGGCCCATTAGGGCAACCCATGGTGTATGAGTACACATTTCTAGTGGATTTGGGTCTTCTGGATCCAATGAGACACTTATCTTTTAGTTCCGGGCACTTCTGACAGTGATTGATGCAGTTTTACACTTGTTGACCAGATTTGGGGCTGATTTCCCAGCCTGAGCAGCAGGGGCCATGATTGGCCAGTTCACCTAGGGCGCTGATGGAGGGGGTGGTCCAACCACTTGTTTTTACCATTTACCCCCCCTTCTGGAGAGCCTGGTGGGATTAGATGGACAGCGCAGGTGCCCTAGGAGGCAATTTTGGCACTTTCACAGTTACCGAGGCAGTTAAAAAATGGGATAAAGTGGTCACTGAGGAAATCGATTTGGGCAATTGAGGCAAGGTTTTGGCATTTGGTTTTCACAGAGGTCTTCCAGGGTGGCATCACTATCTTCCAATCAGTTTTCACCATGTGGGTATGCCCACATTGATCACAGGAGGTCATTTACTGCTTGACTATCATGGATTCGGAGGACAGTTTTGGTCATTTATATTATCTTGGACATATTTTATTAGTTTATTGTGCCTTGGGGATGAGCTAGTAAGGATTGATGCCTCCTAGCCCCACCATGTGCTTATTTTGTCATGTCCTAGTCATCATGAGGTGGATTTTGGCACCTATACTTCTCTAGTGGATGACGTCACCCCCCTTTTTGTACCATTTAGTGGGGGTGCTATCATTATGTTGGGTGATCCATGTGATATATTGTTATGATTTATTGTTAGGCATTGATTAGATCTTATGATCTTTTAATCTTAGCCACTCATGTAAAAATTGGTTAGGATTGTACTCTCTCCCCATCCTATTTAACTCTCCCCATCCTATTTAAGGAGGGAGCCTCTCATTGTAAAATTCATCTAGAGATTTTTGGCTCTTGGCTCTTGGAATAAAATTTCTATCTTTTGGAGTACATGCTTGGATTGGAGTGGATATTGGTTGTTTCGATTGTAAATGCTTTTGTCCATTGCACTGGAGGACCTATTGTAGCTATCTTGCATATTTGCCATATCTTATTTACAGGTTAAGAGGATGATTTTGGACAAGTGCGAATTGGTGGGGAGGCTTGCCCTTCAAGCTTGGAAGAAGTCGTTTTGGTTTGACAGGGAGTAGTTTTGCCTTTGTGTCAACTATTCTATGTTTCTCTCTCTCTTGCTTGTATCTACCTTCAACATGTTAAACTGATTGATGCTTTGCTCCTTGGTTTTGACAGGTTAGAGGGAATCACATGTGGCTTGGGAAAATCGATTTGGCAAGAGGGCTTCAAGAATTCTCCATTTGATCTTTGGCAAAGTAATCCTCGTCTCAACTAGCATCCATCTCTTCATCCAGGTATGCTCCAAGAGGTATGATCTTCTTCTTCCTTGAATCTTCCATAATTTCTAGATCATAAAAACCCTAATTGATTAAAACCCTTGTTTTTTTGGTTTTTCTTAGATCCACTTAGATCTAGCCTTGCTTTTGAGAAGATTTTGAAAACCCACCTCTATAGCATCCACCCCTAGTTGGATCTATAGTTTGGTGGTGATTGGCTTAAAATTGACACACTTTTCAAGGCAAAAAGCCCTCTTGAACCCAAATCGCACTTCCTAGTGAGAGGCTTGTTTGGTTAGATCTAGCACATAGGTAGGTGAGATCCCACTTGATTTGCAATCTAGACACTTGATAACCTACCCCCAGATTGTTACTTTGGTGAATTCTACCTTGTGGACATCATTCCATGTTTTAAGGGGTCAAAACCCCCTTTTGAAATTTCTTGGCACCTCAAAACTCAGATCTACTAAGATCTAACCCTTGGATTGACTTGATTTTTGGGATCTACATAGATCGGGGTACTAGCTAATTGGACCTATAGTTTGGTGGCCATTGGACTTGATTTGGTCCACCAAACCCTCATTTTAGCCCTCCTTGAGCAAGTCGCACTCCCTTAGGAAGGTGAGTTTGCCCACTTCAAGGAGGTGGGTGGTTGAGATTTTTGGGGATTCGGAACGGCCATACCTTGAAACCTAGGTCTAGAGTATCTTTTTGTGACGATCCGCCTTGGGGGTAGCATTCCTTGTTTCAAGGGATTGTGGTCCACTTAGGGTCATTTCTTGAAAACCTAGATCTAGCAAGATCCAACCATTAGAACTCATTTAGCCCACTTGACTTGGCTCTTAGGTGTCCCGATCTACACTTTGACATACCTATTGACCCCATTAGCCCATCCAACAAGGCACTAGTCCTCCTCAAAGCAAGTCACACTCCTTGGGAATTGTGTCAAACCCTAGATCTAGTACATGGGTAATCCTAAAATGAACTTAGATCCATAGATCCAATCATTACCTAACCTCTAGTACCAATTTCACACCTTAGATTCACCTTGTGGGCCCACTTAAAGCCATTTCACACATCCCAAGAAAATAAGACCCACTTGTGTAAACATATGGTACTACATCTTGTCATCATCCCCAATCATGTGGCCTAAACCATACATAGGTTGAACACTAACAATTCCTCAAACCACCTTCAACCATACCTCAACTTCTAGGTCCACTTAGCCTTGCATTGGTTTCCGTAACTCTTCATTTACTTGCCTTTAGAAACCTTTGTTTGGTTCCAATCACTGTGATTGGTTATAGGGTCTCCCCCTAGGTCTTGTTACACCTTGACCTAAAGCGAAGAGTGCCTCGGTTGACGTGACTCCCACCTTGCCTTGGGAACCGTGGCATCTCTTGGGTCACCTCTTTAGTTGCCTGTCCCCTCTACCGTCCCGGATGGGATACCACTAGGGGCAACTACAAATTGCGTGATAACAATAACTCCATTTGTATTCATCAATATAAATGACCAACAAAGGTGAATGGGATAGGCTAACAGCATTCAGTTGTAAAGAAAATCTCAGTATATGCCTTTTAAGTATATATGCCAGATACTTTCCATAGGCTTATGTCTGCATTGACATAAGACAAAAAAGAATGATATTTCAACAACGTATGGAAAAGTACAGAAAGTTATTTGTCGCATAGAAATTAAAATAATAAACATCAGTCAAAATCACAAACAAATTCATGATATTTTAGAAAGCAAATATTTTCCATTTGACATTTAATTAGCATGTAACATGAAATACCACACTCAAAGTACAAAACCATGTCTATTCATTTAGCCAAATAAGGGAACTGTTATCACACTATAGTAGCAGGGCTACTATCCTTGTTCAGCAGATATCTGCACATTCCAGAGCTTCCATTATTCCAGAGCATGGCTATATATTTTGGATCACTCATGATCAAAGCAGTATATTATTCAGATTTATGTTAGACCTTGGCCGAGCCTTGAGAGTTCAGATTTGATGACCGATGTGACCCTTTATCCCATACAGTTTCAGTTCAGTGCTTAGAGATGTATTGCAGCAGTGTTTCAGATGGTACATGATGATTATTATTATGATGATATTGTATGATCTATGGATATGTTATCACTGACTGTGGATTATTATCTTGTTGATTTAGTCATGTTCACAGCATTTGCTTGGTATATTATTCCTGATGTGGCAAACTTTTTAAAATGAACTATAAATCATAAAATGGACAATTGCTTGCACATTTAGGTCATTTAACAAAACCCACTGGTTTTCCACCTTACATAGATATGGTCTTTCCTGACACCAGGTGTCTGCTAGTGCAGGCTCCATATTCACTTGACTCCATCCATACATGACCTTCATGTTTGACTTTAAACCTTGACTTATCTCATTTGACTTTCTGATACTGAGGACTTCCCCATTTTTCTACCTCTGTGTTTGGACCGCATCCCTGTATATTCAGTGTCTCGGCTCTAAGTTGGTGACAAAACTTGCCTTTGGTGAGTTGGATTGTAGGCCTAAATCATTCTGGTCGGTTGTCCCGATGTTTGGCATTGGCTCGAACTCCCCCTAGTCACTTGAGATGTTGTTGGCTAAAACTGAAAGCTCATGTTCTACCTATGGAAACTTATAAATTCGCCCATGGAAACAAAAAATAGGGCAAGAGCGATGAACAGCTAAAAAAATACTCCTCGAAGAGTATAAGAAAGGTCCAAAAAAAGCAATGGTTCTTAAAAGTTATATCTAAACAATTGCTGAGCTTATATATATTGGAAAAACATGCCCTGGATGAAAGCTGCAATTAGTTGTGCTTATCAGCACACCTGAGATCCGAAGGGTTATGTGGGCCAAAAAGGCCATGAAAAAATTGAATGATCCTAATAAACCTGGATCAACTTGATGTAGACATGATGCCTAAGTTGAATAAGCACTCTCTGAACAACTTATCCATTTGTGAGGCACAGCCATCCCCCGTGTTATTTTGTCCAGCACAGAGTTTGTAGCTTTCCCCTTTCTCCCAGTCCAAAGTATTTTTGAGTTAAGTTAGACAAGTCAACCCCTTGGCCCAACCTTGTTCCTAGCCTTCATCCTTCACTAGCAGTTCGACCATATCCAATGGGTGAGTTTGACATTTGAACTATTGTGCAAGTAATTTTATATAACAACGGAATATGCTAACTTGATTAATGCCACTGAATGGATGTTATACTTTGAGCTTGGCTGTGAGAATGATTAGAGAAGCATGTCTTAGTCTACTGATGTGATTTATCCTTGGTTGTATATTCTTGGGATCCGTGATGATGTGGACCATATATATATGCTTATTAATGATGATTCATGGTCCCACATGCTTGATGATGATATCATATGATGGACATATGATGCAGATGATGATTGATCCAGTGCAGCAGGTTTTATTATTACTTCAGATCAGCAGATTATGCATTGTCCATACATGGTGGACCCCACAGCTAGCCCATTAGGCCAACCCATGGTGTATGAGTACACATTCCTAGTGGATTTGGGTCTTCTGGATCCAATGAGACACTTATCTTTCAGTTCCGGGCACTTCTGACAGTGATTGATGCAGTTTTACACTTGTTGACCAAATGTGGGGCTGATTTCCCAGCCTGAGCAGCAGGGGCCCTGAGAGGCCAGTTCACCTAGGGCGCTGATGATGAAGGGGGTGGTCCAGCCACTTGTTTTTACCATTTACCCCCCCCTTCTAGAGAGCCTGGTGGGCTCAGATGGACAGCGCAGGTGCCCTAGGAGGCAGTTTTGGCACTTTCACAGTTACCGAGGCAGTTAAAAAATGGGATAAAGTGGTCACTGAGGAAATCGATTTGGGCAATTGAGGCAAGGTTTTGGCATTTGGTCTTCACAGAGGTCTTCCAGGGTGATCTCACTATCTTCCAGTCAGTTTTCGCCATGTGGGTATGCCCACATTGATCACAGGAGGTCATTTACTGCTTGACTGTCATGGATTTGGAGGACAGTTTTGGTCATTTATATTATCTTGGACATATTTTATTATTTTATTGTGCCTTGGGGATGAGCTAGTAAGGATTGATGCTTCCTAGCCCCACCATGTGCTTATTTTGTCATGTCCTAGTCATCATGAGGTGGATCATTGTATTTTTACCCCTCTAGTGGATGACGTCACCCCCTTTTTGTACCATTTAGTGGGGCGCTATTATTATATTGGGTGATCCATGTGATATATTGTTATGGTTCATCTTAGCCATTGATTGTATGATGAGATCTTTTAATCTCAACCACTCATTTGATGTAGTATTGTAGAGTGGTATAGGGTTTTGGTCTTTATTATCCTATATAAGGAGGAGACCCCCCATTGTATAGCTCACCTTTGGAGCTCTGGAATATTGGAATAGAAGATTTCTTTGTGGAGCACATCTCTCTTGTATTGTGGATTCTCTTGCATATTGAATATACAGTATCTCTTCTATGTATCATTGTGGATTTTGGTGCTTCTACTAATTTTTTTACAGGAAAGTCGAATTGGTGGAGAGGAGGGCGACTTCTTGAGGGTTATTGTTGGAGGGATCCACATATTCTTTCTTGGGTTGATCTTGTGACAGGGAGTATCATTATTGTATCTTTGTGACATAGTTGTGCTTTCTATTACATCTTTCTACCATTTTCATAATCATCTTGCTTGACTTGTTTCTTTGATCTTGTCTTGTAGGAGGAGGACGATTTGGCTATCTTGGAGGAGGACGTTTTGGTTGGAGCTCTTGGATCTCACTCTTGAATATACACATAGGAGAATGCTATCAATTTGCAAGGTGGCCACAAGCAATTGAGGTAAGATCTACAAGGTATGTGCTTCTTTCATCCATTCTATCTTCATTGGTCATAAACCCTAATTAATTAAAAACCCCAATTTTGGTATTTCTTAGATCTACTTAGATCTAGCCTTGCTTTTGAGAAGATCTTGAAAACCCACCTCTATAGCATCCACCCCTAGTTGGATCTATAGTTTGGTGGTGATTGGCTTAGAATTGACACACTTTTCAAGGCAAAAAAGCCCTCTTGAACCCAAATCGCACTTCCTAGTGAGAGGCTTGTTTGGTTAGATCTAGCACATGGGTAGGTGAGATCCCACTTGATTTGCAATCTAGACACTTGATAACCTACCCCCAGATTCTTACTTTGGTGAATTCTACCTTGTGGACATCATTCCATGTTTTAAGGGGTTAAAACCCCCTTTTGAATTTCTTGGCACCTCAAAACTCAGATCTACTAAGATCTAGCCCTTAGATTGACTTGATTTTTGGGATCCACATAGATCGGGGCATGAGCCACTTGGACCTATAGTTTGGTGGCCATTGGACTTGATTTGGTCCACCTAACCCTCATTTTAGCCCTCCTTGAGCAAGTCGCACTCCCTCTGGAAGGTGAGTTTGCCCACTTCAAGGAGGTGGGTGGTTGAGATTTTTGGAGATTTGGAAAGGCCATCCCTTGAAACCTAGGTCTAGAGTATCTTTTTGTGACGATCTGCCTTGGGGGTAGCATTCCTTGTTTCAAGGGATTGTGGTCCACTTAGGGTCGTTTCTTGAAAAACCTAGATCTAGCAAGATCCAACCATTAGATCTCATTTAGCCCACTTGACTTGGCTTCTAGGTGTCCCGATCTACATTTTGACATACTTTTTGACCCCATTAGCACATTTAACAAGGCACTAGTCCTCCTCAAAGCAAGTCGCATTCCTTGGGATTTGTGTCAAACCCTAGATCTAGTACATGGGTACTCTTAAAATCAACTTAGATCTATAGATCCACTAATAACATAACATCTAGTACCAATTTCATCCCTAGCTTCACCTTGTGGGCCCACTTAAAGCCATTTCACACATCCCAAGAAAATAGGACCCACTTGTGTAAACATATGGTACTACATCTTGTCATCATCCCCAACCATGTGGCCTAAACCATACGTAGGTTGAAATACTAACAATCTCTCACACCACCTTCAACCATACCTCAACTTCTAGGTCCACTTATCCTTGCATTGGTTTCCGTAACTCTTCATTTACTTACCCTTAGAAACCTTTGTTTGGGTCCAATTAACTGTGATTGGTTATAGGTTCTCCCCCTAGGTCTTGATACACCCTGACCTAAAGCGAAGAATGCCTCGGTTGACGTGACTCCCACCTTGCATTGGGAACCGTGGCATCTCTTGGGTCACCTCTTTAGTTGCCTGCCTCCTCTACCGTCCCGGATGGGATACCACTAGGGGCAACTACAAGTTGTGTGATAACAGGAACCCTATAACATTCTTTTCAAGGTCCCATGAAAGGTTAACAGAGATTCAGCACCAACAAAAGAGAAGGAAAATGATGACAGGGTAGAACACATGGGACAATGACTATCTCTAGAAAAACCAGAATTTGATGAATAGTCAAAGTTTTGTTATCAATTATGACATCCTTGAAACATTAAGCACACAAATTTTTAGAAAAAAAGGTCGTATTTTATGATTGTGGCCATAGCCTCTTCATTTGAGCACATGTATATTTTTAATGCAATATAAATAGCATGAACGTAAAACAATAATGAATAGCTATCGATATATATTTTATGACTATTTTGATCCAATGGTACGTAATTTTGTCTACAACAAGATGAAGGAAACATTAATAAGTAAACAAGGTATAATTTGACTTTTTAATTGTAAAGGGTTTTGATTTTGGAATTGTGATGATTTTTTCCAAGGAAAACATCACCAGTAAACCCATTTCCTTTTGAAAGGCCTCCAGAGCATCTTGAGCTATCTTCCTTTCTTGTCAGGATCCTTATAGCTGTGTTTAGCCCAATCTTTAAGAGCAGCCTTGACCCTTCGAAGCTTTGATTCCCAAACATAACTGGGGGAGCCAAGAATGAAGGAATCCTAGGATTGCTTTATTATTTGCAAAGCTTCTTCATTTTGCATCAAGATAGAATCGAAACGAAAGGGGATTGGGCCTTGAGACTCCGGGAAGGAGAACACCAGGAGGATTGGTTTATGGTTCGAAATTGCAAGAGGAATAATTCTAGCTAGGGGAAGAAGTCCCTTTTGAAGGAAGGAGCTACAAACCAAGAACCTATCCAACCTTGTCGCTATATGACCAGGTCCTACCCATCTATTAGACCAAGTGAAAGTGCCTTTCTTTGGCACAATATCAATCAAATCACACTCCATCATGAGATCTTCCAAGGATTCCCCAAAAGGATCCCTGACTTTACTTCCTCCTCTTCGCTCCCTATGGGAGATGGTGGTATTAAAATCCCCTGCAACAATATTGTTGCAAGAGAGGCCATTCTTGTAGTCCCGTGAATGAATTCCAAAAACCCAACTTTTGTCGATATTGGACTAGCCCATATACATTACAGATCGTGATGACCTCTGCTGATTCCAAATTTTCCAACTCCACTAGGAGCCAGCTTGTGTGCGCATGTGATGAGATCAAATTGAATTTCTTAAAGTCCCACCAAGTTATGAGCCCCCCTGAGGCTCCTTGCGCATTCACTACACTTCCTTGTCCATTTTTCCAAATGTGAGCCAGTTGTTCTTTGGCTTCTTCGGCTTCCATCTTAGTCTCCTGGATCAGGAGAATGGAGATCCTTCACTCTTTATTATATTTTTGAGAGCTTCCATTTTTTGTTTATCTCCCAAACCCCTACAATTCCAGGAGACTATATTCATTGTTTTCGATTAGTGGTTGAGCCAGGTCTCTCTCTTTCATCTTTTGTTAGTTCCTTGTTTGACCTACCAACTATTGTTACCTTAACATGCTTATCTAAGATGGATTGTCTTCCTGCTACTTTGACCTTGGTTGCTTCAGTTTCCCTATGTTTCCTATTTGTTTTTCTCCCTTTCTTTTGAGGGGGAACTTGCTCGTCCTTTGTTTCTTCCCCCGAGTCATCCTGAATAGCTTTGGATCTTGATCACGTCATATATCCCTTAGGAATGGAATGAGTTTCAAATCCACTCACTTCTTGAATAGGGACAGAAGGCAGGATGGAAACATAATTATCTTCTTGCCATATTTCATATAACATTGGCTGATCTACTAAGTGCCCTCAAGGTGGAGGGGAAGATTTCAATCTTCGCTCTTGTGGTTCCTCCTTGGTCTCATACGCCACTGAAGATAAAGCCTAAAATTTATTTGAGGTGGTGGGCTCGCTTATCGGGACCATCTATGATGATGGTCCCAATTTTTCCCCTTTTTATTAACATGATGCCATCCCTCCTCCTGGTTGCGCCAGCTCTGTGGGCTTAGATTTTGGGCAGTTTTGGGAAAAATGCCCATACTCATGGCACATCTTGCACTTAAATGGAAGCTGCTCATATTCCACCTTTTGCAAATGAGTCCAACCATCCATTGAAAGGTTTATTGCTTCATGAAGCCCTTTCTTCATATCAACTTCCACATAGATCCAGGCACACGAGAACAATGGGGTTTTGGGCTCAAATTTTATCAATGTAACGCCCCAAAGAGTTTCCAATGACCATTAAATCCTCATCACTCCAACAATGAAGTGGGAGATGAGGAAGCTTGACCCAGACTAGAATAACAGAAGGGATATCCTTCTCCAAATCAAAGGAGACACTCTACCGATTCAAGTACATCCCACGTGGTCCCATGAAGTAAGGTTCATTACGGAAGAGTGAACTTTGTAAGTTTGTACGAATTGCTTCACCAATTTTTCCCTGACAGCACTGAAATTTGGACCTGAAATAGTCTGGCTTTCCTTTTTAGCAATGTCGTAGGCGGCACTCAATTTGGACCTCACAATATCCAAATATAACAATTTTACCTAAACCATATGTTTAAGCCTAGTTTGAGGAATAGACAAAAACCCTGACTTGTACAGCCTATAACTTTGAAAGCATGATGAACTAGATTCTAAAATTTTACCCAATGTACTTTTGCTATGTCCTCTGCCAACCCTGAAATTTTCACGCAATGCCAATGATCCAAAAAAAAGCCAGCAAAAATTGTACAATGACTCGTTTAAAGAAGCCAAACCAAGGATCATCTGCTCTGACACCAAATGTCATGGACCAAATAACCAAATAAGCATAAAAAAACCTAATTCAGTAATAGCATGTCTAAATCAAGTGAAGGAGTGGATGAGTAAGAAGCCTTTTTGAGGGTACAACCTATCAAATGGACAAATGAGATGCTTATTCATATGATTCTCCTTGATGTAGATATAGGAGACAGAGGGCTAGAATGTAATAACAATAAGCCAACATATCTATAATTAATGTAAGGATAATAAACCAGGGTTATGGTTAGGGGCTTAACAATATCTATTGGGAAGTAAGTTCTCTGTGTGCAGTGTGCACAGATCACAGCAGCCTGAAATACCCACTGGAACAAAAGAATCTAGCCATTGTACAACAAAAATGGATAGAGAAGTTAGCCACATTCGATCTAGAAATATTAAATAAAAAGTAAAAGGAAAACTTAGCAACAGGTGTCCTCTCTAGAAAGGATGGTGAAATGACAACCTGTGCCATATCAACAGTTGTACCAGAATGGATAGATGAAGGTAGATCAAAATATGCCAAGGATCCAAATACATGTATCATCATAGAAAATAATGATAAAAATGTAATGTTTGAATGGAAAAATGATATCCAATGGCACAAGGGTCGAATCTAGTTACCATCCTCATCATAATTTAAATACAAGGTTTTAACTTTTGAAAGACTCCCGTGATTGACCAACAGCTGGACATGCTGGATTTTTCAAAACTTAATACAATACAAGACAATACTTTTAATGGAAGGGAATGCATGATGATGTCAGGAAGCATGTAGCAGAGGGTGAAACAGGTAAGAGGAACAAAAATGAAAACCTTTCATATCCTGGGTTAGGGGCTTAACAATATCTATTGGGAAGTAAGTTCTCTGTATGCATGGATCACAGCAGCCTGAAATACCCGTTGGAACAAAAGAATCTAGCCATTGTACAACAAAAATGGATAGAGAAGTTAGCCACATTCGATGTAGAAATAATACATAAAAAGTAAAAGGAAAACTTAGCAACAGATGTCCTCTCTAAAAAGGATGGTGAGATGACAGCATGTGCATATAAACAGTTGTATCAGAATAGATAGATGAAGGTAGATCAGAATATGCCAAGGATCCAAATACATGTATCATCATAGAAAATAATGATAAAAATGTAATGTTTGAATGGAAAAATGATATCCAATGGCACAAGGGTCGAATCTACTTACCATCCTCATCATAATTTAAATACAAGGCTTTGAAGGACTCCCATGATTGACCAATAGCTGGACATGCTGGATTTTTCAAAACTTAACACAATACAAGACAATACTTTTATTGGAAGGGACTTCTTGATGATGTCAGGAAGCATGTAGCAAAGTGTGATACATGTAAGAGGAACAAAAATGAAAACCTTTCATATCCTAGGTTGTTCTGACCCCTACATATTCCAGAAATAAAACAGGGGGGAATTCCATGGACTTCATTGATGGATTACCAATATCTGAAGGATGATAGAATTTTTGTTGTGGTACAATGACTCGCTAAATATGCACATTTTATGGGCATCAGCAAGACATTCTGCAAAATAAATTGCAAACACTTTCACCAACTATGTATATAACCTACATGGTTTTCCCAATGTAATTATGAGTGACAGAGGTGCTAAATTCAAAAGAAATTTCTGCAAGGAGTTTGGAAAAAAACAAGTATTTCACTTAATAGGACATAAGTTTATCACCCTAAAATAGACATACAAAGAGATTGTGAGCAAGTGCGTGGAAGTGTATCTTCATTATTTTACCACAAGTGCAAAAGGCAAATGGTTCCAATGGTTAAATCTTGCTGGGTGGTACAACTCCACTTATCCCCCATCTGCCATCAGGACACCATTCAAAGCTTTATATGGATATGACCCTCCCAGACTCAAGGACTTCGTACATGCAAAAGTTGGGGTTACAGCAATAAGAGACCATTTAGAAGAATCTCACATGGTTGTCCACATACTTGAGGACAATATTGTCAATGCTCAAAACCAAACTAAGCAACAAGCAGGAGGAGACAAATCAAAGCGTGAAATTGGAGGAGATGGAGTGTTTGTATTGTTAGAACAATATTACACCTAGGACCTTATTCATTAGTCATGTTATTGATTAAATGGTCCTTAACTGGTTAATTATTGTATCCCAAGGTGTGAACAAGGTTGTTATAAGTAAGTTAGGCTCCATGATGACTTCCACCAAAAATATGTCCCAAAGGTGGTCAAATGCCTGTAAGACGCCCTAATTATGACCACCTCATGCATTTATTGCACCATTTTGGTCTAAGGCACCCTGTTTCCCTATTTTAAGGAAGCATTGTTGACCAAAGGCGCCCATACATTGTATCTAGTCATCTAGGCCCAAATTAGCTAATTTTGGCCTCACCTAGGATACCTAACCACCCACCAACCACCTCCCTCACATGTGTGAGCCTCAAGTGAGTCTTCCACAGCATGCCCAACATTCACATGAGCAATTCGTAAGGGTTTGAGGTGATTTGGGAGCTCCTTAGTCAACCTAGGGGGGATTGGGGTCAAATCTAAGCTAGCCACATGTCAAGCCTCCTAAGGCATTTGATTTCTTCTTATTCCTATATAAGGATGATCCAAACTCATTGTAATTATGGACAGTTAATAAAATCTGAGATTTGATCATTTGTGATTCTGGTTTTTTATCATTTGTTTTCCTGGTTTTTGATCATTTGTAACTAGATTTGATGATTTGTTTCTCCATAATTGTTTACGCACTTATATCTTGCATAGTAAGTTAAATCTTTCAATTGTGAGGCATCTATAGTAGCTAGATCCTACTGTGATAGAGATTTTACATTGTATCAGATCTCTTGGAGCTATTATTCAAACCAATAGACTGTTTTAGTGGTGTCCCAGAAGCAGTGGAGAAACCACAAAAGTCCCTAGAACCATTGCATTGAAGCCATTGGAGAAATCCATTGGAGTCTATCCAGGGTGTGATGCTCTCCCGAATGTACCCACTATCAAGCAGGGTTCGAATCTGTTAGTGTAGATCCCCTCCTGAGTGTTGAGAGTTTTATTGCAGGTATTCAAGTGCACCATTGTCACCAAGTGCGCAAGCAGCAAAAGAAAATGGAGCAAACTCATCCAAATTTGCTCACTCCATTCAACTATTTCGAATGGAAGGCTGAAATGGTCATTCAGTTGAGATTCAAGGGTCTTTTCAGGATCACCATGGGCATTGAGGTTGAGCCAAACTCTGATGTGGAGAAGTCGAAATTCTTCAATAGAATGGATGAGGCATTCGGCGTCCTTTTGTCTCAGTATTTCAAGAGACCTCCTATTTCATGTCGAAAGTCTATCTACTCCAAATGAAGTGTGGCTCAAGCTTGAGCCTTTGCTTGGAAAGACTGATGAAATGAGAGGCCATCAACTTGAGAATGAGTTGATCTCACTGAATCCAAGCAACTTTGACTGAATCCAAGCAACTTCGACTGTATCCAATACTTCTTCACCAAGTTCAAAAGCTTGGTCTTCCAAATCAAACAGTGTGGCATTGACAAGAAGGAAGAACAGTTGGTTTTGTCCATCATTTTAAAATTGGGTCCCGAGTACTCAGTTTTGTCTCTACATTTCACTCCACAAAGCTCACAGTTAGAAATTAGAAGATGCCATCTTTGGCTGATTTCATGGAGAAGCTAACTCAAGAGCAAGACAAGTTGGTCTTGATGGGTTCTGTTATCACACCATAGTAGCAGGGCTACTATTCTTGCTTAGCAGATATCTGCACATTCCAGAGCTTCCATTATTCAGAGTTTGGCTATGATGATTGTATATTTTGAGATCACTCATGATCAGAGCAGTGTATTATTCAGACTTATGTTAGACCTTGTGTCAAGGCTGAGCCTTGAGAGTTCAGATTTGATGACCGATGTGACCCTTTATCCCATACAGTTTTAGTTCAGTGCTTAGAGATGTATTGCAGCAGTGTTTCAGATGATATATGATGATCATTATTGTGATGATGTTATATGACCTATGGATATTTTATCATTGACTGTGGATTATTATCTTGTTAATTTAGTCATGATCACAGCATCTGCTTGGTATATTATTCCTGATGTGGCAAAATTTTTAAAATGAACTATAAATTATAAAATGGACATTTACTTGCACATTTAGGTTGTTTGACAAAACTCACTAGTTTACCACCTTACATAGATATGGTCTTTCCTGACACCAGTTGTTTGCTAGTTTAGGCTCCATACTCATTTGACTCCATCCATACATGACTTTCCTTATTTGACTTTAAACCTTGACCTGTCTTATTTGACTTTCTGATACTGAGGACTTCCCCATTTTCTACCTCTGTGTTTGGACCGCATCCCTGTATGTTCGGTGTCTCGGCTCTAAGTTGGTGACAAAACTTGCCTTTGGTCAGTTGGATTGTAGGCCTAAATCATTCTGGTCGATTGTCCCGATGTTTGGCATTGGCTCGAACTCCCCCTAGTCACTTGAGATGTTGTTGGCTAAAACTGAAATCTCATGTACTACTTATGGAAACTTATAAATTCGCCCATGGAAACTAAAAAGGGCAAGAGCGATGAACTGCTAAAAATACTCCTCGAAGAGTATATGAAAGGTGCAAAAAGCAATGGTTCTTAAAAGCTATATCAAAACAATTGCTGACCTTATATATATATGAAAACATGCCCTGGATGCAAGCTGCAATTAGTTGTGCTTATTAGCACACCTGAGATCCGAAGGGTTATGTAGGCCAAAAAGGCCATGAAATGAAATTGAATGATCCTAATGAACTTGGATCAACTTGATGTAGACATGATGCCTAAGTTGAATAAGCACTCTCTAAACAACTTATCCATTTGTGAGGCACAGCCATCCCCCGTGTTATTTTGTCCAACACAGAGTTTGTAGCTTTCCCCTTCTCCCAGTCCAAAGTATTTTTGAGTTGAACTAGACAAGTCAACCCCTTGGCCCAATGTTGTTCCTAGCCTTCACCCTTCACTAGCAATTTAACCATGTCCAATGGGAAAGTTTGTCATTTAAACTATTGTGCAAGTAATTTCATATAACAAAGGAATATGCTAACTTGATTAATGCCACTGAATGGATGTTATACATTGAGCTAAGCTGTGAGAATGATTAGAGGAACATGTCTTAGTCTACTGATATGATTTTTCCTTGGTTATATATGGACCTAGTCAAACCTAGTTTGACTATGGTCATTTCCTGGGATCCGTGATGATGTGGGCCACATATGCTTATAGATGATGATTGATGGACCCACATACTCTTGATGATGATGCCATATGATGGATATAGGATACAGATGATGATTGATTGCAGTTCAGCAGTTTTATTTATGACTCTAAATCATCAGATTATACACTGTCCATATATGGTGGACCCTACAGCTGGCCCATTAGGGCAACCCATGGTGTATGAGTACACATTCCTAGTGGATTTGGGTCTTCTGGATCCAATGAGACACTTATCTTTCAGTTCCGAGCACTTCTGATAGTGTATGATGCATTTTTACACTTGTTGACCAGATTTGGGGCTGATTTCCCAGCCTGAGCAGCAGGGGCCATGAGAGGCCAGTTCACCTAGGGCGCTGTATAAGGAGGGGGTGGTCCAGCCACTTGTTTTTACCATTTAACCCCCCTTCTAGAGAGCCTGGTGGGCTCAGTTGGACAGCGCAGATGACCTGGGATGCAGTTTTGGCACTTTCACAGTTACCGAGGCAGTTAAAAAAATGGGATAAAGTGGTCACTGAGGAATTCGATTTGGGTAATTGAGGCAAGGTTTTGGCACTTGGTTTTCATAGAGGTCTTCTAGGGTGATCCCACTATCTTCCAGCCAGTTTTCACCATGTGGGTAGGCCCACAGCGATCACAGGAGGTCTTTTATTACTTGTCTGTCACAGATTTTGAGGACAGATTTGATCATTTATATTATCTTGGACATATTTTATTATTTTATTGTGCCTTGGGGATGAGCTAGTAAGGATTGATGCCTCCTAGCCCCACCATGTGCTTCTTATGTTATGTCCTAGTCATTATGAGGTGGATTTTTATACTTTTACCCCTCTAGTGGATGACGTCATCCTCACTTTGTACCATTTAGTTAGGGCGTCATCATTATATTGGGTGATCCATGTGATATATTGTTATGATTCATTATTAGCCATTGATCAGGTATTGAGATCTTTTAATCTCAACCACTCATTTGATGTAGTATTGTAAAGTGGTATAGGGTTTTGGTCTTTATTATCCTATATAAGGAGGAGACCCCCTATTGTATAGCTCACCTTTGGAGCTCTGGAATATTGGAATAGAACACTTCTTTGTGGAGCATATCTCTCTTGTCTTGTGGATTCTCTTGCATATTGAGTATACAGTATCTCTTCTATGTATCATTGTGGATTTTGGTGTTTCTACTAGTCTTCTTGCAGGAAAGTTGAATTGATGGAGAGGAGGGCGATTTCTTGAGGGTTATTGTTGGAGGGATCCACATATTCTCTCTTGGGTTGATCTTGTGACAGGGAGTATCATTATTGAGGAGGACGATTTGGCTATCTTGGAGGAGGACGTTTTGGTTGGAGCTCTTGGATCTCACTCTTGAATATACACATAGGAGAATGCTATCAATTTGCAAGGTGGCCACAAGCAATTGAGGTAAGATCTACAAGGTATGTGCCTCTTTCCATCCATTCTCTCTTCATTGGTCACAAACCCTAATTAATTAAAACCCCAATTTTGGTTTTTCTTAGATCTACTTAGATCTAGCCTTGCTTTTGAAAAGATCTTAAGAACCCACCTCTATAGCATCCACCCCTAGTTGGATCTATAGTTTGGTGGTGATTGGGTTAAAATTGACACACTTTTCAAGGCAATATAGCCCTCTTGAACCAAATCGCACTTCCTTGGATAGGCTTGTTTGGTTAGATCTAGCATATGGGTAGGTGAGATCCCGCTTGATTTGCAATCTACACACTTGATAACCTACCCCTAGACTTTTACTTTGGTGATTTCTACCTTGTGGGCATCATTCCATGTTTTAAGGGATTAAAACCCCCTTTTGAATTACTTGGCACCTTAAAACTCAGATCTAGTAAGATCTAACCCTTGGATTGACTTGATTTTCTAGATCCACATAGATCGGTGCCTAAGCTACTTGGATCTACAGTTTGGTGGCCATTGGACTGGATTTGACCCACCTTATCCACCTTTTAGCCCTCCTTGAGCAAGGTCGCACTTCCTTGGGTGAGTGAGTTTTCCCACTTTGAGGACATGGGTGATTGAGATTTTTGTGGATTTGGAACGTGCATACCTTGAAACCTAGGTCTAGAGTATCATTTTGTGACGATCTACCTTGGGGGTAGCATTCCTTGTTTTAAGGGATTGTGGTCCACTTAGGGTCATATCATGAAATCCTAGATCTAGCAAGATCCAACTACTCTATCTCAATTAGCCCACTTGACTTGACCTCTAAATGTCCCGATCTACACTTTGACATATCTTTTGACTCCATTAGCCCATCTAACAAGGCACTAGTCCTCCTCAAGCAAGTCGCACTCCTTGGGAATTGTGTCAAACCTTAGATCCGGTACATGGGTACTCCTAATTTCAACTTAGATCCATAGATCTACTCATTATATATCCTCTAGTGCCATTTGCATCCCTTGATTTCACCTTGTGGGTCCACTTTAAGCCATTTCACATATCCCAAGAAAGTAGGACCCACTTGTGTAGCACATGGTACTATACCTTGTCGTTATACCTAATCATGTGGCCTAAATCATACATTGGTTGAAACACTAACCATCTCTCAAACCACCTTCAACCATACTTTAACTCCTAGGTCCATTTAACCTTGCATTGGTTTCCGTAACTCATCATTTACTTATCCCTAGGAACCTTTGTTTGGGTCCAATCATCTTTGATTGGTTATAGGGTCTCCCCCTAGGTCTTGGTTTATCTAGATCTAAAGCGAAGAGTGCCTCGGTTGACGTGACTCCCACCTTGCATTGGGAACCGTGGCATCTCTTGTGTCACCTCTTTAGTTGCCCATCTCCTCTACCGTCCCGGATGGGATACCACTAGGGGCAACTACAAGTTGTGTGATAACAGGTTCCATTAAGCAAAAAGATCAAGTACTTGCAGCTGGAGATTCGAAGCAAGCTAGAGGCAAGCAAAAGCCCAAGTCAAAACCACAAGAGAAGAAGATGAAGGAGAAGAAGCAATCAGATGAAGAGAACTCAAGTTCAAGTGATGAAGATTCAAAAGTCAAGAAGATGAAGAGCAAGAAAGAGAAGCCCAAGTGTGGTTATTGCAAAGGTTTTCATAATGAAAAATCTTGTTTCAGAAAGAAGATGGACATCATGACCAAGCTACTTGAAGAGCATAACATTGATGTTCCAGATTTTGCAAGAAAAGAAGAAGCCAAGCTCTCTTTGGAACAAGAACATTGTCTCCATGCTACCTACCAAGGTAATAAGTTGTATGCTTTGGGTGCTAGAGTTAAATATCTTTCTGATGTCTCTGTTTCTGATTCACATTCTGATATATCAGATTCAGAAACCTCTATCCCTTCCTTGGAAGAATCTCCATCTAGTTCACCAAAGTTTCCTCCCAATACTAGTCATTTTTCACTAGTTTTCGACATGCCTTCTGAAAGCTCTTTCCAACTCCGTTCGGATCCTTCCCATTCTGATATGGAAGGTGATATGCAGGCTGATATTCAAGTTATGACAACCTTCAAACCATTTTCCCAACCATTGGATGCCCAAAAGACCATACAACCCCCAAGTTCTCCAGTTGGAAAATCTCACAATTTCATTGTTTCCAATACTGTCACTTTTCTATGTTGTCTTTATGCCTTGCATATCATTCTTTGGTTGGACAACCATGCCATTGGCCATCATGGGACTATTGTTCCACATGTCTGGACCTGATCTCACCACCTATGGTTCAAAACACAAGTCTCCAGACCCTTCAAGTTCGCTCAATTGTCAGTGTGATCTCGTTGCACACTCTTTTCTTACTGTAAAGCCATTCGCTCATGGAGATACTATACCTCTGTTGTCTGCTGCTCCATATGACTCCTATTATGATATTTCGGAGCCTCATGAGCTCTATTGCAGAGTAGGGAAGGTGCTACATCAATTTGGAAGGAAGATACATAGTTTGATTCGCCATATGGCAGCTGCTCAAGAAGCTGATTTTGTTGAGTCTTTTGATGTTCTTTGGAAGGATTTTGCAGAGATATCTTTTCCATTATTGATTGTGTGTTCAGATCAGAGTATGTATGCAACAAGAAGCATTCTTATGATGCTCCTCCATCATCAAATGATGAGTTTCAAGGGACCTCTCAACATGTTTTTTGTCTACACAACATTGATGCATTGGCGCATGATCATGGCATCCACAACATCTTCACCAAGTATTTCACCAAGAAGTTGTTCATTCAACTCATTCAAGTGAAGAACAAGACTTGTTGAAGACATTTTGTTCATCTCCGCCACATGTCCATTTTAGAGGGGAGGTTTTATTTCCCATGTTGTAAAAGGTGACTTGAGCCTTAGTTGCCAATGCCTTATTTTGATATTTGACACAAGTCTAGCTTATGGGGGGGTGTTAGAACAATATTACACCTAGGACCTTGGTCATTAGTCATATTATTGATTAAATGGTCCTTAACTGGTTAATTATTGTATCCCAAGGTGTGAACAAGGTTGTTATAAGTTAGTTAGGCTCCATGTTGACTTATCCACCAAACATTTGTGCCAAAGGTGGTCAAATGCCTGTAAGGGGCCCTAATTAAGACCACCTCATGCATTTATTGCACCATTTTGATCTAAGGCACCCTGTTTCCCTGTTTTAAGGAAGCATTGTTGACCAAAGGCGCCCATACATTGTATCTAGTCATCTAGGCCCAAATTAGCTAATTTTGGCCTCGCCTAGGATACCTAACCACCTCCCTCACATGTGTGAGCCTCAGGTGAGTCTTCCAAAGCATGCCCAACGTTCACATGAGCAATTCGTAAGGGTTTGAGGTGATTTGGGAGCTCCTTAGTCAACCTAGGGGGATAGGGGTCAAATCTAAGCTAGCCACATGTCAAGCCTCCTAAGGCATTTGATTTCTTCCTATTCCTATATAAGGATGATCCAAACTCATTTTAATTATGGATAGTTAATAAACTCTGAGATTTGATCATTTGTGATTCGGGTTTTTGATCGTTTGTTTTCCTGGTTTTTGATCATTTGTAACTAGATTTGATGATTTGTTTTTCCAGAATTGTTTATGCACTTATATCTTGCATAGTAAGTTAAATCTTTCAATTGTGAGGCATCTATAGTAGCTAGATCCTACTGTGATAGAGATTTTACATGTATGCTTGAAAATCCATAAACAATTATCACTAAAACAAAAAAGAAAAAAGAAACTAGCATCCAAGTCAATCGTCCCCATCCCCAGCAGTCAATCATCTACATCCAGATCACAACAGCAAGCTCTCCATTCTCGGTAGTGACACACTACCCATTATAGCTCTTCTTCCAGCTCTTCCAATTCTTCTCTCAAACAGATTGCTATTTTGAGATTCCTTCATTCGGCTTCAGATGTTAGGAGAGATGCTTCCAGTGCTTCCGGTGTTTCTAGTGTGCCATGACATCTTCACCATTTTTGTATCATGGATCCCAGATCCACTCTCCTTGTACATTTTTCTTCTGTATCGGTTCTCTTTGTACTTATATCTTCTAGGTTGGCTCTCCATCTTTGGAGTTAGCTCTTTTTGGCATTAGGATAGAGATTCACATCTTGCTTTATATAGGCACCACCTTAGCGCTCCCACTTTGTATTGAGAGCTTGGTACCACACACTTTTGTGGTCATTTATTGAAAAATTGGAAATTAATAAAATTATCTTATCTGTCTACAATCATTCATTTCAGAAAGGGGGGGGATTTCTACATTCATCCTAACAATGAACTAACATTTGAGAGTTATGTGTTCATTGTTGTCTTCCTTCAACTTGTTCTCCACATCAGCCCCGCTCCTCCTATCACTTATTGTTTGCCTTGTAAATTTTTTCTTCTACATACCTATGTCAATTTTTCGTCCCTCTACTTGCTCACGTATTTGTTCAAATCTCAAAGCCATCTTGCTTCTTACAAACTATATTTAAATTTTTAAAACTAAATAAGTACATAGATTTAACCCCATCCCTCAAACAAAAAAAGATATAAATATCTGATCTCTATTATCTATCCTCAATCCATTTACCATCTCCTTCTAGGACAATTTCATCTCATATTTAAATATTTTGTGCCCTGGGTTTTGTTCAATATTCATTTCTTTATCTCCTTTTAATAATTGTATGCTCATCATGGTCATTTCTTGCCTCATCCTCAATCCCTGCCACATTGTCATTTCATTGTGACTCATTGTCCTAACATTAGATATGACTAGCAAGCAAGCATTCAGTCATTATTTTCAAATTCTATCACTAGAAGTTAGGCTGGAAAAGATAAGGATTCTAGTCAACAAGGGCTTGGTTGGTTGGTAAAGTGGGGATGTTGTTACTCTCCTAGCGAGGTTCAAATCCTCCCTAAGCCATGTTTGCCCCTTGTGGGGTGGCATGTTCTTGTAAGTGGTTTGTTAATTGCAGCTGGCACCAAGTGCAAGTCTGGGACAGTTTTGGTGGAATAGATACACTTAGAGATGATTGATTAGCCAAAGTATAATTATTGAGCCTGTGAGACAAAATACTCGCTTCATTATGATTATTTATAAATCAGTGAGAAAACCCTAATGCTTGGTGCACCAATCTATGGACAAATCTCTATAATTAGTACAGAAGAAGGGCATAAACATCACGACTAAAGCATTTTTCTGGCTAACAAAACACAATGAAACAGCCTTGATATTTCTTTGGTTAGAGTCTATTCTGCATGCCAATTCTAATCACAGAAATATCAGCAAGAAAAGCCAAAAACAAAAACATTAAAAGCAGCAGCAAAATGAATAGGGAAGGTTCACACCTGCTCTGATACCATGTTGAGATCACAAACAGAAATAGGAGATTGAATGGAACCAAAACACCAACCCAAACATAAAAGAGAAAATATGCCAACCACAAGAGAACACCAAATACATAGTGTATGTAGGCTTAAAGCAACTTGTATTAGAGAGCCTTAGCTCCTTGATAAAAAATGATATACAAATGAGAGTTGAGTTGTGTATTTATACACAACTTGAGTAGGACATCCTCCAAAAAGGGGTTTGGCCCATATAAGTAGGGTGCACTCCCCAAGAGGGTCATAAAGCTTGCATATCAAAGTTGACTAGGTCGTACTTAACCATAACCTGGTATTACAATCAACGATGGCCTTAGCCATAATTAATGCCTAACTAAATGCATTAATGAGACGATGTGAGATGGTCATGACCACGTGAAGAATACACCATTCTCAATAGTGGATTCACAATCCACGACTTTGATCCACTTGGCTATGCCCAACTCAGAAGAAAAAACCAATTTTCTCTATCTACAATCATTCCTTTCAGGAAAGGGGGAATTTCTAAGTTGATCCTAACAATGAACTAACATTTGAGAGTTTTTTGTTCATTGTTGTCTTCCTTCAACTCCTTCTCCACATCATCCCTGCCGCTCCTCCTATCACTCATTGTTCGCCTTTTAATTTTTTCTTCTGCATACCTATGTCAATTTTTCCTCCTTCTACTTGCTCACGTATTCGTTCAATCTCAAAGCCATCTTGTATTACAAACTATATTTAAATTGTTTAAACTAAATAAGCACATAGATTTAACCCCCTCTCCCCAAAGAAAAACGATAACAATAACAATAACGATTTCCAAGGTGCAGCACAGTTCCCGAGGTGCTGGTACAGTCCTTTTATGCTGGTTAAATGCTGCTGTAAACTCATATTTCTGCCTAAGAATGCTTAATATAAATTACTCTTGAACTGGTTTTCCCCTTGTGGGTTTTTCCAGGGTCTGTTTTGACCAAAAATCACTGTGCATGCAATTTTCAAACTGCTGTTATGTTATTTATTCCACTGCTAACAATCTCAGCATTAGTGTTTCAGCTTCTTGTTCATTATTTAAGTGCCCGTGATTTGTCATTTATTTAATGACTACCTAAGTCTGAAATCTGGGTTATGCTGGGGGTTTGGTTGGATTTTATAAGCCTGTTTTTCATCATTGTGAGACAACATACTCACTTCATTATGATTTTTTATAAATTCTCGTACAGGAAAATTGTTGCTTGCTTGCGTTCACCAGAAGCATCCATACCAAAAAAAGATCCTAGGCCCTCTTGTCCAGCCCATGGTCACGTTAAAGGTCTTAAGACAAAAGGAAATTTGGAAAGGTAAATAATTATGGGATCTATTACGTCTAAGTCACATTATTAGGGGCCAAGGAACTTGGAAGTCACAAAATTTAGAAATTAAAGATTAACTAGACAGAATGAAGGATACAACATTAGAAGATGATATTATCAAGGAACATACGAAAATGTTATATTAAGTTTTAACCATATCTCTTTCATCGATGATAAAAATTCTTGATTAATTGTATAAAAGAATTAAAAGAAATCCCAAATGCAAAACAAGGGAAAAATGAAATGAAATGAAGTAATATAAGTAACGAATAATGATAACAAAAGCCTTAACCTAGGGGAATCAACAAATGACGTAAGAGAGGAAAGTACAACCAAAAAATGAAAAACAATATGACATTTACTGCAATAAGAATAAACAAGATGATTATCAACATAATCTTAAAGTAATTGATTAACTTGAGACTTTGATCAAGCCAAAAATTATAATGAAGAACTTACTGTTATAAATAGGATAATAGAAACAACAATAAAAACACTCAAATCATACAGAAATCACAAACATTTGTAGGGAAGTAAGATGTGCAAATAAACAACAGTACCTATATTAAATAGAAGACAGATGTTAGGCATCAATGGAATATCACACTATTTGATCATTAGGAAATCATTGAAATGGAAATGGCATCTCTAAAGAAGACTCATTTATAACTAGCATAGATCCATCTTAACTCTAGATCTATCAAGCACTAAGATGGATCAAAAATAAATTGGGATGCAAATCTCTCAATATTCAAGAGATCCTAAGTTCAGATGGATCTATGCTAGTATGTTTGCATTGTGCATTAATTAATGTTTGGTATTTTTCTTTCACATTAAGGAATTTTTTATATATTTTGATTTATAAGCATGGAGATTACACATCTCATCCATATTGGGATGATATTTTAAAAAAGATAGATATATTTGTTGATGTTTCTCCATGGTTGCAGCATTGGACAACATTCTGCAAACATTTTCCCAGAGAGGTAATGAGAAGTGACCAATGGTTGGTAGAGGATGGCCCCAGCGTAGCCTTGATTAGTCATGAAAAGTGACTAAGGGTAAACAAGGCTCGAGATGCTTACTCTGAGAAAGAGTGCTCCAAGAAAGAATCTAGAGCTCACATTGCATTCTCCGAGAAGGAGTGATCTATTCTATATTAGAGCGAGTTGACTTGTTTATTTTGATAGGGGATTTTATTCCCTTCTGAGATATATAAAGTCTAATCTAATGTTGAATTTGACATAGGCTCTAAGAAGTGTCCGTGACTTCTTAGAGTAATCTATTAAATTTCATACATTCATAGCATAATAATATAAGTGCATAACCAAGATCACTAGAAGAAAGACAAAGCACAAAACATAACAACAGAGTTTATCTTGGGAAACCCAATTGGGAAAAACCCAGCAACCTTCGTATAGAGATGATAATCCTGAGATCATAGTACAAAGATAGAAGAGAAAATGTGAAAATGCTTTCCACAAGTGGAAACCCCAAAACAACTTCCTTCTCCAGCTTATGCGAACTTCTTCTCTCTCCCAATCCCAAGTGATGCGCAAATGTCAAGTGAGTGAATGAACTAATGAGGTGCACTTTACCTCTTATTTATACAAGTGCAAAACTAGAAAAATCCCTAACTGGGCCGACTTCACCTAGGGGCAATTAATAATTTTATTTTTAATATTTTTCTTTTGTTTCTTTGCATCCCAAGGTTTACATTGATTCTTTCATGTGTTTACATAAGTAACTACATCAGGTTCATCTCCCTTAGGAGGTACAATCAAGTACAATGAAAGTACAATAAAATACAATGAATAATATCTTCCGAAGTTGCAAAAAATCCAACACTCTCTCTCAACGAGGAAGGTATTCTTCGGTCTTCATCTGCATCATGAACATCTAGGTTTCATCTTGTACATCCATTCTGTCTCCATCATCTCTATACATACTGAAGGTTGTCCACACAATCTCAGTCCATTGAGAAGTGTCGTCATGCATCATCTTCACTAGTCCTTCGGTGAGTCCAGGAGAATCACTCAATCCTGGATTCAGGAGAATCTCTCAATCTTGAATATCTGAAACATCTTCACCAATCCTTCGCTGAGTCCAGGAGAATCACTCGATCTTGAATTCAAGAGAATCTCTCAATCTTGAATATCTGAGACATCTTCACCAATCCTTCGGTGAGTCCAGGAGAATCACTCGATCCTGGATCCAGGAGAATCACTCAATCCTGGATATTTGAGATTATCAGCTATTCCATCTCTACTATACCATTTGCTACCTGTCTGTCTCATCTGCCGATGGGGTCCTCCCATACCTGGCTAAGATCTCAGACGAGCAAATGAGCACGACCATCTACTGACTGTCCGACTCATCTGCCTATGGGATTTCTCCCATATCTGGCCGAGTACTAGGAATGTAGAAGTACCTGTGCAATCACACGACGGCCAACTGCTGACTGTCCTACTCATCTGCCGATGGGATTTATCCCATACCTGGCTGAGTAACTGGACTGCAGAGGCACCTATGTGAACCCAACCAACTGCTGACTATCCTACTCATCTGCCTATGGGATTTCTCCCATATCTGGCTGAGTAACTGGACTACAGAGGTACCTGGGCAAAGCAGGGAAAGCATCTCAATGTCATCTTTCCCTCTCAAGGAGGGACACGTTCTCTTCGACTCCAAGTCTTCCGCGAAAGTATTCAAACTTCACCCTAGGAAGAGCCTTGGTGAGAACATCTGCAGTCTGGTTGTTTGTCGGCACGTACTGTAACTCGACCGCACCTTTCTGCACCATATCACGAATGGAGTGATATCGAATCTTGATATGCTTCGACCTGTCATGAAATACAGGATTCACTAACATCTGCACACAGCTCTGGTTATCACAGTGAATCACGGTTGGCTCTAGAATCTGGTCGAACAATCCTGCAAGGAGTTTACGAAGACAAACTGCTTCTCGAGCTGCTGTGCTAGCAGCCATGTACTCGGCCTCTGCAGTACTGAGTGCTACCGAGTTCTGCTTCCTGCTGCACCAGGAAATAACTGCAGAACCCAAACTGAAGCAACATCCAGAAGTACTCTTCCGATCTGCAACATATCTGGCCCAATTTGAGTCTGTAAAACCCTGCAATCTCAGGTCACAATCTGAAGCATACTTTAATCCATATTCCACATTGCCACGTAAGTATCTGAGCACATGTTTTGCAGCAATCCAATGAAACTGCCTCGGTTCGCACATGAACTGATTGAGGGTATTCATAGCAAAACATATATCTGGTCTGGTGTTGGTCAGATACATCAATGAGCCAATCAACTGGCGATACATGGTGGGATCAATCAAATCAGAATCTAAAGTAGAATCTCTCAACTTCTTCCAATTTGCATCCATCGGAGTAGTCATGGACTTGCAATCCAACATTCCGAATCTCTTCAATATATCAATGGTGTATTTTCCTTGTCCTAGGAAAATCTCTTTCTGCCTCTGTCATACTTCTAATCACAAGAAGTAGTACATCAATCCAAGATTCTTTATTTCAAACTCAGAGGCGAGATTCTTCTTACACCATACAATAATTTTCTCATTTCCTATGAGAAACAGGTCATCAACATATAGGACCAAAATCAGTGGCTCATCATCTGCAACCTTGAAGCAAAGGTTGGGGTCTGCATCATTCTGATGCACCTTCCATCTCATAGCTGAAGCAATAGCAATGATCAATCTGATGGAAGTATATCAAACCACAGGAGTAAATGTCTCATCATAATCAACTCCCTCTTTCTGAGAGAATCCTTTGGCAACAAATCTAGCCTTGTATTTCCCATATGCTCCATGCTAAGTCTGTTGTGCCCATCTAGGTCTTTTCCGACCTCCTGCAACATTTCTGGGGATATCAACTGGATCAATGGAATCGATAGGTTCATCCTTTTCTGCTAACTCCCTCTTGAACTGGAGGGGGAGATGATCTCATCTCCTTTGGTTCTAGCATTTCATCATCGATCTCCATGTCTGATCCTCTGCCTTTCCTGACAGTTATTTCTTCTTCAAAGGTCACATCCCTACTGACTTCAATCTATCTGGATCATGGGATGTAGATTCTGTAAGTCTTTGAATATTTACCATAACCCACAAAGGTTCCCTTCTTTTCTGAAGGTTCCAACTTGGGCACATGTATATAGACTAAACAACCAAATATCTGAAGGTGGCTCACTTCTGGTTTTACTTCTGTGAAGGCTTCCTCCGAGGTCATCCTTCTAGGCTGAGAGTCATATTCCAGAAAGCTACTTGCTGAACATCAACGAGATTCATATGTCCATCGGAACAAGTCTTCTCTTGTAGGCCAAATCACATGGTCTTTTCCCTACAAGTCAAATCCCGACTGATGATCAGTGACATTTCATAATCAAATGTAATGGCAATAGTTTACAACTTTACACATGCATCTTAGCTAATACTTTATCACAACAATCATGAACACGTCTAACAAACACATCTGGGAACTATCTAGATGTCTTCTATCTCCACTAGAACATGCCATCAAGAGTATGCACTACCCTAAGCATGTAGGAAGGAGATATCATCTAGACTAGCTTCATGAAATGTTGTGTAGCTCATATGCATAATAAATACAACAAGGTAAACTATATCAATTGCTCAATACATTAGATCTGTATATAATGAAGATAGATAAGACAAAACAGATCTATGTAAGCAAGAAAGACAAATACTTATCTCTTATTGTTTTTGTGTGTGGGCGCCCACTGCCTTCTTGTGGGAACCAAGAGAGATCTTTGTTCTTGCAATCTGGATCTTCATATCTTCTAGAAGAGGAACTCCGAACGATCATCATTCCTCAACTTCTTGTGAGGAGTATCTTCTTCAACATCAGCAGTGGATGCTTCATGCTTCCTTTTACTTGAACTTCGACAACTATTGGCATAGTGTCCATATTTTTTGCACCTATAGCATTGAACTTGAGATATGTCCTTCTTCTCCTTTTGATCTGGGCGAAGACTTGATCTCCTATCTTGGGGCTTGTGTTTATGAAACTTCCTACCTTTTCCCTTACCCTTCTTGGCATGGGAAACAAAGGCTTGGTTCTCCTCAAGTTGAGTGCCATGGAGTCTTTGACATGCCGCAATCCTAGTCTCCTCCTGAGTGCAATCTGCCCAAAGCTTATCAAACTTTGGTACTTTGGATCTACCACTTATGCTTTGGATAAAGGACTCCCAAGATGGTGGAAGACCATTCAAAGTGGTGAGGACAAGCTCCTTATCATTAATAGGATCTCCACTGGTGCTGAGCTTGTCCCTGAGTTCTGTGATCCTTATAAAGTATGAGGCAATGGATTCTGACTTGGCTATCTTCATATTTGAGATCTGGTTTCTCAAAGTCATGGATACATTGAGGCTAGTGTGTTCAAACAACTTCTTTATGGTCTTGAACATTTTCCTAGCAGTCTTCTTTCCTGAAATTTGTGGAACCAAATGGTCTCTTACTGAATCCACAAGAATCCTTCTTGCTTTAGCATCATTCTTCCTCCATCGGGATTTATCTTCTTCAGCTTTTGGTTCAGGAACCTTCTCATTTACATCTAGTAAGAGATCATTTTCTTCTAGGAGTAGAAGAACCCTGTACTTCCAAGAGATAAAGTTGAGTGCTCCTTCCAGACGATCTTCAACCTTCATTCCAATCATCTTGCTTGCAGATCTGGTTCAGAAACCCTAAGGAGCTAGGTCAAAAATGAAAGTTGATAATTTGAAAAAATGAAACCACGGGTAGATGCGCCTTGCCAAGGCGAGTTGAATTGAGGTAGGGCTGATCCAGATCTGTGAAGAAAAATGGGTTAAAACTGAAACCCTAATTCTGTTGCAGCCATAGAGTTAGGTCAAAAATTGAAAATTCTTGGAATTGAATTCCGTCTTCACCAGAAGATGCGCCTTGCCAAAAACGAAATTCCTAAGGCTATTTTTCTCCAAAATGTTGAGTGAAGACTTCACAAGATGAAACCCTAGTTCTGGCAGGGTTCCGGCAATGACTTCTTCTAGAATTGCTCTGATACCATGTTAAATTTCATACATTCATAGCATAATAATATAAATGCATAACCAAGATCACTAGAAGAAATACAAAGCACAAAACATAACAACAGAGTTTATCTTGGGAAACCCAATTGGGAAAAACCCAACAACCTTTGTATAGAGATGATAATCCTGAGATCAGAGTACAAAGATAAAAGAGAAAATGTGAAAATGCTTTCCACAAGTGGAAACCCCAAAACAGCTTCCTTCTCCAACTTATACGAACTTCTTCTCCCTCCCAAGTGATGCGCAAATGTCAAGTGAGTGAATGAGCTAATGAGATGCACTTTACCTCTTATTTATACAAGTGCAAAACCAAAAAAATCCCTAACTGGGTCGACTTCACCTGGGGGCAATTAATAATTTTATTTTTAATATTTTTCTTTTGTTTCTTTGCACCCCAAGGTTTACATTGATTATTTCATGTGTTTACATAAGTAACTACATCAGGTTCATCTCCCTTAGGAGGTACAATCAAGTACAATAAAATACAATGAATAATATCTCCCGAAGTTGCACAAAATCTAACAAAATCAACATTAGAGGTCTCTGGGTGAATTTGATCTGCATTTGAGGAGACGAACATCAACAAGAACAATTTTTCTACGATGAAGAAATAACCAAGAAGTCAAGTCAACCATTGAAGAAGTCCCAGAAGAAAAATGAAAACAAGAAGACAAGTCGGCCTGAAGATAAAATGAAAGTTGAAGACCAAAGGAACAAGTCGGCCATAGTGAAAGAAGACAAGTCAGCCCCATTGACGAAAAAGTCAAGTGGATTGAAGAATATAAATAAAGTGCTCTCATATTTCATTTTCATTATCACACATCTCTTCTCTCTCCACTTGTGCACACTTTTCAAGGAAGGCCTAGCAAAGGCAAGGAAGCAAACATTTTGGGTTCTTATCATCTTCTTATGGTTCACTATATCTCCCTAGAGATTCACTAGGGTTTCTTGTGGAAGAAGGGCACACTCTTGTGCTAGGGTTTCATCTTCAAGAATGGTATTTTACTTGAATTGGATTGATTTCTTCTAAGAAAAGTTGGTTGGGTTTTCTCTCTGTTGGGTTTCCCAAGATAAAATCTTTGTCTCTTGTGCATGGTTATCTTTCAGTGATCCCTGTTTATCTCCGCTACAAGTGAAGTTGATATTTTCAGTGACTGTGAGATGAAATGAATTGTGAAATGAATGCTTGAAATCATTGTGAAATAGTTGTCAGGATCTGGAAATAGTTAAAAATTCAACAATATTGGGTCAACGACTCAACTGTTGCATGTGCAATAACAGTCTGGAAACTAATACACATTTGTTTTGTGATTGTCCTTACACTACTCAGGTCTGGAAGGATGTTGAATCCTCCTTAGGATTTTACTCTTTATGGGGTAGAAAACAATGTTTTGGAAAACCTTAAGGAATGGCTCACTAGAAGAGACCTGAAAGTTATAAGAGCAGTTCCATTCCCGGTTTCTTGGAGAGTTTGGACAGCCAGAAATGAGTGTATCTTTGAGGATAAGATCGTGCCCAGCTTCCAAGCTTTTGTTCAGGTTATATCTATGTTGTCTTACTTTCAGGTTTCTGTCAAGGTTCCCAAGCCCAGAGTTTCTTCTCCTCTGATTGACAAGACTCTGCCTTGGGGGTATATTGATGGAGCCATCCAGCAAAACAATTCTAAGTGCAGTGAAGGGTATGTCCTCTATTTTTCAGATGATTACTACATTGAAGGGTGTTCTTGGTGTAAGGTTCAAATAATCGAGGAGAGCTCACTGCTCTGTACCTACTAATGAAAGCAGCCCTGAGTAATGTCATTCACTCTCTTCAAGTATATGGAGACTCAGAATTGGTTATTAGATGGATGAAAGATGAAATTTCCTTACAAAACCCAGGCATTCACAACTTGGCAGTTCACTTGAAAGATCTTCTGGTCTTTTTCAACAGATTTCCTTTTCCCACATCTAAAGGCAACATAATGGCAAAGCAGATTCTCTATACTCCCCTGCAAGTCTTAGAAGATGAATTTAAAGATGGAGCAGTGTCCTCTTCCAGGAATTTTTCTGTTTATAATTCTTAAGTTACTTTCTCAATTAATATGTTTTTCTCTCTACAGTCCTGTAATGAACAACTCGGTTGATGACAGACTGAGAACTTCTTGAGTTATCTTTTTAACCAGGATAAGATTTAGTTTTAATTATACTTCTGACAGACAAGAATAGCTGTAGACATCTAGCTGCTCCTTCCAAGGACTACTTGCAAGGTCTTTGAGGATTGTATTTAAATTTCTATCTACAATATAAATGTGTTTTTTTCCGAGGAAAAAAAGATATATTGGGTTGACTTATGCCAAGCTAAGTCACCTGGTTCAAATTCATGTTCAAGTTTGGCGACTTAGAAGTTCGTAAAAAATTCGACAATGAAAATTTTATTGATAAAATTCGGCATTAAATTCGACACTATAAAATTTTAAAAAATATATATACACATGAAATTAATACTCACTGAAAAAGATAGCCCGGTGCGCTAGCTCAAGTGGTTGAGTGCTGTAAGTTGTGAGCAGAAGGTCTCGGGGTCAAATCCCTGGGTAGCTATACATTGCTATATAAGGGCCTCACTTGATGTCCCCACTGGGTTAGGCCCCATAATCAGGGTCGATGGTTTACCTTGGGTACCATCCTCAAAATGAGGGGAAGTACCTGAGGGTTTCCCCATGACATGTTCCAATGAATAAAAAAATACTCACTAGGAAAGAGATATTAATCCCAAATACCTCTTTTAATATATATGAAATTTAAACTATAAATTTCAAATAGTGAGGTTACTATAAAAAAAGGGATTAAACTATAAATTTAAAAAAAATACACCTATCGGATAACCCATCAGATAAAAGTAACCACACCCTTAGTGCTTGCATGGATGGACGGGCAAGAGCATCACCGTTCGAGATGGGCGGGAAGGATCCCAACCCTTGGTGCTTGCATGGATGGATGGGCATCACCGTTCAATGGCAAGGAGGGTTTCGAGCGACAAGTTCAACGGCATGTCGGCAAACCCTGTAGCACAGTGTAGACGATGTCGAGTGAAGAACAAGTTCGATGCCATCACTGTAGATGGCAAACTCTGCTGCAGACGGCGTCAGGCGAAGCAGACTCGCGTGTGGGTGAATTAGCGACAGCCGGGCGGCTGCGGGCTAGGGCGGCTGCAAGCACGTGGGCGAATTTCCATCAAATCCGGCGAACTTAAACCATTAAATTCATCATTCGATAAAATGTGGCGAATTTTGATTTTCAAGCTTAAAATCAAGCGAATGCGGTGACTTAGATGCCAAGTGTCACCTCAGCGTTAGGCAAGGACATTACACATATCCTTCATACTAGGTTGTACAATGCACCTAACTTCTCTCAGTGCAACCAGTCTTATGCAAGTAAGGAGTGCAGTGCTAAGGCATAGGCTCCAGATGCATGTCCAGTTTGCACTTAATGCCTCTTAAGCAATTCGTAGTACTAGCAAAGGAAGGAGGATTGACCTTGAACATGTTTACTTGTTTTGGGATTTTGAACCTTGATGTTGGTGTGGTGAAGGATTAACTCCTACTTGTGATATTTATTATTTAATGAATACATTGTTATATGTGAATGCAGCAGACAATGCATAAAAGTTTATGTATGATTCAAAGATGAGGACAAGGAGTGAAATTAGAAATGAAGATTTCATAGAATTCAATTGAGTGATTCATGGAGATATTATTGGAGATAGTTATGGAGATGGTTGAACTAAATATCTTAAATATGGCATAGTTGTTATGGTCACCTATTGTTATATAAAGGAACCTCTTATACAATACAAACACATGAGAATAATTTGATTGAATAGAATTTCCCCTTCAGGGGTTTCTTGGGTGTAAAGTTTAAACTCTCAGTGTCCCTTGCTTAATTTAATTATATTTGTTGTTAATTCTCAATCCCAACATTTGGTACCAGACCTGAGTTTTGGAGTTAGAAATATGTTTGTTGGACATACATTTTGAAATATCTGACCCAACCTAGGTGATTACAATTAATTGATTCTCACGCTGTCACCAAACTGATCAACAAAGAATTGCTGAGACATTGGATTTGAGTCATTGAGTTGTTGGTAAATTCATCATTGCTGCCAGTGAGAGATAGAGCAACAACTAGCATGGAGATTTCTGCGGCTACATACTAAGCAGGTTATAAAAACAAAAAAAATATGGGACAAGTGTTGATGGAAGATTTCAAAGCTACCAACCACATGCCAGAGTTAATTTTGCTCTAGTGATAGCCGCCATTTCTAGAGTCGTTTCTATTTGGAGGAATCACCTTTACCACATCCGCCATTTATCAGAGAAAAAGCATAGCCATTTGGATGTGTTAATCTGTTGCTCGTAATGAACTTGTTCAACGAGCCATTAGATTTGCAAGGGTCAGGTTAAGCTCTACAAGTATTGATGATCAAGTTAGCACCATGATGCATTATCAGTTTGTTGGTTGTTTGGGATCCAGATTTGAATAAAACCCTACAAGTTGCAGAGTTGATCTTGAGTGTTGTTGCGTGTGATACTTGATCTACTCATGCATGAGATCCACTTTGGCAGTGATAGAGCAATCTTTGCAAATTGTGTGTCCACTACTACTAAAGATTGTGAAAATGACCATGTCGTTTCTAGTGCAGATATTGGTGAGACAAAAAAGGTTATTTACAACACAATCTCTGTTAGTTTTGTACCTTGGACGAGTTCCCCTAGTGACTCCTAGCCTAAGTCACTAAAGAGGGGGAAGTGGGACCCTCACATTAATTACATTAATGAGACTTTACGTTTTAAAGTCACTTTTGTCCAAAGTTATAAAGTGGGTGAGTAATAATTAATTAAGGGATTTAATTAATGTGATTTTACTCACATCAAATCTCAGCCATTGATTTGATTTAATCTACACCATTGGATTAAGATTCCCTTTTAGGGATTGGACAAAAAGGGAGGGAGGTAGAATACCTAGATCATTGTGATTCTGAGAATGATGTGAAGAGAAGGGAAGAGAGAACTCGAGAAGGAGGAGGTCGAGCTAGGGCGCAGGTGCTGAAGGCGTGACTGCAAAGTTCAGGGCACGAGTTTCCAGGTTTGGGTTCCAGTATTAGCTCAGAATTCGAGGCATAGCTTCCAAGCATTTATTATCAGCAAAGTGAACCGTGTGAATTGCTGTCTTCTCATGCAATAAACTTGTGAAGGTACCTTTCAGCTGTCTATTCATTAGCACGCAGGTTGAGATGGAGTTTGGGCTTGTATTTCGTGGCAGCTTCATTTAGTTGAGGCTCAGATAATGTAATATCAACCCCTGACACAAAACCCGTGGTCTACTGTCATGCTGTGAGGAGATTACTGTCTGTACGTTTTTTTTTAGAAGTGACTGGTACAGTGGTTTGTACAGCAGTCAAATACAGTCACTGTTCTGGGGTTATTACATGCATAAATTCCAGTAACAGTCTGCAGGATTCTGATTGTGATTTCTACACAGAATTCGAGGAGGATACAGCACCTTTAATTGTACAGAAATCGAGAAGGATCTGCACTCATTTCCAGGCAGCAGTTGGGCACTGAAATCGAGGCAAACTGGGGTGCAGTTAATGGAGATAAGTTGTATTTGTTTTTTGTACTGCTGTAGCATTACCTTGCTGATGGAATAATAAATCTCTCTCTCACTCAACTGGTTTTCCCCGTGGGGGTTTTTCCAGGGCTCGATTTGGCCAAAAATCTCTGAGTCAAATTATGTGTGAATGTTGTTAAATGAGTTTGCAGCCTGTTAAATTCCTTTAGCTGTGTGTTTATTGTTTATTTAATTGTGCATTAAGTAACCTACAGCCAATGCAAAACCGGCTGTAGGTGAAAACCACCTAAATCTGACATAAACCGGCAGGCAGTCTAAAGGGCAGAATTTCTACATGGTATCAGAGCACAGGGGGCAGAAAACAAATTGATTTGCAGACACACATAAAACTTGCAGATCTCAGAAAGTTCAGTGTTCTTACCTTCTGTTAGTCGGCAGCGTTCTTTTGGTCTGATTTTCAGATGGCTACAGGTTTGAGGATTGAGGACAGGTTGAGTGGGACGGAAAATTTTGTGCCGTGGAAGGCCAGAATTTTGTTGCTTTTGGAGGAGAACGAGTTATGGGTGGAGGTGGTAAGGAACACCACCACAAACCCCATTACCATTCCAGATGGCTCAGATGTGACCGCTCTTTCAGCCTTCAACAAGAAAGACTGTAAGGCTAGGAGAATCATACTAGATGCAGTAAAAGACCACATCATCCCTCACATTTCCGGAAGACCAAGGCACACGAGATGTGGAGTGCCTTGATCAGCTTGTATGAGAGCTCCAACGAGAACAGGAAGATGGTTCTCAAGGAGAAGCTCAAGAGTATCAGGATGACTGGATGAGAGGGAGTCACAGCTTATCTCACCAGGATCTCTGTAGTTCGGGATGAACTAGCAGCAGTTGGTGAAGTAGTATCCCCTACAGAGCTAGTACGCACAGCAGTCAATGGGGCTTCAAGGCCCTGGAGTGCATTTGTGCAGGCCATTGTGGGCAGGGAGAACCTTCCATCATGGGAGAGGTTGTGGGATGACTTTGTGCAGGAGGAGACCAGGAGGGGTCTCGTACAGGGCAGTACATCAGGTGGTGTAGCAGATGAGGAGAACGTGGCTCTCACAGCCAAAGGGAAGAAGAAGAAGGGTCCCAAGAAGCATGGGGCCAAGGGACAGCAGCAGCAGCAGCAGCAGCATCCACAGGGTGGGCAGAAGAAGGACTTGAGTAAAATCAAGTGCTACTGTTGTCAGGCATTTGGGCACTATGCATCTCAGTGTCCAAACAAGAAGAGGAAGAAGGGACCAGGTCAGCAAACAGCAGCTTCAGCAGAAATTGATGAGTTTGGTGACAGGTTTCAGAGGGAGTTTTCCCTATATGCTGGACAGAGTGAGAGAGAGAGAGTCTCCTTAGCCACCAGCATTGACATGGATATGGAGATTGAGCACTCATTGTTGACAGGGCATCAGACAGGTCCATCCACCACTAGTACGTGGTATATTGACAGCGGAGCCTCGAGACACATGACAGGTACTCGGGAGTTCTTCTCCGAGTTATCACGGACAGAGAGAGAGGTGGAGGTTGTGCTTGGTGACAACACCATTGTTAGAGCAGTGGGTCAGGGGACAGTTATATTTGAGAGGGAGTCCATGAGTCCCATGACTTTGAGGGATGTGTTGTACGTCCCTGGGCTGAAAAAGAACCTTGTTTCAGTTTCCACGATTGAGGACAGGGGTCTTGGGGTGTGCTTCTCAGATGGGAGAGTGCAGGTGTTTCCCAAGACCACAGGTGTATCTACTCCCATGGATATTGGAGTTAGATGTGGACGACTGTACAAGCTCTTGTTTCAGCCGCAGCATGCTCTAGCACATAGCAGCAGCAGTGAGCTGTGTGAGTTGTGGCACAGGAGGATGGCCCATTTACATCACCCCGCTCTGGGACTGTTGAGGAGCATGGTCACAGGTTTACCTGATTTTGACACTGAGCAGAGTGATGTGTGCAGAGGGTGTGCTTTGGGAAAGTACACCAAGACCGTGTTTCCTAGCAGTGACACGAGAGCAGCAGGTGTGCTTGATCTAACTCATACTGACATATGTGGTCCTATGTCCTCAGTATCTTTGAGTGGCCATGAGTACTATATCAGCTTTATTGATGACTACTCCAGGAAGACCTGGATCTACTTCTTGAGGAGCCAGAAGTCCCCACTTGTATTGAGTGTCTTCCAAGGGTTTAAAGCCCTTGTGGAGAAGCAGACGGGGAGGAAGATCAGGATGTTGAGGTCAGACAACGGGGGTGAGTATACCTCCAAGGAGTTTAGCGCATTCTGCAGACAGGAGGGCATACAGCGTCAGTTGACAGTTCCCTACACTCCTGAGCAGAATGGAGTAGCAGAGAGGAAGAACAGGTCGATCCTTGGAGCAGCGAGGGCCATGCTTCATGATCAGGGGTTACCGTTCTTTCTGTGGGCTGAGGCCTGCAACACTGCAGTGTACCTGCAGAACAGGAGTCCCCACCGTGCCGTGGGGAGGATGACTCCAGAGGAGATGTATTCAGGCAAGAAGCCTGAGGTGAACCACTTTCGGATATTTGGCTCTCTGACTTACTCTCACGTCCCCTCAGAGAGGAGGACGAAGTTTGAGCCCACCGCAGAGAGAGGCATCTTTGTGGGTTACGACGAGACTTCGAAGGCATATCGGCTTTACATTCCTGGCCAGAGGCGAGTTGTAGTCAGGCGGGAAGTAAAGTTTGAGGAGGAGAGGGCCTTCAGGAAGTCAAGAGAGATAGAGCAGGGGGAGACACCAGCTCCCACACCTCAGTTGGTATAGGCTTCTTCGATACAGGTTACAGGTCCACAGGTTTCTGGGGTGACTAGATCACTTGGTAAAGGCACAAGTTCTACAGGGTCAGTGGTTCAGATTACAGGTACAGGGACAGGTACAGGGATTGGCACAGGTTCACGATCACCGGTTTCTGGCTCACAGATTGCAGGGTCTTCTGGGACTAGTTCGTCAGCTACAGGTCCTAGGGGTGTTAGACCTCATGCTTCTGGCACGTCCTCAGAGGAGGATACACCAGGTTCGGAGGAGCCTTCAAGGAAGAAGAAGCCCAAGTGGCTTCAGGACACCTTGAAGGAAGCAGAGGCATTTGGCAGACCTCAGGAGCAGATCAGGACGATTTTTGAGCCAGGCAGATATGGCACGGCCCTTGTTGCGAGTCTTCGTGACTCTGCGCCTTCTACATATGAGGAGGCTTCTCAGCATCAGGTATGGAGAGATGCCATGATGGAAGAGTACCATTCCATCATGAAGAATGATGCTTGGGAGATTGTACCGAGGCCTGAGGGGAAGTCAGTTGTGACTTCCAAGTGGCTCTACAAGGTCAAGCATGCAGCAGATGGCAGTGTAGAGAAGTTCAAGGCTCGGTTTGTGCCTAGGGGGTTCTCACAGGTTGAGGGAGTCGACTATGATGAGACTTTTGCTCCAGTGGCTCGGTATTCCTCTATCAAGGCAGTGATATCGATTGCAGCAGAGATGGGTTGGAGGATCCACCAGATGGATGTGAAGACCGCATTTCTCAATGGTCTTCTGCAGGAGGAGGTGAACTTGGAGCAACCACAGGGGTTCGAGACACATGGGAGAGATTCGCATGTTTGCAGGCTTAGGAAAGCCTTGTACGGTCTGAAGCAAGCTCCCAGAGCTTGGTACTCCAGGATAGATGCATATCTGATTTCGATGGGATTCCAGAAGAGTGAGGCTGATCCCAACCTATACTACATTGTGGTTGGTGGAGATCCGCTCATTCTTCTGCTATATGTTGATGATTTATTTATCACTGGAGATGAGCGTCTTATTGCTCTGTGCAAGAGAGATCTTGCAGCTGAGTATGAGATGACAGATATTGGGCTGATGCATTACTATTTGGGGATGAAGGTATGGCAGGAGCCAGGACATATTTTCCTAGGACTGGGGAAGTATGCTGCAGAGATTCTGAAGAATTTTCGGATGGACAACTGCAGGCCTATGTCTACACCTATGATCACCAACTTGAAGCAACTTCATGCTTCAGATGGTAAGTTGGTGGATCCCACATTATATCGTCGGCTCATCAGATCGTTGATGTATCTGGTCAACACCAGGCCAGACTTGTGCTTTGCAGTCAACACTCTTAGCCAGTTCATGGTGCAGCCTAGGAGTGTACACTGGAGTGCTGCAAAGCACATCTTGAGATACCTTGCGGGGACGGTGGATTATGGTCTGGACTACAGGGGTTCAGGTAGAGTTAGTTTGATTGGGTTCACAGATTCAGACTGGGCAGGTTGTGTGAGGGACCGGAAGAGCACTTCCGGTTGCTGTTTAGCTTGGGCTCGGCAGCAGTGTCGTGGTTCAGCAGGAAACAGAAGTCCGTTGCATTGAGTTCTGCTGAGGCTAAGTATATGGCAGCCAGTCAGGCGACTTGCGAAGCACTATGGCTTCGTAAGTTATTGGTAGATTTATTTGATCAGCAGCTGAGGCCTACGGTGATTTACTGCGACAATCAGAGTTGCATTCAGCTCTCTGAGAATCCAGTTTTTCATGACAGGTCAAAGCAAATTGAGATCAGATACCACTTCATTCGGGACTACGTTCAGAGAGGAGCAGTTGAGCTTCAGTATATATCCACTGATCAGCAGGTTGCAGATGTCCTAACGAAATCTTTGGGGAGGGGGAAGTTTGTCTTCTTCAGAGATAAGTTGGGAGTGGTGCGGAACACCTTCCTCGGTAAGAGGGAGTGTTAGTTTTGTACCTTGGACGAGTTCCCCTAGTGACTCCTAGCCTAAGTCACTAAAGAGGGGGAAGTGGGACCCTCACATTAATTACATTAATGAGACTTTATGTTTTAAAGTCACTTTTGTCCAAAGTTATAAAGTGGGTGAGTAATAATTAATTAAGGGATTTAATTAATGTGATTTTACTCAAATCAAATCTCAGCCATTGATTTGATTTAATCTACACCATTGGATTAAGATTCCCTTTTAGGGATTGGACAAAAAGGGAGGGAGGTAGAATACCTAGATCATTGTGATGATGAGAATGATGTGAAGAGAAGGGAAGAGAGAACTCGAGAAGGAGGAGGTCGAGCTAGGGCGCAGGTGCTGAAGGCGTGACTGCAAAGTTCAGGGCACAAGTTTCCAGGTTTGGGTTCCAGTATTAGCTCAGAATTCGAGGCATAGCTTCCAAGCATTTATTATCAGCAAAGTGAACCGTGTGAACTGTTGTCTTCTCATGCAATAAACTCGTGAAGGTACCTTTCAGCTGTCTATTCATTAGCACGCAGGTTGAGATGGAGTTTGGGCTTGTATTTCGTGGCAGCTTCATTTAGTTGAGGCTCAGATAATGTAATATCAACCCCTGACACAAAACCCGTGGTCTACTGTCATGCTGTGAGGAGATTATTGTCTGTACGTTTTTTTTTAGAAGTGACTGGTACAGTGGTTTGTACAGCAGTCAAATACAGTCACTGTTCTGGGGTTATTACATGCATAAATTCCAGTAACAGTCTACAGGATTCTGATTGTGATTTCTATACAGAATTCGAGGAGGATACAGCACCTTTAATTGCACAGAAACCGAGAAGGATCTGCACTCATTTCCAGGCAGCAGTTGGGCACTGAAATCGAGGCAGACTGGGGTGCAGTTAATGGAGATAAGTTGTATTTGTTTTTTGTACTGCTGTAGCATTACCTTGCTGATGGAATAATAAATCTCTCTCTCACTCAACTGGTTTTCCCCGTGGGGGTTTTTCCAGGGCTCGATTTGGCCAAAAATCTCTGAGTCAAATTATGTGTGAATGTTGTTAAATGAGTTTGCAGCCTGTTAAATTCCTTTAGCTGTGTGTTTATTGTTTATTTAATTGTGCATTAAGTAACCTACAGCCAATGCAAAACCGGCTGTAGGTGAAAACCACCTAAATCTGACATAAACCAGCAGGCAGTCTAAAGGGCAGAATTTCTACAATCTCAGGTATGCACCGTTGGGAATTTAATTTTGAAAGAGAGAAGAACCCACTTTAATGTGAAAGGTGCAACATTTAGCCTCATAGTCTGAGAAAAGGAGAACATGTAGCACAAGTCCACTGTTCGGAAAGAGGTGCAACACTCACTCAATAAAGTATTCAAAAAGTTGCTAAGCAGACCTGTTATCACACAAATTGTAGTTGTCCCTATATGTATCCCATCTGGGATGGTAGAGGAGACAGACAACTAAAGAGGTGACTGAAGAGATGCCACGGTTCCTAATGCAAGCTGGGAGTCACGATAACCGAGGCACTTTTCACTTTAGATCAAGACAATTCAAAACCAAGGGGGAGACCCTAGCCAATCGATGAAGATTGACTAACCCAAAGGTTCCTAGGGAAACGTGTAAACGATGAGTTACAGAAACCAATGAGTTGATTAGATTAGGTGGACCCAAGAGTTAAGTATGGTTGAAGAGGTTTAAGAGGTGACAAGTATTTCAACCAATAGATGAATAAGGCCACTTAATGGATTAGGTCTAGTACCATGAAAATACACAAGTGGGGCCCACTTCCTTAAAATATGGAAATGGGACCCACAAGGTGAAGTTAGGGGTGAAATGGCACTAAGTGGATGAGATGAGGTAGATCTATGGATCTAAGATAAAAGACATCACCCACATATGGGATCTAGGAAAAGGCCACTAACCCAAGGAGTGCGAATTTCCCAAGGGAGACTAGTGCCTTGAGATGAGGGGGCAAATGGAGTCCAAAGTATGCCAAAATGTAGATCAGCGTAGTTAAGGCAATTATCAAGGTGGGTTTAGGATGGCATGCCCCAATGTGGCCTAGATCTCCATAGATCTAAGATGCAAAATGCATCACCAAGTGACCCAAGTGGGGCTCAATCCCTCAAAATGAGGAATGGGGCCCACAAGGTGAAAATCAACAAGGTGAAGCACTAGGGGTAGGTTATCAAGGTAGATCTATGCAAATCAAGTGGGATCTCACCTACCCACAACTTGGAACTAGCCCCAATAGCTTCCCTCAAGGAGTGCGACTTCCCTCAAGGAGGTTAATGTGCCTTGGGAAATGTGTCAAATGAAGGCCAAATGCCACCAAACTATAGATCCGAATTGTCGTGGATTCTATAGAGGTGGGTTCTTTTTATTATCCCCAAAGCCAACCTAGATCCAAGTAGATCTAGGAAAATATAAAAATGAGGGTTTTGATTTTAATGATTTTGTGACCTATATGATGGAGAACAAGCGAAATAGATACGTACCTTGTAGATCTTACCTCAAAGCTTGCGGCCTCTTAGCATATGGATGATTCTTGCCCTAGTTACAATTCCAAGCTTGATCCAAGTGTCTTTAACCAAAAACGTCCAAGCCCTAGGAGAAGAGATGTCCCATGAAAACTTGTAAATCAAACTACATCAAGTTAGATTTGATCCACAAATCCATAAGATCTAAGCATGTCATATCAAAGAAGCAATCAATGGACAAAGCACAATTGAAAAACTCCCTCAAGATGAAGATGTCTTGCCCATGGGGCATGTGAGCAACCCCTACAATCTTCCCATCAAGCAAAACGTTGAGCTAGCTTCAAGCAATTCGACCTCCCTCTCTTGATGTCGATTTCACCTAAAAAGCGAACAATGTCTAGAAGCAAGAGATGCAAGAACATATACAAGAGTAACCCAATCAAAGCCAAGAAGTAGATCTCCAAAATATTATTTCATGTCAAGTTTTCCAGAGCCCAAAGTGCTTTTACAATAGGGGGTCTCCTCCTTATATAGGATAATAAAGACCAAAACCCTAAACCACAAAACCACTTTACAATACAACGAGTGGTTGAGATCAAAAGATCTAACAATATAATCAATGGCTAAGATGACCCTAACATAGTATCACATGGATCACTCAAAAGAGGGATGACGTCATAGCTAAAAGTGACTAAGTGAGGGTGACGTCATCCTCCAAAAGGAGCTAAGATACATGGGCCCACCAAATATGACATGGACATGACTCGAAAAGCTCATGGTGGGGTTAGAAGGCATCAATCCTTACTAGCTCATCCCCATGGCACAATAATATAAAATAATGGGACTATGACATGTCCAAATAATACAAATGATCAAAATCCTGTCTCCAAAACTGAGAGAGACATGCAGTAAAAGGCCTCCTGTGGCCACTATGGACCCCATTGACTGATGTTGACTGATCTGGAAGATGGGAGGTTCACCCTGGAAGACCTCTGAAAAGACCAAGTGCCAAAACCTTGCCTCAATTGCCTAAATCGAATTCCTCAGTGACCCTTTTATTCCATTTTTAATCCTCCAGAAAAACCTGCAACTGCTCAAACTGCCACCTAGGGTGCCTACGCTGTCAAACTGAGCCCACCAGGCTGTCTGGAAGGGGGGTATAATGGTAAAATCAAGTGGCTAGACCACCCCCTTCCCATACAACACCCTAGGTGAAACTGGCCTCCAATGCCTTTGTTGGACAGGCTGGGAAAGCATGCCCAAAACTGGTCAACAGGTGGATAACTGCATCTATCACTGTCAGAAGTGCCCGGAACTGAAGGACAAGTGTCTCAATGAATTCAGGAGACCAAAATCTACTAGAAACGTGTATTCATACACCATGGGTTGACCTGAGGGGTCAACTGTACGGTCCACCATACCTGGACAGTGCATAATCTGATGATCTGGAAATAATAATGAAACTGTTGAACTGCATCAACCATCATTTGAATCATATGTCCATCATTTGGTATCATCAACAAGAGTAGGTGGGACCTGTTGTCCGCCAATATGCACACCAGCAGCGGAAATCTTTCGAAAGCTGTCTCTTCACTACAAGTGAGAGAGGTGTGGCCTTGGGGGCAAGCAATGAGCCAGGTACTGTCACCTGAATCCCAGCTCCTCCGTTTAGGCAAACTCCTAACGAAGCCAAGGGGGGTAGACCCTAAAAAAAGAGTTTTACTAAGGCTCTTTGTGTATTTATGTGTTTTAGGTGTTGTGATGCGGATGGGTGTTTTTTTTAGGAGTTTTTGAATGAGAGACAATTATAAAAGTTAAAAATAAGACAAGATAACGCAATCCACGTTGCAAACACAAGATGAAAGATACACTTGGACAATAAGCAGATCACTTCACAAAAATATAAGCAGATACTCCAATGTTGATACTTAAGCAAGCAAAATACAATATGAAGGACCAGTGCCTTATGGAGTCAAAAATAAAAGTGAAAGTGAAAACTTGATACAAGTGCTTGAAATGGAAAGTTTATGAGAACGTTGTGCAGCTTATCTTGGTAAATTGAAAATTTTAGTTGTCTTGATTATTAAGGCTAAGACCAAAAGGTATCAAGAGATGGTAGAACCCTACCCAAGAAAAATACTGGCAACCCTGAATGACCTGTCGGAAGCACCCAGATTCGATAAGGATTGGTGTCCAATGTTTAAACCGCCCCTGAGTCTGTCAGTGGGAATCCGGCGCCACCCCTCGCGGGAAGAACAGTATTTTGCCTTGGTTGAGGTTGTGGGAAAAAATTTTAATTAAAATTATCGATCGTTATTATCAAGTCTTTCACCTTTCTGAGTACTAGCCCAACCGTTTCCGGTTGGCAGAGCATACGGGTGTAGGACAAACCAAGATAAATTAATTAGGGGAGTGTGAGTGGAAAATTTTATTATTAAAAGAACCTTGTTCAACTCTCCGACAGAGAGCGCTCTTGACTCGGTCTTATGACCACAGTTCAAGAGACTTGCTAAGTTAACAATGCCTAATGCAGGGGATGATGCAAGATTAAAATGCCCTCCGATAGAGGGTGCTCTTGACTTGGATTTGGCCAAGTTCAAGAGACTTTGGTTTATTTTAAGAAGAACAAGAGCAGTTGTGTTGTGAAGGCAGTAAAATAACTTTAAAAAAGATGAAACCACTTGATAACTTGAAAGATATAAATCAATGCTTCAACAATAACTACTTTGCCAAATAGTATGAAATAAAATTCAAACTAGTGTTCTACCATACAAATTTTAATCTACTAGGTGGGATTGATCCCCGAACAGAATCAACCACTAGAAGCCACCAATCCTGGAAACCTTCCAGCTAGCTGGATCTCCACAAGAAGTTGATGGGGGAGCGAGAAGCTACCACAAAACTATGTGGCCTTTGGGATACGATCCCAAAGTTAGCTATTCTCTGGTCAAGGATTGGAAGAGAAACAATATAATGATAAAAATTGAACTAAGCTATTAAGCGAAATAGAAACTAATCTAAGAACATGGAAACATAAACTAAGTTAACCCAAGACCCAACACTCTTCCCCAAATGGGGAAGAAGACAAAAAGTGGAAACACCTCCACTTGAAACTTTTTATTAAGCAGTTACAAATGCCTTGGGTTAAAAACCGTGCAAGGTCTTTTGAGAATGGAAAAACTTGAAAGATACTGAAGAAGAAGCAAGTTTCACTTGCTATTACAAAGGATAAGTATCTCAATGGTTAAGTCATCCTCATGGATCCTTCACTTTGTTTTGCATTTACTTCTTCGTTTCAAGATATTTATCAAATGTATCTCTTCCTCAAATGATCTACACAAGTCACAAAGAATCTAAGCGAGGCACCCGTTAACTGTTAGCAAAAGACAAAAAATTACAACTAATTAAGTCTAGATTTGAAATTTTAACTCTAAAATGTGAAATGCATAAAAATTTATCATAAAAAGTTAACTATGGTGAAACGGACCAGCGAACAAAAGTGCCCCAAAAAATGGTGGGAATGAACATGCAACCATAAAATTTTACACTATCCTATGTGCTAATGTGTTTGTCTTTGAAATAAAGCTAAGGACTTTTATTAATAGATACTAGATGCAAGATATAACACTATTTCTAAAGCATGTACTAGGAGCTACTCAAGCAAAATGATTGAGATCTAATCTACTTCAATCAAAGGACAAGATCTATGATCATGAAATAAGTCTAACAAAACCAATCTTTAACTTGTTCTATGTTTTGTACTTTATGTTGTAGGGCAAGTGGGGATGGACGATGGGAAGAGAGGCAAAAAACCGAGAAGGAAAAGAATGGAAGGAGGAGATGAAATAAGGTAGGACGAAAGGAGCAATGGTTGAGAGAAACGAATGCAAGAGGGAGAAAGGGAAAAAGAAGTGGGACGAAAGCTATGGAAAGGGGGAGACTAGAAGGCAAAATTTAAATGAGAAAGGGGAGAAAACTAGGGCAAAGGAGGATGAAAAGGCAAGACAAGGGCAAAGGGCTACAAGTGGAACACTTGAGGTAATAGAACACCGCCTTGGAAATCCTCCGGTTAACCGGTGATACGCCAACAGCGAGTGTTGAAGAGAGCACAAGGGAGCAAATCCCAAGTTATTCCCCAAGGTTGAAGGAACTTCAACCTTATGGATTTCTAAACTATGGCTTGAAGACAAGGCAATCTTGGATCAAGGCTAGAGGGGCTAGAAGTGGCTTAGCATGCAAAAATAAAAGCTTCAAAGAGCAAATGAGAAGGCTTGAAGAAGTGAAAGCCCAAAGTAACCAATAAACAATAATTTGAATATGAGAGATGGATCTTTGAAATCAAACCCCTTTATGCCACCATCTTGGTGTTGTGAGATCGACTTTGGGAGATCCTGCAATGTATGAATGTTAATGGAAAGATTTGTTCTTTGAAGAGATGGAGGAGACAACCTAGTTCCAACTTCTCTTCATAACTTATAGATCTGCAAAATGTATCACTTACAAACAAGATTGATCAAATATAGTATGCCAAGTTGAAAGGGACAAGAAGAGTGTTAGTATTTCCGACTACAATCCACTACTTCCCAATCACAAACAACCCAACATCAATGGAAAAATTGAACCCAAATGCCCACCCTATGGACTTGGAAAAGTCTTCTAAGCTTAAATAATTTGATCAAAAACTTGGAACATGTAAGTAAAAAACATAACACAATATCACCTTGATTAAATTGAAGCACTTTCCATGAACAAGATCAACACACCATATGGACCTCCAAAGCCACTTTATTTCAATTAGCAAATGCTATAACACATATACAATTTTGGCAGAGTAAGTTTGCCTCAAATTCTCCATGAGATAACAACCCAAATGGGCCTCTCTTTATACTAAAACTAAGTGCCAAAACCCTAGGTCGAATTTGGCAATGGAGAAGGTCGAATTCCAATCAAGAGGTGGCTTGGAGAGGTGATTAGCAATCAAAGTCGAGTTATTGGTTGGTGAAGGGCACTATGTGGCAAAGCTCGACTTGAGGTAGGTGTGAAGTGAGGGCATTTAACCAATAACCAAGCTACAACAGGGAAAAACGAGCTATCAAATGAGATTGACGCGAGCTAGGGTGAGCAAAGCGCGAGCCATGTGGGAGGGCGAGCTTGGATGTGGTAGTTTGAAGTTAGTTTAGTGGATGGCACGTGGACAAGGTAGGCATCAACTTGAGTTTTGAGTGGGAGCTAAAGCCATCCACGAAACAATCAACCAAAAACGAGTTCAAACAAGGAAAATGGCGTGAATCTAAATGGAGAATGGCGTGAGGAAATAGGATATGCGAGCAGTGAGGGGAACACATGGCAATGGGTAGGTGTAACTCGAAATGAGCCAAGCTTTACTTGTGATTGCAAATCAACCAATCAATAAACTCCAACGAGGATACACGAGTCAATGGAGCTAACGTGAGGGTTTGAAGGGATGCGAATTAGCTGTGGGGAGAACACGTGGGGAATGGTAGGTGCAAACTCGAATTATGAAGAGAGCCAAGCTTGGATTGAATGCTGGTTTAAAGGAGGCGCCCACCATTGGCTTTTAATGCCATCCAACAAACCAATCAATCTATGCCATGTCACAAAATCGAATTTTGCATGAAGAAGGGCGAATTTCCTTAAGAAGGTTCTTTGCTGGTGACTGGATGGGTGACTGGATGAGGTTGGAGTTGATTGGAATCTTCCTTAATGCCCATTGCCATGTCATTTAGCCCTTTATTTTAATCAAATTGATTAATTCTGGAGAGATTTGGATTATCTCCAAAATAACAAATTTTATTATTTTAATTAATAATTTCTTTGTAAATGACTTTTCAGAGAAAATATTAATTACGGGGCGGAATTGACATTCGAAAGTTGGGTTTAGCTGCTCCATGGGTCATGTGTGATTTTTGGCTTATGAAACGAGCCATCAAACACTGAAAACGGACCCCGGATGACTGACATATTACAGACTCAAATTTCTCTATTTAAACTATAGAGAAATTTAATTAAAATTTAAAAATAATTAAAAAAACCCAATTCCGACGCGTCCGGTAAAAAAATTTTCGAAATTTTTCTGGGGGTCTTAGAGACCTAGGACATGACCAAAACCTATTCTAATAGTGTCTAGTAGGTTTATACATTATAGTTGGACCCTAATAACCCCCCATGGCCAAATTTCCAAAATCGGGCATTCCAGCTTTGGAGGAAGCGGGAGAAAAACCAAGAGATTATATTTCGCCTGAAGCAAAGTATAATCTGACGGTGAAAAAACTCCCTGGAATACCTTAGTTGTTTAATCCAGTCATGGGAGACCGAGCCACTCAGACCCTACTAGCACACTTTGATACAAACCCCCATGGGGCCATGGTCATGTCGACTCAAAAACAAAACTTGGCTAGCCAAAACTGGCTACACCCAAATACAATGAAACCCAGATACTCTGGAAGTGAACACTGATGTGTTCCAACACTGGTGGCTCAATAAGGTTTCAACTATTGTACAAATCAGTTGATAACAGGACCATCAATCATCATCCATATGCATACATGGTCCACATCATCACGGATCCCAAGAATGACCATGGTCAAACTATGTTTGACTAGGTCAAAATGTAACTAAGGACAAGATTATATCAATAGACTAAGACATGTTCCTCTAGTCACACTCACAGCTTAACTTAAAGTACATCATCATTCCATGGCAGTTAATACATATAGATATTTAATGTTATTTATACTTTACTTGCACAATAGCTCTAATGACAGACTCACCCATTGGACATGGTCTAACTGCTAGCTAAGGGTGAAGGCTAAGACAAGGTTGGGCAAAGGGGATGACTTGACCAAACTCAACCAAGTTACACTTTGGACGGGAAGAGGGGGAGCTACCCTCTGTGTCAGACAAATAACAAGGGGAAGGGTTGTGCCTCGCAAATGGATAAGTTGTTTAGAGAGTGTTTATTCAACTTAGGCATCATGTCTACATCAAGTTGATCCAGGTTCATTAGGATCATTCATTTCATTTCATCGCCTTTTTGGCCTACATAACCTCTCGGATTTCACATGTGCTAAGAAGCACAACTAATACCAGCTTGCATCTGGGGCATGTTTGTACATATACAAGGTCAGCAATAATAGATATAACTTTGAGTAACCACTGCTTTTTGGACCTTTTCTATACTCTTCGAGGAGTATTTTTAGCAGTTCATCACTACAGCCTTTATTCACATGTGTTAAGAAACACATTCTAGAATTTTAAGTTCACAGGCTTTCATAATGCATTTCCAATATAAGTAGTACATGAGCTTTCAGCTTTAGCCAACAACATCTCAAGTGACTAGGGGGACTTCTGCCAGTGCCAAACATCGGGACAACTGACCAGAATGATTTAGGCCTACAATCCAACTCACCAAAGGCAAGTTTTGTCACCAACTCAGAGCCGAGACACAAAACAAACATGGATGCGATCCAACACATAGGTAGAAATGGGGAAGTCCTCAATACGAAGAAGTCAAGAAGGCAATTCAAGGGTGAAAGCCAAATCAGGAAGGTCATGGATGGATGGAGTCAAATGAATGTGGTGCCTAAGCTAGCAGACAAGAATGTCAAGGAAGACCATATGGCTCATAGGAGGGTAATGAAACCGATGAGTATTGTCAGAAAACCTAAGTGTGCAAGTAATACATCCATTTTATATTTGTAACATCAACCAAGATATTTCATTTTATTTTAAATAGTACTGCCATATAATGAATCATATACCAAGTCAATGCTATGAAGATGACTAAAACAACAAGATAGTAATCCAGAGTCAATAATCAGAAGTCCATAGGTCACATCACATCATAATAATCATCAATATACATCTGAAACACTACTGCAATAACATCACTTGGCACTGAACTGAAACTGTATGGAACAAAAGGTCACATCGGTCATCAAATCTAGGCTCTCAAGGCTTAGCCTTGGCACAAGGTCAAATAAAAGTCTGATACAATATACTGCTCTGATCATGAGTGATCTCAATATAACAAGCTCATCATAGTTGATCTTTGTAAAAGCCAAGCTCTGAAATGTACAGATATCTGCTCAGCAAGAATAGTAGCCCAGCTACTATGATGTGATAACAAGACCCATCCATAGCCCAAGAAAACTAAAAGTAAAGGCACATTATTGAATTGAGGAGGTAGCCCAACTGTACCAATGCGGTGTTGAAGAGATAGGACCGTGGCAGTTATAATTCAAAGAGATAATTTGAATTCCTCCCAAATTCAAATTAAGATCAAATAGTGGTGCCTATGTGTAGATCCAGTCTTGGCAGTGCATCCTCTTGAGAAAAATTGACAACATTTAGGCGCCTTGCAAACATGGAAAAGAGGTGATTATTGTTGCTGCTCCCAGAAGTGTCAAATCATTTGTTGTAGTTGATTGAATTGCTCACATATCTATAGAAACGTTGAATTGCTTCACAGCCAAGGTGAAGGAGGATAGAAGAATATGTGGATATGTTTGTCAACTTGTTTGGTGTGACCGAAAGCTAGAGCGTTGTTGAAGAGTTCTCAACTCGAAAAGAATCAAAGGATGAATTGCAAGCTCTACGAGGAGTAGATCAAGTCTTAAAGAGATTTACTGGAGGTCAAAAATCATATTTTGGGGGCCTTCCTTTTTTTTGTCGTGAGTGTTGATTTTTGGGCATCATCGAGAGCCATCCTCTAGGAGAATTGGCATCAGCGTGAGGCTGAGAACCTGGTCAAGGACCAGGATGTTGATGACATGAGATCCTTTCATACAAGAGAGATAACATCAATAGAAAACCTTTCTTATGATGAAGATTCTAGAAGACAAGTTAACCAATGAAAGAGGACCAATACTTAATGGTTGAGTCACAAGGACTCAAGCCAGAAGGTTCTAAAAGACCCTAAGGGTTCTAGGGCACATTTGACCAAGAGAAGGGGGCTAGAAGTTAAGCCTTCATGACAAATTAGAAGAGGAGCTTTTAAATGATCCTTCTAAGTCAATCAAAGAATAATTCTTATTTATGATGTACTTGAATTGGCACATGTGGACCATGGGTACCAAGAGAAGGGGCTAAGGATTTTTCTCTCATGAGTCATCGAGAGCCATCCTTTGGGAGAATTGGCATCAGCCTGAGGCTGAGAACCGGGTTAAGGACCAGGATGTTGATGACATGAGATCCTTTCATACAAGAGAGATAACATCAATAGAAAACCTTTCTTATGATGAAGATTCTAGAAGACAAGTTGACCAATGAAAGAGGACCAATACTTAATGGTTGAGTCACAAGGACTCAAGCCAGAAGGTTCTAAAAGACCCTAAGGGTTCTAGGGCACATTTGACCAAGAGAAGGGGGCTAGAAGTTAAGCCTTCATGAGAAATTAGAAGAGGAGCTTTTAAATGTTCCTTCTAAGTCAATCAAAGAATAATCCTTATTCATGATGATGTACTTGAATTGGCACATGTGGACCATGGATACCAAGAGAAGGGGCTAAGGATTTGACTAAGGGTGAGTTACCCAAAGTGGGTGGGTCAAAAGCCCACAATGAACCCTAACAAGTGTACCAAAATGTTAAAATCCCACCAATGAAGGACCAAGAACCCACTAGTAAAGGACCAAAAGTCCAAGATAAAATTCAAGTACCATTATGAAGGGTTAAAAGTAAATAAAATATTAAAACCCTAACTAAGTATATTTTATTTGTTTAATCCTAAATCTATGGAAGTGATTCTCAAAGAGGAATTATAAATAGAGAGCGCTCTCATTTGAGCATAACACACAATTTATCTTCTTCGTGTCTGCCAAAAATTATCCTGGGGTATTGAGCATCTCTCTTCAACATAGTGTTACCAGCTAAGTTGTACTTAGTTGGATTATCAAGCGAGCGGGCAGAGTGGAACATGATACATGTTCATTTTTGGTGATTTGATATCCAGCTGACCTTTTAAAAGGGCCCCGTTTTATTTTATTTTTTTTCCCACGTGTCCATGGCCCTGCGGGGTTTGTAATAAAATGTACTAGCATGGTGTTTTGTAAAAGACTTGGTTCCCTAGGACTTTTTGGCTAAGTTAGGTATTCCAAGGAGTTTTTTCACCTAGTTATTATGTCTTGCATTAGTGCATAACATAATTTTTGGGTTTTTCTCCTGCTCCTCCAAAGATGGAATGCCTGGGGAGGCTGACGGGCCTTAGGGGGTTGTTAAAGTCTATGGGTCAATGTATATGAACATGCTAGGCGTTTTTTTTTAGTCATATGGACATGTGCTAAGTCCCCCTAGGTTGTTTTTTAATTTTCGGCAAAGTTTTTTTTTCCATAAATTGGGCCATTTTTTAATGGTTCAATTAAAAAATTTGTAAATGACCTGGAAGTAGCATCTGGAGGTCTTTTTTGCCTTAGAGGTGCTCGTTTTCTAATTCAGAGCACCCCCTTAACCCCTGAACCCACTTTTCCTAATGTTTGGGTGCTTCAATTTTTCCCAAAATCCAAAAAAGTCATAAAAATTTGGAAAAAGTGAAAAATGACTTTAAAAAATTAATAATTTTTTGGAGTAATGATGGGTCAGTTTTGGATCAGCACTCATCTAGGAGTGATTTGGGCTGATTGCTTAGTGTTTGGGCAGCCCCATTTGTGGAGAAACTTGTGCCCATGTGTGAGGGGCGCATTTGCTTGTGAGGGGCGCATTTGGAGAGTGGAGATGCCCACGATTTGGGGGATATGGCAGCCCAATACATGGGCTGTCACACGAGCTAATATTTAGCTGATTGCTTATTGTTTTGGGCAGCTAGATTAGGGGATGGGCAGCCCATATCTCTCCACCATCTATTCCACCACTCACTCCCTCAAACAAGTGCGCCCTTCCTCCTTTTTTCTATATATTGCAAGCTCTTCTCTCATTCTCACTAGTTGGAAGAGGAGCAGAAATTGTACAAGCTTATGCTATTTGTTTAATAAATAAAAGACTTTGGAGGTCCATTGGTGTTGTGCTTTGTGAGTGGTTCCATGATCTCTTTGTATAAGGTGATTTGTGGCAAGAGCAATATGTGTTTCAAGTAATTTTTCAGCCATCAACTAAGTGAACTTGAAGGACTGGTAACAGTTTTGTGAGGATAGCTAATTATTCTTGCTTGATTTAATTAGTTCTCTATTTGTCATTGTGTTAGAGATTTAAAAATGAATGTGTATCATTTGTTTATGTGCATGTTATTTTGATTTCTGACCCAATGCATTTCTAGTTGATGGGTGCTTTGCAAGTGTTTTGCTACCTACAGGTTGACAGGTGGATGAAAAGATAGCTTGCTTGCTCTCGTTCTTCTCATCTGTGCATGCTTTGGTGGATCTTACCCTCGGTGTCCCACTTCTAAGTTTCAAAGTCTTCAATTTCGGAGAACCATTCTGTTTCCTTCAGCCTTCTCAGCAAAGTTTGAAAAAATCAACAAAACTCTCTTGGTCACTTTGGTTTGCTTTTCTTAGATCTTGTCTCTCTTTAAATTTCTTAAGTAGATCTGATTTGTGTTTGGATCTTATGTGTTCTCAAAGTCATATCTAAATCTAGATCTAACTTTAGCTTACTACTTCCGAAAGTCAGAATTTTCATGCATACTTCAAATAACTTGAATAAGTAGTACTTTTGGGTTATAAAAGCTTTATCTAGCTGTTTGAAGAGCTTATAATTTGCAGCCATTAAAAGCTAGCAAAGATCCCAAGTAGACAAGCCCCATAGCTTGTTTTGCTTGGTTATTTTCAGTCATTTTAACTTAGAAGTTTAACTTAGTTTTTTCTGGGTTTTAGGGAGGTGTTCCAAAGACACTCGTAAAGTGTTTTTGGGCATCTTTACTGATCTATTGCTTGCTGGTTTGCAGCATTTAAAGAGCAGGTAGAGAGAATTGCTGGCCAATTTTCGAGGATCCAGGCCATCTGGAGCACCTAGTTCGAAAATTTCCTGAACCGGTCACTTTTTCTCTTCTATTTTGTAAGCCACTAAGTCGATTTAAGACTGGGGCATTTCTATCATATTGTAACTAAAGCATCAAACGAGAGCAAGTGGGCTAAACCAAGCGCCCACATCCCATCCCCCCAGGGGGGAAAACTGTGTCAATTCAAATTTCGTGGTTTGCAATTTTTTAGTTTAGATTTCTTTTTCTGCAACAGATAAAATCAAACTAGGTTTAAAATCAACCTTGTTGGTCCGTTCCACTGGCGAGCCACAAGTTCACTCAAAACGTAGTTTTATCATTTTTTTCACAAACTCAAAACGCCCCCCTTGCTTTCCCGAAGTAGGGTTTCTGTACAAGGGCTTGCCCGGGTACGTGCCTGAAAAGAGACTCCTGGGGTTTAAAAAAGATAAAATTTTGGTTCATAGAAATTTCCTAAAAAATACCAAGGTCTTCTCCCGTATGCTCTGTGGCCGACTTGCAGCTCAGTCTGATCCAGTTGGTACACATCAGAAAGGGGGAGATGACTAGTAATAGGAGCTAACACCGCCCCAAATAAAAAACCCTTTATGTGAAAATCCAGCACATCACGAACATTTTGTTGTCGTGGGGAAATTTCTCATAAGGCTTGGGACAAAACTGAGTAGTGACCTCTTGGAAACCGTTAGGCTTGCCCTCGTTGGTACAGCATCTGAACACCTCCTTGAGACTCCGATTCGGCCCAAACCTGAGAGGGAAGCCACGCATCAAAATTCCGGACATGTTCCCCCGTACCTTGCGTATATTGGGAACCCACCTGCCATAATAAAAAGATCACTTTCACATTAATCTTAAAATACACCAAGAACATTCGCACTACATTTACTTTTGTGCTCATGCATTTATTTGACTCCATTACAAGGCACTAGTCTATATTAATGTTATTTCATGCTATTATGATGCAAATGAATGATAATGATAATGAATGAGAGCAAATGATGTATTGATAAATGATTGCTTTGCTTTACAAAAGTATATGCTGCTTTGTCTTGGTTATAAAAAATATTTTTCTAACTCCTAGATTAGACGCCTTAGTTTTGTTTTCATTCTCAGGATCCACCCCCCTTGGCTTCGCTAGGAAAGCCTAGACGGAGGAGTCGAGTCCCAAGTGACAGCACTTGACTCTGACTTGCCCCCAAGGCCACACCAGCAGCTTGAAGACTTCTGCTGCGTTTTCCCAGGTGTGGAACCAGGCGGCAACACATAGCATTGGATCAGTCTTCATTGAGCAGATCAGATCAGTCTTCTTACAGACCTCACGTAGCTTTCTCCAAGCTGCCACAAATCAAAACAGTCCTAGTAAGCTTACAATTGGTAGATCCTAGCCCTTAAGGCTGACAGCATGTCTCTGCAGGACAACCAAGGGCAGAAAAGAGCCCATCAGGGCTGACGGCACCTTACATCAGGCTCAATCTCAGATAGAGGGTTTCGATTGGCAGATTGAAGGCCACGTTGAGGCTACTGTGGGCCGCCACAGGGACGCCCAGGCCCTAAAGGCCTTACCATGGTGTAGACAAGAGTAAAGAGAGCCCAGTTAGGGCTGACGCAGGCAGGAAGGAATCCTGTGGGGGTTGACAGGAGGTCACCACAGGTAAAGGGAGCTCGTAAGGGTTGGCAAGAAGTCTCATAAGGTGTCGACGACTCAGCAGGGTTACACACCCTCTACTCAGGTCACAGCAAGGTTTCCACAGTCCTCAACAAGTCACGGCAGGGTTCCAAATGCTCATAACAGGATTCCACGGTCCTAAATCAAGTGTCGGCTAGGTTCCAAATGCTTACGTCTGGGTTTTGTTACCAGCTAAGTAGTACTTAGTTGGGCTTTCAAGTGAGCGAGCAAAGTTGAACATGTTACATGTTCATTTTCAGTGATTTTGAAGTCCATCAGGCCTTTATAAGGGCCCCTTTTTTATTTTTTCTTCACATGTCCATGCCCTGCGGGGTTTGTAATAAAATGAGCTAGCATGGTATTTTTGTAAAGGACTTGGCTTCCTAGGACTTGTCGATCAAGTCGAATATTCCAAGGAGTTTTTTCACTTATTAATTATGTCTTGCAATTTTTGCATAACATAATTTCTGAGTTTTTCTCCTACTCCTCCAAAGTTGGAATGTCTGGTGAGATTTACAGCCCTTAGGAGGTTATTAAAGTCCATGGGTCAATGTATATGAACATGCTAAGCATTAATTTTGAGTCGTATGGACATGTGCTAAGCCCCCCTAGGTTTTTTTTTTAATTCCGACAAAAAAATATTTTTCTGTAAATCTAAGCCATTTTTTAATGGTTTAATTAAAAAAAATTGGAAATGATGTAAAAGTGTGGTCTAGGGGTCTTTTTTACCATGGGGGTGCTCGTTTTCTAGCTTAGAGCACCCACCATACCTCAAAACCCACTTTCCATAGTGTTCTAGTCACTCATTTTTCACTTATGTCAAAAAACCCAAAAAAATGAGAAAAATGGTGAAAAAATGCAAAAAAGCCAAAATGTGAAAAATTCAATTCCTATTTTGATGGGATTTGTAAGAGGTTGAAGTCAGAATTTTGTAAAAGATGTAAGAGATGAATTTTGGCAAGTTTTGGGGCAGCTTTGATTGAGGATTTGATTCCCCATGAAAAGGGAAACTTTCTCCCATAAAAGGGGGGTGCATTCCACCAAAGAAGGGCACATTCCATGGCAGCCATGAAGCTGATTTTGTGGCAACCATGCAGCTGCTTTTATGGCAGCATTTAAGCTGATTTTGGGGCATCTATATTAGTGGGAGCACTCCACACTTAAGGTGGACGCATTTCCCCATGAGGGAAGGCGCATTCCCCAAGAGCGCGAATCAAGGAAAGTGCAGCATGTTTTGTGGCAGCTATAGGGCTGCGTTTTGGCAGCTAGAAAGAAGGGGATGGAAGCCCCTATCATGCCATGGGTTATGGCACTATCTCCTCCACTCACTCCACCATCTCCTCCCTCACTAATGCGCCTACCTCTCCTTTCCTTTGCTATATATTAGAGCATTTCTCTCCCATTCGCTCTAGTTGGAGTTTGGGAGTAAGAGTGCTATTGTAATTTGTTTATTGTTGTTCATGAAATAAAGAGACTTTGGAGGTCAAGCTTGGTGTAGTGCTTGTGATGAGTGGATGAATGTCATTATTTTAATTGAAGTAACCTGTATTTGAGCTACTTGTTTTTCTTTGCATCTAAATCTAGCTTTGGAAAGGATCAGTACTGATTTATAAGGAAGGTTAGATAATTTGTTTATTGTTTAATCTTTTATCTATGCATGTGTAGAGATCTGATTTAAATGTTTCATTTGTTTATGAGTATTTTCTTTTGATTTCTTATATGTATTTTTCTAGATTTGATCTTTGTGTTTCAAGTTGATGTGATTTGCAGGTTATTTCAAGTGGATAAGTGGAGGATCTTGCTTGCTTCCTTCATTTCCCTAACTTCTTTTGCAGACATAGTCTCTCAGTTCTCCACCAAGAAGGATCCAAGGCTTCTTCTCAAGAAAATTGATAAAAATAATAAGAACTCTCCATATCTCCTCCTCTCTTCTTCACACACTTTCTCTAGTTATTGGTCACAAGCAAAGAGTAATAGTGGTTTACATTATGAAGTTTATAATCTGAAGTATTACTCTTAAAAATCCGATCTGGTTTATTTACAAAAGTATTTATCATTCCTAGATTAGATCTCTTTTGTTGATTAAGCATTTCATTTTTAAGTTATAAAAAATAGTCAAATTTTTAAAAGCTTGAACTAGAATGCTTAGATCTGAACTTAAAAGTTAATTTTGCAATTTTAAAGTGCATTACATTGGCTTCCTTAAACAAGGAGACCAAGATCCCAAGGAAAGCTTGCTTTCCTTAGTTATTTTCGTCATTTTTGTTATAGATTTACTTAGTCTTTTTTGTAGAATTTTTTTTGGGTAACCCAAACACACTCTTAAAGTGTTTTGGGGAATCTTCCACTGACATTAGCTTGCTGGTTTTCTGCACTTTACGAAGTACCCAAATTTTGGCGGATTAGGACATCCGAAGTACCCAAAAACATACCTTCTTAACCCAAAAACTTTTTCCTTCTATTATTGTAAGCAGTGAGTCATTTTTGCAAGACTGGGGCACTTCTTTCACATTGTAAAAGATAAATTAAACGAGAGCAAGTGGGCTAACCAGCGCCCACACCCCATCCCCCCAGGGGAAAACTATGTCGACTCATTTTTTCATGGTGTCCATTTTTTAGCTTAGATTTGCTTTTTCAGCACTTTAATAAAATTAACTAGGGCTAAAATTAACCTCATTGGTCCGTTCCATTGGCGGGCCACAAGTTCACTCAGTACCTAGTTTTATTCTTTTTTTACAATTTTCATTTTTTTTACTACAATTCAAAACACCCCCTTGCTTTCCCGAATTAGGGTTTCAAGATAAGGGCTTGCCCGAGTACTGGCCTGAAAAAAGACTCTTGGGGCTTAAAAAAAGTAAAATATTTGTTCAAAATACTTAAAAATTAACAAGGCTTTGTCCCCGTATGCTCTGGGATCACTGCAGCTTTGTCTGAACATGTTGATCACACCAGAAAGGGACTCAGTGACTAGTAATAGGTTTAACACTTCCCAATAAACCACCCTTTACGAAAATCCGACGTAAGCGTTTATTTGACTCTAGTGTGCAAATTTCTCAAAGGAAACGGGAACCACTGGGTAATGACCTCGGGATACCGTTAGAATATACCTTCATTTGGTATAGTGTTGAACACCTCCCAGAGACTTTGATCTAGCCCACATGTCCAAGTGAGGAGCCACCTTGTCAAATTCCGAACATATTTCCAATACCTTACGGTATATTGGAAATCCCCAATCCATAATAAAAAGATTCATTACCACATAATAATAAAATTTACCAAGAACAATTGCACAACATTGTCATTTTGTTTCAAGCACTTTATTTTGACTCCATTTATCAGCACTACTCTTGTTACTTATTTTTCATAATGATGGATGTTTATATTTCAAATGACAATGATGATATGGAACAATGAATGATGTTATCTTTATGTTGCATTGCTCTTGTGTAGAATTTTCTAACTCTTAGATTAGTTGTTTTCATCTTTCATAGATTAAACACCTTAGATTTATTTTTACTTTTTAGGGTCCTATTATCACACCATAGTAGCAGGGCTACTATTCTTGCTTAGCAGATATCTGCACATTCCAAAGCTTAGATTTTTCAGAGCTTGGCTATGATGACTTTATATTTTGAGATCACTCATGATCAGAGCAATGTATTATTCAGACTTATGTTAGACCTTGTGTCAAGGCTGAGCCTTGAGAGTTCAGATTTGATGACCGATGTGACCCTTTATTCCATACAGTTTCAATTCAGTGCCTAGAGATGTATTGCAACAGTGTTTCAGATGATATATGACGATTATTCTTATGATGATGTTGTATGACCTATGGATTTCTGATCATTGACTGTGGATTATTATCTTGTTTCTTTAGTCATATTCACAGCATTAGCTTGGTATATAATTCATAATGTGGCAAACTTTGTAAACTTAAAATGGACTATCTTGATGATGAATTATAAAATGGACATTTTACTTGCACATTTAGGTTGTTTGGCAAAATTCACTGGTTTAATACCTTGCATAGATATGGTCTTTCTTGATACCAGTTGTTTGCTAGCTTAGGCTCCACTTTCACTTGACTCCATCCATCCATAACTTTCCTTATTTGGCTTTAACCCTTGACTTGTCTTACTTGAATTTCTCATATTGAGGACTTCCCCTTTTACTACCTCTATGTTTGGATCGCATCCCTATTGTTTAGTGTCTCGGCTCTGAGTTGGTGACAAAACTTGCCTTTGGTAAGTTGGATTGTAGGCCTAAATCAGTCTGGTCGGTTGTCCCGATGTTTGGCACTGGCACGAACTCCCCCTCGTCACTGGAGATGTTGTTGGCTAAAACTGAAAGCTCATGTACTACTTATGGAAACTTATCTAGATTCGCCCATGGAAACTAAAAAAAGGGCAAGAGCTATGAACTGCTAAAAATACTCCTCGAAGAGTATAAGAAAGGTCCAAAAAGCAATGGTTCTTAAATTCTATATCTAAACAATTGCTGACCTTATATATATATAAACATGCCCTAGATGCAAGCTGCAATTAGTTGTGCTTATCAGCACACCTAAGATCCAAAGGGTTATGTAGGCCAAAAAGGCCATGAAATGAAATCAACGGATCCTAATGAAACTAGATCATCTTTTATAAAAGTAGACATGATGCCTAAGTTGAATAAACACTCTCTAAACAACTTACCCATCTGTGAGGCAGAGTCATTCCTTGTGTTTTATTTATCCAGCACAGAGTTTTTAGCTTCCCCTTTCTCCCAGTCCAAAGTGTCTTTTAGTTGAGTTTAGACAAGTCACCCACTTTACCCAACCTTGTTCCTAGCCTTCATCCTTAGCTAGCAGTTAAACCATGTCCAATGGGTGAGTTTGTCATTTAAGCTATTGTGCAAGTAAATATAAATAACAACGGAATGTGCAAATATGATTAATGCCACTAAATTATGTTATACTTTAAGTTAAGCTGTGAGTATGATTAGAGGAACATGTCTTAGTCTATTGATATGATTTATCCTTGGTTGTATATTGACCTAGTCAAACCCAGTTTGACTATGGTCATTTCTTGGGATCTGTGATGATGTGGGCCATGTATGTTTATTGATGATGATTGATGGTCCCACATACTCTTGATGATGATGCTATATGATGGACATATGATGATTGATGATGATTGATGCAGTTCAGCAGGTTTTATTATTACTCCAGATCATCAGATTATGCACTGTCCATCTATGGTGGACCCTACAGCTAGCCCATCAGGGCAACCCATGGTGTATGAGTACACATTCTTAGTAGATTTGGGTCTTCTGGATCCAATGAGACACTTATCATTCAATTCCGAGCACTTCTGACAGTGACAGATGCATTTTTCCACTTGTTGACCAGATTTGGGGCTGATTTCCCACCTGAGCAGCAGGGGCCATGAGAGGCCAGTTCACCTAGGGCGCTGTATGAGGAGGGGGTGGTCCAACCACTTGATATTACCATTTACCCCCCCTTCTGGAGAGCCTGGTAGGCTCATTTTGACAGCGCAGGTGCCCTAGGAGGCAATTTCAACACTTTCACAATTACCGAGGCAGTCCAGAAATGGGATAAAAGGGTCACTGAGGAATTCGATTTGGGCAATTGAGGCAAGGTTTTGGCACTTGGTCTTCACAGAGGTCTTCTAGGGTGAACCCCCTATCTTCCAGCCAGTTTTCATCACTTGGGTGGGTCCACAGAGGCCACAGGAGGCCTTTTACTGCATGTTTGTCACAGATTTTGACAGATTTGATCATTTGTATTTATTTTGGACATATTACATTATTTTATTGTGCCATGGGGATGAGCTAGCAAGGATTGATGCCTCCTAGCCCCACCATGTACTTTATATGTCATGTCCAAGTCATATGAGGTGGGCCCATTGCCCCCTCTAGAGGATGACGTCACCTTCCATGAGTACTTTTAGCTATGACGTCATCATTATTTTGAGTGATCCATGTGTTATGTTGTTATGATTCATCTTAGCCATTGATTATGTATTGAGATCTTTTAATCTCAACCACTCATTTTGTTGTCAAGTGGTTTTGAGATCTAGGGTTTTGGTCTTTATTATCCTATATAAGGAGGAGACCCCCTATTGTATAGCTCACCTTTGGGCTCTGGAAAACTTGGAATGAAAAGAATATTTTGGAGATCTACTTCTTGGCTTTGATTGGGTTGCTCTTGCATATGTTCTTGGATCTTTTGCTTCTAGACATTGTTTGTTTTTCAGGTGAAATCGACATCAAGAAAGGGAGGCCGAATTGCTTCAAGCTAGCTCAACGATTTGCTTTGTGGGAAGATTGTAGGGGTTGCTCACATCCCCCATGAGCAAGACGTCTTCATAGAGAGGGAGTTTTTCAATTGTGCTTTGTCCATTGATTACTTTCTTGATATGACATGCTTAAATCTTATGGATTTGTAGATCAAATCTAACTTGATGTAGTTTGATTTGCAGGTTATCATGAGACATATTTCCTCCTAGGGCTTGGACGTTTTTGGTTGAAGACACTTGGATCAAGCTTGAAATTGTAACTAGGGCAAGAATTCTCCATATGCTAAGAGGCCGCAAGCTTTCGAGGTAAGATCTACAAGGTACGTATTGATTTCGCTTGCTATCCACCCCATTGGTCAAAAACTACCTTAAAATCAAAACCCTCATTTTTTGTTTTTCTTAGATCTACTTGGATCTTGTCATGTCCCAAATTTGGAATTGGGTCACAATGGCCTAATCACATTAGCCATATTCATTAGAGTTTGTAAAATTGATGTTAAGGGTCAAATAATTGCCAAGGAGGAAAATTACTAGTTTCCTAGGTTTGGGGTGGAAGCTTTGGGATTTGGAATAAGGGGGATAATAAATGATGTTTAGACATTAGAAGGGTTCAAGTATTTAATAAATAGAGTGAATAAAGAAATTCAAGAGAAATCCTAAGTGACAAATGGTTTTGGAGACATATGGAGGATGTGGGACCCACACTAGCTTGATTTTTCATAATACATGGTATCTCTCTTTTGCAAATTCGAATTAATGGGAATGTGAACACTCTTGGGTGAGTTGGTAAGTCATAAAAAATTTCATTGAGCATATTAGGTCGAATTTGGAAGGATTGGTAACCTCCATGGAAGATAAAGAGTCAAAGTGGAAGTTTGTGGACACTTGGGCTAGATTCCCTAGCCCCTATGACACCAATGATGGAGAATCTATGACAACTATGACAAATTGCAGACCTGACCTCTGACATCTGACCACTATGACATGTCAGCCCCAAAAATAGGCTCAAAGAAGGCGAATTTGGGAGTTGGAGAAGCCAAAGAGACTCAAAATCGAATTTGGGAGAAGATGGAAGGTTGGAACTAGGAGACAAGTGGCAAATGTGGAATATTTCCTAAATGAAAATCTATTGAATCTATTGAGAGGATTTCGACCCTTAGAAGGCTAATGTTGGTTATAAAATGTAGAAATGAAGTATGAGAATAGCTTTTGATCATTTGTAGAATTTGCAATTGCATTTGTGAAGAGGGAGAGCTAGTGGATGATTAGTTTCTTGCCTTAGCCAATTTCGAGGGTGAAAGATTCCCATCCAAGTTGGTAATTGGAAAGGCCATTCAGACCTTTCATTTGGAGCTTTAATGGAGTCTTTATTTGCAGGTGTAAGCTACAGGGCAGCTCATGGTTTCTTCTATTGCAGCTCACTCCTTCAACCATTTCCGGTTTTGATGGCATATTCTTGATCCTTGAGGGAGGGCGTTTTTGGTGAGCTATTGTACTCTTTGGGGAAGCTTTTAATGCCCCATTTATTTTGTAATATGAAGTAAATACTCTGTTCTTCATCTCCAAAAAGTTTCAGGTCGAAATTCCAAGTAGAAATGTATAAATCTCATTTTTAATGGAAGAACAATGCCATTTCCCCACTACCTTGTTGTGAACCAATGTATTGATGATGATTTCGAATGAATGGATGATTCTCTGATGAATTTGTGATTAATGGACTGCCATGGATGTATTTTACAAGTTTCATGTACTGTACTTGAGCATTTGAAGTATTTTTACTTAGTTTAATTGCACTGGGAGAAGAAATAGTGCCATTTCCCCAAGGGTCGAATTGGTGATTTTTGCAGTTGAATGGGAGAGGGTTGGAACATATATAATAATCAATTAATGGTGCACATGAGACCTTAATAACATCCTTAATACATTCCCTACCTCTGTTCAGAAATTTGAGTGGCTTTGGAGGCATTTGGGAAGCCATTTTCAATACTTACCCCAGGGGGATTTGAACCCCAAATTACTAGTAAAATTGCATACTTGGTCCAGAATCTTAAGAGAGTTTGCAGAGGTATTTTGGTGGCCATATATCATCCCTGAACATCATATTCAAGTCTTAATATCATTCATACACCTTCCTTGAAGATTTGAAGGCATTTGGAGTCAATTCGAGACATAGAGACCAATACTAGTCAAAGGCAAATTACTAGTAAAGTTCCCTACATTGGCCAGAATTGAAAGAGTATTTGCAGAAGTATTTTAAAGGTCCAAAGGCATCCTTAAAACACATATTTATGTTCTAATCTCATTCATATACCTTCTCAGAAGATTTGAAATCATTTGGGGCAAATTTGGGACCTAGAGATCAAAACTAGTCAAAGGTCGAACTAGGGAAAAAAAGTGGAAAATTGCAATTTTAATAAAATTCCTAACAAGGGACATTACAGTGGTATCAGAGCATGGTCCTTGCACCTGTGTATTAGGTACATACATTCAAGAATAATTGGCATCCATGTCTTACTATTATGATGAATCATATGAGTACAATTCTTATGAGGAATATGCAGATGCTTATGAGCAATATGAAGCAGAATGTGAATGGTATGAGGAAGAGGTGCCATCATGCAACACTTATTACAATTTCAAGAGAAATGAAGATTATTCTTATGACCTTAGATCTGATGAATATGAGTGTGTCACACCAACCAAGGATAATTCTATGAGCGAGTTCCAAAGATGGAGAGAAAAATATAAAACCTTGCCCCAACAATATCAAAAATATCAAGAATATCTTGCTTCGAGCAAAAATACACAAAATGTCATGTCTTTTGAGTACTATGCTGAACATGTTTTTGAAAATAGGCCCAAAAATGAAAATGTGGAGTTAGTGAAGAAAGGTTTATGCCCTTCTTGTAAGAACCCTTGGAGCGAGTATCATATATGTGTGCATGAAATGATGTCCTCCTTGAGGAGAGCTTTTGAGATTTATTCAAGAAGGGATTCCAAATATACCGATCCTAAGGAAAACAAGGGGCAAAATGAATCAGCTTGCTTGAAGGAGAAAAATGAAGAGACATCACAAGAGCATGAAGAAGATTCTATTGAAAATATGGAAGATCATTTCGAGACACCTTCTAGCTTAGACATGAACCAAAGAGCATCTACTGATGGATGCTTAAACTATGAAGGAGTACCTACTGATGGGTGCTCACACCTCTATGTTGGTGACATAGAGATCACTTTTGAAAGTGTTGTTGCAAGCCCAAGTTCCATTAAGCATGATAATGAAGACCTTGTAGCAGTTGAAGAAGAACCAAGATCAACTTCCCTATCACCACTTGAGCTTCATGAAGTTGGTCCAAGCAAAAATGAAGAAGATGAGGAGGTTCATTTGCAAGAGCCTCATTTTCTTGAAGGGTCCTTAAAGATGAATGAAAAGAAGATCCAAGAGTCCCTCAGCATTCTCCATGAGACTCAAGCATTGGTGTCAAATTCTTGTTGGAGAGCTACTTCATTGGAGGAAACATCCTTCCTTGAAGATATGGAGAAGATTCAAAGAGCAATGTGCCACATCAAAGGTAATTTCATGTCTTTGCTTTTTGATAGAAACCATTTGTTTGAGCTTAATGAATTGTTACATGATGCATACTTGAAGAATAATGAGGATATTCATAAGCTCACAATTCAAAATGAGCAACTTCTTGAAAAGTTGCAAGATACTTGTTTTTCCTCCTATGTTTCAGATTGTCAAATGGTAGATTGTTTGGAGGATTCTCATGACATGGTGGATCATGAGAAATGTGAAAATTTGAATGTTCTTGATGTGTTTGGAGATGAACTTGAAGAGATCCAAACACTTGATGTGGTGGAAGAGGAATTTGAATTGCCTCTTGATGAAGGTTGTGCAATTTTTAAAGAAGAGCATGATTCCTCTACATTGGAACCAAACTATGACAAAGAGTTCACACTTTTGAAGGAGCTGCATGATACTACCCATATGGATCCTCCCCATGATGAAACTTCTGTACTTTTTGATCATTTGGGTGATTTGGTTCATTCTCCTACATCCTACAATTCCATGTTTTGCAACATTAGTCTCAATGAAGTATGGGTGAAAGGGTTCTTTTTGATGGTGCCACATGAGGAGTATGGAACTCCTAGATTTACTTTTTATGATGATATGGTTGGAGCACATTCTTATTCACATTTGCAGCAGCATACTTTATTACTTTATGATGATGCACATCTACATGGATGCACCTATGATATGGATTTGAGTCACTTGAAGACTCATGGTTTTTCTTGCTCAACACTGGGTTCATTCGATGTTAGAGGAACTTCATCCAACACTTGGGTGAATAGATTTATGATGGGAGAACATTTTTGTTGGCAGCCACATACTTTGTTACATCTTTATGATTCTCACATTCATGGATGTATGGGTGAGACTTCTTTGAGTCATTTGAAGTCTCCTTGTTTTTTCTGCTCATTATTTGGTTCAGATTTTAGTGGAGATTCTTCATTCACTTCTTGGATGAAAGAATACATGGTTGAATATTTTGATGCATATCACATCCTTTTGGAGCAGCATTATAGGACATGGGATCCTCACCTATGTCATTGGAGCATATTTGATTGGTCACTTGAATATTGTATGCACTTGGAAAATCGTGGTCTACTTGCTTGGAGGTACAAGCACTTTCATGATTCTTTGATGAAGCACCTCCTTGATGTACATTTTCATTATGTAGTTATGTACTTTGATGATATATATTTTGTACTCATGATGTTTGGAAGAATGCATACAAGAAAATGGGATCCAGGAATCCTCTTATCTAATGGTGTAGGTTGGAGAGCACTCTTAATTGTTGGGGTGCAATACAAGCAATGGGACCCTGGAATAATTTTTGTCTCATTGGTTTCATTTTTTGGGGGGAAGCAAGCAGCATGGGAGATGGATTCCCCACTTAATAAAGTGATTTTAATAAGAGTAGTGCAGCAGCAAGCATGGTGGTTCCTCTCTAAAATATTCATGGAAACTCAAAGACTCAAGGTTTGGCAATTCAATGGCAACTTCAAAGAATTATACAGAAAGCAGGTTCTTCAACACCCATGTTTGAAATTGCTTGAGGACAAGCAATATTGGGAAGGGAGGATTTGTCATGTCCCAAATTTGGAATTGGGTCACAATGGCCTAATCACATTAGCCATATTCATTAGAGTTTGTAAAATTGATGTTAAGGGTCAAATAATTGCCAAGGAGGAAAATTACTAGTTTCCTAGGTTTGGGGTGGAAGCTTTGGGATTTGGAATAAGGGGGATAATAAATGATGTTTAGACATTAGAAGGGTTCAAGTATTTAATAAATAGAGTGAATAAAGAAATTCAAGAGAAATCCTAAGTGACAAATGGTTTTGGAGACATGTGGAGGATGTGGGACCCACACTAGCTTGATTTTTCATAATACATGGTATCTCTCTTTTGCAAATTCGAATTAATGGGAATGTGAACACTCTTGGGTGAGTTGGTAAGTCATAAAAAAATTCATTGAGCATATTAGGTCGAATTTGGAAGGATTGGTAACCTCCATGGAAGATAAAGAGTCAAAGTGGAAGTTTGTGGACACTTGGGCTAGATTCCCTAGCCCCTATGACACCAATGATGGAGAATCTATGACAACTATGACAAATTGCAGACCTGACCTCTGACATCTGACCACTATGACATGTCAGCCCCAAAAATAGGCTCAAAGAAGGCGAATTTGGGAGTTGGAGAAGCCAAAGAGACTCAAAATCGAATTTGGGAGAAGATGGAAGGTTGGAACTAGGAGACAAGTGGCAAATGTGGAATATTTCCTAAATGAAAATCTATTGAATCTATTGAGAGGATTTCGACCCTTAGAAGGCTAATGTTGGTTATAAAATGTAGAAATGAAGTATGAGAATAGCTTTTGATCATTTGTAGAATTTGCAATTGCATTTGTGAAGAGGGAGAGCTAGTGGATGATTAGTTTCTTGCCTTAGCCAATTTCGAGGGTGAAAGATTCCCATCCAAGTTGGTAATTGGAAAGGCCATTCAGACCTTTCATTTGGAGCTTTAATGGAGTCTTTATTTGCAGGTGTAAGCTACAGGGCAGCTCATGGTTTCTTCTATTGCAGCTCACTCCTTCAACCATTTCCGGTTTTGATGGCATATTCTTGATCCTTGAGGGAGGGCGTTTTTGGTGAGCTATTGTACTCTTTGGGGAAGCTTTTAATGCCCCATTTATTTTGTAATATGAAGTAAATACTCTGTTCTTCATCTCCAAAAAGTTTCAGGTCGAAATTCCAAGTAGAAATGTATAAATCTCATTTTTAATGGAAGAACAATGCCATTTCCCCACTACCTTGTTGTGAACCAATGTATTGATGATGATTTCGAATGAATGGATGATTCTCTGATGAATTTGTGATTAATGGACTGCCATGGATGTATTTTACAAGTTTCATGTACTGTACTTGAGCATTTGAAGTATTTTTACTTAGTTTAATTGCACTGGGAGAAGAAATAGTGCCATTTCCCCAAGGGTCGAATTGGTGATTTTTGCAGTTGAATGGGAGAGGGTTGGAACAGATATAATAATCAATTAATGGTGCACATGAGACCTTAATAACATCCTTAATACATTCCCTACCTCTGTTCAGAAATTTGAGTGGCTTTGGAGGCATTTGGGAAGCCATTTTCAATACTTACCCCAGGGGGATTTGAACCCCAAATTACTAGTAAAATTGCATACTTGGTCCAGAATCTTAAGAGAGTTTGCAGAGGTATTTTGGTGGCCATATATCATCCCTGAACATCATATTCAAGTCTTAATATCATTCATACACCTTCCTTGAAGATTTGAAGGCATTTGGAGTCAATTCGAGACATAGAGACCAATACTAGTCAAAGGCAAATTACTAGTAAAGTTCCCTACATTGGCCAGAATTGAAAGAGTATTTGCAGAAGTATTTTAAAGGTCCAAAGGCATCCTTAAAACACATATTTATGTTCTAATCTCATTCATATACCTTCTCAGAAGATTTGAAATCATTTGGGGCAAATTTGGGACCTAGAGATCAAAACTAGTCAAAGGTCGAACTAGGGAAAAAAAGTGGAAAATTGCAATTTTAATAAAATTCCTAACAAGGGACATTACAGTGGTATCAGAGCATGGTCCTTGCACCTGTGTATTAGGTACATACATTCAAGAATAATTGGCATCCATGTCTTACTATTATGATGAATCATATGAGTACAATTCTTATGAGGAATATGCAGATGCTTATGAGCAATATGAAGCAGAATGTGAATGGTATGAGGAAGAGGTGCCATCATGCAACACTTATTACAATTTCAAGAGAAATGAAGATTATTCTTATGACCTTAGATCTGATGAATATGAGTGTGTCACACCAACCAAGGATAATTCTATGAGCGAGTTCCAAAGATGGAGAGAAAAATATAAAACCTTGCCCCAACAATATCAAAAATATCAAGAATATCTTGCTTCGAGCAAAAATACACAAAATGTCATGTCTTTTGAGTACTATGCTGAACATGTTTTTGAAAATAGGCCCAAAAATGAAAATGTGGAGTTAGTGAAGAAAGGTTTATGCCCTTCTTGTAAGAACCCTTGGAGCGAGTATCATATATGTGTGCATGAAATGATGTCCTCCTTGAGGAGAGCTTTTGAGATTTATTCAAGAAGGGATTCCAAATATACCGATCCTAAGGAAAACAAGGGGCAAAATGAATCAGCTTGCTTGAAGGAGAAAAATGAAGAGACATCACAAGAGCATGAAGAAGATTCTATTGAAAATATGGAAGATCATTTCGAGACACCTTCTAGCTTAGACATGAACCAAAGAGCATCTACTGATGGATGCTTAAACTATGAAGGAGTACCTACTGATGGGTGCTCACACCTCTATGTTGGTGACATAGAGATCACTTTTGAAAGTGTTGTTGCAAGCCCAAGTTCCATTAAGCATGATAATGAAGACCTTGTAGCAGTTGAAGAAGAACCAAGATCAACTTCCCCATCACCACTTGAGCTTCATGAAGTTGGTCCAAGCAAAAATGAAGAAGATGAGGAGGTTCATTTGCAAGAGCCTCATTTTCTTGAAGGGTCCTTAAAGATGAATGAAAAGAAGATCCAAGAGTCCCTCAGCATTCTCCATGAGACTCAAGCATTGGTGTCAAATTCTTGTTGGAGAGCTACTTCATTGGAGGAAACATCCTTCCTTGAAGATATGGAGAAGATTCAAAGAGCAATGTGCCACATCAAAGGTAATTTCATGTCTTTGCTTTTTGATAGAAACCATTTGTTTGAGCTTAATGAATTGTTACATGATGCATACTTGAAGAATAATGAGGATATTCATAAGCTCACAATTCAAAATGAGCAACTTCTTGAAAAGTTGCAAGATACTTGTTTTTCCTCCTATGTTTCAGATTGTCAAATGGTAGATTGTTTGGAGGATTCTCATGACATGGTGGATCATGAGAAATGTGAAAATTTGAATGTTCTTGATGTGTTTGGAGATGAACTTGAAGAGATCCAAACACTTGATGTGGTGGAAGAGGAATTTGAATTGCCTCTTGATGAAGGTTGTGCAATTTTTAAAGAAGAGCATGATTCCTCTACATTGGAACCAAACTATGACAAAGAGTTCACACTTTTGAAGGAGCTGCATGATACTACCCATATGGATCCTCCCCATGATGAAACTTCTGTACTTTTTGATCATTTGGGTGATTTGGTTCATTCTCCTACATCCTACAATTCCATGTTTTGCAACATTAGTCTCAATGAAGTATGGGTGAAAGGGTTCTTTTTGATGGTGCCACATGAGGAGTATGGAACTCCTAGATTTACTTTTTATGATGATATGGTTGGAGCACATTCTTATTCACATTTGCAGCAGCATACTTTATTACTTTATGATGATGCACATCTACATGGATGCACCTATGATATGGATTTGAGTCACTTGAAGACTCATGGTTTTTCTTGCTCAACACTGGGTTCATTCGATGTTAGAGGAACTTCATCCAACACTTGGGTGAATAGATTTATGATGGGAGAACATTTTTGTTGGCAGCCACATACTTTGTTACATCTTTATGATTCTCACATTCATGGATGTATGGGTGAGACTTCTTTGAGTCATTTGAAGTCTCCTTGTTTTTTCTGCTCATTATTTGGTTCAGATTTTAGTGGAGATTCTTCATTCACTTCTTGGATGAAAGAATACATGGTTGAATATTTTGATGCATATCACATCCTTTTGGAGCAGCATTATAGGACATGGGATCCTCACCTATGTCATTGGAGCATATTTGATTGGTCACTTGAATATTGTATGCACTTGGAAAATCGTGGTCTACTTGCTTGGAGGTACAAGCACTTTCATGATTCTTTGATGAAGCACCTCCTTGATGTACATTTTCATTATGTAGTTATGTACTTTGATGATATATATTTTGTACTCATGATGTTTGGAAGAATGCATACAAGAAAATGGGATCCAGGAATCCTCTTATCTAATGGTGTAGGTTGGAGAGCACTCTTAATTGTTGGGGTGCAATACAAGCAATGGGACCCTGGAATAATTTTTGTCTCATTGGTTTCATTTTTTGGGGGGAAGCAAGCAGCATGGGAGATGGATTCCCCACTTAATAAAGTGATTTTAATAAGAGTAGTGCAGCAGCAAGCATGGTGGTTCCTCTCTAAAATATTCATGGAAACTCAAAGACTCAAGGTTTGGCAATTCAATGGCAACTTCAAAGAATTATACAGAAAGCAGGTTCTTCAACACCCATGTTTGAAATTGCTTGAGGACAAGCAATATTGGGAAGGGAGGATTTGTCATGTCCCAAATTTGGAATTGGGTCACAATGGCCTAATCACATTAGCCATATTCATTAGAGTTTGTAAAATTGATGTTAAGGGTCAAATAATTGCCAAGGAGGAAAATTACTAGTTTCCTAGGTTTGGGGTGGAAGCTTTGGGATTTGGAATAAGGGGGATAATAAATGATGTTTAGACATTAGAAGGGTTCAAGTATTTAATAAATAGAGTGAATAAAGAAATTCAAGAGAAATCCTAAGTGACAAATGGTTTTGGAGACATGTGGAGGATGTGGGACCCACACTAGCTTGATTTTTCATAATACATGGTATCTCTCTTTTGCAAATTCGAATTAATGGGAATGTGAACACTCTTGGGTGAGTTGGTAAGTCATAAAAAAATTCATTGAGCATATTAGGTCGAATTTGGAAGGATTGGTAACCTCCATGGAAGATAAAGAGTCAAAGTGGAAGTTTGTGGACACTTGGGCTAGATTCCCTAGCCCCTATGACACCAATGATGGAGAATCTATGACAACTATGACAAATTGCAGACCTGACCTCTGACATCTGACCACTATGACATGTCAGCCCCAAAAATAGGCTCAAAGAAGGCGAATTTGGGAGTTGGAGAAGCCAAAGAGACTCAAAATCGAATTTGGGAGAAGATGGAAGGTTGGAACTAGGAGACAAGTGGCAAATGTGGAATATTTCCTAAATGAAAATCTATTGAATCTATTGAGAGGATTTCGACCCTTAGAAGGCTAATGTTGGTTATAAAATGTAGAAATGAAGTATGAGAATAGCTTTTGATCATTTGTAGAATTTGCAATTGCATTTGTGAAGAGGGAGAGCTAGTGGATGATTAGTTTCTTGCCTTAGCCAATTTCGAGGGTGAAAGATTCCCATCCAAGTTGGTAATTGGAAAGGCCATTCAGACCTTTCATTTGGAGCTTTAATGGAGTCTTTATTTGCAGGTGTAAGCTACAGGGCAGCTCATGGTTTCTTCTATTGCAGCTCACTCCTTCAACCATTTCCGGTTTTGATGGCATATTCTTGATCCTTGAGGGAGGGCGTTTTTGGTGAGCTATTGTACTCTTTGGGGAAGCTTTTAATGCCCCATTTATTTTGTAATATGAAGTAAATACTCTGTTCTTCATCTCCAAAAAGTTTCAGGTCGAAATTCCAAGTAGAAATGTATAAATCTCATTTTTAATGGAAGAACAATGCCATTTCCCCACTACCTTGTTGTGAACCAATGTATTGATGATGATTTCGAATGAATGGATGATTCTCTGATGAATTTGTGATTAATGGACTGCCATGGATGTATTTTACAAGTTTCATGTACTGTACTTGAGCATTTGAAGTATTTTTACTTAGTTTAATTGCACTGGGAGAAGAAATAGTGCCATTTCCCCAAGGGTCGAATTGGTGATTTTTGCAGTTGAATGGGAGAGGGTTGGAACAGATATAATAATCAATTAATGGTGCACATGAGACCTTAATAACATCCTTAATACATTCCCTACCTCTGTTCAGAAATTTGAGTGGCTTTGGAGGCATTTGGGAAGCCATTTTCAATACTTACCCCAGGGGGATTTGAACCCCAAATTACTAGTAAAATTGCATACTTGGTCCAGAATCTTAAGAGAGTTTGCAGAGGTATTTTGGTGGCCATATATCATCCCTGAACATCATATTCAAGTCTTAATATCATTCATACACCTTCCTTGAAGATTTGAAGGCATTTGGAGTCAATTCGAGACATAGAGACCAATACTAGTCAAAGGCAAATTACTAGTAAAGTTCCCTACATTGGCCAGAATTGAAAGAGTATTTGCAGAAGTATTTTAAAGGTCCAAAGGCATCCTTAAAACACATATTTATGTTCTAATCTCATTCATATACCTTCTCAGAAGATTTGAAATCATTTGGGGCAAATTTGGGACCTAGAGATCAAAACTAGTCAAAGGTCGAACTAGGGAAAAAAAGTGGAAAATTGCAATTTTAATAAAATTCCTAACAAGGGACATTACAGATCTAGCCTAGCTTTTGGAAAGATATTGAAAACCCACCTCTATAGTATCCACGGCAATTCGAATCTATAGTTTGGTGGTGATTGGGTTCCATTTGACACACTTTCCAAAGCACCTAGCCCTCTTGAAGGCAATTCGCACCCCATGGGAGAGGCTAGTTTGGTTGGTTCCAAGACATGGGTAGGTGAGATCCCACTTGATTCATGATCCTCGCACTTGATAACCTACCCCTAGTGCTTCACTTCATTGATTTTCTCCTTGTGGGCCCCATTCCTCATTTTGAGGGTTGTGCCCCACTTGGGTCAATTTGGTGATGCACTTTCAATCTCAGATCTATGGAGATCTAGCCATTGGATGCCCATGATTTTCAAGATCCACATTGATAATTGCCTAAACTACTTGGATTTAAACTTTGGTGGCTTTTGGACTTGATTTGACACATTATCCCATGCATTTAGCCCTCCTTGGGAAAAGTCACACTTCTTGGGGGTTAGAGTTTGCCCACTTCTAGGACATGGGTGGTTGAGATCCCATTTGATTTGGAAAGAGCATACCTTGAAACCTACATCTGGTGTCTCAGTTTGTGAAGTTCTGCCTTGGCAGTATCATTCCTCATTTTGGGGAATTGTTGTCCACTTGGGTCACCTAGTGAAACATTAGATCTACTAAGATCTAACCATCATAATCACTTGATCTTGAACAATACCCTTGATTTACATCTTAAGTGTCCCGATCTGCAATCTCACATCTTTTTTACTCTATTTGCCCATCCATTTCAAGGCACTAGTCCACCTAAGGCAATTCGCACTCCTTGGGAGTAGTGTCAGATGCTAGATCCCATATGTGGGTATCTCTAGTTTCATCTTAGATCCATAGATCTACTCTTTGCATATCCCTTGGTACCATTTGCACCCCTAACTTCACCTTGTGGGTCCCATTTGAACCATTCCCATATCCCAAGGAAGTGGGTCCCACATGTGTCTTTTATGGTACTAGATCTTGTTATCCAATCTCATTATGTGGCCTAAATTATTCATTGGTTGAAACACTATTCACTCCTTAAGCCTCTCTCAACCATACTTAAACTTCTAGGTCCACCTAACCTTGCATTGGTTTCCGTAACTCATCTTTCACACTTCCCTAGAAACCTTTGTCTTGGTCCAATCACCTTTGATTGGCTATAGGGTCTCCCCCTAGGTCTTGATTCATCTTGATCTAAAGTGAAGAGTGCCTCGGTTGACTTGACTCCCAGCTTGCATTGGGAACCGTGGCATCTCTTGGGTCACCTCTTTAGTTGTACATATCCTCTACCATCCCGGATGGGATACCATTATGGACAACTACAAGTTGTGTGATAACAGGTCCACCCCCCTTGGCTTCGCTAGGGGTAAGCCTAGACGAAGGAATTGAGTTTCAGGTGACAGCACTTGACTCTGGCTTGCCCCCAAGGCCACACTGGCGGCTTGAAGATTTTTGGCGCATTTTCCCAGGTGTGATTCCAGGCGGCAACAGGTTCCACAGTCAAGACAAGTTTCCGATCTGATCACAGCAGGGTTCCAAGCCCTAGATCAGTCACATCAGAGTTCTGATCTGTCTTCTCTAGATTCTTATCAGAGTTTGGATGACATGTTCAGGGCTGCTACAACACAATTTGGATCAGCAAGGATTACATCATCCCTCACCCTTTCCTTCTTGTCAGTCTTAAGTTAGTCAACCTCATCTCAAATCAGTCAACAACAGCTTTGATTGGTCAATGGTAGCCTCAGTATTGCTCATCACAGTCTATGTCTAGTTGATTACAGAAGTCCAGATCTATCATTTCAAATCTATCTTGTTATAGCTCAAGAGGATGGCAACATGTGATGGAAAGTTAGAGATGCTAGTTCCTACAACTAGACCAGGGCTTGGTATTATCCCTTGATGTGATATCCAGATCTAGCATGGCAATGATGGTGGCAATACTTATGTGATAAGTTGATGTTGCTACATGGAAAAGATAAGTACTTGGTCTCTATGTTTATGTATACCCTCATGTGTTAAGGGTTTGATGTTCATACACTTGTTCTTCTATCATGAATCTATCATAAAAAAGGTTGTTGGGTTTTTTCCCTCTGAAAGAAATAGGGTTTTCCCAGAGTAAATTTTGGTGTCCACTGTGCATGACTGATGTGATGTGATGTGTTTACTTTCATGTCTATTGTGATATTATGTGATCTATTATGTCTACTATCACATTTGGTTAATCTTATACTTCTTCTCATAAGTAAATTACTGTGGTTGATACTTTCGTGTGTAATTATGCAAAAGAAAATTTTAAAAATTATACTCATAATTACCAGCTTATGAAAGTAGCTAAAAATTCAACAGTGAGCAACCTGTAGTAGATCCCAAATCTATTATGATCACTCATGAGAGACAAGCCCCCAAGTTAGAGACGGATACAAACGCAAAGGAAAACCGAGGGAGAAGCATCAGCAATTGAGATCAGAAACGAAAATAATTGAGATCGGTGATTATAAGATCGTTAGTTTATTACTATTGCGATTTGCTTACTCCCGTGGATGTAGTTTCGGTGTAAATCAATTCTGCTTACTCCTGTGGGTGTAGTTTCTATGTAAATCAATTCTATGCAATGTTGTATAATTTTCTTACCGTTGCACACCATTATAGAAATTAACTCATTGGACGAATGCAAGTTTCCAAACCAAGAACAACATAGTATAAATTGTATCCAACTACGTAATGATACCTGCAAAGGAAACGATGTGCTATGGATGGCAGATTGGGATTGTTTTCTAAGAAAATTGTTTCAAAAGGAAAAAGGGCGTCAAAGTTTGGAAAAGGTCTTTCTTATTTCAAAATACTAGCTATATAATGAAGTCTTTCTTTTGCATTATTCCTAGTCAAGGTAAGTTAAAAGATGGCAAATGAGTAGAGAGTCCAAATCAAGTTAACTAACCTTGAATGTGGGAAGTTAAAACCATCTTTGTAGAAGTGCCATTGTTTTTTAGGTCCAATAGCCATGGGCACTGTTACCAACTATTTTGTACCATAGTTGGACTTCTTGTGAACCGTCAATTTCATGAACATGTCAAGTGTTCATCATTAATGTTCAAAAGTTCAGAAGACTTTTTCAGGGCCAATTTTGGCCCCTTTTGTAATAATTGCATGTCCAGACCCCCTTGGGGGAATTGTAATAAGTTGGTCTAAGCATGGTCATTTTGTAAAAGACTTAGCTTACCTTAGTTTTGGCTATCAGGGGGATACTCTAGAGTGTTTTTCCCTTAGGAATTATGCGTTGCGCTTCAGTGGCATATAATTCCTGAGTTTTTCACTCACACCTCCAAAGCTGGAGTATTTAACATGGTGGTCGAACCTAGGGAGGTTATTAAAGTCTAGGTGTCTATGTATTTTTACATGCTAGTCATCAATATTGAGTCGTATGGACATGCACTAGGTCCCCTAGGAGTTTGGTTTCATTCCGCTAAAAAAAAATCCGTAAAATTAGACCATTTTTAATGGTTTAATTGGAAAAACTCAAAGTGTAATAAAAGCATGGTCTGGAGGCGAATTTGGCATGGGGATGCTCGTTTTCACGCTCGGAGCGTCCTCTTTAACCTAGGACCCACTTTTCTTGGGTTTCGAGCGATTAAATTGTCATTTGTGGCAATTTTTCTTAAAGATGCTACAAAATGGCATTTAATTGTTAAATGTGCTACAAAATACACAAAAGACAAAAATCCAAAATCCAAAAAAATGATTAAAAAAGGTTTGGAGGGGGTGGTTAATTAAATTCTTATGGAGGGCGACCATGCTAGTGGAATAAAGCACATGTCATATACCAAAGTTAGGATAGCGAATATTTCAATTTAACTTATACACCTTTCCTCCTCATGTGGGCGACTTTCCACGCATGGAAATTCGCAAATGGAAGAGGCGTTGGTTCCAAAGTGAGAGGGGCGCCCCTCTCATGAGGTGGCAGCCACCTCATCCCCTCACACCAACCAAAGCTCCAAGCACTTATGTCAATGCACGGATCACTCCATTGATTTAGGATTCGCCCTCCATCTCATGCGCTACCCTCTTGGCTCATTAACTCGGCCCTCTCTCATTCTTGTTATAAAAGCAAGTGCTTGCTCCATTGATAGGGATGGATGCAAAGAACCTCTGTTGTATTGTGTTGTAATGCTTGTTGCCTTTTGTGCAACCATCTGAATAAAGAAAGGCTTTGGAGGTTCATGAGGTGTGATCCATTGATGCATGTGCTTGGTATATGAGGTGATATAATTTCAAATTCTTTCTTGCTTTGCTGATTTAAATGCTATAATTAGTTTATGCCTTAGAGGGCTCTTTGAAGCACATAAGAAGTCTCAAGTTATCTGCTTACTTCTTTACTTTTAGAGATTTGAAAGAGCACTGTCATATTCAGTTATACTTATATTTCATGCTTTTTTGGTTTCAATTAATAGAAAGTACTAGATCTAATATTTTTATTGCAAGTGTGATAGGATTTGTTTGCAGATCATCTTCCCAAGTAAAAGGTTGAGCTAAGTTGCATCTCCTTTTCTTGGAGCCAAATGCATGTGTTTTTCTCATTTACCAAGTGAAATCCAAGATTCTTTCAAGGAGATTCAAGATCTTAAGAGCCACTTCTTCTTCCGTCCTTGAAATTCAAAAACTCTCTTTACCTTGTTCTTACTCTACTTTTTGCTTAACAAAGTTAGATCTACATTGCATTATTTGAATCTGATTTGTCATGCAAAAGTTATAGATCTAAAAAGTGTTTTAAAGCCTTATTTCAAGCATTAGAAGCATTAGATCTAAGTTGTAAATCGACAATATTTGAAGTACTAAATTTTCCCATCATTTGCAAATATTGTCTTGTAAATTTTTATGTATTTTTTACTAACAAATACTAATCTTTAACAAGTTGTTGTTTGTTGGTTTAGTGTCTTTTTTACAGGAAAACGAGGAAAAGTGTTAAATTTTCCGATAATTTAATTCCATTATCATTAGGATCTCTAAGAGAATAACATGTACAGCATATCTCTACAGCATATCAATCATAGACACAAAAGCAATCACACAAGAGACAGAGTTTCACCGGGGAAAACCAAGAAGGTGAAAAACCCCGCAACTTCCTCCGAGATAAGATAAGCCACAATACAAGATCACAAGGATCAAACCCAATAAGATGTCTCTAGTAGATGCTCCTCCTCCTCCACAAGTGTGCCACTCTCTCTTAGCTATGCGAGCTTGAAAAGTGAGTGAATGAGATAAATGAGAGACACAACCTCTCTATTTATACACTGACTTGACCTGCCAATAATCCACTGGGGCCGACTTGCTAATCAAGCCTAATAACCCAACCACATGTGCTAACCAGGGTCGACCCTACACTGGTGGTCTAATAACCTATCAATACAAATGACGACACTTACAAATACAAATGACGACACTTCCAATCAGAGGAATAATACATCTTTGGTGGATATACAATAAAGTACAAATGTAATACGTAGAAGAATATCTTCCGAAGTTACAAATACATCAACAAAAAGGAGCGAACTTTTTAGCTCAAAATATTATAAAACCTCCCTCATCTTCAACCCCTTGCTCTCCCTCCGCCTTCTAAAAGGCTTAAAGTCTCTTCAATCTTGCTATTAGCGGATCAAGAGCGCTCTCTATCGGAGAGTTAATTCAATTGTAATAATCATTAATAAAAAACAAGTGGGATTACGGCTCCCATGCCCTTCTTCCCCCATTTGGGGGAAATCTGTATCTTCTTATTTAGTTTACTACAATAGAACTAGAGTATTGTTATGCTAGGATAGTTTTCAAAGTTTTGCAAGAAAGTTTAAGTTCTTTTTTTACTTAGAAGTTAGAATTTTGCAATTTCATTAAGTTATTTGATGTTTTGCAATTTGTTTAGATTTATTTGTACGCTAAACGAAATACTAATCCCCTTGCTTTCCCGAGTACAGTCTTTGGACCTGAAAGAGACTCTTGGGTAGTTAATTAGAAAATTTGTGTTTTATGCTTCAGTACTTTGTATATTTTTTCCATTAATTAAAAGTATTGTTCATCTAAATCTCTTGAATCTCGTTTTAAAGCGGATCAAGAGTGCTCTCTGTCGGAGGGTTTTTATTTTATCTCATTTTTTAGTCTTAAGACTCCTTAAATCTCTTGAATCACGCTTTTAGCGGATCAAGAGTGCTCTATGTTGAAGAGTCAATAAAATTGGAACAAACAATTTGAAAACACCGTGTATGCTCTACACATCGTAGGCTAGTCTGAGCTTTGGGATATCAAAAACGGTTGCTTTCACTCTCTTAATTTTTCACATTTAATTAAATTCACTCATTAATAAAATTAAGTCCCCTCAACCAACCAAAATCCGGCGTTTCCTCGATAGTGGTTGAAAGTGAGGAAATTTCAACTAAGGAAGCGGGAACAACTGGGAAGCGACCTTTGAGCATAGTTAGACTACACTCTTGTTGGTGTAGTGTTGAACACCGCTCTCGAGACTCCATTCCAGCCCACACATCCTTGTACAAAGCCACCTATATCACATTCTAGGCATATTCCATGTACCACAAGGTATATCGGGAATCCTCCCATCCCACAATAAATCAACCTCATCTTTCAAAATACATAATAAAATAAACCAAGAAGCACTCGCACAATAGCCATCTCAGCATTTTTAAGAAATGGACAGTGACACCATTAGCACTGGTCTGTGAGCAATAGCAACATTTTACAAATCTTTGTGGTTTTATCTTATGAATATCTTTGCTTTATATCATACAAAGTTGTTGTTGTCCTTTATCATGCTGTGAAATGTGCCATTAATTTAATTTGGTGAATGAAAACTTGGTTTAATTTTGCATTAATCAAAGACTTGGTTCCAATCTGTATCATTTCAAGAAACTCCTAAAACAACATCCATTCTAATCACTAAACTTAAACTTAAAAAAGCCTTAGCAACTCTTTTAGTAGGGTATACCCCCCTTGGCTTCATTAGGAGTTTGCCTAAACGGAGAAGTCAGGATCAAGTGACAGCATTTGACTCTTTGCTTGCCCCCAAGGCCACACCGAGCAGCTTCGAAATATTTTTGTTGCACTCCCCCCAGGTGTGCAATCTCGGTGGCAACAGGCACAATGCAATCTTTTGCATTATTTTAGAATACTTTGGAGTTAATGCTATATTGAGTAAGTCCAAGTCGAAGAAGTAAACAATACATTGACTAAGCCCAAGTTGAAGATGAGGAGTTTGGCACATTAATCTGAAGAGTCATGAAAAGTCATTGCCATAAAGAGTCAAAGTCGCGTTGAAATAGCTCAGGGTCTCAAGCCATAATGATTTCAAAGTCAAGTCCAAGTGTGAGTCAAAAGATCATGGTTATGCAATGAAGCCTTTGTAAATCTATAGCAAAATTTGATGTCAATACAGTCAAATGATGTTAAAATCATGATCATAGTGCGTCAATTAGGTTTGTAATCCAATGCCTTGTTGGACATTGCACAACCCAACAAGGAAATATATTTTTATGCAAGTAATTTCAGGTGCATGAGAGAAGAAATGAACAAAGATGATAAAAGTAAAAAAAAGGGTGGCGAAAGAAAGAAACCTAGGCATAAACAAAGATGCAGTGACAAGTGGTAATCCAAAAAAAAAAATGAAGCAATGGAAGGAAAGAAGAATGAATATGCAAGCAAGGTAAATAAGTAGCAAAATAATACTGTCAATAATTGAGAAGCAAAAACAATTGAAGTGAATCCATAGACAATGAAATCCTTAAGAAGCTTGATGATTCTCCTTGATAATTTCATTTGGTTGATAGAAAAGAAAATGATCTCAGTCCTATGTTTAAAATGGCTAGAGTAGCCTGAGATGAACATGTACGATGAAATATCAATGTATGTACCTGAATTAAATGATGATGTCATGTAAGTGGTGATAAAGCAAGTATAGCCCCATAATTATGATTGTCAATAATTCATGGTAAACCAAAAACCACTTTCATGATAGACGATGGTTCATGGTGAGCTAGAAACCACCTAATGTAATGAATGGTTTGTCATAAGTTGAAACCACTTAAGAAATGTATGGTTGAGGGCAATCCACAAAAACCCCAAGTCGTGGTTATAAGTAAGCCAAAGAAAACCCAAGATGATGATTGATGATGATGCAAGGGGAGTAAAAGGCACAGGTATGATGATCCGTATCTTGGGGGATGAGACCCGGAAGGCTTGAATGCCAAGAGAGGAGGAGAAGAGATAGCCTCAAAGCTGAAGTGGACAATGGATCAGCTGTGAGAAAGACACAACAGCGAGATCTGGGTTGTGAAAAGCCTAGATGGAGAAACATAGAGTAAATATGCCACAAGGAGGGGTGAGGCTCAAAGAGGGTTCTTTGAGCCTCACCTCTCAAACTATACTAAGAAAGGTGCTCAGAACCAATAACCTAATAATAACTCAATAAACTAAGAGAAAGGTAGGATGCCAAAAATAATAGCTTGCTTTATTGAGAAGGCATAAAGCCCTTTATATAATATTATTACAATCTTCCTTGAAGCCATACCATGGAACAAAAACATGGGCTACCAAATACCATGGATGGGTGTCTTCTAAACTGTGGGTTGCATGGAAGATTCCAAAACCATGGACAGGAGAGCGTGGCCTCTCCATTTAATGCTTTTATGACTTATACATCTGAATTTAGACCATTTGCCCCCTAAAATTCAGATCATATGAATATTCGTGACTCAAAGAATTGTTGTTGAACCATGTACGAGAAAAAGCTTCTTAGAGAACCAGGGGATACATCACCTAGTGACCCATGTATTCTGTGTTATATTTTTTTGTAGAAAGGAAAGGTGATTTTGTGTGTTGTGAGAAGATCTAGCACATGGTTTTGATGGCACACAGTTTTGTGCCCATGGTTTTGGTGGCACACGGTTTTGTGCCCACGGTTTTGGTGGCACGTGGTTTTGCACCCATGGTTTTGGTGGCACATGGTTTTGTGCCCACGGTTTTGCATGTATTGGGTGTTATAAACCATGGATGGGAGAGGGTGGCCTCTCCATTTAATGCTTTTATGACTTATGCATCCGAATTTAGACCATATGCCCCCTAAAATTCAGATCATATGAATATTTGTGACTCAAAGAATTGTTGTTGAACCATGTACGAGAAAAAACTTCTTAGAGAACCAGGGGATGCATCAGCTAGTGACCTATGTATTCCGTGTTAGATTTTTTTGTAGTAAGGAAAGGTGATTCTGTGTGTTTAGATCTTGAGGAGAAGATCTGGCACATGGTTTTGATCGCCCACATTTTGGTGCCCATGGTTTTGGTGGTACACGGTTTTGTGCCCACGATTTTGGTGGCACATGGTTTTGCACCCATGTTTTTGGTAGCACATGGTTTTGTGCCCACGGTTTTGCATGTATTGGGTGTTATAAAAGAAGAATCCCACCTCATTGTTTAAACATACAAGAGATATTCACTCGCTGTGAGAGGGAGAAGGGTCTATGTGTGGTAGTGAGCTTTAGTGAAGGTGCGCTATAGCAGTAAGTCTTTGTATTTCGGTCCAATAATGACCAAGAAGAATAAAAGAACTAGTTTGTTGGTTCTCCCGAGAGGTAGTGGGGTTTCCAGGGTAAATTCTTGTGTTTCAGTTTATTATTATCTGGCCCTGTTGAAGCTTATAATAATAAGTAACTGGCAACCTAAGCTAAGTTTTACATGGTATAAGAGCGAGGTTATTTAAACAGCCCTCAAGGGAACATATTTTTGCTGGAAGATTGAATATGCAGGTGTTTAAGGTTCAATAACAATGGCAGGCAGAAATTGCCAAGCATCTCTCTGTAGTACAAAATCTAAGGACGTCTGGTATATCGACTGTGGAGCATCCAATCATATGACCTGACACAAGCATTATTTTAGCAACCTTGAAGAATGGAAGCTTGATTTTGACATTTTGTTGGGAGATGATTATGCATACAGACCTACAGGGAGAGGGACTGTAAAATTTGAGAGAGAGTCTGGTAGGGCCCTCTACCTAGTAGATGTTCTCTAAGTACCAGGGATGAAGAAGAACCTGGTCTCTATGTTAGCTTTGAAGGATAAAGGATATGAAGTCTCCTTCAAGGATCGAAGGGCTTATATCAAGCCCAAAGGGCTGGGCAAGAATGCAGATAAAGTCATTGGAGTTAGAAAGGACAAGCTATACAAGTTACAGTTTGGCTCACATTATGCACTGGCCAACACCAGCAGCATTCATGACTGTGAACTATGGCATAGACGTATGGCCCATCTTGGTCATGGAGCATTCAAAGTATTGAGACAAATCGAGACAGGATTGCCTCCTTTCAGCATAGAGCACCAAGAAGTGTGCAAAGGATGTGTCCTAGGGAAAAATATGTCAGAACTGCATTTTTGAAGAGTGACACCAGGTCTAGAGGAGCCCTAGATCTGATACACTCAAATATTTGTGCACCCATGTCCTCTCCATCCATTAGAGGGAAGTTCAAGTACTACATCAGCTTCATTGACGACTTCTCTAGGAAAACATGGATCTATTTTCTAAAAGGGAAGAAGTCAAGAGAAGTTCTTAGGAAGTTCCAGGAATTCAAGGCCTTTGTTGAGAATCAGACAAGGCGAAAGATAAAAGTCCTCAGGACAGATAATGGAGGCGAGTACACATCAAATGCCTTCAAAAGGTGCTATGCAGAGGCAGAAATTACAAGGAATCTAACAATACCTTACACTCCTCAGCAAAATGGGATGTCTGAAAGGAAAAACAAAGCCATTGTTGGAGCAGCAAAGGCAATGTTGCATGATCAGGATCTTCCAAAATTTTTGTGGGCTGAAGCCTACAACACTGCAGTCTACCTACAGAACAGAATCACTCACAGAGCATTAGGAGACGTGACTCCAGAAGAAGCATTCACCGGTAAGAAACCAGACATGACGCATCTTCGGATATTCGGATAAGGCATCTAAGGCCTATAGAGTTTACATTCCTTCTACCCAGAAAACTATAGAGTGCAAGAATGTGAAGTTTGAAGAATACAAGGCATTCAAGAAATCATGTGGGGGTACTCAGGAGGATGAGGTTCCTCAAAAGGAGGAGGAGGTTCCTCAAGAGGTATTCACATCTCCTTCCCAGACAACAAGACCTCCTGTAGGTACTCAGAGTGAGCAGCATGAGAAAGAGCAGGATCTTGCCATAGAATCCTCTCATAAAAAGAGGCCTAGGTGGGCAGAACAGACATTGAAGGAAGCTAGGGAACAAGTGAAAGTTCCCAAGACCCCTTTCAGAGTTAGCAGACCTCCATAGAGATACTCAGGGTATGCAGCACTCATGAGTGACATTCTTGAGTCTGAACCCACCAGTTTTGAAGAGGCTACAAAGAAACAAGTCTGGAAAGATGGCATGGTGGAAGAGTATGCCTCCATCATGAAGAATGAGGTATGGGAGATAGTACCTCATCCAGAAGATAAGTCAATTGTCAGCTCAAAATGGATCTATAAGATCAAGCATGTTGCAGACGACAACATCGAAAAGTATAAGGCCCGATTCAGAGCCTGAGGATTCTCTCAGAAAGAGGGAGTGGACTATGATGAGACCTTTGCCCCAGTAGCCCGATATGAATCCATTCATGCAATTATGTCCATTGCCACTCAGATGAGATGGAAATTTCATTAGATGGATGTTAAGACGACTTTCCTCAATGGTGTTATTGGGTAAGAGGTGTACATAGAGCAGCCTTAGGGGTTTGAGGTTCATGGCAGAGAAACTCATGTTTGCAGACTGAAGAAGGCTTTATATGGGCTCAAGCAGGCGCCCAGAGCATGGTACTCCATGATCCACAATTATCTCCAGAGCACTGGTTTTGTCAAGAGTGATGCGGATCCCAACCTGTATCTACTGATGGTTGACGGTGATCCACTCATTCTTGTTTTTTATGTAGATGACCTATTCTTGACAAGAGTAGAGAAACTGGTTACAAGATGTAAATAGGATCTGGCTCAGGAGTTCGAGATGAAAGATCTAGGATTAATGCATTACTTTCTGGGATTGGAGGTTTGGCAGCATAAGGGTGAGATTTTCCTTGGGCAAGGAAAATATGCAGTAGAAATCCTCAAGAGATTTGGCATGGAGGATTGCAAGCCCATGGCTACGCCCATGATCACCAACCTTAAGAAGTTGAATGTGTCAAAATTAGAAAAGGTTGATCCCACCATCTTCAGGAAGTTGATCAACAGTCTGATGTATCTGACCAACACAAGACCAAATATATGTTTTGCAGTAAACACTCTCAATCAGTATATGGATGATCCCAGGAGAGTGCACTAGATTGCAGCCAAGCATATATTGAGGTACCTAAAGGGTACAATTGAGTATGGGCTCCAGTATGTCCAGGGGGACAGAGTTCAGTTAGTAGGCTACGTAGACTCAGATTGGGCAGGGAGCACAATGGATAGAAAGAGCACCTCAGGGGGCTGCTTTAGACTAGGATCAAGAGTGATCTCTTGGTACAGCAGGAAACAGAAGTCAATGGCTCTCAGTTTAGCAAAGCAGAGTATATGGAAACTAGTCAAGCAGTGTGTGAGGCCCTTTGGCTTCACAAGATGCTCAGAAGATTGTTCGGTGCAGAGTTGGATCCTACTGTGATTTACTGTGACAATCAGAGTTGCATAAAACTCTCTGAGAATCCGAAATTCCATGATAGGTCCAAGCACATTGAGATCATATATCACTTCATCAGGGATAGGGTACAAAAGGGAGCAGTGAAACTTCAGTACGTCTCCACTAAAGAGTAGGTTGCAAATCTCCTCAAAAAGGCATTACCCAGAGGGAGGTTCAAGTACTTCCGAGAGAGGATAGGAGTTATGCAGAACACCTTCCTCACTAAGAGGGAGTATTATATTTTTTTGTAGTAAGGAGAGGTGATTCTGTGTGTTTAGATCTTGAGGAGAAGATCTAGCATATGGTTTTGATGGCACACAGTTTTGTGCCCATGGTTTTAATGGCACATGGTTTTGTGCCCACAGTTTTGGTGGCACATGGTTTTGCACCCATGGTTTTGGTGGCACATGGTTTTGTGCCCACGGTTTTGCATGTAATGGGTGTTATAAAAGAAGAATCCTACCTCATTGTTTAAACATACAAGGGATCTTCACTCGATGTGAGAGGGAGAAGGGTCTATGTGTGGTAGTGAGCTTTAGCGAAGGTGGGCTATAGCAATAAGTCTTTGTATTTCGGTCCAGTAGTGACCAAGAAGAATAAAAGAACTAGTTTGTTTGTTTTCCCCAGAGGTAGTGGGGTTTCCACGATAAATTCTTGTGTTTCAGTTTATTATTATCCATCCCTGTTGAAGCTTATAATAATAAGTAACTAGGAACCTAAGCTAAGTTTTACATTCCGGCGGATGGTAACATTTTATATGGACTTCAACAAACATGATGTTTTGCAAGTATAAGATGAACATGAAAAATGACGAAGAACAAAGATGGAGATTGTAGAAGACAAAAGATGAGGACAAGGAGCATAGCTCAAGAATACTGAAGACAAAGACCATAGAAGAAGAAGATGAAGATTGGAGTACAAAAGACTAATTAAAGAGACAAAGGTTGATGAGTGAATATTGAAATCACAAGTATTCATCAAGGGGGAGTATGAAGGATTAACTCCCACTTTTGATATTTAATGAATACATTGTAATATGTGAATGAAGTAGACAATGCATAAAAGTCTACATATGAATCACAAATGAGGATAAGGAGTGAAAGTAGGGATGAGGATTCCATAGAATTAAGTTGGGTGATCAATGGAGATATCGTTGGAGATAGTTATGGAGATGGTTGAACTAAATATCTTAAATATGACATAGTTATTATGGTAACCTATTGTTATAGAAAGGGACCTATTGTACAATACAAAACACACTGGAATGGTTTGAATGAATAGAATTGCCCCTTTGAGGGTTTCTCGAGTGTAAACTCCCAGTGTCCCTTGCTTAATGTATGTTTGATTATATTTGTTGTTGATTCTTAATCCCAACAATTGGCTTCTGGATTAACGAATCTTTAAAATCCTATCAAAGTGGCATGACGCCCTCATGACTTGACCTCATCCTAAGTAACCCAAGCCTAACTCCTCTCAAAACCCCAAAAATAAAATAGATCCATTCATAACCGTTATTGTTTCTACAAACCATTAATTAGATATGTTGCAATGGGACGCATCCCCCCCAAAAAGCTCTATACCCACTATTCTGGCATTTCAAGGACTTGGGGAGCCCTAGGAAACATCCCTAAGCTGCCAAAGACTTGAGTACTTGTTGGTTGTACCCAAGGCATTCCCGACAGATTTCAAGGACATTCTGAGCAGATTCAGGGACATAACAGGCAAATTTCACGGACATTCTGAGCAGATTTCAAGGATATTTTGGGCATATATCTTTAGGTTTGACAATGGACATTAATGATTGGACAATATAATCATTTTTCCCATCCATTTTTTGTATTATACTAAATCTAAATCTGAATCTATACAAGTTGCAGCTCAAAACATGGGTTTTGTATGATTGGTTTTGATTTGGGTTTTTGGTGAGTTAACTATTGTCTTTTCAACAACAACATTACAGCAAGCAAAGCCTCCATGTCAACAAACCAAGAAATGAAACATCTCTCTGATCCTTGAGGTTATTGCTCTTGTTCTTCTCATTTTTGGGGTCATCTTAGCTTTCACATATTGTACATTGGTGTCCGGAGTTATTCAAGTCCAGTTCTTCCACCATCCCAACCTAAAGCATTGTGAAAACAATCAGACAGTAAATACTTAGATTGGGGACTAAGAAATTCCTGTTCCTTTTTAATCTGAAATACAAATCTAATTTCTTTATAGAATGAATGTATGGATATGCCAGAGTGTTTTGTAGTGGTTTTCAACATAGTTGTAAAAATTTGCAAAACCTATTGAGAAGGGAATGACTTTTAACATAATCATCATAAACAAGAAATATGAGGAAGAAGAGTTGTTATAGAGATAGGCATCTGTCTCATAGATCCTTCATGGACTTTAATGCAAATTGAAAATAGTTACACTGAAGTTTCGTAAAGCTAAAGTGCATTTTGCTCATATCCACATGCCAATAATGGAATGTCACTCAGCCTTTTTATTAATTGCTCGAGCTTTTTCAAAATTAGTAAGTGTAAGGGTTGTGCATAATACTGTATAGTATAAACTATTACGCTAACAAGCAGCTAGAAATGTTTATGGCGAATTCTAAGTTTTTTAACATTTATTATTATTATTTTATTATTATTGTCGTCCCAACCCGCTGTCCCCTGGAAAAAATTACGGGTGTGCTCTAGCCGTCCCAAAGATACATCCCCTGTCCCCATCGTTCCCCTGCCCTGGAAATTAGTGCAACATGGTTAATTAGTCCCAAGACAATTGTTTTTATTTTGCCAGTGGTTTGAAAATATGTGTGAAACTTCAATGTTGTTATAATCAACACAATACTCCCTTATGCAACATACTATAAAGACCTATCATAACTTGCTTGATATTGACTTCATCCTTCAATTTAGAATGTATTGTTGGGATGGATAAAATGGTAGATTTACTTTGGGTGATTGATCACCTATGTTGTACCAAGCGTTTGATTAATATGTTTGTGCAAATGATACAACAAACTTTTCTCGTCTTAGATTACTGCATCTAATTATTGTGCCAAGAGGCATTTTCTATAAAACCCAGGATGGAGATGTGGAGATGTGGCACTTTAAAAAATATAAAATATTACAGTGCCAATCCTAATCTAAATTATATATATATATATATATATCTTCCAAATGGAAAATATCAATCATTCTAAAAGAACGATCATGAACTGTCCTCATGGGACTTACATTCAAAAATCATTAAGAGGTTCGTTACATTTTTCCACTAAGGAACTTACATATCAAAAATACATCAACATCATTTACAATGATCTATAACTTCATTCCATCTCGAAATTCTTCTATTTTTGTCTGTCCTGGTGTTAAAAGAAGAGCATTTTTTTAAGGGAAATCAGCTTCAGTGTTCAATTCCCTATAGACGTGCGTTAGAGAGAAAACAAAGAAGGACTCCTTTAAACTTTTGATTGCACTAAGAAGCTGCTGAAGGTGAGGCGCTTTAATTTGAATTCTGTTATTAACCCAATCAACTACAATCTTCGAATCTCCAAAAAGCTGTACACGATTCAAGTTTCTAGATAAAGCCAATTTCAAAACTGCATACAGAGCAGCAAGCTCAGCTTTACTGTTTGTGCAATTCCCTGGAGCATATTTCACCTGGAGTTTGTGATTATCCACCAAAAAAATCACACCTCACGAGCCTCCCAAAGGGGGCTCGCCTTGACTAGCTCCATCAAAAAAGGCCCACGGAATTGATTTGTCCATTGCTGGAGGTATCAATATTCTTGTTTTTTAAAGCTTTTCCTTGAATTTGTGCTCCTTTGTCCACTGCACAACCAGACCCGAAGTCACTTCTTCCGAAATATGTCGATTTTGAAAGATTTCTGAATTGCAAGCCCACCATATTCCATATATAAATGAAGCTGGGAATGCAACAAAGGAACGTACCGATCTGTCATTCCACCAGGACTTGCAATTTTGTTCCAAGGAAGCTCCATCAAGAAAAGCTTGGGGGTTAAAAGCTTTAGCCGCTGTCTTCCAAACCTTCTCTGCATAAGGACAGAAAACAAAAAGGTGCGAACCTAATTCTTCATTGCTTCGACACAGCACGCACCAGCTAGGACCCTTCCAGCCTCTTTTCAAAAGGTTGTCCCAAGTTAACAATTTGTTACTGAGGGAAAGCCACAGAGTTATCTTGGCCTTCGGAGCGCCAGATGCCTTCCACAGGACGTTCCACAACCAAACGGTATCACCAATAAAAGAATCTCTGGCCTTTGTTTCATAGCCCAGTTTCGCACTGTAATCTCCTGTAGAAGAGTTTTTTTACCAGACCAAACTGTCCTCCATGTCTTCCTTTAAACGGATAAAACAAGAATTAAGAAGAGCTATAAAGGAATTCCATTCATCTGCTTTGTCACCTTCCAGACTTAGATCTTCAGCGGATCTCCAAACTGTTAAGTTTGAATCAACAGAGTGTAATGATTTGGCATCACTTAGAGTGCGAATTCTGAGATTCTTAAGTACGTTTAAGGTTCCTACAGAGAGCTTGAAACCACTCCCTGCTCCTACCCAAGGGTCTTCCCCAATACGCACTTTTTTCCCATCGCCTACATTCCAAGCCAGCCATTCTCCTATCAGAGGGAAGGAGAGGACACAGGCTTTCCAACCTACTGAACCAAATTTGTAAGATTTGTCAAGAATCCTTATCTAGTCAAGAATGGAGGAGTTTAGACAATATTTTGACACCAAAACTCTACCCCATAAAGAAGAAGGATTTTTAATTAAACACCAAAGGAACTTAGCTGCCAAGGATTGATAAAACAAAAAGGGATTTTTAACACCCCATCCTCCTAAAGCTTTCAGGTTGGCCACTGTTTCTCATTTGACAAGAGGGATTCCTTCAGCTTGCTTACTAGCAGTCCATAAAAAGGAGAAAAACTTCTTCTGCAATTTTTGAAGAATTCCTTTGGGGATGTAGGCAATTGAAGCCCAATAGACTGGGATGCTCTGGAGGACTGCTTTTAGAAGTACCAATCTTCCACCTCTGGAGAGGAACCTATTAGTCCAACAACATATCCGGCTCTCCACCTTCTTACACAACCAAAGCCAATCCTGGAAGGAGTAAGAATTAGGCTTAATAAAAAAAACCAGGTATTTGAATCATTCTGATAAGGATCTTAAGGGGAAGGGAATTTCCACTTCTAATCTCTTTCTTACTGCCTGCGTTAAAGAATTCTCTGATAAGGTTGATTTCCCTATGTTTATGAACATCCCTATGGCCTTTGAGTAAAGTTCTAAAATACGTTCATTTCCTTGTAATTATCCAATGAGACCTCCCCCATCATTAATACATCGTCAACGAATAGGATATGAGAAAGCACTTCAATCTCAGTGACCTTAATACCTTTAAAAGAACCAGTATGTTTGGGATGATGAATTAGCCTACTCAAGGCGTCTGCTACCAGAAGGAATAGGAAAGGGGAGAGAGGGCACCCTTGTCTGATTCCTCTAGATGGTCTTGTTATCACACAACTTGTAGTTGTCCCTAATGGTATCCCATCCGGGATGGTAGAGGAGATGGACAACTAAAGAGGTGACCCAAGAGATGCCACAGTTCCCAATGCAAGCTGGGAGTCACGTCAATCGAGGACTCTTCACTTTAGATCAAGATGAATCAAGACCAAGGGGGGGACCCTATAGCCAATCAAGGATGATTGGACCAAAGCAAAGTTTTCTACTTTCTAGGGAAGTGTGAAAATGACTTACGGAAACCAATGCAAGGTTAGGTAGACCTAGAAGTTTAAGTATGGTTGAAAGAGGCTTAAGGAGTGACTAGTGTTTCAACCAATGAGTGATTTAGGCCACATAATGAAATAAGAGGACAAGAATTGGTACTGTGAAATACGCAAGTGGGACACACTTCCTTGGGATATGGAAATGGCTCAAATGAGACCCACAAGGTGGAGTTAGGGGTGCAAATGGTACCAAGGGGTACGCAAGAGATAGATCTAAGGATCTAAGATGAAATTAGAGATACCCACATATGGGATCTAGGATTTGACACAACTCCCAAGGAGTGCGAATTACCCTAGGTGGACTAGTGCCTTGATAGATGGGTTAAAGGAGTCAAAAGAGATGCCAAATTGTAGATCAGGACACCTAGGATGCAAATCAAGTGGGTTATTTAAGATGTGATGGTTGGATCCTACTAGATCTAATGTTTCATTATGTGACTCAAGTGGACAACAATCCCCAAAACAAGGAATGTTACCCCCAAGGCAGAAATTCACAGAGTGAGACACCAGATGTAGGTTTCAAGGTATGCTTGTTCCAAATCCAATGGGATCTCAACGACCCACGTCCTACAAGTGGGCAAACTCAAACCCCCAAGAAGTGCGACTTTGCCCAAGGAGAGCTTAGAGCATGGAAAAGTGTGTCAAATCAAGTCCAAAGGCCACCAAAGTTTAGATCCAAGTAGTTTAGGCAAGTATGAGTGTGGATGTTGAAAATCATGGGCATCCAATGGCTAGATCTCCATAGATCTGAAATTGAAAGTGCATCACCAAATTGACCCAAGTGGGGAACAACCCTCAAAATGAGGAATGGGGCCCACAAGGCAGAAATCAATGAAGTGAAGCACTAGGGGTAGGTTATCAAGTATGAGGATCATGAATCAAGTGGGATCTCACCTACCCATGTGTTGGATCTAACCCAATTAGCTTCTCCCAAGGGGTGCGATTGGCCTCAAGAGGGCTATTTTGCCTTGAAAAGTGTGTCAAATGGAACCCAATCCACACCAAACTATAGATATGAATCGCTGTGGATACTATAGAGGTGGGTTTTCAATATCTTTTCAAAATCCAAGCTAGATCCAAGTAGATCTAAGAAAAACAAAAATGAGGGTTTTGATTTTAATGTAGTTTTTTTACCAATGGGGTGGATAGCAAGCGAAATCAATACGTACCTGTTGATGTATATGTAACTTCGGAATGTATTTCATCCATGTATTTCATTTATATATTATTGTACTCCTATAGAGATGTGTCATTCCTCTATACAGAAGTGTCGTCATGTGTATTGACAAGTGTCGCAAGTATGTTAACTTGCCGATGGGTTATTAGACCACCATGTGTGGGGTCGGCCCTGATTTATGTAATATATGGTTGATGTACCTAGCTAGACAATTCAGCCCCATAAGGTCACTGGGCAAACAAATCAAGTATAAATAGAGATTGGGAGATCTCTATTTGATCACTCAGAAACTCATTCTTCCTTCACTCGGAAAGTGGCACACATGTGAAGAGGAGGATCATCTGCTACTAGGAGACTATCTCTGTGTATTTTGGTTGTACTTTGGTTGAGCCATTGCTCTCTCTATCTCTGAGGAAGTTGTGGGGTTTTTCACCTTAGTGTTTTCCCCACGGAAACTCTGTGTCTCTTCTCTCTCATGCTTTTGCTTCTTGTGATGATTGACATGCTTATTATGATTGATATGCATTGATATACTATACATGTTATTCTCTCAGTAAAGATCCTAGAGTATTGTGAATTAATGCTCAAAATTTAACATGGTATCAGAGCTAACCTGAGAAGAAGACATTGTGCAGTGACGGAAACTAGGGTTTCTTGTTTATTGGGTTTCTCTCCACAGATTTTGGAAAAGCAGTATAGTAGATTGACTCTACTCATCAAGGAGAATCTATCTGTCCAATCAGAATTCAATTCTGAGCATTTTCAAATTTGGCCCTAAAAATTAGGGTTTCCACAAAAATAGGAATTTCTGGAATCTGAAGACATAGCTGGAAGCTCCTTGCAAAAATCGAAGTTTAGAGCTTTGGATCGAGATTTTTGGCTGGGTAGATCTCCGGGAAACTCAAACCCTAATTCAGGGTCCTCCTAAGTGAACCCGGGATGACAAAAAGGCATTTCTGAAGAGTGATTCTTTGCAAATCTCAAATTCTGAATACACCAGGCTGTTCAGCTCATCAAGGCGCATCTTTCTATCCTTTCAGAAAGTTGAAATTCACATTTTGAATTTTTATGGTTTTTTTCGACAAACCCTAATCTGGGACCAGATCCAGTTTTCAGCAAAACAAGTGGTAAGACCTAAATCTTTTTTATTTCCATTTGAAGTACTCTTTAAGATGTCTCACCACACCAAGCTTGACGATAAGCTTGAAGGGGCTGATAACTTCCGAGCCTGGAAGTATAGGATTGGGTTAATCCTGGAAGAAAATGAATTGGACTCTTACAACAGTGCTGAGGTCCCTATCCCAGAGAATGAAGAGGCTAAGGTATTGCACAAGAAGACCTTGGTCAAGGCAAAGAGAATCATTACTGATTCTATCAAAGACCATCTCATACCTCATGTGTCATCTCTAAAGACACCCAAGGAGATGTTTGACTCCCTGACCAAGTTATTTGAAGGGAAGAACATAAATCGGAAGATGACTCTGCGGAATCAATTGAAAGGGGTCACGATGTTGAATGGAGAGACCATTCAATCTCACTTCTCCAAGGTCTCTCAGATCAAGGAACAACTTGAAGCTGTGGATGAAGTAGTGGACAATGGTGAAGTTGTTATGACCACTCTGAATGGCCTACCTAGGTCATGGGACTCCTTTATACAAGGAATCTGTGCAAGAAAGAAATTGATCTCTTTCAGTAAACTGTGGGAGGAATGCTCTCAAGAAGAAGCTAGGCTTGTAGCTCGAGAAGAAAAGATGGGAGGTGAAGATCAAGCTCTCGTAGCTCACACCAAAAGAAGCAAGCCCAAGAAGGAGCATTCTCACTACAAGAGATCCTATCACAACCAACAAAAGAATAAGAAGGATCTAAGATGTTTCACATGCAATGAGAAGGGTCACTTTGCCTCAGAATGTCCCAAGAACAAAAGGGATAACAACAACTCTAGCAAGAAGAAGGGCAGCAAAAGAAAGTTCCATGCTCATGCTGCCGAAGATGATGAACCTCCAAAGAAGAAGGCTAGGGCAGAAAGTGATGATGACTCATCAAGTGAAGAAGAGTATGTTAATCTCTGCTCTCAAAGGTAATATCTCCCATGGTTGTAATGATTGGTTAATTGACAGTGGGGCTTCCAAACACATGACTGGGTTTAAAGAATCTTTTGTAAATCTATTTGAACATGAATCACCCCATAAAGTGAAACTTGGAGATGACTATCAATACCCCATCAAAAGAAGTGGTGAAGCCTCCTACAACCTAGATTTTGGAAAGTCTTTGAAGATGAAAGAAGTTCTTTATGTACCTGGGCACAAAAAGAATCTTCTCTCCATCTCTGCATTGGATGCAAAAGGCATGAGGGTTGCATTTGTAGATGGCCAAGTTCTGATGTGGTCAAAGGGTAAAACTATTGATGATGCAGTGGTGATTGGAGAGTGTTGTCCTCCGAAATGGCATGCGTGTCGTTTGAAAGCCCAAAATGCAACACACCAGCTGGAATGACAACCCTCTCAGGAGAGAGGCCAATGTCACCACACTCCTCTCCTCTTCCCTTCAGGTTGGCTCTCCTCCAACTCTAGGGGGGTATCCCTAAGATAGGATCACTAAGGCAGGTACAATAAGCGGGCAAGGTGAATGAAGAGGCTGCCTTAGAGAAACAAATGTAACAAAAAGATGAATTTTAAATGGGTGATGGAAAAGAAGGGAAGATCAATCCTCAGGGAAAGACCAGTGTCGGTATATCAGAGGGGAGAATGGAGTCAAAAGAGATCAAAGGGCCTTGTGTCTAATGTGACTGAGGGGGAAAGATCGCATCATTGAGCAAACCCCGCTCAGTTTAGTATTTGGGAAACAGAAATAGTACTTCTTCTCTAGCTGTGGGAGGTACGCTATGTAAACCAAAATCAAGATTGCACAATCAAACTAGATTAAATACAAACATCGATACCTGAATTTACACGCTCACAAAGGGAAAGAGAAAGCTGGCTGCTAAGAATTCTTCGCCAAAGGGAAGATGAAAGCTGGTTGCTAAGAATCCTTCACCTTCCAACGTGGTGGATTGTCACCCTTCTATGGCCTCTCACACGATGAAAAGAAAATGCAGAATCTGAAAAGCATTCACATTTATAAAACACTCACAAGTACTGCCACAAAGAATAGTCAATTTGTCCAAAGAATCCCATGATATTTTTCATTAAGCTCGTGGGGAGAAAAAGTCCCAAGTTTTTCCATGCGGTTACAATGAAGAAGGCTGGCTTTTATAGGCCCAAAAACCTCTTATTTTTTTAAAGAAAGATAAAATAATAAAATAATAAAGTAAAAGTGAATCGTCCACCCTTTTTCTCCCCATCGACACAGGACCAACTCCCCTTTATTAAATGGAACTCAGACTTGGTTACTCGTGGCATATTCATGGAGCCCTACCCGTATTGCAACAGGGAGTTGAGGTTTTAAAAGATTGCACTCTAGGTAATGCTGGCCGCTCCAATTTGATGAGTGGTGACCCGTGGCCCACTAGAGTAGCAACAGAAAAAACATGACTTCCACAAAGCTCCAGTATTTCCACAGATCGTGAAGTCAGATCCGAGCAGTTGTCCAACACAAGACACGTAGCCAACAACTGATGCAATCAGCATAAAAACCGTGAAGCCCGATCGGTTTCGACTTTCACTATGTTAATTAACCTGTTGAACACTGCGTTGAGTTTTGCTGATTTACTTATTGGAAACCCGAGCTAACCAGATTTAACTGTGTGTCAATCAAATGAAGATAAATCGGTGGCCAATGACTGGGGATTTAAAAAATTCAACGTGGAACCTAGATGTTGAGAGGCGCTATTATGACAAAGATACTCCATGCTACAATAACTGAGACATCAAAATGCAAATTGGCTGTCACTAAAAAAAAAAAAAAATTCTCAAATTGTCGATGAGGGCGCGGATTCTCCATTTTATGACCTTTCGTTGTGCTGATGGAATCGTTAAACGAGTTTAAAATTGTTGGTAACTCAACATCGAAATCGGCTATCAACAGAACTTCACGAATTGCGGACACATCTGCGTGAATGGCATGAAATAGACAGGAAAGAGATGGCTCGTGGCTAGATATGATTTCGGAAATCGTGACCTCTACCGCTTCGATTTATTTGCTTAACACCGAGCCTGAGGCAAAATTAATTTTTGCATCAATCAATTGGACGCCAGAAAATATCCACGTATTTCCCACCTCCAGCCTTCGAGTATGCTATAAACGATGCTTCTTTCTTCGATTACCCTTGTCTCCACATTTCTGCGCAGTTCTAGTGTGGAGACAAGGTGTTATATCCTTCGGCCTTGCCCTTAAGACCTACATTAGCAAAGTTATCAAGCTGACGAAATGTGATATTTCACACAACGTTTCCTCTCCTTCCTCAGGTTTCCTCCTGTTACAACTCGAAATGAGACAGACCTAGAGGTATCGCAAAAAGGAAGCTGAAAGAAATTTGACTCTACAATAGATATGTACTAAGCGTAATATCACTTGAAGTGCCCTTGGAAATGCCATGGAAAGGCGCATTTGTGCTCTGGCTTCAATCTTTTTAATCAACTCTTTCAACAACCTTGAGATGAGCTATTACACAGTCATTCGATGAGCTCAAACTCCCAACCTTAAAGGCTGCATTACTGCCATGCTTCTATATGTAGTCCACCTTCCACCAGTGATAGTAACAGGCCCACTCAAGTCTGTGGACACCACATGAATTGATGTGGAAAAAACACGTTTGACTTGGTCATAATATTGCACAGTCAAGTGCTACAGCTGCTGTGGATCATCCTTGTCCATTGCTCATCTTTTTGTTTCAACCTTCAAACACCTATCAAAAACCTTCAAATTTTGCTGCGGATACAATGGATTTAGACTTGGAAATTGGACATAACTGACCCCTTTTTATCTCTTGGAGACTGAAAATATTCTTCAAAATTTGCATCCTCTAAAATCTTCCTTGAACCCCGCACCTTCTATACAATTTTTTGTAACAGGCATCTTCATTATTCAGCATTCGTGAACACTTTTCTCTTTGACTGTATCTTCACTTTTTCTATAAATTTAAACAAAAGTCCTTGCTGCTGTGCTTGTGGACACCTCTGCCAAAGTGGGGATAACATCTGGCTCCAACTGCGGGACGTGTGCTCGCCTCGGTGAGTGCATGAGAACACCAGCTTCTCGGTTATCGTAGACCAATTCAAAACAAAATTGCAGAGTGGGGGGATGGCTCAATTCACATCCCGAACCCACATATTTATTTAGAAAACAAACTGAATACTGAAAACATCAAACGCTCATGCAAGAGCTTTATTTTTCTACCTATCCTAACCTAACATGGGGCAACAGTATGCTATGTATATTCATACAGCCAGTGTAACCAATCTAGCACCTTATCTCTGCTATTTCTCTTTTCCCTGTGCTTGTTTAGAGACAAAGATGAGGATATATAACAGAGATGCCGTAAAATCTGCTCATAAGTAAAGTTAAACTGTAATGGCAAGCTATTAGGATATAAAAAGCCATCAAATCTTTGGCATGAAAAATCAGACTGTGAACAAGAAACTTCGATCCATCGACTGATAGGACTTAGATACATACCTCCATCATAAATCTGTTTATGCTGGTAATGAGACTGTTCATGAATATCCTCGATGACATAAACCTGGGACAGCTCTACCTTTTCAATATTTTCATAACTCTATTCAAGCTGGTTTGCAAAACAAACACTGTTGTCTTGAATAAAATGAGCTTGAAGTAAGTCTAAATCTTCATCATGAAACTGCTCAGGAATGAAACAAATCTAAGGCAGCTCCATATTTTCAATGTTTTTTATTTCAGCAGAAGGCTGCTCAGCTACATCCTCAAACAGGGACCCCTATATTCCTTCTTCAATAAGATCTTCAATGTCTTCTTTTAACTCAAGATGGACCCTAGGGATGAGGGCATCATACTTTCTCGCAAGCTTCTCAATCTCATCGACAGTTCCATCATGCCAACGGAGGAGAAATCTCTCAAAAAACTTTGCCAATGAATCTATGGATTCATCCAAAAGGCTATAGAACCAATTTTCTGCATCTCCCTCTAAAGTTAAAGCAAAAACAATCATGATATCATCCTCATGATGAACATTGAACTCAAACATTAATTTGCAGAGAAAGGCAATATGATGGGTGGTTGAAACCCTATCATTTCCACGGAATTCAGGAAGAATATCATGCACCCTCTCATGGTCGTAGCATTCATTAGGAAATCCATGGATTTTTGAGAAATCCAATGGGGCGAATCCTTCGCGCAAAAAAGCAAGATGTTGCTCTTTTTTATCGTCCATAAGTTAAATAATGAGGTACTTAAATCTGAAAAATGTATATAGTCATACCTCATACCAAATTGTGGAGTTGCCAAGGTGAGCTTGAAAGCCTTCCAATGGGTGTGCTCACCTCTACACCCAATAGGGTCTTCAAATCTGCAAAAGGACAAGGGATCTGTCCCTTCGTGGAGTCGCCATGTGAGAAGAAGAATCCCACAAATGTCGTTTTAATGAAGCATAGTCTTCAAATTTCGGGAACTAGACTTTGTCCCCGGCAGCGGCGCCAAAAATGTTGTCCTCCAAAATGGCATGCATGTCGTTTGAAAGCCCAAAATGCAACACACCAGTTGGAATGACAACTCTCTCAGGAGAGAGGCCAATGTCACCACACTCCTCTCCTCTTCCCTTCAGGTTGGCTCTCCTCCAACTCTAGGGGGGTATCCCTAAGATAGGATCACTAAGGCAGGTACAATAAGCGGGCAAGGTGAATGAAGAGGCTGCCTTAGAGAAACAAATGTAACAAAAAGATGAATTTTAAATGGGTGATGGAAAAGAAGGGAAGATCAATCCTCAGGGAAAGACCAGTGCCGGTATATAAGAGGGGCGAATGGAGTCAAAAGAGATCAAAGGGCCTTGTGTCTAATGTGACTGAGGGGGAAAGATCGCATCATTGAGCAAACCCCGCTCAGTTTAGTGTTTGGGAAACAGAAATAGTACTTCTTCTTCTCTAGCTGTGGGAGGTGCGCTATGTAAACCAAAATCAAGATTGCACAATCAAACTAGATTAAATACAAACATCGATACCTGAATTTACACGCTCACAAAGGGAAAGAGAAAGTTGGCTGCTAAGAATTCTTCGCCAAAGGGAAGATGAAAGCTGGCTGCTAAGAATCCTTCACCTTCCAACGTGGTGGATTGTCACCCTTCTATGGCCTCTCACACGATGAAAAGAAAATGCAGAATCTGAAAAGCATTCACATTTATAAAACACTCACAAGTACTGCCACAAAGAATAGTCAATTTGTCCAAAGAATCCCATGATATTTTTCATTAAGCTTGTGGGGAGAAAAAGTCCCAAGTTTTTCCATGCGGTTACAATGAAGGAGGCTGGCTTTTATAGGCCCAAAAACCTCTTATTTTTTTAAAGAAAGATAAAATAATAAAATAATAAAGTAAAAGTGAATCGTCCACCCTTTTTCTCCCCATCAACACAAGACCAACTCCCCTTTATTAAATGGAACTCAGACTTGGTTACTCGTGGCATATTCATGAAGCCCTACCCGTATTGCAACAGGGAGTTGAGGTTTTAAAAGACTGCACTCTAGGTAATGCTGGCCACTCCAATTTGATGAGTGGTGACTCGTGGCCCACTGGAGCAGCAATAGAAAAAACGTGACTTCCACAAAGCTCCAGTATTTCCACAGATCGTGAAGTCAAATCCGAGCAGTTGTCCAACACAAGACACGTAGCCAACAACTGATGCAATCAGCATAAAAACCGTGAAGCCCGATCGGTTTCGACTTTCACTGTGTTAATTAACTTGTTGAACACTGCGCTGAGTTTTGTTGATTTACTTATTGGAAACCCGAGCTAACCAGATTTAACTGTGTGTCAATCAAATGAAGATAAATCGATGGCCAATGACTGGGGATTTAAAAAATTCAACGTGGAACCTGGATGTTGAGAGGCACTGTTATGACAAAGATACTCCATGCTAGAATAACTGAGACATCAAAATGCAAATTGGCTGTCACTAAAAAAAAAAAAAAATTCTCAAATTGTCGACGAGGGCGCGGATTCTCCATTTTGTGACCTTTAATCGTTGTGATGATGGAATCGTTAAACAAGTTTAAAATTGTTGGTAACTCAGCATCGAAATTGGCTATCAACAGAACTTCACGAATTGCGGACACATCTGCGTGAATGGCGTGAAATAGACAGGAAAGAGATGGCCCGTGGCTAGATATGATTTCGGAAATCGTGACCTATGCCGCTTCGATTTATTTGCTGAACACCGAGCCTGAGGCAAAATTAATTTTTGCATCAATCAATTGGACGCCAAAAAATATCCACGTATTTCCCACCTTCGGCCTTCAAGTATGCTATAAACGATGCTTCTTTCTTCGATTACCCTTGTCTCCACATTTCTGCGCAGTTCTAGTGTGGAGACAAGGTGTTATATCCTTCAACCTTGCCCTTAAGACCTACATTAGCAAAGTTATCAAGCTGACGAAATGTGATATTTCACACAACGTTTCCTCTCCTTCCTCAAGTTTCCTCCTGTTACAACTCGAAATGAGACAAACTTGGAGGTATCGCAAAAAGGAAGCTGAAAGAAATTTGACTCTGCAGTAGATATGTACTAAGCATAATATCACTTGAAGTGCCCTTGGAAATGCCATGGAAAGGCGCGTTTGTGCTCTGGCTTCAATCTTTTTAATCAACTCTTTCAACAACCTTGAGATGAGCTATTACACAGTCATTCGATGAGCTCAAATTCCCAACCTTAAAGGCTGCATTACTGCCATGCTTCTATATGTAGTCCACCTTCCACCAGTGATAGTAACAGGCCCACTCAAGTCTGTGGACACCACATGAATTGATGTGGAAAAAACACGTTTGACTTGGTCATAATATTGCACAGTCAAGTGCTACAGCTGTTGTGGATCATCCTTGTCCATTGCACATCTTTCTGTTTCAACCTTCAAACACCTGTCAGAAACCTTCAAATTTTGATGCGGATACAATGGATTTAGACTTGGAAACTGGACATAACTAACCCCTTTTTATCTCTTGGAGACTGAAAATATTCTTCAAAATTTGCATCCTCTAAAATCTTCCTTGAACCCCGCACCTTCTATACAATTTTTTGTAACAGGCATCTTCATTATTCAGCATTCATGAACACTTTGCTCTTTGACTGTATCTTCACTTTTTCTATAAATTTAAACAAAAGTCCTTGCTGCTATGCTTGTGGACACCTCTGCCAAAGTGGGGATAGCAGAGAGCAAGAGGGAGGTTTGTATAAATTGAGGGGACAACCTGAACATGCCATGGTGCATGATTCCATGGAGCCAAGTGAACTTTGGCATAGAAGACTTGCACATATGCACTACAGAGCATTACCAATTGCAAGTAAGGTTGTAGAAGGTCTTCCTGAAATTAAGACCAAGCATGAAGGTGTTTGCAAAGGATGTGCAAAAGGTAAAAACATTAAGAAGGCTTTCCCAAGCAGTGAAAGCAAGGCAAAAGGTATCTTGGAAATTATCCACTCCGATGTATGTCGTCCGATGTCATCCAGTTCTTTGAGTGGGTATGTTTACTATGTCTCTTTCATTGATGACTTCTCCAGGAAGACTTGGGTTTACTTCTTGAAGAATAAAAAAGAAGTATTTGATAAGTTCAAGGAATTCAAAACCTTGATGGAGAACCAAACTGATAAGAAGATCAAAACATTCAGATCCGACAATGGTGGAGAATTCACCTCAGGTGACTTCAAGAAGCTATGCAGTGATTCAGGGATTAAGAGGGAGTTGACTACTCTTTACAACCCACAACAGAATGGAGTTGCAGAAAGAAATAATAGAACAATCATGGAAGCAGCAAGGGCAATGATGCATGACCAGGATCTACCTATGCATCTATGGGCAGAAGCAGCTAGAACAGCTGTATATGTGCAGAACAGAACACCCCACAAGATATTGGACAACAAGACACCAGAAGAGGTCTTCTCTGGTAAGAAACCTGAAGTTAGCGATCTCAGAATATTTGGTTGTCCAGTATATACACATGTCCCAAAGGAAAAGAGGACCAAGCTGGATCCTTCAAGAAAGAGGGGTATCTTTGTGGGTTACAGTGAAAGCTCGAAGGCTTACAGAATATACTTTCCAAGGTTCAAGAAGATTGATGTCAGCAGGGATGTAGCATTTGATGAAAACTCAGCATTCATCAAATCAAAGAAGACACATGTTGAAGATTATGAAGAACCCAAGGAAACTAGATTTCAAGACACTACCATGACTGAAGCAATTCCAGATGTTGATCGTGAAATCGAAGATCCGCAACAACATGTAGATCCACCACGTGAGAACAACTCTCACAAGAGGAAACCTGCATGGGCTAGAGAGCTCATTCAAGATGCAAAAAGATTTGGCATTCCAGAAGAAGAACACAGAGCAAAGAAGAGAACCAGATCACATACCAGCAATGTTGCTTTACTCTGTGACATCATGAACAAAGAACATTCTAGTTATGAAGAAGCAGAGGAAAAGAAAGAATGGAAGGATGCCATGATCGAAAAATACCAATCAATAATGAAGAATGATGTTTGGGATGTTGTCCCAAGACCTGAAGGGAAGTCTGTTGTGACTTCCAAATGGATCTACAAGATCAAGCATGCTGTAGATGGCAGCATAGAGAAATACAAGGCAAGATTCGTAGCTCGTGGCTTCTCTCAAAAAGAGGGAATAGATTATGAAGAAACTTTTGCTTTTGTAGCCAGGTACACTTCCATCAGATCAGTACTTGCCCTGGCTGCAGCGATGAAATGGAAGATACACCAGATGGATGTCAAGACTGCTTTCTTGAATGGTGTAGTTGAAGAGGAAGTGTATGTGGAGCAGCCACTCGGTTTTGAAACACATGACAGGGAGTCATATGTGTGCAGATTGAAGAAAGCCTTGTATGGCTTGAAGCAAGCTCCTAGGACTTGGTATGGTAGGATGGACAGTTTCTTATCTAGTTTGGGCTTTACCAAGAGTAAAGCGGATTCCAACCTTTACTACAAGGTTGAGGAAGGGAATCTTGTGATTCTACTCCTGTATGTAGATGACCTATTTGTAACAGGAGATGACAGATTGATTGCCGATACAAAGAGGAAGCTTGCTGCCGAGTTCGATATGAAGGACTTGGGAATGATGTACTATTTCCTCGGTATGGAGGTGTGACAGAGTGCAAATGGGATCTTCCTTGGACAAGGGAACTATACTGTAGATATCCTGAAGAGGTTCGGGATGATGGATTGCAAGGCCATGGCCACACCTATGGCATCGAATCTGAAGCTTCTATGTGATGCTTCATCTGAGCCGGTTGATGTCTCTATGTATCGTCAGATGATTGGGTCCTTGATGTACCTGACGAACACGAGAGCAAATATTTGCTTTGCAGCGAACACATTGAGCCAATTCCTGACGGATCCGAGGAGTGTTCACCTGGTTGTTGTAAAGCATATTTTGAGGTACCTGAAGGGTACAATTGATTATGGGCTCAAGTATGAAGCGAATCAAAAGTTTAACCTGCAGGGTTATGTTGATTCAGATTGGGCAGGCAATGCTGCAGATAGGAAGAGCACATCTGGGTGCTGCTTCAGTATGGGATCAGGTGTGATCTCTTGGTTTAGCAGGAAGCAGTCCTGCGTAGCATTGAGCACAGCCGAGGCAGAGTATGTTGCAGCCTGTTCGGCTAGTTGTGAGGCAGTATGGCTACGGAAGCTACTGTCTGAGTTATTTGATCTCCCATTGGATGCTACTGGTATCTTCTGTGATAACCAGAGTTGTGTGAAGTTGTCTGAGAACCCAGAGTTTCACGACAGGTCGAAACATATAGAGATCAAATATCACTATATCAGGGATATGGTGCAGAGAGAAGCAATGAAGCTCTTGTATGTTGCGACAAACGAGCATATTGCAGATGTGCTGACGAAACCACTAGCCAGAGTGAAGTTCGAGTACTTCAGAGAGAGGCTTGGTGTTCTTCAAATTGATGACACTTCGAGGAAGAAGTGATGGACACATTTGCAGAAGCCATTCCAAGCATTTGGAAGGAGGATCCTTCACACGGCTGTGGATGTAAGCGTTGGATGATGAGCATCAGGACGATGCTCCAGTTACTGCTATGTATATGTATGTATACATCATGTTGGATGCTGGATATGATCAGTTGGATCATTTATATATATGTACGCATCATGTTGGACGCTGGATATGATCAGTTGGATCATTTATATGTATATGTATGTACGCATCATGTTGGATGTTGGATATGATCAGTTGGATCATTTATATGTATATGTATGTATGCATCATATTGGATGTTGGATATGATCAGTTGGATCATTTATATGTATTTGTATATGCATCATGTTGGATGCTTGGACCATGTATCTGTATATGTATTAGGTGGATACTATGTATGATCAGGTAGATCATGTATGTTGATATATATCAGGTGGATACATTGTATGATCAGGTGGATCATGTATGATGATATGTATCAGGTAGATACTTGGTATGCATCAGGTAGATGCATTGTATGATCAGGAAGATCATGGATGACGAGCTTCAGGATGTTGCTTCAGATGACATGCAGCAGGATGTTGCAGTGATGATGATCAGGATGATCATGTGTACATCAGGATGATGTATGGTGAGTATCAGGTTGATACTTTATGGCCGTGGAACAGGTTGTGCAGATGAGCATATAATTTGGGCCTGGGAGATTTGCAAATAGTCTTTCGAGGTTTTGCCTATGGCATGTAATCTGGCCCTGGGATATCTGGCAAATGCTCTTTCGAGGTTTTGCTCTGGGAGGACATATAATTTGGCCCTGGGAGATCTGCAGATAGTCTTTCGAGGTTTTGCCTATGGCATATAATCTGGCCCTGGGATATCTGGCAGATGTTCTTTCAAGGTTTTGTCCTATGGCATATAATATGTCCCTGGGAGATCCGATAGGTTAGGCTGTGTGCCCGTAATAAGTCCTGGGATGCTCTTGCGAGGTTTTGCCATGACCACATGTAATATGTCCCTAGGAGATCCTATAGGTAGAGCTGTGTGCTCGTAACAGCCTGGGATGCTCTTGCGAGGTTTTGTGGTGACCACATGTAATCTGTCCCTGGGAGATCCGATAGGTAGAGTTGTGTGCTCGTAACAGCCTGGGATGCTCTTGCGAGGTTCTGTGGTGAGGTCACATATAATATGGCCCTGGGAGATCCTACAGGTCGGAGTTGTGTACCCGTAACATCCTGGGATGCTCTTTCGAGGTTTTGTGATGCACGTAATAAGTCCTGAGAATTCCACAGTATGGCCAGTGATGATGAAGACCTGCAGGTGGTGGGCCTACATCCAGTATGAAAAAGGACTGGCTCTGTAGAACTTCCTATGACGAGTAGAGTCAGAGATTGGTTGAGATAGTAGCAGCAGTGACGATGACAATGACGATGATCCAGAGAAGAAGACTTGTGCTAGCAGATCTGTGTCGAGAAATACCTTCCTAGTTAAGAGGGAGTGTTGATGTATATGTAACTTCGGAATGTATTTCATCCATGTATTTCATTTATATATTATTGTACTCCTATAGAGATTTGTCATTCCTCTATACGGAAGTGTTGTCATGTGTATTGACAAGTGTCGCAAGTATGTTAACTTGCCGATGGGTTATTAGACCACCATGTGTGGGGTCGGCCCTAATTTATGTAATATATGGTTGATGTACCTAGCTAGACAAGTCGGCCCCATAAGGTCACTGGGCAAACAGATCAAGTATAAATAGAGATCGGGAGATCTCTATTTGGATCACTCAGAAACTCATTCTTCCTTCACTCGGAAAGTGGCGCACATGTGAGGAGGAGGATCATCTGCTACTAGGAGACTATCTCTGTGTATTTTGGTTGTACTTTGGTTGAGCCATTGCTCTCTCTATCTCTGAGGAAGTTGTGGGGTTTTTCACCTTAGGGTTTTCCCAACGGAAACTCTGTGTCTCTTGTATCTCATGCTTTTACTTCTTGTGATGATTGACATGCTTGTTATGATTGATATGCTTTGATATACTGTACATGTTATTCTCTCAGTAAAGATCCTAGAGTATTGTGAATTAATGCTCAAAATTTAACAGTACCTTGTAGATCTTACCTCAAAAGCTTGCGGCCTCTTAGCATATGGAGAATTCTTTCCCTAGTTACAATTCCAAGCTTGATCCAAGTGTCTTCAACCAAAAGCATTCAAACCCTAGGAGGAAATATGTCCCATGAAAACCTACAAATCAAACTACATCAAGTTAGATTTGATCTACAAATCCATAAGATCTAAGCATGTCATATCAAGAAAGCAATCAATGGACAAAGCACAATTGAAAAACTCCCTCAAGATGAAAACGTCTTGCCCATGGGGGATGTGAGCAACCCCTACAATCTTCCCATCAAGCAAATCGTAGCTAGTTTCAAACAATTTGGCCTCCCTTCAATTGATGTCGATTTCACCTGAAAAGCAAACAATGTCTAGAAGCAAGATATCCAAAAACATATGCAAGAGTAACCCAATCAAAGCCAAGAAGTAGATCTCCAAAATATTCTTTTCATTCCAAGTTTTCCAGAGCCCAAAGGTGCGCTATACAGTAGGGGGTCTCCTCCTTATATAGGATAATAAAGACCAAAACCCTAGATCTCAAAACCACTTTACAACAAGATGAGTGGTTGAGATTAAAAGATCTCAATACATAATCAATGGCTAAGATAAAACATAATAACATAACAAATGGATCACTCAAAAAGGTGATGATGTCATAGCTATAAGTGACTAAAGAGCGTGACGTCATCCACTAGAGGGGGCAAAAGTACATGGGCCCACCTCATATGACTAGGACATGACTCATGAAGCACATGGTGGGGCTAGGAGGCATCAATCCTTACTAGCTCATCCCCATGGCACAATCAAATAATATAATATGTCCAAAATAAATACAAATGATCAAATCTGTCCTCAAAATCTATGGCAGACATGCAGTAAAAGGCCTCCTGTGGCCTCTGTGGACCCACCCAAGTGATGAAAACTGGCTGGAAGATGGGGGGGTTCACCCTGGAAGACCTCTGTGAAGACCAAGTGCCAAAACCTTGCCTCAATTGCCCAAATCGAATTCCTTAGTGACCCTTTTATCCCATTTCTAGACTGCCTCGGTAACTGTGAAAGTGCTGAAACTGCCTCCTAGGGAACCTGCGCTGTCAAACTGAGACCACCAGGCTCTCCAGAAGGGGGGGTAAATGGTAATATCAAGTGGCTAGACCACCCCCTCCTCATACAGTGCCCTAGGTGAACTGGCCTCTCATGGCCCCTGCTGCTTAGGCTGGGAAATCAGCCCCAAATCTGGTCAACAAGTGGAAAACTGCATCTATCACTGTCAGAAGTGCCCGGAACTGAATGATAAGTGTCTCATTGGATCCAAGAGACCCAAATCTACTAAGAGTGTGTACTCATACACCATGGGTTTCCCTGATGGGCTAGCTATAGGGTCCACCATATGGACAGTGCATAATCTGATGATCTGAAGACATAATAAAACCTGCTGAACTGCATCAATCATCATCTGAATCATATGTCCATCATATAGAATCATCATCAAGAGTATGTAGGTCCATAAATCATCATCAATACTCATACATGGCCCACATCATCACGGATCCCAAGAAATGACCATAGTCAAAATAGGTTTGACTAGGTCCATATATAACCAAGGATAAATCATATCAATAGACTAAGACATGTTCCTCTAATCATACTCATAGCTTAACTTAAAGTACAACATCATTTAGTGGTGTGTCCTCCGAAATGGCATGCGTGTCGTTTTAAAAGCCCAAAATGCAACACACCAGCTGAAATGACAACTCTCTTAGGAGAGAGGCCAATGTCACCACACTCCTCTCCTCTTCGCTTCAGGTTGGCTCTTCTCCAACACTAGGGGGGTATCCCTAAAATAGGATCACTAAGGCAGGTACAGTAACGGGCAAGGTGAATGGAAGAGGCTGCCTTAGAGAAACGGAAGTAACAAAAGATAGTTTTTAAATGGGTGATGGAAAAGAAGGGAAGATCAATCCTCAGGGAAAGACCAGTGCCAGTACCAGAAGGGGAAATGGAGTCAAAAGAGGACTCATAAAGGCCTTGTGCTTCATAAAAGTGAGACGAATCTAGAATGCACAAACAATCAGATCTTGATCAACATTTTGTAAAACCGAATACTGATGTCCATCGAAATACTAATTGTTTAAGCATAATTAACCAACTTAATCCTAAATGGCTAGTCTATTGTGCTTGAAAAAGCCCTCACAAGCTAGATTTATTCTACAACTTGAAATACATCACACAACCACATGAAAGATGCTCCATCTATCCACAAACCCAGCTGATATTTTCATTAAGCTCGAAAGGGAGAGAAACCCCAAAAATTTTCCATCCGTTACAATGAAGCAGGTTGGCTTTTTATAAGCCAAAACCTCTTATTTTTGAAAGGAAAATAATAAAATATGAGGAAAACAAAAAAAAAAGGTGAAGTCTAACAGACTTAACCTAATGAATACTCCTCTGGCTGCCAGTAAAAAAAAAAAAAGGTCAACTGCATGAATCAGTTGTCAATGGAAATGTTATAGGTGGCTGTCCCGGCTCAGTTTTACAGCTGCTATTAGAAAAAACAAAGTCAATCTGTGCCAAGTGCAAGTGTTAAGGTGGACGGATTCGCCCAAGATGGAAATCGGCGTTACCCCCGAGCTCGGCGTTTATGGAATAAATAATCTGACTGCTGCCACGTCTTCAAGGAAAAAGGTGGATAATCGCATGGCTCTTTTCAAACTGTAGTTTGATTTGCATTTTACGGCCTGTTTGTTCATCGTGTTGAACCCGAGCATTTAGCATCGAATCTTAATCTCAATTAAACAGCTGCCAGGGACCACTGAGTGTTTAACGCTCTGTTCTGGCCACAGAGATACCCCCGAACCGACTCGATTCATGCATTTGTTAAATGCTAACAACACGGACGAAAACTCCAGATATCCAACAGTAATTTGTCACCCTTGGCGCTCATCTATTGAAAGCACAGTATTAATTATGACCAACAGTGCCCGCTCCAAAATACGATTTCAGAAAATGTTGATCACGCCAGTCTGCCACGAAATCAAAGGGGACTGACTCCTAATGAACGCGAGCTACTCTCAGTTTAGTTCCTCGAGTTCTGGATTCTTCACACGGTATCCAAATGGCGAAAATCACTGACAGCTTCTGATAGAATGATCCCCTATGCACTCAACGAAAACCGGCTGATAGGAGAGTGACCACCGGCATTCATTGCAGACACGGTGTAATAACCAACCTCTGCCATCTTACTCCGATCCATGAAACCGTGTTCATGTTGGCTGTCAAAAGAAATCTGTGATTTTCCCTGGTCTTCACGCACGGTTCCGAGACAAGAAATTTTTAGTCTACTGAGAAACTTTTATCATCAATATCGATTTACAATTTGCAATTTCTAGCCACCGGAAGCCTATATACCAGAAAACACCAGCGTTCTTGAGCAATGTTCAGGTGATAGACCAATCCATACTGATAGAGGAAAAATCTCAGTGATAATAATATCTCCCAATTTTGTCCCCACAATTCTAAATGCTTGAGACGATCCTGTTCCTTAAACCCCTTGTGCCGAGATATTCATCACAAAGCAAATTGAGGAGCCTTAAATTGTTACCAGGGTCCAAGGTGTCGTATCCTCAGCTTGCTTGGTTCCTCCAATACTTTCCATTTCCTTCGGGATAGGCCGTGAGCTGCTAAATCTCTAGGCAATCAATTGATCGTGTCAACAAACTCAGGAGTGACTGTATACAACATCCTTTGGATTAGCAGTGGTGTCGGACGTATTGTTTAAAGCAATAGCTTGGCATTCATCTTCGGGCCACCTTATTTTGAAATCTTTGTCTGCATTGCTCAAAAAAGCCTTCATACTCCGTATCTGAATGATATACTTTAGCAGTTTCTCTCCCACCCAATTCAGGAATCACGACCAGGAAAGGCATTTTGCCTCGAAATGCCTTAAAAGAATTGACATTGTGCGAGCATCATGGCGGATATTCATGCAACAAAGCACTGCCCCTGCCATTGGTGCGCCAAATTGTAACTCATACATTGTTGGAATGTTTGGAGCCACTGATTATAGACGTGTGTTCGCTGTACACGATGCCTGCTCGCTCCAAAAAAGTTATGGGAGACAAAGAAATGTAATTGGCTGGGCAACGATTATGTTTCTCCATTTTTTTAAGTTTCTTCTCTTCAAGATCAAGTCATGTACATGGCATCTTGAACCAATATCTACCTGGGTATAAACGTTGCAAGACATCTCTGTTTGCAATTGCCCTTATAGCCTCTTTTAAGTATTAGTTTCCTCCATACAAGGTGAATGCCCCAAGGCTATTTCAAACTGGCCATTCCCTGACTTTGCGTGAAACTATTCTACAGAAATGTGCATGCTCTGGAGAATTTTAATAACTTCTAATAGAAGAGGAGTTGCAGCAATAGATCTTGGAGTTGAGCAGTATAGTGTGAAATAAATGGGCACCCACTTGTTCCTACCTTCCTTCACTGTTTGCCCCAAATGTAGAACTCGCCAGCATTCATGATCAAACAAAATTCTTCTTTGCAAACCAAAACTGGAACTGATGCTGATCTGATCTTTATGCTTCCTCTGTCAATCAAGAAGTCACACTAACTGCTGCAAAAATGGTGCTCCGGCCAGTGGACAACCTTGTCAAAAAAGGAGGTAACAAGTGGCATTAATCATATTTGTTCATTCCGTTGTTATTTATATTTACTTGCACAATAGCTTAAATGACAAACTCACCTATTGGACATGGTCTAACTGCTAGCTAAGGATGAAGGCTAGGAACAAGGTTAGGCAAAGGGGGTGACTTGTCTAAACTCAACTAAAAGACACTTTGGACTGGGAGAAAGGGGGAGCTACAAACTCTGTGCTGGACAAAATAAACACGGGAAATGGCTATGCCTCACAAATGGGTAAGTTGTTTAGAGAGTGCTTATTCAACTTAGGCATCATGTCTACATCAAGCTAATCCAAGTTCATTAGGATCATTCAATTTCATTTCATGGCCTTTTTGGCCTACATAACCCTTCAGATCTCAGGTGTGCTAATAAGCACAACTAATTGCAGCTTGCATCCAGGGCATGTTTGTATACATATATAAGGTCAGCAATTGTTTAGATATAGAATTTTAAGTACCATTGCTTTTTGGACCTTTCTTATACTCTTCGAGGAGTATTTTTAGCAGTTCATCGCTCTTGCCCTTTTTAGTTTCCATGGGCGAATTTATATAAGTTTCCATAAGTAGTACATGAGCTTTCAGTTTTAGCCAACAACATCTCAAGTGACTAGGGGGAGTTCGTGTCAGTGCCAAACATCGGGACAACCGACCAGAATGATTTAGGCCTACAATCCAACTTACCATAGGCAAGTTCTGTCACCAACTCAGAGCCGAGACACTAAACATACAGGGATGCGGTCCAAACACAGAGGTAGTAAAAAGGGAAGTCTTCAATATCAGAAAGTCAAGTAAGACAAGTCAAGGGTTAAAGCCAAATAAGGAAAGTCGTGGATGGATGGAGTCAAGTGAAAGTGGAGCCTAATCTAGCAGACAACTGGTATCAAGAAAGACCATATCTATGCAAGGTAGTAAACCAATGAGTTTTGTCAAACAACCTAAATGTGCAAGTAAAATGTCCATTTTATAATTCATCATTAAGATAGTTCATTTTAAGTTTGCCACATCATGAATTATATACCAAGTCAATGCTGTGAACATGACTAAAACAACAAGATAATAATCCACAGTCAATGATCATGAATCCATAGGTCATACAACATCAACATAAGAATAATCATCATATACCATCTGAAACACTACTGCAATACATCTCTAGGCACTGAACTGAAACTGTATAGAATAAAGGGTCACATCGGTCATCAAATATGAACTCTCAAGGCTCAGCCTTGACACAAGGTCTAACATAAGTCTGAATAATACACTGCTCTAATCATGAGTGATCTCAAAATATAAAGTCATCATAGCCAAGCTCTGGAATGTGCATACATCTGCTAAGCAAGAATAGTAGCCCTGCTACTATGGTGTGATAACAGGTCTGAAGAAGCTTGAAGGTGACCCATTTATGAGGACTGCAAAGGAAGCTGACTGAATACATCCCATAATCCAATTAGCTATTTCCGCTACTATCCCTATCTGAACTAGCAACAACCTAAAGAAATTCCAGCTGACTCTGTCATAAGTTTTGGAAAGATCTAATTTGAGAACAAGGGCTTGAAGTTTATTCCTGTGAATGGAGTGAATAGCCTCCTAGGCTAAGGAGACTGCGTCATGTATTTGGCGATTGAAAAGAAACCCAAACTATTCCATGGAGATTATCTTGCATAGGATGGGCTTCAACCGCTGCGCAATAATTTTGGAAATGATTTTATAAACTACATTGCAACAGGAAATGGGACGAAAGTCTTCAAAGGAGGAAGGTTTTTTGGGGGGAATTCGAGCAAGAAAGGTAGAATTGAGAGCACCTAAAACCTTCCCTGCTCGTTGAGACTCCCTTACAGCTTTCAACAGGTCAAGCTTTAAAGTTTCAAAAAAACCTTGAAAGAATTCGATAGTGAATCCATCAGGACCGGGGCTTTTGCCTTTTTGAAAGGAAAAAACTATCTTTTCTAGTTCTTATTCCGAAATCTCTTTAGTCAACTCGTCATTAACTAAAGTGGGGAACAGTCTTATGACCTGTAAAATCTCTTGAATACGGCTACCCTCCGATTCAGAAAAGAGGGTTTTAAAATAACTCTTCCCAGCTTCAACTTTTTCCTCAAAGGTACTTAGAAGATTTTCATTTTCATCTTTAAAATCTGGAATCGAATTGACATTTTTCCTGTGCGAGGAAAACCTATGAAAAAATTTGGTATTGTTGTCTCCTTTTGAAATCCAAATTGCCCAACTTTTCAATCTCCACAACTGCTCCTCTTTAGCCAACAGGTCTTCCCTTTTTAATTCTAGCCCTTTAACTTCCTTTAATTCCTCTTCAGAGAAAGTTTTAGAGCTATTGTTCTTGTAGATTTCCTTCAGCTTGGCCTCAACCTCTTTTAGATGAATCTGATGTTTTTCATTATAGGCCTTTTCCCAGACCTTTGAGACCTTTTTAGAATTCAAAAGGTTGTCGGAAAGTTGTTTCATAAACGTCTCAGAGGAGTTACTTTGAAGAGGAGTCCAGGAGTCCTTTATCAAAGTTTGATACTCCTCTTCATTTAGCCAAGCAGGATTGAACTTAAAGGGCAAAGGAGGTTTGTTAAATTCTTTTTCCAAGGAGAGAAGGATTGGAAGGTGATCCGATAACCCACCAACCTCCACCCATGACTTCACTGCTAGGGAACCAACAACCAGATCCTTTGAGACCAAGAATCTATCCAAACGCTTTGAAATGGCTTGTTCTCCACATCTGTTGTTCCTCCAAGTAGGTTCCCATTTTAATGGTTGAACATCCACTAGACCGTTTGAATCGATAAAGGAACTGAAAAAATTACTTAAGTTGCCTATGCGAACAGAGGAACCCCAGACCTCCCTTTCTGAGAGAGTAAAATTCAAATCTCCACCAATTATCATCTTCCTGGACTCCAGCAGACCAGAGGAAATGAAAGATTCCAGAAAGTCCTTCTATTCGCATATGGCCCGTAAATATTGAAGAAGGAGAAAACTTCACCGGAGTTTAGGTCTTCCAATAATTTTTTTAGCACTGTCTCAAATTTTCTAGTCTTAACTTCCTTAAGGGAAGGACTCCATGCTGTTATCAACCCTCCTGAATGCCCAACTGAGTTTATGTGAGCAAAGGACCACTCTTTGAGCCAAGATTCCACTACCTCTTGAGCTTTTGCTCCATCCATCATAGTTTCTTGAATAAGGATGATCGAAGGATTTAAACTTTTGATCATTCTTTTGAGAGCTTTTATCTTGGGGGAGCTCCCTAACCCTCGAATATTGAAAGAAAGACAAATCATTTCGGAGCCCTTGACTGGGCTATCCCTGCTCTAAGGGCCCTTTTAAAAGTTGACTGTTTACCAGAGCGAACCTCCAATTCAGCTTGTGATTTAGCTTTTGAAATAAGTGACTTCCTTCCTAAAACCATTCTTGGCACATCTTGCACCAGTCCTCCTTTCGTGGATGCTTCTCCTTCTGCCATAAAATGTTTTTTCGATCTTGTATTGTAGGTTTTGTGTTTGACCCATGACGGGGGGTCCCTAACATCCTCCTGAGTCATTGCCATGTCAGAACAATCTTTCACCGGGCTCACCAAAGACTTTTCCTCCAAAACCAGAACCTCGGGGAGAGGCGGAGGGTTATTCTCAATCAGGTTGACTAACACCGGAGGAGCAGTTGCGCATCCAGGATCTACTACCTTTTTAGAGGAAGAGGGAGTCGAAATAGTTGACAGAACAATACCGGTTGAAACAAAATGAGGGGTTTCACAAGGCAATAAGGACTTACCAATACCTCGGTCTGGAGATAAGTCGTTTGTTCTGATGTCAGCTACTTCCGTTGAGCCGCCACCTTTTGTCAGAATGCTGCCTTCTGTACAATTCTTCTGAACCGGTTTCCTTCTCCATATTTTTTTATGCCGAACATAGCTGGCGGAGTTTGAAGGACAGTCATTAACCAATGTCCGACTTGTCAACAATGAAAACATCTGAACGAAATTTTCCAGTAATCCAGACGTTGCTTCCAAATGCTGCCATTCAATTCCAATTGTATTTCTTCGTACAACCCATCCCTGATGTCTAGTTCTATCAGTATTCTTGCACATCTTCTGTCAACTTTTTGCTCCTAGTTTTCTTCTAAGGAAATGAATCTACCAATTTTACCACCGATAGCCTCCAGGATTTCCTTCTGCCAAAACATCATAGGAAGACCAGGCAGTAAAGCCCAGACTTGCTGGACATTATGCAGTTCTCTGGCTGCTTCGAAATCTACCCGCCACTTCTTCAAAATTAAACCCGAAGGTCGCCAATTCCAATTCCTGTCGAGCAATTTTTGTCTTTCAATATCTTATTTGACCCTGAATAGGATCCATCCACGCGTAAGAATGTGAAACTTAGGCATTTCGCTCAACAGAGAGCTCCAATTACGGGGCATCCATGACCTTAACGCTTCCTCCCCGACTAGTTTCCCACAAAACTGTCCTACCAGAGCCGAGGAGAGGTAATCAGGGATGTCGTTAATCCCAATTTCTTTACCTATGGATAATGAGATTGGCTTCCTCTTAGCACATGCGCCTTTACTGCATACAGGGCCGTTATTATTCACAGGCGTGGGGAAGCTTGGTTCTGATGCGAACTGTGGAGGAGGAGGTTGCGGACTGTCCATCGGCGCAGTGGACATGGGGGCAGTCTTTTCATGCTGATCCGAGGAGATGCCAGCAAAATTATGAATGAAGATGGGTACCCCGGGAGACACGGAATCGTAGTCCACCTCGTTTGAATACATCGTGAAAACACTTCAAAGACAAATTATGAATGAAGATGGGTACCCCGGGAGACACAGAATCGTAGTCCACCTCGTCCGAATACATCGTGAAAACACTTCAAAGACAAAGTTTAAAACATTAGAACATGATTCTTAACCTTAGCTTGAAACTGCGCCACCTTCGTAACTTTTCTTCTGAGCTCGGAATCCCTTCACCACAGATCGTTCCCCCCCCCGGAAATTACTTTATATATATATATATATATCATATCATTGGTTTTAATAAAGAAATTATGAAACATAAATACATTTTGCTCAAAATCCATGTTGGCCATCTAAAAAATAATAATACAATAAATATATGTATTAAATGTGAGCTATATAACCAACATAGATTCATCTTAACTCCAGATATATCATGTGCCAAGAGTGATCAAATCCCTCGATGTGCAAACTTTTCCTAAAAAGGTTTCCACCTCAAGGGATTTGAACCCTCCCAGTGCATAATAAATTGTGCTAGGAGTGATCAAATCCCTCAATGTGCAAACTTTTCCTAAAAAGGTTTCCACCTCAAGGGATTTGAACCCTCCCAGTGCATAATAAATCCGAAGTTATGATGGATCTACACTAGTTTTTTACACTTTCCTCAACTGTACCACCAAATTTCTGTTATGTAAATATATCCACCCACGTTTAGAGGACTTTCTCCAAGCCTATTTCACCTTCCTTAGAACGTATTACATTGATGAAAGTTCATGTAGCTCGAGGACTTACTCCTAAAATATCAATTAGGGCCTATCAAAGCAAGCATTACCTCCACAAACTTGATCTTCCTATGGACGCCAATGTACACTTAAAATAGGAACACATAATCTCTCAATGGACATCTCTTCTATCTTATCGCGCTGTACACTAAAAACTGCATTAACCTCAATTTCCAACAACGAGATTGATGTTAAAATTCCTAATAAACTCAAGGCTTACATATCAACCTTGTAAATGGTAATTAAGGGAATTGTACCACATATGCATACAGGAATCATAGAAGCTTTTTCGCTTCTGCATGGAAAAAGATTAACTCGGGTGGTTTTAAATATACCCATATAGATGTGATTTTGACCTACATGGCAGGCCAATAAGCACTTCCAGCGGCACAGAAATAAGTTTTCAAATAAATCGATTAATAAAATGGCCTTAAAAGATGAAAAACCTTGTCATCTGGACATTAGTCCATCAATGAGGTTGATGGAGCATTAAGCTGTCAACCAGGTTCCATTCTTGCTATGATCCGATCTGCCCCATCTGCATGGCATTAGTTTCGACAGTATGACGCTGGGTGTAAGACCTGGGCAATGTGGAAGAATAGATAGCCCTCAAACATGGCACCTAAGCCAAAGAAGTCTGCTCTTTGCAGTCCAGCTCCCCAGATCAAATTTCTTAAAGAACTTCACAAAACATAAAATAAACTGCATATCCTTGAAAGCCCTAGTGGACAGATGCATTTTGTTATGTTATTCAGTTGCCTGTATTTGTTTGTGTCCCATCAATATCCACCGAAGCTTGTTCTCTTGTGGCTGTTGAAGGTGTGCCCTATGTATTGAGAACTAAATTCACAGTTTTATTTATTGTAATCATGGTTGCCATGCAAACCAGAGTTAACCAATAACAGATTACTAGTCCTGAATTGGGTTTCACAGCACTATACATTGTTGACATAATGCACACAGATTATAACCATGGTTTCCCCAACACGCCATTATTAACGGATAAGCCATTAACAGTTCTGAACTCGGTTTTTAGCTTAATACTACCCATTTGGTTTTATTGTTGCATGCAATGAAAAGAAATTTTAAATTTTTACTAATATAAAACTAACAGAACCAGTTAGTTTAGGGTCTTACCAGCATCCATCACAGCATCCCAATCAACTCTGCCATCTTTGGAGAACTGTTGGACATCCCAAGTACCATGTTTCCACTTTGGGTTTTGAAACTTTCCGCAAGCCCCCTCCTTTTCTTTCTGCAAAGATGAAAGCTTCCCCTCCACATCGCTGCTTGCATGATCTGCTGCACTTATTGCAGTAGCTATTATTCCATTTTCTTCTAACTTCACATGGATTCTCAAGTTTTTGCTTCCGAAATTAGATTGCTCAAGTTTCTTGGCTCTGGGCAAGTTCCTAGAGTTGAGAAAGCCAAGAAAAGAAGGTCTTGTGCAGGCCGTTGACTGCATCAAACTTGACATATTTACACTATGTGGGAAGTGATATCTTGATTCTGATGTTAATGTGTCCATTAAGTACCCTGGCAACCATGTAGAAAAACATATGTCAGTGTACAACCATCTGCATGTGTGTATGCACATGTAAAGAGACAAATGTGCGTGTATGGTGGACCGTCGCCTGATAGGATGGCGAAATATGATATTCTCATGTGGGTCAGGAACGAGAAGGACAGTGAAATTTCCTAGGATGAAAGGACATCAGTGGAATCAGGTTGGGATTGTGAAATTTTTTACGATGAAATGACATCTCTTTTCACGGTTTGATACTTAGCAGAATTGGGTTGGGATACCCAGGCTTCAAATTTGAAGCCTTCGGGGCCCTTCGGAGGCCATTTTACACGTCATAGAAGGCCACTTCAAATTTTACCATGCAAAAAAAATTCAATTTCATGGTAAGCCCTTCAATAATTAAATTAACCATTATTGTTTAAAATTGCAACAAAATTGCAACAGAAGGGTAGCTTCAAATTTCACCCATCGACAGTTTTCAGTGGGAAATTGGGAATATGGCTACTAGCTAGGTGACTTGGGAGTGGGACTCGGTTACTCTCCAATATCCACGTGTTCGATCATCCATGGATCATGGACCATTGGGCCTCTAATAATATCATTGACCAACTTACCTGGACGGGCTTACACTGAGCAGCCCATGGCTTGAACGCTTCTAAGTTCTCGTGTTTGCAGTGAGTGCTTACATGTTTAACACATTTAATGGAAGCAACAAATTTATTAAACCTGGTTGGTGGATCATACGTGTTGTTGGCAGTGGGCTTACCAAGTTACCAAGTTACTAGTTATCACATACCAATTCGTGAATTCTAACTCAGTGAGTTAATTGAGTATTCAATGTATAATATATTATGTTAATGTGCCCCGAATTTGGCACTTCAGACAAAATCCACAATCCAGAAACTTCTTGTAATGTTGCAAGTTGTTGCTCCTGCCCGTGGCCCCTACCCACAACCCTATGTTTGATTTGTTGTATCAAGTTAATCCTATCATCTACGGATCCCATCCTCAGACCCTGTGTTTTCTTTGTTGTATCAAGTCAATCCTGCGGCTCCCGAGTCCCACCTTGTGTTTTCTTTGTTGTATCAAGTCAATGCTCGAATTCCATGCTTCCATGGCTCCAACCATCAATATATAATATTACAGGAATACAAACAAGTTTTCTATTATACCCCTACCCCACTGTGGTCGAGCTACTTCCAAGTTCCACCTACCCTATCTCCTCCAATCCTCCAGGAGAGTTTGCGGAGCGAAGCAGCCAATGCCAACCTGCCATAAACATATATAAAGAAATTCATTTTCTTTGAGGAGCTCAACTTCAAGGCTGACTAGATTGCCGACATCCTATGAATTTACAGGTATGTACATCACTTTATCCATTCATGATCCCATCAATTATTTAAAATTTTTGTTATTTGATTAAAATTCTGTAACTTCAAAGTTCAAACACAATATTATTATTTGACTGAAATTTTGTTACTTCAAATGGGCCTTGAAGGCTTCAAATTTAAAGCCTGGACTCGAGAGTGGGTTTGTCACAAATATCCGTCAAAGGCTGTTTAGAACAACATTTATCAATTCCCAACTATAGCAACAACAACAATTGATTCTTTCTTCATATGTCCTGTGTATACACATATGATTCCATGTGCTCCTTGCCTTGCCCTATTTTCTATTGTCGCTCGATCGAAGCTCTTGAGAATTTAGTTTCCCTTTAACTTTCCTGAAATGGAGGGGACAAGGAATACCATTGTTTCACTCTGAAACCGAGTTCTTCCCCGTTCAGCTTCCACTGGTCATTGTTGCATCCCTACGGGAAACAGGTGTGTACAGTACACCCCCCATCTTTACCAAAAATCCTAGGGATTTTGGGAAGTTCCCACTCTGCCAACCTCCATGCATCTAGTTATGAGTTAGATCAAGAATCCAGACTTTGTATCTAAAACTGTATTACATGAGCTATTTTCCCCAATTGCTCAGTCGTTGAATTGACACCTTCCTCTAGTAAACAGTTTAATATTCTTGGTATTCATTAATATGAAGAACACCGCTGCTAGTACACTTACAATCCGCGTTCGACTGTACGAACTGGGACAAAAATGTTTTTGTAATCTTGATTTTTAGAACGACAGTCCTACTTTACCTTTTGATTTTGTTACCCTTATCGGATGGTCTGGAATAAAACAAGAACTTTTACCATATAACAAGAACTTCAACCATCTATGCATCTTCTCTCTACTTGGTCTACCTACGTTTTACTTATGCTTCACAAGTTACAAACCATCCTCTACTCCATCATACCATAGATTTAGTATGTATAATGAGATCTAGGGAGAGGGCTATAGAGAAGAAGCATCCAGGGTCCTCAATCAGCTATTGAGAACAAAATTTTCCTGGAGTTGGATAGTTCTCTTTGCTCAAACCATAACATAGCATGTAACATGTAAGGAGTGCTTAAACTTATCCTATCCCAAGTACGTGTGGCATTCATAGTGTTGAATGAAAAATTAAAACATATATTGTTGTCATTGACATTCAATTCTGTTGTAGGGTACACAATTAGAGTGACAAAGAAACTTGCTATTAGTTTTCAATCCTATCCAACTTCTTTGTTGAAGTGTTCTCTCTAATATACTTGGGTGAAGGAGGATTATAAAGGGAAACGAAGTTGTTTGATAGAGGTGCATGAAAGTGAATTATGGTCCTCAATTCAACAAAGTAAAAAAAAGTTACCATTCAGATTCTTCCCCTTCACCTTTTTATGGCCTTTCTGCATACATCTTTATTGTTCACTAATTTAGTAACAGATAGAGACCAAACTCAACGTCCAATGTTTTTGGCTTATAAAACAATTTCTTCATTTTTTTTCTTACATTATCATTTTTTCCATTGTTAAGTAGGCTAGATTTTATATTAGTTTGAAGAACGTACTGATTCACAAAGATTGAACTTTTCCAAGAATAAGCATCATGTTGCTTTTAGAAGAGTTGAATAACCCAATTCTTGATTGAGTTTGTAGTGTTTGAAGCAACCTAGGAACCCATTTTAAAAGGTATTAAATATTATTATACTGGTTAAAAGTTGGATTGGAATTGGGCTAGCAAGCTAACTGTAGCTAATGCCGAAAAAAGATCTATGAATTTAGTTATGGCAATTCACACTGAACATTGGAAAGTGGATTTTCTATGTGTCTCCTAAGTTATGTTTCACTAATAAGTTCCTCATGTTCAAGCAGATCATGAAAGAGTAAAATAGTATTAATTTTGGATGTAAGGATGAAAGTTGTATTGGAATGGGGTTAGCAAGTTAACTGTATTATTATACTCGTTAAAAGTTTAAGAGGCAAGATCAATTTGGGAAACTGCTAAGATGGAAAAGGTGGCATAGTGGTCTAGAGAGCCAGCCGCTAGATCGGGGCGAAGTATGATTGTGTTATATGACATATATAACGTTTAGTGCTGCTATATCCACTGCAAAATAAAGCCTCTCGACTTTACTACGTAAGTAAACATTGAAATTTTGATATACTGATACATTTTCAAATGAAAAGAATGACTTATTTTTACATGGAAGCATTGAAGGGTTCAATATCTCACAACCCTTCATAGTGAAATGGGATTCCACCCTTCAAATTTGATCCCTGGTTGGAAATATTTAGAAAATATTTAAATTTAAATTTTGCCAATCCTTATTATAAATATGAGGTTAATGTTAACCACTTGTTAGTTAAAAACTTATGATGATGTTTAAAGATATATTTAAGACGGGGTTCCACTTACGAAGATGTTTACATTCATAACCTTATCACACACGTTAATGTCTTAATAAAAAATTGAATTGAAGAGTATGAAACTTACCTTTTCACAATTCCAATTATTACCTCTTGACCTTTCCATTATTTCATATAAACTTAAGTAAACTAATAAAACGAGCAAATGTTATACCAAAAAGCATAAGATAAATACATAGTAAAAGTGAGAGTGAAATTTTTTTATTGTGTTTGGAATTTTTTTTATTATAATGTATTGATTTTTTTCAATTATATTTGTTGAAGTTATTGTGAATCTTTAAAAAAAAAATGATTGTATGATAAATTATAAAAGATTTTGGAAATGGTGTTTGGTGTTTTTAGAAGTTTTTTTTTTTTTAAATATTTTACATAGGTTTATATATTAATATATAAAATTACATTTTGTTATGAATGGATATAAATGGAGATTGGAGTTCTTGCGTCCCTTGAAGGAGAAGTTCTCAACTGAAGCACAACTTAGGCCTGTGTAAGATGAGGAGGGTTACCTTAAGGGATGAACTGAGGTTTGTTCCATTTATTTACAATATCATAACAAAGATTTATCATACATATAGCAAAGTTATGCAACATATAGAAAACAAAGAACAAGAAACATCATGTATTGCATAAATATAAATTTTAAGGGGTCCAATAATTTTCATTCATTTTCATCAGTAGATCTGTAATACAATATACTCCATACGGTTCTACAACCTTAATCGACAATCTGTGGAATGACCCATCGCGAAGTCAAATACATTATCAAAACCCACAATCCCGTGACTCGATTACATAGCCCAAAACATAGATCGAATGAGAGAATATTGTCCTCGGCCATAACTCTAATCTTCTAACTCTTCCTCAATCCATTGCTTGCTTTTTTTGTTTCTTCCTATGCTCTCCTATTCTTCTTATTCTCTCCTCCCCTTGCCTTATGTTCTTTATATAACCACGGGAGTGGAACCAAAACAGTTGGGGATGCTAACTACTTTCCACAACTTTCACCATATTTTGCACGTGTTCTTCCACAATTATGGCCCTTGTTGATGTATTTGTAACTTTGGAATGTATTTCATATATGTATATTGTATTGCTATAGAGATGTTATTATTCCTCTATACGGAAGTGCCATCATTTATATTGTAAGTGTCATAATTTATACTTGATGGGTTATTAGACCACCTTGTTGGGGTCGGCCCTGTATGAGTCATGTGGGTCAAAGGGTTATTAGACCACCCTATTGGGGGGTCGGCCCTGTTAGCATTATGTTAAGTGATTAAGTTGAGGCCGACCTAGAAAAGGTTATTAGGCAAGTCAAGTCAAGTATAAATAGAGTGCAAGAGGCACTCTATTTGATCATTCACTTTCTCACTTATACACTCATTGGAGAGTGGCGCACTAGTGGAGGAGGAGAAGCTGCTGCTAGGAGACTATCTCTTATGCTTGGGTTTTGTATCATTGCTCTATCTATCTCTGAGGAAGTTATTGGGGTTTTTCACCTTTATGGTTTTCCCCAAGGAAACTGTGTGTGTCTATTGTCTTATGTGATTGCTTGTTGTGATTGATATGATTGATATGATGTACATGTTATTCTCTTAGTAAAGATCCTAGAGTATATTGAATTGATGCTCGAAAAATTAACATGGTATCAGAGCTAACCTGAGAAGAAGACATTGTGCAGTTGCAGAAGCTAGGGCTTCTTGTTTTTGGGTTTCTCTCCATAGATCTTGAAAGGCAGGAGGCTAGATTAACTCTCCTCAGCAAGGTGCATCTTTCTGTCCAATCAAAATTCAATTCTAGGCACTTTCAGTTTTGGCCCTAAAAATTAGGGTTTCCACAAAAAGTGGAATTTCTGCAATCTAAAACCATGGCTGGATGCTCCTCAGAAAAATTGAATTTTAGAGCTTTGGATCGAACTTTTTGGTTTGGTGAAGCTCCGGAAAAATCAAACCCTAGCTTGGGGTCCTGTCCAGTGAAGCCAAAAATTAGGGCTTCTACAAAATTGAAATTTCTGAAATTTGAGACCATGGTTGGAAGCCCCTCTGAAAAATCGAAGTTTAGAGACCAAGATCGAACTTTTTGGATGGGTGAAGCTCCGGGAAAATTAAACCCTAATTCAGGGTCCTCCCCAGTGAATCCGAAAGTTTGAAAAGCAAATTTGAGGGGTGAAACTTTGCAGTTTTCAAATTCTGAGTATACCAGCTTGATCATCTCATCAAGGCGCATCTTTCTATCCTTTCAGAAGTTTGAATTTTTAGGGTTTCTCTGACAAACCCTAATCCAGCTCCAAATCCAGATTTTTGCAAATCAAGTGGTAAGACCTAAATCTTTTATATTTCCATTTGAAGTACTCTTTAAGATGTCTCACCACACCAAGCTTGAGGATAAGCTTGAAGGGGTTGGTAACTTCCAAGCCTGGAAGTATAGGATTGGGTTAATTCTAGAAGAGAGTGAGTTGGACACCTACATAAGTGAAGGGGTTCTTGTCCCAGAGGGAGAAGAGACTAAGGCCTTACACAAGAGGAGCTTGGTCAAGGCTAAGAGGATCATTGCTGATTCTATCAAAGACCATCTCATACCACATGTGTCATCTCTGAAGACACCTAAGGATATGTTTGACTCCTTGACTAAGTTGTTTGAAGGAAAGAACATAAATCAAAAGATGACTCTATGGAACCAATTGAAAGGGGTAAAGCTTTAGAATGGAGAGACCATACAATCTTACTTCTCCAAGGTCTCTCAAATCAAGGAACAACTTGAAGCTGTGGATGAAGTAGTGGAGAATGGTGAAATTGTTATGACCACATTGAATGGCCTACCCAGGTCATGGGACTCCTTCATCCAAGGAATCTGTGCAAGAAAGGAATTGATCTCTTTCATTAGACTGTGGGAGGGATGATCTCAAGAAGAAGCTAGGCTTGTGGCCCTAGAAGAAAAGATGGGAATAAAGATCAAGCTCTCACAACACATACCAAGAAGAATTGTCCTAAGAACAAAGAGGACAACAAACAACAACAAATACTACAAGCAATCTGACAGGTATGACTTACAGGTATGTTTTGAAATATGTTCATGATTAAGTTTATAATATGATTGTCTTCATGTTATTGAGTTTAGTAACAATCTTGTTTAATTTTAGACTTGTCTTATCACCCTAGTAAAAGTATGAATGCATGATTGAAGACATTCATTGATTGGGGTTATGACACTTATGATTGTATTATGATTGTACTAATGCACTGTGGTGTTGTATGAGGAGAATGTTATCCGCTAACATGAAGGTACAAATCAAGTTCTAAATCAAGACCATGGTGACATGAAGACAAAGACTCATCCATAGTCATGGATCACATAGAGGTATGTATATTTTGTTCTACAATAGTTAACTTATGAGTTATACAGGTCATTGAAGAGAACAAGAAAACATTGCTAGACATAACTAGCAAATATGATGACCAGGTATGTTTTCCTTATATCAAGTTAGAATCCTACCCTATGTTAGGATCTTATACTTTTGTATATGATTATTCATGAAGTTAGAAATTTAAGTAATCAAGGGTTTATGCATATTATGTCTCTTACCTTGATTGATGATATGACTAACCAGAAGAGTTCTATGGTCAAATATGAATATGCATGAGTAAGAGAAGTCTTCCCTGAAATCTTGAATACTAATGCTTATTATCTGTGTTTGAAATGATCATGACTATACATGTTTAAGATTATTGTGTTTTGATAGTATTAAGATTATACTAATATATGTATGGTTATGTATGAGATCTTGAGGATGACACATTCATGACACTAGTGCACACTTAAGCATGCATAGTGGTCCAGGATGAATATAAGTTCAAAGACAGGTAATTCAAGAAACAAAGATCAAAAGGGAGCACACTCCAGTAGTTCCTGCAAGGAAGCAAAGATTGAGAGGGAGTCCACCGTACAAGCAAACGAAGATAAGTATTTGAATTGTCATTTCTTGTATATATATGATTACTCAAATGATGTTGTCCATTCATGTACATACTTATGTTCCTAGATTTAGGATATGTAAAATTGCATTAATGAACGAGATACTACTAATATGCAAGTAATGGGTAAGTGGCCTATGGTACTGTACAACATTCCATTGCTACTTATCTAGAATGAAACCTCTTTGCTGACATGTTGGGAGTTGTGCACACTCTTAACAATGTTCTGGTAGAGATGGAAGGCATTTAGAAAGTTACGGGATATGGATAAATGTTGTATTGAAGCATTGGCTAAGATAATTGCATGACTGTATGACATATGTCTTTATGCATAAGAATTTGTTTTGGGAAACTATGAGAAGTTTCTAATCATGCAATTGATTTGACTTGTAGGAAAGATCGTGTACAATCACCTACAAAAGAAGGACAACAACATTTGTTCCAGCAACGAAGTTCAAAGAAAACTATCTATTGAAGATATTGAAGAATCTGAAGTTCCCAGGATCCGGGTTGCAGTAATGGAAGAATGCCATGATCGAGGAATACTAATCGATCATGAAGAATTATGTTTGGGATGTGGTCCCAAGACCTGAAGGGAAGTCTGTTGTGACTTCCAAGTGGATCTATAAGATCAAGCATGCTACAGATGGCAGCATAGAGAAATACAAGGCGAGTGATGAAGTGGAAGATACACCAGATGGATGTCAAGACAGTTTTCTTGATTGGTGTAAGTCGAAGAGGAAGTGTATGTGGAGAAGCCACTTGGTTTTGAGACACATGACAGGGAGTCATATGTGTGCAGATTGAAGAAATCCCTTTATGGTTTGAAGCAAGCTCCTAGGACTTGGTATGGTAGGATAGACAGTTTCTATCCAGTTTGGGCTTTACCAAGAGTAAAGTAGATTCCAACCTTTACTACAAGGTTGAGGAAGGCAATCCTGTGATACTACTAATCTTATTATATGTGGATGGCCTGTTTGTAACAGGAGAAGATATATTGATTACCGACACAAAGAGGAAGCTTGCTATCGAGTTCGAGATGAAGGACTTGGGGATGATGCACTACTTTCTAGGCATGGAGGTGTGGCAGAGTGCAGATGGAATCTTCCTTGGACAAGGGAAGTATGCAGTAGAGATCCTAAAGAGGTTCGGGATGATGGACTGCAAGGTCATGGCCACACCTATGGCATTGAACCCGAAACTTCTGTGTGATGCTTCATCTAATCGGGTTGATGTCACTGTGTATCATCAAATGATTGGGTCCTTAATGTACCTAATGAACTCGAGACCAGATATTTGCTTTGCGGTGAACACATTGAGCCAGTTCCTGATGGATCCCAGAGGTGTTCACCTGGTTGCTGTAAAGCATATTCTGAGGTACCTGAAGGGTACAATTGACTATGGGCTCAAGTATGATGCGAATCAAAAGTTTAACCTGTAAGGTTATGTTGATTCAGATTGGGCAGGCAATGTTGCAGATAGGAAGAGCACTTCTGGGTGCTGCTTCAGTATGGGATCAAGTGTGATCTCTTGGTTTAGAAGGAAGCAGTCCTACGTAGCACTGAGTATATCTGAAGTAGAGTATGTCGCAGCTTGTTCGGCCAGTTGTGAGGCAGTATGGCTCCGAAAGCTATTGTCTAAGTTATTTGATCTCTCGCTGGAGGCTACTGGTATTTTTTTGTGACAACCAGATTTGTGTGAAGTTGTCTGAGAATGCAGTGTTCCACGACAGTTCGAAACACATTGAGATCAAATATCACTATATCAGGGATATGGTGCAGAGAGGAGCAATGAAGCTCCTGTATGTTGCGACGGATGAGCAGGTTGCAGATGTGTTTATGAAACCACTAGCTAGAGTGAAGTTTGAGTACTTCAGAGAGAGGCTTGGTGTTCTTCAGATTGACGACACTTCGAGGAAGAAGTGATGGACACATTTGCAGGAGCCATTCCAAGCATGGTGAGAGGAGGATCCTTCCCATGGCTGTGGATATAAGCGTTGTGCGATGAGCATGAGGACAATGCTCCAGTTACTGCTTGATATATGCATCAGTTGGATGCTTTGTATGATCATTTGGATCATGTATTGGTATATGCATCAGTTGGATGCTTTGTATGATTAGTTGGATCATGTATTGGTATATGCATTAGTTGGATGCTTTGTATGATCAATTGGATGCTTTGTATGATCAGTTGGATGCTTTGTATGATCAGTTGGATCATGTATTTGTATATGCATCAGTTGGATGCTTTGTATGATAAGTTGGATCATGTATATGTATATGCATCATGTTGGATGCTTGTTATGATCAGTTGGATCATGTATATGTATATGCATCATGTTGGATACATTGTATGATCAGGTGGATCATGTATTTGTGTATGTATCAGGTGGATACATTGTATGATCAGGTAGATCATGTATGATGATATGTATCAGGTATGCATCAGGTGGATGCATGGTATGATCAGGATGATCGTGGATGATGAGCTTCAGGATGTTGCTCCAGATGATATGTATCAGGATGATGCTGTGATGATGATCAGGTTGATCATGTGATGATGTACATCAGGATGATGTGTGGTGAGTATCAGGTTGATACTCTGTGGCCGTGGATAGGTTGTGCAGATGAGCATATAAGTAGACCTGGGAGATCCGATAGGTTGGGCCATGTGCCCGTAATCAATCCTGGGATTCTCTTTCGAGGCATTGCTTTGGGAGGACATATAAGTAGACCTGGGAGATCCGATAGGTTGAGCAATACGCTCATAATCAGTCCTGGGATGCTCTTTCGAGGCTTTGTCCTATGGCATGTAACTAGACCTGGGAGATTCGATAGGTTGAGTAGTACGCTCGTAATCAGTCCTGGGATGCTCTTTCGAGGCTTTGCCATGACCACATGTAATACGTCCTGGAGATTTGGACAGGTTGTGCTAGTCACGTAAAAGGCCTCGGATGCTCTTTAGAGTTCTTGCTAGTCAAGACACTCTTTTAAGGTTTTGTGGTGGGGGTCACATGTAATACGTCCTGGAGATCCGGACAGGTTGTGCTAGTCATGTAAAAGGCCTCGGATGCTCTTTAGAGTTCTTGCTAGTCAAGAAACTCTTTTAAGGTTTTGTGACAGTCACATGTAAGTGGACCTGGGAGATCTTGCTGGTCGTGCTTCGGCACATAAATGGTCTTGGGATACTCTTTCGAGGCATTGTGACACATGTAATAAAGTCCTGAGGATTCCACAATATGGCCAGTGATGAGGAAGACCTATAGGTGGTGGGCCTACATCCAGCATGAAAAAGGGCTGGCTCTGTAGAACTTCCTATGCCGAGTAGTTCAGAGATTGATTGAGATAGCAGCAACTTTGACGATGATGATGTTTCGATGACGATGATCCAGTGACGATGATCCAGAGAAAAAGACTTGTGCTAGCAGATCTGTGTCGAGAAATACCTTCCTAGTTAAGAGGGAGTGTTGATGTATTTGTAACTTTGGAATGTATTTCATATATGTATATTGTATTCCTATAGAGATGTTATTATTCCTCTATACGTAAGTGTCGTCATTTATATTGTAAGTGTCATAACTTATACTCGATGGGTTATTAGACCACCTTGTTCGGGTCGGCCCTGTATGAGTCATGTGGGTCAAAGGGTTATTAGACCACCCTATTGGGGGTCGGCCCTGTCAACATTATGTTAAGTGATTAAGTTGAGGCCGACCTAGAAAAGGTTATTAGGCAAGTCAAGTCAAGTATAAATAGAGTGCGGGAGGCACTCTATTTGATCATTCACTTTCTCACTTATACATTCATTGGAGGGTGGCACACTAGTGGAGGAGGAGAAGCTGCTGCTAGGAGACTATCTCTTATGCTTGGGTTTTGTATCATTGCTCTATCTATCTCTGAGAAAGTTATTGGGGTTTTTCACCTTTATGGTTTTCCCCAAGGAAACTCTGTGTGTCTATTGTCTTATGTGATTGCTTGTTGTGATTGATATGATTGATATGCTTTACATGTTATTCTCTCAGTAAAGATCCTAGAGTATATTGAATGGATGCTCGAAAAATTAACAGCCCTTTCCAAAAACAAAGTAGCCAACAACATTAGCCACATACCTCCAAAATCATGTAATAAAATGTTGCCTAATTGGTTAAATAGTCAAGGAATTTTGCAATATGGGTTGGCAAGGTTGGTAACATTTTAAATATGGCTCATGGATGAATCATATTTGGGATGAGTTCTCTGTTTATTTAACATGCAAAAATATCCACCTTCCTTAGTCAAGAAATCGACAGTCTCTGGTATTATGAACCTTTTGTTGGATTTGATTCTTAAATGTCATTTTGAACACCACTGGTGTGAGAGCAACAATAATTTACCTCATTCTTTTATGTTGATAATTCTATGCTCAAGTTCAAAAGGCCCCCAACACTGAACTACAACTTTGCTAAAGTTAAAAACATCAGCTACATTAGACCATATGTCCAAGATTTCTTGCTTTTGTTTTTAATTCTCCAAAATGTCCAATTAATGACAATAAAAAATTGACTAGTGAAGGGTCTTATCGTAAGAGGCTAGAGTGTTACCTATGTATAAAAAGAACTCATCTCATTTCTTGGGCACCATTGCTTCAATTAGACTTCATATTGAGTGTAACTATCCTTTTGGTACTTAACCAAATCTCTTGTGTAAATGAACTGTCACTAATCACACTTTATACAATAGAAAGATCTTGTATATACTCGTTGAGGTCATTGTAAAATTGTCATTTGAAGTGCTCTTAAAGTTCACCAACTTGATGCCACATGTCATTTCATGATTCTTCGGCATGGTAGTATAGGAACATATGTTTATTATGATGCAGGGTGTAGAATATGGGGTAAGGTTGTGGTAAAATGTAATTGCTCCTTCGCATTCAACGCTCTACTTAAGAATATACAGAGATACGGGGGTGGGAAGTGGGAGAAAATGAAATGGGAAATGGAGTAGCCATGACCTTCCTCCCACATTTGGGTGGAATAAATGATATAGAGGTGGATACATGGGAACATGAAAATAAAGGCACTGATGCTCCCACATTCCGCCCCACTCGTTGTTATAAAATGACTAAGTGATTAGAGATGGAGGAGTAGGCAATGAATTTAGAGAAAGGCAAACCTTTTCTTGAGCTTTAACCTACACCCCTTGAATGCGGTGTTGGAAAATATTATTAAATAATTTCAAATGAAGATTTTTTTAGTGATTTTAAATAGAAACTTACTTTTAGAAGCAAAGGCCTAATCTCAATATTTTTCTCTACTATCGTTGAAATCATATGAACAACACTCTCCATTACATCTCCTCTCAGGGAAAGGACAATGTTATAATTGGTTAGAACATGTATGTTAGAGACAAGGCTTGACATGTCTAAATCCTTCCACCAATAATTAGATGGGAAAGCCAAAGTATGCATAGAAATATAGTATATCTATTGCAAATGTATAATCACCACCACCCGCATACATGGGATGAAAATATGGATTTTACATAATGCAACCACGGAGCTCAACACAACTTTACTATATACAACATAGCATAGATTTAATGATGGCCACTTTATTCACTATATTAGACCCAAAGGTGGGCTATTACGATTGTGCTTCATATATATATAATGTTTCATTAGCTACTCAAGGATAAGGTACAATAAAAATGACTTGCTTACCTAATAAGAAGTCTATCTACGGGTCAACCAATATATATCATGTATTTTTATTTGCGTTGTAACATTTAAAAAATGACTCATCATCTTCTTATGTAATAATTTTCTTATCTTGAAGGTAACTTGATCCAACCATTTTTCTATTCATATGTGAAAAATTCTACTAACTTAGTCATAATAATCATTGTAACTAGATTATGAGGTGCATGGACAAACTAGAAGCCACGTGGCAGATAGGTAAATATGTCTTGCAATGTTGTTACCATTTTCCATGTGTACCTTTTACCAAGACACACTTAATTATGTGAATCTATAATGTTAAATGCAATGCCAATGCGTTTTGAAGTAAAAAATATAGAATTATAAGCAACACCATGATAAACATTGAATTCCATATAATTTTTCACTTGGATTCAACATATAGATCCATACCCAGTATCGAGGTTTAGCTCAAATGGTCATGAGCTAGACATTAGATCTCTTTCCTCAAAGTTGGGGAGGTCACATGTTCAACTCTATTGATCCCCTTAGGGTTAGGCTCCATAATCGAGACAAAAAATTTACTGCATGTACTATCTATGAATCATGGGGAAGTATTTGGCCTGGTTTTCCGTGAGTTTTTTCCTTGGAAAACTATAAGGATTCGTATCCAAAAGAGATATTCAAGGATTCACATCTCAAGCAATGGGGTAGCATTGTCTTAAAGCTTTATTTTCAACCCTAGCTTAGTGTGCATCTAGTGTTTAATGTTGGATTATGATTGACTACAGTCCTCCATAGTTTGAGCATAACATTATAGAACCTAAACATCTAATTTACATAGATCCCATGCTCAATGCATCACCACAATTTGGTTAAATAATTGATAAGGCACAACACACTTGAAACAAGGCCACTCAATCCTTTAGAATTGTTGATCCAAGTTAGTTCCTAGCATAGAAAAAGTACTCTACACTTATTCAAGTGCAATAGAAGTATGCTTATTTATTCACTACAAAAGAATTTATTTAAGCAATGGGGTCAAGACTTCTAAACCTAATGTAATGGGGGCATTTCTTACATAAGGAGACTAGTAATCTATTCTTCAATGTCGTTTTTCATTATATTAGACCTCCAAAAGTTCTCATTGTGCTAGAGCGTCATTGTTTTCAACATTATGTAGCACTTATAGCACTAAACCTATCTCCATCAACCAAGCATATGCAATCAAGGATGGAAAACTAATACCTAGATTAAGACAAGGAAGGTTAGTTGAGGATTCGAAAAAGTACATCTGTTTTCTAAAATGCCATGCAATCAAACCAATGGTTGAAGATGGTGACATAATTGGTCAAAAAACAAAGCCACGTGGGTGTGTATTACAAAGATAAGATATGATGCAAGAATGGAAGAGGAACAAGAAGAGGGCATAAGTGGTGGTGGAAGTTAATGTGGAAGTTGAACAATCCTCTAAAAATGAGGATATTTCTTTGGTTGGCATTATTCAATAGATATTGACTTGGTAAAAAAAGGAATTGGCATGGTCCAATGAGATTTATTATTTGTAAAAATAAATAGGAAGCAATTGATCTTTTGTTAATGCATTATCCATTCACAAAATACGTTTGGCAAGAAGATTTAGTACTAACAAATGGAGATGGAAAATGGTAAGGAGAGAACCTGGATGATTGTTTTAAAGAATGATATAAATATAAAAATGGTTGTTTATCACAAGGCATCCCCTTGTATTATAGCATGTAGATGCCTTGTATTATAGCATGGGGGATATGGCTAATGAGAAATGAAATGAAATTTCAGGGAAAAAATATTTTTCCCTTATAAGTAAACGAATGAGTGATATGGTGTGTTTGGATATCCACGTCATCTTTTTCAGGATCTTGCATGCAATTAGGGTTTGCATGCACTTTGCATGCATCCCAGTCACCAGGTTGATTCCTCCAGCACCTTAGCCACCTTATTCTAGCACCCGAGAGCCACTTACTTCAGAGTTTTAGCCCTCCTAGTCAAGAAGGCGCCCACTTCTCACCTACTCCCAGAGAAGGGCGCACTTCTTCACCTACCACTGCAGTTCCACTTCAGTTACATTCAGTTAGCTCCGATTCTCCCTGATTTGAGGCTAGTTTCACTCCCGACTAACTGTTTCACTTCCGTTGGACCTCCAGATTGACTAGATGACTTGTTCTGACTTCAGTTAGCCTCCCATGCACCCTCCATTGAGCCCACTTCCCTATATCAGTGCTACACACTTCAATTACACATGTTACACTCAATTAGACTCAGATTGACACCTGGATGACTGGTTCTTGTGCATTGATGACCACCACTGATTGATGATGAGGACTCCTAGTTGGAGTCAAGCTACTCCATTCAGTGATTCAAATGACCTCCTTAGGCAATTCGAATTGCTCAGTCATTGTGACTGTATTGTATTGTAATTATTCACCCTCATTGGGATATTGAGCACTGCTGCATGTTTTGCACAATTTTACACCATATTTTCTATGTTCATCTGTTGTGATTGATTTACTTGTTCATTAGATCTGCTGTGACTAATTTTACATGGTATCAAAGCCATGGCAGGGACAAGATCTCTTTTCTGCAGGTGTTCTACATGAAGATTGAGTGAATTGCTCACCAATATATTTCAGCAGCGGCATGCAAAATATCATGTGCATTCGCTCTGTGCATGCAAGGCTGAAAACATAGTGTTTGTTTGTGTGTGATTTGCAGGTTTCTTACTTCCTCCATGTGCATTCGCTAATGCAAAGATGGAGACTTCTTCTTCACATAATATTCTTACTCCATTCAACTATGATGAATGGAAACCAAAGATGATTGCATTCTTGAAGAGACAATGTCTTTTTGATATGTGCAATGGTAATACAAGAGTTTTTGATTCCGATGAAGAGGAGAATGATTGGCTCAATGATTGTGACAGAGATTTTGGAGCAATATGTCTTGCTATGTCTCCTTGTATGCGCTACCTTAGTAAGACTGCTGAAAATCCAAGTGATCTATGGGTCCAACTTGATAGAGAATTTGGAAAGCAGGAAGAAGAGGATCATGCTAGCCTTTTGGAGAACAAGCCCAGTGAGATCTCCTTATGTGTTCTTTTCGATCATGTCTTGGCCTCAACAATTGTTCAAGATGAAGAAGAAACTGTAGATTCAAAACTCGCTCTCTCAAAGTCTTCTATTTCGAATTCTGAGCAAGATAAACCAGGTCATACTCTAGATTCCGAAGAGGTTCTTGAATCCTCTCTTTCACATGAGTTTGTCGACATGCAGAATAATGATCTACTTGATGTTTTGGAGGTAAAATCTGATTTTGGAGGTGAAGCATTCGTCCTCCTTGATTGCATGCCTCCTATAAACTTTTGTTCTATCATTTGCACAATTTCTCAGAGTTTTACTGAAGATAAAGAGCACTACCATTCGCTTGAGTTCAATTCTCATGCACTTTTTGCTGATTTTGGTTTTGATCTCACCCTTGTTGGTTCAAAGGAGATCTCAAGAAACCATTCATTTATTTTTGGAGCTGATTTAACTTCTATTGATAAGAAGTTCAAGTTTCAAGATCTATTTGATCCGATTGGAGCTATTCCTACCTCACTTGGTTCGAATCACAGGTTCCAGGATCATCCTCGTATTTTCAGATTTGTTCTCACCATTTTCGGTATGAAGAGCAAGTTCATAAAGTCTCCACATTCGCTTGCATCCACTGATGGAGAATTCAAGCACATGTTTTTGGAGCATGATCCATTTACTCCCAAGAGTAAGATACCTCTAGACATATCTACTTGATTTTGGAGCAATTAAATCTTTTGGTGTGCTACAGTCTATTTTTGAGGGGGGGTATTTTTCCCATGAGGTTTTCCCCATTTCCTCGGTTGATTGACTGTTATTAGTTTGGATTATTATTGTATTGGGGTGACCTTTGGTCTTAGTAACCAGGGCCCCACATTATTTTTTTGCACATCATAGTCTAGCTTGAGGGGGGGTGTTCGGATATCCACATCATCTTTTTCAGGATCTTGCATGCAATTAGGGTTTGCATGCAAATTCTAGGGTTTGCATGCATCCCAGTCACCAGGTTGATGCCTCCAGCACCTTAGCCACCTTATTCTAGCACCCGGGAGCCACTTACTTCAGAGTTTTAGCCCTTCTAGTCAGGAAGGCGCCCACTTCTCACCTACTGCCAGAGAAGGGTGCACTTTTCACCTACCACTGCAGTTCCACTTCAGTTACACTCAATTAGCTTCGATTCTCCCTGATTTGAGGCTAGTTTCACTCCCGATTGACTGTTTCACTTCCGTTGGACCTCCAGATTGACTAGATGACTTGTTCTGACTTCAGTTAGCCTCCCATGCGCCCTCCACTGAGCCCACTTCCCTATATCAGTGCTACACACTTCAGTTACACATGTTACACTCAGTTAGACTCAGATTGACACCTGGATGACTGGTTCTTGTGCATTGATGACCACCACTGATTGATGATGAGGAATCCTAGTTGGAGTCAAGCTACTCCATTCAGTGATTTGAATGACCTCCTTAGGCAATTCGAATTGCTCAGTAATTGTGACTGTATTGTATTGTAATTATTCACCCTCATTGGGATATTGAGCACTGCTGCATGTTTTGCACAGTTTTACACCATATTTTCTATGTTCATCTGTTGTGATTGATTTACTTGTTCATTAGATCTGCTGTGACTAATTTTACATGGTGAAACTTGGAAACCCTAAGGGAATAAAAGATCCAAGTGTTATAAAAGTTATAGACACAAATACTTCAAAGGCTTGGGGATACTTTGAGGGAGCAAGTCAAGCATCCCCAAGAATATGTGGAGCATGTAGCATACTTGTCTTGTCATAATCCCACTTGATAACATTTAAAGCTACTTTTGGTCATGAAACAAATAACAAGGCTGAGTTATGTGCTCTATGGTTAGTGATGAAATTAATATGGGATAAAGGTATATCATGCCTAAATATTTCGGGAGATTTGGTATATCATGTCTAAATATTTTTGGATATTTGAGGATCATAATGCAATGAGAAAGAGGTAGGAACATGTTGGAAAAGATAATGATTCTTTTGAAAACGAAGAAAATAATAGAGAAAAGGAATATAATTGAATTTGTCTCGTTTCTTCATATTTATAGAGAGTTTAATGAGAAGGTTGATCATATTTCTAAAGAATCCCTAATGCTATGGGAAGGTATGATGGTTAAAGATGAAGTAATTCAAGGAGTATCTCTTCTAAAGGAGATCATAAATATGTATTAAAGCTAGGAGATCCTAGATATGTATTGAAGCTAGTTTATTAAGTGGTGTAAAGTGACGTAAATGTTAATAATTAAAATTGTTTTTTAGGTTATAATTCTTTATAGTTTTTTAAGTAGGGCATATATAACCCCAATCTTTTGGAACACTACTATAACTAGACCTTTTGATAGGGTTGCAGTTTAGAGTTTTCTATCTAAAAAGGAAGAGAATTTTAATTTTGAGGCCTTGAGAAGTCACCATCTTATATATATTTGATTTATTCTTAAAAGATCAATTACAAGCTTTTTTTCATACAAAAAATACAAGGTAAAACCCTTCAATCATTTTTCCAAACAAATAACTACAGTATCACCTTACCATTTATCTCTTTCATCCATCAACTCCATTGCTTTATCCCTCATCTCTTTGGTATATGAGCATTTAACAACTAGATTATTTGCAGTCTCCTCTTCCTTTTACAGGATATACATCTACTTAACCCTTGCCATGTTTTTTTATGATAATTATCCTAAGTCAAAATTTACACTACAAGCCATAAAAGCAATCTTGCTTTTAAATGATTTTTTCCTTCCTTTTCCATAAGGGTTTCCACTACCACTTATGATCCATTTCTTCTTATTCTAAGAATTGATCCTCCCCAAAGCACTATTTTTTACTATACAAATTCATTCTCATCTTCATCTTTGATTCTTATGGCATTGTGTTTGAATATTTGTATATCTTGATTCCATACTTCCACTCCTTGATCTTGTAACCCAATTTGCTTGCATATTTACATTGTTGATTCCATACAGTAGAAGTATTGCAGTTCATCGCCTTTACCAAAGAACATATGTCTTGCATATTTAGAATTTTTATTAATGGCTCATATATAACTTCAATTTTACAACACATCTAACCCATGGATCCTCTTATACTCTTAATTTGGATCCATTACCCACTTTCCATGCCAACCATTTCCCCACCATTAGGAAGGCTTTAAATAGGACTTTCCATATAATGAATGTTCTTTTTAATTATTTCACTAGTAACCTAATCCATTCCCAATTGACATGGCTTATCCAACAACACCATCCATTTGCAGTTGCACATAAGCACAAAAGAACTTAACAAATTAGTGTGTTGGTTGATAGAGAAAATATAGAATATTTAGCACCATGTTGATTACATTCTATAACGAATAATATACAAGTATAAGAAATTCCATGATAAATATTGAGTCCACAAAGATTTTTAATTGGAGATAAGTTATGGATTAATATCCAAAAAGTTAGGTCCAAGGACTTACTATCTCAATCTCAAAGCATGACAATACCATCCATACACAATCATTGAGTAATGCAGTCATAATGTTTCTAAGTTTGATTGGACACTCTGTCATGGTGTGCATCTAGAATTTAGTGACGAACTCTTGTTGACTTATACTAACACCCCAATTATATTAAGTATATTTAGTTAAACTTAAGCATGATTGATTATGTCCTCGAATGGGGTGAGGAACCTACCAAATCACCCCCCCCCAATGCAATACACTTGGAGGGGGTAGGTGGCAATGAAATAGGAGGAGGTGTATAGGATGGCAGGCCGCAATTAAGGCCAAGGGTAGATGGCATTAATGCAGAAGAGGGAGTGAATGATGTGAACTGGAACGATGGAGGTTGGAAGCGTGTTTGATGGTAATGGCACAAACTCAAAGTGCAGGCTTAGTTAAGGAGGAAAAGACTCAACATGAGTCTATCTAAAATGAGATTGAAGCTTGTAAGGAGAGAGAATGCAGTCATTTTGGAATCGAATGGAAATGCGAAGGGATGGTACCTTCCCTCAAATCACATTTCTTTGGTCCAAGGTTAGCATGTTGTTTTGTCTACATAGTAGTTTTGAATTCTCTTGATCTAGAATTCATGGTAGTGGTTTGTTTGCACAATGGTGAGAGGGTGCTCTGTTCAAAATTAATGGTAGTGGTTTAGTTGCTCGGTGGTGGGAGGGCACTCCGCTTGGAATTCATGGCATTGTTTTTTATGCAAGGTGGTGGGAGGGCGCTATCACTCCATAATCCTTTACCAAAAATTCCTCACCAATAGTTCTTTAGACACGGGGCAGTATTGAACCAATGGATATTTTTTATGTCCCATCCCCCCTTACTCTTTGGCTTAGATAACTTGATCCAACTATCTAAGTGCATCTTCTCACCTTTATTAGTCCTGGACCAAAGGAAATTGAATGTTTTTTGCCTAATCATTTTCAGAATAGTATGGGGAATATTTGCTAATGAGAACCAATATATTTGTATCCCAACTAACATAAAATGAACTAGGGTGAGCCTGCCCCCCAATGATAAAAAAATGCAGCACCAATTACCTATTATTTTCTCAATCTTCTTTACCAACCACATCCAATAATTTTTTTTATAATTGTTAGGCTTCAATTGGTATCCAAGATATTGAAAACCACATTCCATTTCCTCGGCTTTGAAAGAGAACATAGTAGCTATCAGAGAAAATGTATCTTCATCCACAACATTCTTGAGGAAAGTAGACTTGTTTGTACTTACCTCCATTTCAGTAGCATTACAAAATAAAGTAATAATCTATGAAAAGTATGCCATTCTGCTACAACACCTTTATAAAAAATGATCACATTATCAACAAAAATCATATTTGTAATATATTAGATAGATGATATTTTTATACATGTTAATCTTCCTTCATTCTTGGCTGCACAAATCATTATGCTTAGTCCTTCAATAACCAACAAGAATAGTAAAGGGGAGAGCAGGAATATTTGCTTGAGCCCCCTATAACTTTGAAAGAATCTAGTTGGTGAACCATTAATAAGAATAACAAAACATGTTGAGGAAACACATGCCATAATCCAATATGTAACTGCCAAATGTAGGCCTATCTAAATAAGCACCAGTCTCAAATACCCAACTCTCCTTGTCATAAGATTTTACTAGATCCATCTTGAGAATTAGATCCTCCAATTTTTTTTGTCTTGGAGTGTAGACACTCCCGAGTAACACCTAATATGGCATCTAAGATTTGTCTATTTGCCAAGAATCCAAATTCCTCTTTAATTACCACTTCCTCCAGTTTAGGCTTAATTTTATTTGAGATAATATTGGTTATAATCTTATAGACAAGGTTACAGAGAGAAATAGGCCTAAAATCAACAAATGATTCAGGATTTTCACTATTGGGTATGAGGGTGATAAATGTAGATTTCAATGCACCTGATACATAACCTTGAATTCTTGATTGTTGAACCACATCTAACATGTCACTTCCCAGTGAATCATAGTATTATAAAAATAATTCTACCAGTCAACCATCTGGCCCATGACTTTTTTCGTTGGCAAATTGCTTAATTACCCCTTCAATTTCCTGTAGAGTGACAACTCTCCCAATGTGTAGACCTTCATATTTAGTAAAAAAAAGTAGGACAGTGTCTGATCACCCTGAGTTGTGAGGCAATGTCTAAGTTCCCAGGATCCTTACAAAGTTTAGAAAAATATCTCACAGCATATTTCTCCAAATCTCTTTGAGAGGATACCCAATTTCCTTTTTCATCTCCCAAATCCCATATACTATTTAGGTTTTTTTTAGAATTAGCATAATTATGAAAAAACTTGGTGTTGTTATCTCCTTGAGTAAGCCATATCGCTCTGCTCTTCAATCTCCATGTTTCCTCCTCCACCTTCAATAATTTTGTTTTTTTGTTTTCTAATTCAGTCAAAACCTTCTTATTCTCTATAGTAAAAGGACCAATCATTTTTTATTCATATATTCTTTCCAAAGTATCCTCAATTTCTATAAGATCGTGTTTTGATTTGTGTTTCTTCTCCCTATCCCACCAAACAACCAATCTTTTCAGATGTTTAAGCTTAGTAGTAAGCCTTTCCATAGCATCATCCTCAGATGATACCTCCATATTCATCCATTTTGCTCTAACCATTGTACATAATTCTTCATCTCCTATCCAAACACGATTGAATTTATATGGAAATTTGTGATATAAAGGCTCACCATCAATTTGAAGACATGTAGGAGAATGATCATATATTGGCGAGGTTATAGTCCATGATTTGAAGTTGCTTGTAGAACCTGCTAGAGCCTCCGCCATAAAAAATCGGTCAAGTCTCTTACATATTCCCGCCTTTACCAACCCTACCATTTTTCCAGTTTGGGCATAACTTAGAAGGTATAATATCCAACATCTGATATTTCTAGAAAAGTTTTTGAAAGTAATCAGAAAGCGAATTTGTTTGAGTTCTGTTCCCCCATATTTCTGAAGCATTCATAGTCAAATTGAGATCCCTCACTAAAATAAGCCTAGAATCATTTAATAACAAACTAGCATCCACCTTGTCCCAGAATATATGACGATCCTTATATGGACCATAACAATTAATGAATTTCAATTACTGATCAATTCCTTTGATTCTACCCTCCAATAATATACCTACACATGTATGAAATGATTTAAAATCTAAAACCAAAGGGTTCGATATGAACAAAAGGCCACTCGAGAGACCATCTGCATCTAATGCATAAGCTTCCCATCCAGGAAAGAATTTCAGAAAAAACTTGCATGCTTTAATGCCCATACACATTGTTTCTTGTATTAAAAAAATATTAGGTTTATAAATCTCAAACAATCTTATGAGAGCTCGAAGCTTAGAGGCGTACCCAATACCTTTGATGTTGAAAGACATCAATAGAATTAATCAACCCGCTTCATGGGTGCATGATCTCTAAGGGCTCAGGTATTGGAATTCACAATATCAAAAGAGTTATATAAATAAGCATTCTTCAATCTAGAGGATAGGGGCATGTAATCACTATTATTAGTAAAATCGTCCACCCCACTTTTAACCTGGCCTCCTTTCTTCTTTTTCCTTTTCCACCGATGGTAACATTTTGGTGATGAATGGAGTTTACAGAAATGACATCAGGTTTTAAGGATGGAGAATTCAAGTACAATAACAGAGGGGTTTTCAACTAGTCGTCTTTAATCAAAGGAGGATTAGCAGGGGATACCACCAAATGTTTCGAACAATCCCGAAAAGACCCATCTGCAATATCTAATAACAGGGGAGCCTGTGGATAAGTAGGTATAGTTACCCCGCCATTTATATCAGAGGACGATTATACCTTTTATTACTAGCATATCCAATATTGGATGGAGATCATGTCATAACAGGGGAGCCACTAGCCTTTGAAAACCTTGCAAATTCAAAACTATCATAAGAACATGATACAGGAATATCCCTATCCATAGAGGAAGAGGATTTTTCTAAAATAGTACAGATCAGGTAGTATACATAGGAAGATCTATGGTAAAATTGGATATCCCCAACCCAACTACATCCGGGCATTTGGATACAATATCTACCCCACAACTAGAAACCCAGGAAATGATTTTCTATCATATTCCTTTCTACAAATTTTAAAAATGTTAATTCGTCTGATGATATACCTTCATATAATGGAGGAGAGTTAGGGATTGAATTACCTGTTGCGGTATCAAATATTTCCCCTGATGAAGATGGTGAAGGATCCATTCGTGCAAGATTGACAATCGGTAGATCATTGAAACCCGCATTTTCCAAATAAGGACCGGATAATTATGAATCCAATGCAGTTTCATCATCATCACTATCTTCCAATGGTGCATACAATGTCCCCAGGGATTTATCTCAAATATGGCCTATGCATCTGCATACATGACATCGAAAAGGAATATTTAGGTAATCAAGCCGCTAAAGAAACCTCCAATTACCCCATACAATTTCCACCTCCTCTAGAAGACCCATGGATACATCAAATTTGACCATTACATATGCCATCCGCTTATCTTCAAAATGAATCATTTTCTCGTCTAGAGTTATGAATTTACCCAATTTATCTGCCAACGCGACAAAAATGTTCTTAGTCCATAGTTGCAGTGGGAACCTAGGAAGAAGTAACCAAAGTTGTCTCTTAACATTTTTTCTTTCAAAGGATTAAATCTCGGGTGTCATCTATTGCGTACCAATGATCCTTTTTTTATTATCCAAAACCAATCAAGCATTTTTTTAGCATGTTCAATCGACACAAACAAGAAGCATATCCATCCATTTGGTAAGATATTGATCTTGGGACTATAACCAATATCTGGCTTCCAATTATCTGCAACCCATTTCAACAATTCCACCCTATTCATTTTAATGTACTCCAAATGTCCAACAAGGGCTCTCTAAGAAAGACCTTCTACACGGTCCATATTCACATCATGACTTAGTACAAACAAATCCTTCCCATCTTTAACCTTGAATGATTTCAAACACCTACCAACTTTTTCCCTCCCCCCTATAGATCCAGAGAACCCTTCTTATGGTCGTTCTGTTATGCCCTAAATATGGGCACATTTCCCCCTATATTGTGGTGCATTACATTAGTTTTGATGTCGGATTTGGTCCATTAGTTGTAATTTCAATTAGTATGGTTATATTAGTTACGTCGGCTTGGGTCGGTTAGTTGGGATTGGACCCCTTAGTCTCCTATATATAGAAAGGAGACCTTTTCATTTGGGGTATCTTGTCTTGTCTTGTCTTGTGTACTTAGTACATTGTATAAGGAGGTTTCCCCCTCAAAGAGGCTTCTTATTCAGATATTTTATTCATTAAAGTCGTGGATTACTCTTTCTAATCTAGTTTTTCTCTTTTTATGCTCTTTTTGGAAATTTGTTGCTTAACATTTGGTATCAGAGCTCTTTCCTTGGGACTAGGTGCTTCAAAATGAGCCATCTTGGCATATTCACTATAAAACAATTTCTACAAGGTTTCAGAGGGAAATGCTTGGAATCCATATAGGAAACATGACGAATTATCTGTGGTATAAGTTTCAAATCCTAATCCCTAACAGATTCATAGTTATTTGCATCTTAAGTTAAGGTTTTTTATTAGTCCAAAAACTAGTCTCAAACAGGTGTGCCGGGTAAAACTATTATATCTGGGGCATGCAAGATCCAAATTGAGTGAGAACTATTGCATTAGAAAGAAGACAGACGAAGGTAGTGGTAACATTTTCATACTTGAATAGGAAATATTGGACACGTGACAATCCATACAAGTTCACTCTTCTGTAAGGACCGAAAATAACAAGCGTTGGGAGATTTGCCATATTTTTCTACCAACATATCATAATTAGGTCAGACCCCCGACATTGCATAGAGGAGATATCAAGATACTTCAAGAAGTATTTTCATATTGAAAGGGTCCAAAATTGCAGATATATCTCAGTTTGAAGGTTGGCTAGAAACACAGTCTTCAAATCAAGGTTGATAAAGGTACGCCATTTTAAATTGGAATATTTTTTTTGTATAAGGATATATTGGAGGTGAACCCTAGGGTGTGATATCTATTTATATTGTTCAAAATCCCCCCCAAGGTTAGTGTAAAAAATAACACTCCACTCAAACAACTCGAGGATTCATCCCATACGTATGATGAAATGGAAGACCTATCTTTTCGATTGTCCAAGCTAGAGGAAAATATGAAAGGGTATGTGAAAACGGTCAATTTACTTAATATAGAGGAGAATTTGATGGGACATATGGATGAAAATATGAAAAATATTGCTAATCTCATCCAAAATTAGAAGGATACTCTCCCTACAGGTGATGAGGTGATCCAGGGTACTAAGGGGGACAAGGATAATAAACCTTCCCATAATGGAAGTTATCAGGGATGGTCACTAAGAGGTACCCAAATTCCCAAGATTGACATGAGAAATTTTGATGGCAATGATCCAATAACATGGATATTCCAGATGGAGCAATTCTTTGATCTGCACTAGGTGCCAAATTTTCAAAAGGTAACTATTGCATTATTATATTTAGAGCCTGATCAATTTGTGTGGTACCAATGGCTTTGTGACCGAAAAAATGACTCTATTATAGCTTGGTCTATATTCACAGAATAATTTATTCACATTATGGGTATATTAATAGAAACACCTTCGTTAGCCAGTTAATAAATCTTAAGCAAAAGGATCCAGTTATAGAGCACATCAAGCAGTTTCAGAAGCTAAGTCTACGAGTGAAGAACATTTCAGAAGATAATTTGTTGTGTCTCTTTATTGGAAACTTGAAGGATAGGATTCAACGTGAGGTGCATCTCTTTGAACCACCATCCTTAGAGAAGGATTTCATGGTGGCAAGGAAGGTCGAACGTAAAAATATGACGATGGCTACTAGAAAGACCACCTCCAATACATACAAAGAGAATAATGCTCCTTCTTCTAACCCACCTCAAAGGTTGACACCTCAACAACTAGATGAAAGAAGAGCAAAAGGCCTATGCTTTAATTGTTTATAGCAAGTATACTAAGAGACATAAGTGTGGTGAGAAGAAATTATTTTTCATATATTGTGAAGAGGAAGAACCAAAAGAACAAGAACCATCTCCAGATGAAGAAACATAAGATACTACTTTAGAAGAGATTACTCCCACCATATCTTGTCATGCCTTGGATGGAAATAGCACTCTTCAAACTCTCAATATCAAAGGATTTATCAAAAAGAAAAAGGTAACAGTGTTGATTGATTCTGGTAGTACTCATCATTTTATTCACTATAAATTAGCAAAATCTCTCAATTACTTTGTATATCCAGCACCAGAGTTTCAAGTAATTATTGCAGATGGAGGAAATATCAATTGCTCATGGAAATTCCATAATATAAATCTTACTATGGGGGAATATGTATTGAAGAGTCCAATGATTGCTATTCCAATGGGCGGTGTTGATGTTGTATTGGGAGTTCAGTGGTTATAATCCTTGGGAACTGTGGCTTTTAATTTTCAGAAGATTTTCATGAAATTTTTATGGGAACGAAATGAATATGACTTAAAAGGTATCACAGGGAAACCAATCAAGGTGATAAGCTCTAATGGTATGACAAAATTGATAAAAAAGGGGACATCAAGGTGTAATTGCACAATTATGCTCATTAGATGTTCAAACATCTAAGCCTCATATTTCCCCATATCTCCAAAGGGTCATTCATAAGCATTGCAAGGTATTTGAATATAGTTTGAAAGGTCTTCCACCTGTTCAAGATTTTGATCATGTTATTCACTTAATTCCAAGAAGTGTTCCTCCCAACATCAGACCTTACATATACCCCTATGGCAAGAAGAGTGAAATTGAGTGTATGGTTGAAGAAATGTTAGAGGCTGGCATAATTAGGCCTAGCCAAAGTTCTTAGTCTGCACCAGTGGTAATGGTACACAAGCCGGATGGATCATGGCATATGTGTCCAAATTATAGAGAGCTCAACAAGCTCACCATTAAAGATAAGTTTCCCATTCCTATCATTGATGAATTGTTAAATGAATTACATGGAGCAATTTTCTTCACAAAGTTGGATCTTCATTTCGGGTATCATCAGATTATAATGAAGCATGAAGACATCCCAAAAACAACAGTCAAAACTCATGAAGGTCATTATGAATTTATGGTCATGCCATTTGGTCTCACAAATGTGCCTTCCACATTTTAAGGTTTAATGAATTCCATTTTCAAGCCTTTTATTAGAAAATTTGTGCTAGTATTCTTTGATGATATACTAATCTATAGCAAGTCTTGGGAAGGATATGTTCAACATGTTGACAAGGTACTACAACTACTAAAGGAGCAACAACTATATGAAAAACCTTTCAAATTTTTCTTTTGGTTGAAGGAGGTAGATTATTTGGGTCATATTGTATCTCATGAAGGTGTCAAGGTAGACCCTAACAAAATTAAAGCCATGATAAACTGACCGATTCCCAAAACCCTGAAGAATATTCGAGGATTCTTAGGTATGACATGGTACTACCGCAAGTTTGTTTGAAACTATGGAAGAATAACAACGCCTCTAACAACATTATTGAATAAATATGCGTTTTCTTGGACTCCATAGGCAACTCAAGCTTTTGAACAATTTAAACACGCAATGTGCAAAGCTCCTGTTTTGGCCACACAAGACTTCACAAAAGTCTTTATTGTGGAATGTGATGCTTCAGGAAATGGCATTGGTGTTGTTCTAATGCAAGAAGGACACCCACTTGCTTTCATAAGTTACCCAATCAAGGGAAAGAACTTACAGAAGCCCATTTATGAGAAGGAAAGGTTGGCAATACTACACGCTCTTAAGAAATGGCATCCTTACCTAATATGTAGGCACTTCAAGGTCAAAATAGATCATGATAGCCTTAAATACTTGTTGGAACATACTATCTTCAGAAGAGAAACAAAAATGGGTAACCAAGATGTTGGGATATGACTTGTAAATCATCTATCAAAAAGGGAAATAAAATGTGGTGGTAGATGCGCTCTCCAGAAAAGATGAAGATGTTGGGGCATTACTTTGTGCCATTTCCATTCTACAACCAAATTGGGTAGTAGCAGTAAGGGAAGAATGGAAAAATGACTTATCTATGTCGATGCTCATTCAAAAGCTATAGAATGATCCTAGTGTATCAGATACTTTTGTGTGGAAAAATGATTCACTATGGCATAAGGATCACTTATATTTATGCAAAAACTCCCAACTCAAGCAGAAAGTCCTCTCAGAATTACACACCTCTCCCATAGGTGGGCACTCCGGATTCCTGAAAACTTACCTCGGGGTCAAGAAGGAATTTTTTTGGGAAGGTCTTAAATTTGATGTTCAAAGGTTTGTGGTTGGATGTTTGGTTTGCCAACAAAATAAGGGTGAAACAATTAAGACCCCAGGACTTCTACAACCATTGGACATTCCTTGCCAGCGTTGGGAGGAATTCTCCATGGATTTTATCATAGGTCTACCCAAGACAGAAGCAAATAATGTTATTATGGTGGTTGTTGATAGACTCATGAAGTATGCACACTTTTGTGCTCTCTCTCACCCTTTTAATGCAAGTATAGTAGACGGAGCCTTTATGGAAACTGTTCAGAAGTTACATGGAAATCCAAATATTATTGTAAGTGATAGAGATCCAATTTTCACTGGAAAATTTTGGACTGAATTATTTTCTTGTTTGGGTACCTAGTTGGCCCAAAGTTCATCTTATCACCCCCAATCTGATGGGAAAACTGAGATAGTGAACAAGTGTTTGGAAGGATATCTTCGTTGCTTTGAATCCGATAAAAAAACACAGTGGGTGAAATGGTTGTCTTTGGAAGAATGCTGGTATAATACTTATTTCCATACATCATAAAAAAAGTCTCAATTTATGGCACTTTATGGGTACCAGCCTCCATCTATCACATCTCCCTTAAAAAGAAAATCTAAATTTCAAGCCGTGGAAGCTCACATAGAGCACCAGCAAGAAGTTCTCCAGATACTTAAGGACAACCTAACTATGTCAAAAAACAAGATGAAATAACAAGCTGATCAACATCGCAGTGAAAGGAGTTTTGAAGAAGGGGATTGGGTAATTCTAAGGCTACAACCTTACAAGCATATGTCTCTCAAGCAACTAAATAAGGAGAATAAATTAGCACCCACATATTATGGTCCTTATAAAGTGTTGCAGAAGATTGGTAGTATGGCTTACAAATTGGAGCTCCCTTCATCTTCAAGAGTACATCCAGTTTTCCATGTTTCTTGCTTAAAGAAGGTAATAGGAGACAAGATAGCAATTCAAACAATCTTTCCAGAGCTTGATGAAGAAGGAAAAGTCATATTGGAACCTGGACAAATAACTGAAACAAGGACCAAACAACTACGAAATCAGGCTATTACTAAGTACATCATAAAGTGGTAGAACTTACTAGTTGAATATTCGACATGGGAAGATGAGTCCTTCATGCAGAGGCATCTACAACTAATCAAGCATTGAGGACAACACTTGTCTAAGAGGAGGGGCATGTTAAGCCCTAAATATGGGCACATTCCCCCCTATATTGTGGTGCGTTATATTAGTTTTGATGTCGGCTTTGGTCCATTAGTTGTAATTGTCTTTAGTATGGTTATATTAGTTATGTCGGCTTGGGTAAGTTAGTTGGGATTGGACCCCTTAGTCTCCTATATATAGAAATGAGACCTTTTTGTTTGGGGTAACTTATATTGTCTTGTCTTGTGTACTTAGTACATTGTATAAGGAGGTTTCCCCCTCAAAGAAGCTTGTTATTCAACTATTTTACTCATTAAAGTCTTGGAGTACTCTTTCTGATTTATTTCTACTCTTTTTATGCTCTTTCTGTAAATTTGTTGCTTAACATGTTCCCTCCTTGTTGTACAAGCATATCATCTACAATCAGAGCACCATATGATACATTAAACCTAAATTGAAATTCCCATGGAACCTTGACGATAACTAGCCATATTTTGATAAAAGAGAAGCCACATTGGGATCCATACAAGGAAAATCCTCTAGCTTACAAGTATTGGGGCTGTCAATATCATGGACTCGAATCTTGTCCAAAAAAGGGCCAGCTGGACGAAGCTTATAACTAACATTGATTTACTGACATAAAGTAGTATTATTCTTTCGCCCCATGTGAATACATTAAAAATTATACCTACTTCAACACCTTCGCCAAATCATAAGTCACGTGACATTATAGAAACCACCTCCTAACCCAAATGCCAAATCTATAGCTCACTTCAATAAAACTTTAACAATTCGCCAAAAACAAAATCAAAAGCAATTATCTACCCCAAGAGAAAGTATTAACTACTACTCTGACACTAGATCATGAGCCATGTGAAACATCTGCATACCCCACTATAGCCAATAGCCAAATCGACTACCAACACTAAGATCAAACCCCAAAGAGATATTTTAAACCCAAAATGCCAAATCGACCACCAGATCCAAGGTCCAATCGACAACCAACACCAAGATCAAACCCTTATGAGATATCTTAAACCCCAAATGCCAAATCAACCACCAGATTCAAGGACAAACCCTACTGAAAAAATTTCACTCTTAAAAATAATTCGACTAATAAGAGAAGGAAGGCGAGATAATCGAAAAAGAAAAATGTTCCAACTTTTTTAACATGGTTGGTACTAGGTTCTCCAATGATGGAGAACTTGACTCCATGGTTTCTACTGCAACAAGCATTTCTAGGGAAACCCTAGCAAGGTTTTTCAGCCATCCTCCCTATAAACAATCTACAATACACATGCACATGTACAGGAGGCACCTAAGGAATATGCCTTAAAATTTATTTATGAGAAGAATGCTTAAAATATACAACAAGGAAGGGAATCCACTTTCCTACCTCTCTTTTACAAAAAAGTACAATGATTTAGAGGAAATTAAGACTTATGACAATGGCTAACAGTCTTGTGCAAACTAATCCCTGAAGCTATTATAGGTCTGACTCTTACAAGTCTTATTCACCTCTTCATTTTTCACCTTGCCAGTCCAAATACACCATATTGTGCAAAACCCTTGACTTAGCACAATCACAAAGCTCACTTTGAACTTGTGTGAATCACTTCACAAAGATGCTTGAATATTCGGTCTTTGTATATTATGCAAAAAGGATAATGAAACTGTAAACCATCTATTTGTGCATTGCAATTTCTACAAAAAATTATGGAAATAAATCACTAAAGAACTTCAAATCTCACTGGATTGGGATTCTGCTACTGTTGAAAGTAATTTTGGTCATTGCATGGACAATGCCAGAGATTACAAGTTTCTTCTAGCTTTTGTATGTTGGGGCATTTGGAGAACTAGGAATGAGGCTATTTTTGAAGACAAAATCAAATGTGACTATCAGTTGTTCAAGAACATCGGGTCTATACAAGGACAAAGAAAAAGAAAGTTAGATTGATATATGTTCCTTCCATTACCACTCTTACTGCTATGGGTTCTTTAATGGAGCAACTCAGATGGGAAATTGCGGTGGTGGAATGTTATTGAAAATTAATGATGATCATTATTTCAAACTTTGGTTGTGCAATGGACAGGGTACCAACACCAGAGTTGAACTCCTTGTTCTTTGGGGATTATTACATTTTGCTTCTATCATTGGTATTGATACTATGCATGTCTTTGATGACTCTCAGGTTGTTATCAATTGGGTTAATGGTGTATCAAAATTGCAAGTCTTATCTTTGGATCAATGGTATCAGTGTAGCCTCATGCTCATTCAATCTTTTTTTGAGATATCTTTCAGACATGTATACAGAGAATACGACACTATTGTTGTTGCATTTTATAAGAAGGCCATTGAAAGTGCCAAGGGCCTTTTATATGTGGAGGAGAACCTGGAGAACTCCCTTATATTCGAAGGCTCACATTATATTCTATCTTAGATAGTGATAGTTTTGAATGAATGTAGCACAACGCAACTATTAGTTTTGAATGTAGTCAAGATCTGTAAGTTTATTAGAGATAACGGTTTTTTTGTTGACTGTTCATAGAGAGAATCTCTAAACAGTATGACCGAAAAGGTGTTTTTGAACAATGTTTGTATTTTGTTTCTTTGATTCAAATGAATAACAAGAAACAAGGCTGTTTTTTTTCTTTTGAAAAAAAGAGAGAGGGGGCAAGTTCTGGAGGAGATCCACTTGCATCCAAGTTTATACAGTAAAAAAAATTCTCTTGAAACCCTAAAACCTCATAAATCCTAGGAGAAGAATGGAGGAGGAGAGGAGAAGAAGGGAATAGGAGAAATGATAAAATAAAATGGTGGATTAATTACTTCACTAAGTAATAATAATTGATGGAGTTAAATTCTCTAGGGTAAAATTGTTTTTCATAATTGGTTGGCTATGGAGTAACCACAAAATTAAGTCCTTCTCATTAATAATTCATGGTTTTGTTATATTCAATGATAATAAATTAAATAAGGAGAATTTAGTAATAAAGGAAAATGTCTAATTAAATATAGTTTGTTTTTTTTCCATCAAAAAAAATATCATAGCTCAAATTTTATTAAAATTTGAACCACTTAGTCTGTTAGAGTGTAAAGTAAATCTAATAATAATTGCATCTAGAGGAGCGAAGTGCTCTACAACCCAATATGGAGGAGATATTGTCACATAATGTAGCGTTATGCTACCAAAACTAAAAAGTAATTTAAAAATAATGTCAACTCATAAAATAAAAAATTAAAACCAAATTTAAGTTAAAAAATTACACTTTAAAAAATTACATCCCTCTAATAAATCCACCCCACGGGTAATAATAAATAAATAGATAAACAAATGAATGAATAATTAAATATAAAAATAATATTAATAACTAATTAAAAAACACTCTCCATATTTTCTTTCCTTTATGGAATACTACTAATAATTTATAAGTCAAATTACATATTTTATACTTATTGTTGTAAATTGTGTCACCAGCACTTACAATGCATCGTTGACTCTGAGTAATCTGTTCTAAGTTGAGGTTGAGCAATCAAGCTGAAATCAATTTAAGCATAATTTACTCTGTGAATTGCAGTTGCCGTTTTGATATGGGCTTTACCGATTTATAGAACACCTTCACGGTTTGCGAGTGCAAGTTTTGTTTTTTGATTGCCTCGCAAAAAATTTCAAAGCTTTCTGGAAAGAACATAAATTTCGGCGTATCTTCATTTTAACTGTGAATTAACATTTTAATCCTATCGTTTTCTATGCATTTCAATTTGTTATTTAATTAGTTTATAGTTGCATTCCATGTTGGAAACTCTGCAAAGATGTAGCTAGGCCATTGCCACTACACACGGTTCATTTATTTTATAAGCATCTGACTTTAAGAAGAGCACATTCATCTAACACATCATTTTCATAGACACTATTTTGGTATATGTTTCCAACCTCCATATTGCTATTGTTTACATTTTTGCTGCATGATCAATTTCTTTTCAACCATAGCAAAATAGACACGTTCTTTGATATCTATTGGTAAATTCTGTAATGCTTACATATCCTTGCCAAAAATCATACTTGACCATATAACTTTTTTTTGGGTCATTAGAATGGTTCCATTTTCAATTCTTTTTCAATATGAATTGTCGTATATCATAATTTGTACTTTGTTTTCGAATCTTGTCTTAATTGAGAAAAACTATCCTGAACCATATTTCATGGAGATAGCAATTGCAAATATGTGATCTGCAAAACCAGTTATTCTTAACTGAATTTTCTTCATTATTGTTTGTTGCAATAGATAGAGTGCTCAAATCCAAACAAGCAATGCTTTGTTACACTTCAATGTTTTCACAAGGCCTAGAGGCAACAACCATATTCCTAATAACTCTAATATTTATAGAGAACACTTACAAATAATTGTAATATTTCAAAAAAATATCCTATCCATTTAAACACCTTATCAAATTAATTTCCCTTTTTAAATCTCTAATAAAAAGTCATCCAAACATCTAATATTTATAGAGAACACTTACAAATAATTGTAATATTTCAAAAATATATCCTATCCATTTAAACACCTTATCAAATTAGTTTCTCTTTTTAAATCTCTCATAAAAAGTCATTCAAACATCAACTAAAGTCACATTACAGCCCAGCGACATTGCCAGGCTCTTGTTTTTATTTAAAATTAATTATTATAAAATACTTAATAATTAACTCAGAATATCATTAAAGTATGTAATAACAATTACTTTAATGACAATGATTATTAGAAATCCTTATTAAATATGTTCATTCATGAGCGCATATATATCTTCTGACAACTATTTCTTAGTTGACATTTTTATATAATAACTTATTTTTATTTTATATTTTCTTTAACATTTTTTACTTTCATTTTTTTTCAATAAAAAGGGTTATATTTTTTATTTTTATTTTGAGACAGAAATAAAAGTATACAAATAAGTTCACTACTAAGTAGAGAAACCATAGAAACCGGATACAAAATTCCAGTAAAGCTGAGCTAAAAAATTATCCCCACTTCCATGGAACTATCCAAAAACCGCTCTCGCAAAAAGAGAGAGCATAAAAATACCAAACTACATAACATGTCGAGACAACAACAAGAGCTGAAGTTGAAGGAAAAAACAGGTCTCCAGGTATATCAATCAACTAAATTGATGAAGATTGCAACGAAGATCAATAAGTTGAAGACCATTTAGCTAAAGACACTAGAAGGTCAAAAACCAAAATCGAAGAAAGATAGCAACACAGACCAACTAGCTAAAGATAAGCGTTGTGCACAATTCCAACAACCTGTGCTATATTAACTCTCACACTTTGTGTTAGTATTCCATATACTAGCAATTGCCTCATAAGGTGCAAAGGAACGTCGAAATGAAAAATAAAATAAATAGAAAGTAAAGTGAAAATGATGAAGCAAAAAAGGAAATAGTGAAATAGATGCTATGAAGGGAACAGTAAAACGCAGAGTTTTTTGGTGTTTCACTTAATGCCTAAATTCTAGGACAAATCATGGATTACGATGTTGTCGACGCAGGCCTGTTCCGATAACACTGACTGATTATTTATATAGAGATACTATTCCATTTGAAAATGGTGAATCAATGCAAAAGAATAAATCTGAAGGGAGGAATAAAGTATGCAGTGAGAATTGCAATGCACGGTCTGGCAAAGCTTTCTTGCTCTTATTGATAGGGGAAGGAAAGCCGTACGCAATGAGAATTGCAAAGCATGGTCTGGTCAAATTTTTCTTGCTCTTATTGATACTAAATAGATCATTTCCTAGGCCTGAACAAACTATATAGTATATATCTATAGATCACTTCCTTGAGTTGCATATACCTCAATTAACATGAATCTCGCAACATATTTCATCTCAAGTTCACCAAAGCATTTGGCAAAATAAAGAGTATCTACTGTCCATGTCAGCATTGGTACACTTCTGAAAATAACATCGAGAAAGTTAATCCTACAAAGTGGTGCAAAATACAATGAAAATGATTTCAACGGAACTACAACTCATTTACAACTTTTTTCAAGGAGGACAGAAAAATATAAAAGGATGGTGCTTTCAACAGAGATGCAAAATACAATGAAAATGATTTCAACAGAAATACAACTCATTTACACCTATTCTCAAGGAAGACCTTACCAAAAAAATAAAAAGATTATTCCTCAGATTTATGGATAATTTCCCACGAGTTAGTACACTTAACACAATAAAGTGAATTTATGGATAATAACAACTAGTGGAGCTAATCCCAATTTAAAGTTCCAAAGCATACCTAATACTTACTGGAATTCATATCAATTTACATACGATCTTTTTTTGGTTCAAACTAAATTCACAATATTTCAGTAATTCCAAAAATATTCAGAACAGATCAACTGAAAACACTTACTACTTCTGCTCTTTAGGAACATGTTTCTCAGTGTGTTTGATTGTTGGGTATACTCGAATAGCAGCATGCAGTTTCTTCTACAACTCTACGATGCTTTTAGGATCTATACCTTTCTTGATATATTTAGAAAACTGGGATTGACACTGATCTGGTTCATCTTCTTTCAACGTCTACAAATAACACATCATGCCAGTACAAACCAATGAATGGATATGGAAGACCATAAACAAAAACCTAATTATGAAGATGCAAAGCTCAACCTTTAAATACCATCACCATCAACTAACTTCAATAGAACATTCTATCGTGGGTGGATAAAATAGTTGCGCTTCTACCTAGTAGTCTGGTCTTCTAAATATTTTAAGAACTTCCTACAGCTTCAATGCCAATGTACTGTAAAGTGTAACCAAAACAGAGGCTATGCTAAGTAAACGGGATCATGATTGAGTGGTCAGGTGGAGGAAATATGAAGTTGTCCACAGGGTCCCTATCCAAATGGCATGTTTAAGAAGGGATGAGGCTGGGTGCACATTCTAGGCAATTTTTATGAAATAGCTACCCCTCGGACATGAAAACTAACCCAAAGGAAGTCTGAGTTATGTTGTGCATCCTCCAACTTCGGGGCATAAGCATGCTACTAGAGGCAACTTTCCAAAATAAAAATATAAATTAGAAGATGATCATCATATGCTAAGATTGCTGATATTAAGCAATAGCAGACCTCTGCTAGCCAGGAAAGTCTCTTCGAACAAAGAATTAACAAAAACCAAAACATGTAATATAGTTCATCACTATATAGGTTTTACTATGGAGATACCTAGTTTACCGGGCTTGCAATAATCACAGCAACAATAGTAACCACAAACATTGGCCAATGCATAGCATTTGCAAGGTACAAATTTTCAGTTTTACATTGAAATATTGGCGATAATAACATACTAAACCACTCGCTAACAAATCATAATCAATTTTTTTTTAGTTTTTCTAAAATAAAAAAAAGTTGATTCTTAGTTGGACATCCATCATCTAAGACCACTCTACTATTTTTCCTTTTGCACATTACTATAAGCTACCCTGTACCACAATCACCAACCCTTATTTTGACTAGAACTTACTTAACCTTACTATTTACATCCTTCATAAATACATAAAACCAACATTCCATAACATCAGTTCCCTTTTTAGGAGAATAAACCTTTCCTTGCAATTAGCCAACCCCCTCCTTACCATACAAGTGAAAATACTCTGTGCCCACTCTGAATCCCTTTTTATGAGAATAGACCTTTCCTTGCAATTAGCCAACCCCCTCCTTACCATCCAAGTGAAAATACTCTCTGCCCACTCTGAAACCTTTGACATGTGAATCCAATCCCTGACTTCTTCACCATCGCTATTGAATCCCATTTCCATTCCTTTGTACCTTCTTCCCCTTCTCCACATATAACTTTGCCACATTTTCATATGCCCATGGCTGTCCTCCGCCGCCACCACATCTATTTCAGTGCACACCATTGCAAACCCTAGTCCACCACTGACCTCAAGTCTTGAGGAGGACAAGACCCCTGCGACACCATTTGTTAACTGTTAGTATCACCCCTCTCACGCATTTTTGGATGTGTACACTCTATTAGGCCACTTAAATCTATTTATGGTGGAAATTGTGGACACAATCATTTCTTTGTGAATTGCATTTCTCCCCTACAAGACCAACATTTGGCAAAGTAGATTTCAAGTTAGGGTTACGAACCCTATGACAATGAGGCAGTCTTCTTTGTATTCCCTTTTTACATAGTTTGTATGGTTAGCTACCTTTTTTTCCTCTCCTCATTCTGAATATGAACAAGAGTTAGCCAAGTGATTCCTTTCCTGGGCGATGGTCCATTGACGACCTGAGAGTGAGGATACTCACAACATTCTGCATGGTGCTACCACCACCGAGGCTTCCCATGCCGTGGAGGTGAAAGCCGAAGAGAATGACGAGAAGCTGGAGGTTGCTACAACGATGAACGAGCAAGCGAGCTAGGGTTCCAAACCAAGTTCCAACAATCACAAGCGAGGAATGTCTAGTGAGGCTTAGGACATGCCGACGCCTTCGGAGACCAAGCCGTGCATGGAAGTCGACCCATCAAATTAGTCCCTGGTTTTTTCAGTGCTTTTTTTATTCAGTGTTGGTTCTAATTTTGTCTATGTATCTTAGTCAATATGTCCTATGTATCTACAGTCTTCTAGCATAGTTTAGTCCATTCCAGTACACATATGCAGTCATAGGGATAATTTTGGATAGTTGAACTTTTGACTTTTAGAATCTATTGCCCAAGTTGTTTTCTCTTTAGGGGAAGCTCAATTTTTTGTATTCTGTATATTTTATGTGATATAATATAAATTTCTAACTTAAAAAAAAAAAACAATTTACTAAAAATTTAAATAAAATCAATGAAAACACTTGACTTTATAATAAGATGAATTAAAACACATCTTTAAAATGTTTGAGATCACCCTTCAAAAGAAATAATAAGATGAATTAAAACACATCTTTAAAATATTTACATCAAGATAAATTTTATTATTATTTATTTTAGATTAAAGTATTTGTACGTTTTATTTTAAAATTACATCAACTATTAAATAAATAAGTTAAAAAAATTAACTTTACATTTTTAAAATTTTTAATAGAAAATTTAATTTTATAAAAAAATTATTTTTTGTTAACTTAAAACTATTATAACATTTTTTTAAGTCATATACCATAATTATACATTGTAGTAAAGTTTAAAAACTTAATTTAGTTTTAAGTTTTATATTTTTTTTAAATTTAATTTTATTAAAATTTTAATATATATTAACTTTATATATATATATATAATTAAATTTTTAATATTTTTTTTTCCAAGAAAAAAGCGTAATTTTATTCATCAGAGGTGAAAAATTACATTTTGTATATGCGTCTAGCATGCGTTCATCCATTGCAGGACGTTACATTAGTAGCAAAAAAATTTCAGTTTTGCAGTCCAAAGAGTTTCTTCAAAAAAACCAATATATGGCCAATAGTTACAGTATAAAACCTAAATATCAAAATATGGCATAAGAACCAAAATAAAGAGCCCCGCCAAGGGCACCACCCCCCATCGGCCTCCAAGAAACCAAAGACGGCTCGTGATGGCTGCCGAAAGGTGAAAGAAACCCAAAGTAAGCTGCAAGAAATGGTAGCAAAGCCACTGGATCTGCACGCCCCAGTGTTCTGCAAACCGCCTCCACGGATCAGTGCCCAGCCACCACTGTGCTCCGACCACGTCCGCGGTACGCCGCCGCTCAAGAAAGTCTGGATGCCCACGCCGCCGCAACAGGTATGCATGCTGTTCTTGATCGCGCCCATCCAGGAAATTGAAATCCACTGCTTGGTGACCGCCCTTCAAGAGATCGCTGAGGGTTTCAGTCGAGTGGAGGCTTCTCGGGGACGACGAATCAAGAACAAGAAACCAAGCTGCAGACAGTGCCGCCGCTCGAGGCCCACATAACCCAACCAGCCTCCGGTCACCTGCGCGTGTGCTGGCAATAGGAAGGGGGCTTCTCGCCCTCGGCTTCCCGCCTGTGGAAATTGCGATGGCAATGGCAGGCCGCGCATTGGAGCCCCGGCGTTCCGTTCTCATCGGCGGAGGAAGGCGTGAACTCCCCGCATCCATCAATCGCATATGCTTGAAGCTGGTCATGGTGGGTTGAAACCCTCCTTCGTAGAATTTGCGGAGACGTGGAGTCGGAGGGCGGGGATTTAAATTTTTAATATATATTAATTATATATATAAATATAAAAGTTATACATCATACTAATTACACATTGTATTACACATTGTATTGAGAATAATAGAATAATAATTTATTGACCATTCAAAAAGAATATGACTAAATTAAATAATTTAAATTAATTATTTTATTATTTTAAATAATTTAAATTTATGAAATTTATGAAATTTTAATATATTTTTTAAATTAATTTTATTAATATTTTTAAATTTTATTAATTTAAAAATACTATGATGTTTTTTTTAAGTCATATATTATAATACAACATACCAATTACACATTGTGGTAAGTTACAAAACTTAATTCAATTTAAGTTTTTGAATTTTTTTTCATATTTTTTAAAATTAATTTTATTAAATTTTTAATTTTTAATAACTTAAAATTTATTTTTTTAATATTTTTCAAAATTAATTTTATTAGATTTTTAATAACTCAAAATTAATTGTTTTTTATTGAAGTCATACATCATACTATTTATACATTATATTTAGAATGGTAATTTATTGACCATTGAAAAGAATATAACTAAATTAAATAATTTTTATTCAAATGTTTGGAAACTCTCCCTTTCTTTAAAAATGAAATAAGCTCCTTTTTTGAAATGAAACAAGGCTACATGTCAGCATATTCCCTACCGAATAATCATGTCATAGTAATATATAAATGTTAAAGCAATTAAATATTTACAACGCCATTGCAAAAGATTATACATAATTAAAATGATTAAAGAATTGGACAAATACTCAAAAAGTTTACCCGTTATTTTTAGCTTGCACTTTAAAAAGATTTCAAGTTATTAGGTCAGCTACAGTAATATGTTGCCTTTTAGTTTTAGCTAATTATCATTCCTTTGGATCTCACAGATATATTAATACTTCTCTAACTTCAGATATATTAATACTTCTCTAACTTCAGCTGTGTACGAGTCTCACCAATACCCTGTTGGCATGTAAAGCAATCAATACAAATCTTATGAATCACTCAATCAAGTGCAAATTGAGCATAATATTAAGAGTGTGCACAACTGATCACAATTCCGTTATGCGATTTGAAGTTTGACTTTGCAGAATATAAATACAACCATTTTTGTTGTTTTAATGGTATCTTAACCACAATTTTTAAAAGAATTGTGTTCAAATAAGACACGAATTTACATTGCTTGGCAATGTAAATATAGAGAAAAATAAAATTTAAATGAGCAGAGATTTGCATTCTGCACTAGGACCCCAAATTTAAGCTAACGGATTGTAGATCCTAACTTCCTACTCTAATGCAGGTTTAGTGGATGTCGGCTGGAAAGACTCTAAGTCCATGAAGTCAAATTATGGGATTAAGCCTGATTTGGGGCATTATGCATGCTTGGTTTACCTTCTGTACATTTTGAGCCCAACGCTGTAATGTGGGGTCCATACTTGGGGACTACAGAATCCATTGCAATACTGAGATGGGATAAAAAGTAGCTAAACACCTTTTTGAATTAGAACCAAACAATGTTGGATATTATATCCTATTGTCAAACATCTATGCCGAGGTAGGCAGGTGGGAGGATGTATCAAAGTTAAGGACAACGATGAAAGAGAGAAGTGAAGAAACAACTCGGATGCATTTTTATTGATGTAAAGAAAGTGGTTCATAAATTCATAGTGGGAGACAGAACACATGCTATGCATGCAGTAACTACAGGATTGCAAGTTGCAACTTGTCCGCGTTGAAATTGCATTCTGAAATGCGAATAAGAAGTGGGAAATTTTAAAAATAATTAGATATGTAACATTTGCAATATTTCAAAGTAATAATGAAATCGGTCACTAATACATTTTAATTTGTCTGTATAAACTTGTATTTGTAATTTGACTGTATAAACTTGGATTTGACAGTGATATATGTGTGTGAAGAGAATAATTATAACACTTCCAATCAACTTATTTTGATCATGCGTGCACTATGTCCATTTTAAATCAAGAATTGTCCCTACAACTGTCTGGAACCTTATATAACTGTATGTTACCTATGCGTTCCAGCTTTGAGGCAGTTGAATAAGATGATGTGTGTTAAGCTTCGACATTCAGCAAGCCAACAAATGGACAATGATTGTAACCCATTTTAATTACCAAGGTGCTAACTCTATAAAAAATGGAAAACATGCTGGAAATGACAACAGTATCCTCATAAACAACAACAATATCAACAATATCCTCGTAAACAACATTCTCCGTACATAAAGACTCAAGAGTAATGGAATATAGGAAATTATATAACTCAATATATATTCTAATTTCTGACAATGTCCCCGAATCACATCACTAATGCATGGATATCCATTTGTCAGGTAAAATCTCCTAGTCAGAACACGAAAGCAATAACACAAAACTGAACACAAAGAAAAATTCCTAGAATATTAATCATCACGGCTAAACGATATGACATCCCTGAAATTCTGAGGTAGTAATATCCATTCCTAAAAATCAATGGTAGTGGTGAATCGATGGTAGCCCTTGCAGTAAATGAATTTCATTGTGTAAATCCAATAAGATTTGGATGCCAAAAGGTGTCGATCTGTCCAAGTCCCCTTTGTTGAATGATTGTAGCCTCTTCTTCCTGTCGGTTCTCAACTTGTATGCCACGTCGCTCTTTTCAATGCACTTTCGCACATCATCGTGCACTTCTTTCACATGCTCTACGAATGACTCCCCATCCATGCTCTTTCTGATTTCTCTTGGTATCTCGACCAAATCCACCACTCCATGTGGGCTTCGTCCTTGAACAATCTGGAATGGGATCATACATGTCGACCGATTCACAGAATTGTTGTACGCAAACTCTGCTTGCACCAACACATTCTCCCACTGCCTGGGTCTGTCGGCCGTCAAACATATCAGAAGGTTTCCCAAACTTTTGTTCAACACCTCGGTCTGTCCATCTGTCTTTGGATGATATGCCGAGCTAAACTGCAACCTCCTGTCCAGTTTCTTCCATAGGGTTCTCCAGAAATATCCCATAAACTTGGTATCTATGTCTGACGTTATACTCTTTGACAACCCATGCAATCTGACAATCTCCTTGAAGAATAATACAACAATGCCTGTGGCGTCACTTGTCTTCCGACACAGAATAAAGTGTGCCATCTTCGAAAATCTGTTGACTACAACAAAGATTGAGTCGTTACCTTGCTGCATCTTCGGCAATCCTAGCACAAAATCCTTGCTCAGGTGTTCCCATGGGGTATTCAGCACTGGTAATGGTGTATACAACCCCTTGTTCTGACTTCTTCCCTTTTCCAACTGGCAAACTCGACATTATCGAACCCACTTTCTGACATCTGTCGTCATTCCTGGCCAATAATACTTTACTTCGAGCAATGCCTTGGTCTTATCAATGCCAAAATGACTTGCTAATACTCCACTATGTAGCTCTCGGATTCGGTTCTCTCTCACGGATCCTCTGGGAATACACAACTGTTGTCCCTTGAATAGGTATCCTTCTTGGATGAAATAATCCAAGTATGGCGTCCTGTCGACACTCCATGGTTCTCTACTCGCCTTCCATGCTTTTGCAAAATCCACGTCGGTCTCATACTCTGTCTTCACCGACTCTATTCCTGTTGCCTGAACTGTCGTTGTGTTCAGTAATGTAACCCTTCGACTCAGCATGTCGACAACCTTATTCGAATTGCTTGAATTATGTCGCAACATGAAGGTATATCTCTGCAGGAATTCGACCCACTTCATGTGTCGCTGATTCAACTTCGACTGAGTGTTCAAATACCTCCGTGCTTAGTGATCTGTGTACAACACAAATTCCTTGGGAAACAAATAATGCCTCCACTTCTTCAACGCTTGGAAAATAGCATAGAATTCCTCGTCGTAGACCGAATATTTTCGCTTCGCATCATCCAACTTCTCACTGAAGAATGCAATTGGTCGACCCTCCTAGCTCAACACTGCTCCAATTTCCATTCCACTCACGTCACAATCAACTTGGAAAACTTTGTCAAAATCTGGGAGTGCTAATAGCGGGCTCTCAATCACCTTTTCCTTTAACTTGTCAAAATATTTCTGGGCAACTTCCATCCACTTGAAATCCACTTTCCTCATGCACTCTGTCAATGGTGCACATATCCGGTTGAACCCTCTAATGAACTTCCTGTAGAAACTAACAAGTCCATGGAAGCTTCGCACTCCTGTTGTGCTTGTCGCTTCTGACTAATCCAATAGTGCCTTCACCTTCTCCAGATCCATAACCAACCCTTTACTTGAGATTACAAAACCCAAGTATACCACTTCTTCCTTCATGAAGAAGCACTTTTGTAGGTTCACCATCAGCTTCTCTTCCTGCAACTTCTGCAATACTTATCGAATGTGCTCCAGGTGTTCGACTTTGGTTCGGCTAAATATCATAATATCATCTAGATACACTATGATGAGCTATCCCAAGAATGGATTCAGTACCTCATTCATCAATCGCATGAATGTACTGGGTGCATTAGTCAATCCGAATGGCATGACTAACGACTCATATAGCCCTTCCTTCGTCTTGAATGCTGTCTTCCATTCATCGCCCTCTCGAACCCTGATCTGGGGATAACCACTTTTCGGGTCGATCTTGGTGAAGTATCTCGTTCCACTCAAGAAATCCATCAAGTCATCCATTCTCGGCAATGGAAACCGGTACTTGGTCATGATCTTGTTGATGGCTTTGGAGTCTGTACACATCCTCCATTCTCCACCCTTCTTTGGTGCTAGTACTGCTAGTACCGCACATAGGATTAGCGTCTCTCTGATCAATCCTCTGTCCAAAAACTATTGGACTTGTTGATTGAGTTCCTGACCCTCTGTCGAAGTCATCCTATGAGGTGCCTTGTTTGGAAAACTTGATCCTGGAATCAAGTCGATCTGGTGGGATATGCTTCTTGTCGGTGGCAATCCCTTCAGTGCCTCGTCGACGACTATGCTCCGAAACTCGTCAAACATCCTTTTGACTTTGACCATAATTATCTCCATTGTCGACCTCTCGACACATGGTCCTTTTGGAATGATGGCGAGACATCCTGACTATTTCTCCTCCTCTGCGATGAATTCCTTGGTTGTACACATCAACACTCAATTCTCCCAATAGTTTCTCTCGCCCTGCTTGCAGTCGGCTTGGTCCTCCTTCTTTGGCTTCAACATCCTCCAGTGCCATTTTTCCATACTGTGATTGTGTTGGATCAACCATCATAGATCATCTTCCGATCATATTGCCATGGTCTCCCTAACAACAGATGACATGCGTGGTCTCCCTAACAATAGATGACATGCGTCCATTGGGATTACGTCGCACAGTACACTGTCTTCAAGTTTCCCCACCTTAAAGTTTATTAGGAACTGTCTGGTTACCTTGACATGATGTCCTTTTTGCAACCACGATATCTTGTATGGATTTGGATTTTTTCAACATCGCAAACCCAACTTGTCGATGACCTCCATCCACACAAGATTCTATGTACTGCCACCATCGACTATGGTCGTGCAATACCTGTCGCCGATCAACACTCTAGTCTGAAAGATAGCCTTTCGTTGTGCCGACTCCTTCTCATCGCGTCGATCGTCCTGAACCAACGTTCTCTTGGCCGTCATAGTTCGACCTTTTCCTCTACCCTCTTCGCCACTGTCGGATCGATTCCGTCCTCTCGTCGACTTACTCATCTCTTCGACGTCTGGGTTTCGACTCATCCACTGCATGTATATTGTCTGGGTATTCATAGGATTTGTGTCCCACACCTTGACACTTGTAACAAACTACAAGTTGTCTGTATGCTCCTTTCTTCTCTATCGGACCGGTTCGACCATATGCACCCCGACCGCGGGTCTCTCGACCATCCCATTGGTTACCTTGCGTTTTCTCTCTGGTCGTTGTCCCTTCCGCACGTCAGTTGTCTTTGACGGCTGCTCTCCTGGTTTCGTTACCTTAGCCTTTCGCGAACACAATCTTCGCATCCCGACCAGTCATCCTTCCTCTGGTCGATGCAGCTTTCCTTGACAGTTTCTATTCTGCCTTCAGAGCTAACTGGTAGGTTTATTCGACTGCCCTGAACCTCAACAGGCTAAACTCAACCTGTATGGCATACTTCAATCCATTTACATATTTCCCGACAGCTTCTTTGCCTTTGTCGGTTTGACCCGACCGAATCGACAATATTTAGAACTCTTTCATGTACTCTTTCACGGTCATCTCTTTTTGTCGAAAGTTCTGCAACTTCTTGTACAAGGAAATCACATAGTCGCTAGGAAAAGAATTCCCTTTCAGCTTGGCAACCATCCTGTCCCAAGACTTGATTTTCTCCTTGCCTTTCTTGACTTTTTCATCCTGTACATTGTCCCACCACAATGAGGCATGACCCTTCAACCTCAGACAAGCAGTCTTAACCTATTTAGGATCCTCGATCTACTCTATGTCGAAATATTTATCTATTTCTCTGAACCAGTCGATCAAGTCTTCCGAGTCCGAACTTCTTGAGTAGGTAGGTACATCCATATTTGTCCTACCTCTCATCTCTGATAGTAGCTTGATTAGTTTGTCTTTTGGTTCCTCTTCGACATCTTCCCATGCTTCCACTTTCTCGAATTCCTTGTCGCTGTGGTCTAGCGCATCAAGAATACAACCACGTCTTTGGCTCTCTTTGATCGCTGTGATTTCACTCGTCAAGCTTTGCATTGTTCGCATGCACTCGTCGAATATTTCACGATCAATTGTGACTACAGCGCCACGCGCTCTTCGTCCTACACCTCGGACATTAACGCCTCTTTGAGCCATTTTCAACCTCAGCTGAAACTTCACTCGTCCAATCGCAACCGGACTTCACAACTGTGCACAAATCTACCCAACTGCAGCTGGAGTTGTTCACACTCAACCGAACTTCAACTCTGGGCTCTAATACCAAACTGGCGCAAGGCAGGTCGGGCGGACCCTCTTCCTTAACTATGACACACAACAACACAAGTTCTCACAAAGACGTGGTATGAACTAAATGTCAGAAGCTGGCTTCTTCTATTAATTGAATTAGTATTACAATGTGCAAATACAAAGTAAACTATGAAACTAGTCGGCCTTAGCCTATTACAATCTACAGAATGAAAATTTGTCTCTCAATGTGTTATTGTTTGTCTGTGATATTCTCCCTCTCACGGCCTTTGCTGAATGAAAACGCTCGCTGAGCTATGGATGAACGATCTCTTATCCTCTGATGAGCGATCCCCTGTTCTGTGCCTCCAGACTGCTCTTCTACCCTGATGTTGTTCTTCCCGATGTCTACTCCGCTCCCGGAGACACTCTACCTTTGTCAGTCGAGTCCTCCAGATCCTGCACACCTGCAGTTGCCAACGCTCTATGGACGTGCTGCACAACCTCTGCCTGTGGTGACATCTGTCCTGATCCCAACCACCTGCATAACTGCTCATAACTTCCTCAACAACCCCAATGGCTGCTAAGTACTTCACCTTGACTTCTGCACAACTCTGACTCTACTACAGTTGTTGACCCCATCTCCTGCTTCGGTTATAATGCACTTCATCACCTTTCGACCTTACTTGTGGGCTTTACTCTGCTTCCACGACTGCCAGTCTACCCTGTCCTCCACGCTTGGCTTCCGCCGCAATCCTGTTGGTGTCGTTGTTCAACAACCTATTGACCTTCGACTTCTTTTGCTGTAAACATGTCATCCGTTGACATCACAATTGGTCGACTCTCGACCTTTCCCTTCTGTCGACTACACTTCGACAGCTTCTGCTCGACTGCTTTGGCTTCAACATCCATTCTTCCATGGCACCAGTGGTCGTTGGCAATCCCCCTAGTCGACTTCTCTCGTTGATCATATTCGACTATTGTTCCTAGGCCCTAATGCTCCTGCATCATCTTCCCCTTGAGGGTTTCCCATGATATATTGTTGTGTACCTTGTTATTGTGTATCTTTCAGAGATCCTTGTCATGCTGCTATTGTGAAAATGTATTAAATGCTCATGAAGTTAGAATTTAGTCTTTAGTAGAATATAATATTAGCAACCTAAAGTTCGTGATTTTGAATTCACCATTCCCTTGAAACCTGGTATATAACCTATATGAAAGACACTGTATTGAATGAGAGTGTCGGAACTCAGTGAGTTAAGCATACAAATTAAGGATATCTTTGACCAAGGGTTGATGCAACCTAGTGTATTGCCTTGGGGGCGTCAATGATATTTGTTAAAAATAATGATGGTACCCTTTATGACGAACCGTCCTTATGATGAATCATATTTTGGATTCGAAACGTTGATGACAATCATGGCTATTGTGGATTCTCTGAGACATGTACATGAATATAATTCCCATAGAAATCTTGCAACGGAGATGGTACCCTTTGTTTGTGCATCTATTATTGGGATTTGAACAAGGAAACCATACAAAACCGATATCCTATGCCCCGCATCGATTACTTATTTGATCAATTGAGAGGGGAATTTGTATTTTCTAAGATTGACCTATGACTAGGATACTATCAATTAATGATTAAGGAAGAGGATATCCCTAAAACTGCCTTTCAGACAAGCTATGGACATTATGAATTCGTGGTGGTACCATTTGGTTTAATATATGCATCGACAACCTTCATGGACCTAATGAATAGTGTGTTTCAAAATTATTTAGACAACTTCATACATGTGTTCTTGGATGACATTTTGATTTAGTTCCATAATAAATGAGAGCATCGGGAGCATCCGAGATTAGTACTTCAATGCCTCAAAGAGCATAAATTATATGGGATTTTTTCCAAATGTACCTTCTTTCAAAAGAAGATTCAACATCTAGGACAGATAGTGGTGAGGATATCTTGGTTGAACCAGGGAAAATTGAAGCCATATTAAGTTGGGCACCGACCAAGAATGCTAAATATGTTCACAACCTTATGGGGTTAGTTGGGTATTATAGGAGATTCATAGATGGATTTTCTAAAGTTTCAACACCTATCATATCCTTACAAAAAAGGGGGTCATATTTGAATGGACATATAAATGATCCTTTAATGAGATTAAAAAATGTCTAATGATCGCTCTGGTTCTCAAAGTGCCAAACATGGACAAGGATTTTATGGTTTGCATTGATGCATCAGGAGAAGGCCTAGGTGCATTTTTGATGCAGGAGGAAGGGGTCATTGCTTCTGCCTCCCGCAAACTAAAAAATCACGAGGTTAACTATGATGAATCTGAAAGAAAGTTTTGTAAATTGGACCTGAGATATGACAAGATTTCTTGGAAGTATTTGGGGGTTATTCATCAGTGCTAAGATAACTATGGAACAAATTCAGATTTATTTGGTCAATCATATTCAAAAAGTTTATCGATCCCAGGGGGTACGAATTTGTGATAAGCATATAGAGATTATTGTATGCCAAATGACATCAAAAGTATTAATTTCAGAAGATGGAACGACTAATTTTTTTCACCCGAGGAACTCATTGGATTATCACGAGCACAGAGAATGGATCATGCTCTAGAAGAGGCAATCTACTATCAACTCATGATCTAGAATTGGTTGCAGTGGTCATGGCCGTCAATTTGTCGAGACATTACTTGGAAGGTAGCAAACTTAAGTTAAAATAGGATCAACAGAGCCTGGAGTACATATTCATTCAGAAGGATCCTAAAGCATGCCAACGACATTGGAGGGAGATGTTTAGTGAATATGACTTCATAATCTCCTTCATTAATAGAAAAGAGAACAGAGCAGTGTATGCACTAAGTAGGAGATCATATATTAGGTTGGTAGTATCCATCAGAAATAATATCTGAGATACAATAAAGGACCATCTGGTCAAGAACATATGGTACCTTTAGGTTCAGACTGCCTTAACTAAAGGGAAGTCTGCACTAACTAGGTTTGAAGGATACTCATTGGATGAAGATGGGTTGCTTAAATTTAGGGGAAGGATGTATATGCTAGCTAATGATGAACTTAAAATATTGGTAATGGATGAAGCCGATCAAGTGCCATACTCATCCCACCCAGGAGTGTGGAAGATGCATGAACTTTTGGGATGGAATTAAAATGGACATAGTGAAGTATGTAGCTCATTGTTGGAATGGCATCAAGTTAAGGCCAAACACCATCGCCCAGTATGACTCCTTCATCCACATCATGAGATACACGAGTCTAAATGGGAAGTTATTTTTATGGAATTCATGGGGGAGTCCCCATCACTCCCCATAGACATGATTGTATGATGGTTGTGGTTGAAAAACTCACTAAGAGTGCACACTTAGTTCCGATAAAACATACCTTTAATGCACCCTCTATTGCTCAAGTATTCCTTCTGGAGATAATTTTATTGCATGAGGTTCCTTGGAAAACTATTTCAGATAGAGATTCTCGATTTACCTCTAGGTTTTGGCAGAGCCTTCAAAGATCCTTGGGTACACAATTAAATTTCAATACAACATATATTCCAAAGATATATGGTCAAACTAAGAGAGTTAACCAAGTAATGGAGGACATGTTAAGAATGTATGTCATGAACCAAAAGAATCAATGGGAGATATAACTTTTTTTGGTAGAGTTTGTTTACAACAACAACTACCATAGCTCCCCCGGTGCCGCGATGTATGACGTATTATATGGTAGATCTTTTAGGACCCCTCTTAGCTAGGATTTTTTGGATGATCAATTCATGTTGGGCCCTGACTTACTTCAGTAGATGGAGGAGCAAATGGCCATGATCAAACAAAGGCTTAAGGAAACCCATGACCATCAGAAAAGTTACACTAATGCCAAGCATATTGACATGGGCTACAAGGAGGGTAGCATGGTGTTTATTCAAATAAGGCCTATGAAAAGTCCCTTTAAATTTGGTAATGGGGATAAGCTATCCCCAATATTTGTTGGGTCATTCACGATTCTTGAGAGAATTGGGTTTGTTGCTTACCACCTAATTAACAATCTATAATTTTTTATGATCTTAAAATTGTTAACACCTTTCTACATATGTAAATAATTTTTTTATTTTTATTCAACAGAAAAAAAAGCGTACCAATGTTATTCATATGAATCAAAAGGTGCATGATTGTCCATGACTTACATAAGGCAGAAAAAAATTGCCTACTTTAACAAAAAAGAAAATGCATACAACATATGCAAGCCCTCATATGACTTTTAAAAAACATTAGACCTGCCAAGAGTCAATGACAACAAAATCCTGTAAACATACAATCCTCAAAACAATTTCAGAGATCCCAAGTCCACAACCTGAGAATTATGGTATTCCTCCCATAGAAGGATACCTTCCTTACTGCCAATAGCCTGCTTAGAAAGTTTATCAACTAGAAGATTATGTTGCCTGTAAATGTGTTCCATTGAGATGTTCCTAAAGAGATGTATGGTAGATTTAATCCGGTTGCACCAGTGTATGAGAGATAAGACTTTAAGATTGTAATCATCCTGAGCCCATTTAATGCTAACCCTGGAGTCCCCAAAGATCTTTAAATCATCAATACCAAATACACTTGCCAGTTTTAAAACACACCATAAAGCGAGAAATTCTACCTTCATATTGGTCCCACTCCCACAATTGAGTCTCAATGTATAGTAATACCATTCATTCAAGAAGATCACTCCCCCAGCAACACACAACCCATCTTGAGTAGCACCATCAAAGAATAAGATAGGACGATTGAACTGAGGAACAAAAGATCCCACCCTTTTTATGTTCAAAGGCTCTTGCTTTCTGAAGATGAAAGGCTATGTAAAATTAGTACTCTATTAATTTGTATGAACATAAAATAGAAAGGCTATAAAAATATATAAATATTATAGTGTGACACATAAGGGTGAATATTAAATTTCCTTACCTTACAACCTTTATTATCTAAAACCTTAAATTCATTGTTTAAGAGCTTCACGACCTATTTTTCTTTGACTTGGCTGACAAAATTGATCAAAGTGGGAGTCTTCTTCAGTTACAAGACCCTCTCCTTTCAAACTTGTCTTCTCAAAAGTTTATATATAAATTTTGGTAAAAATTATAGTTTTGAGTGATTAATAGGAACTTCAATCATGAAACTTTGTCTTTAATAATTTTTGCTTTTTTTTTCATAGAAAAATTCAACTTACTATTAATATGCAGAATAGTAAATATAACCAGCAGTCAGTTCATACATATGCACACAAACCCTGTCAGAAGGAGGACCAGGGAGAAACCGGTCAAAGTGACAGCATAGTGTCAACAACTATATCAGAATAGACCAAAAATAATAGTGCCACATGTCTCTATAACATCCACAAATCAAAACAGGAAGACATCCTGTAGTAGAACAATATCCATATGCCACATCAACAAATATATATAGACCAAAAAATATATAATAAGTCCCATGTACAGTCATCCTCAAATGCCAGTCACCGAAGGCATCACCAACAGAAGTATAGCGGGTAATCGAAGCAAAACATCAGCATATAGCTGATTACATCCGAGCTATAAATACCGAACAACAGCAGAAAGTGGTTGAAATAAATGCCGCAAAAAGATAGTGAGAATGGAAAAGTGCCCAACAAGTAGTTGGACCCTGTGCATTTCAAGGATCTACACATAGAACTATTAGTCATATAAGATTAAACAAGCTGCATAATACTGGAAAAAAACAAAATGTGTATAACTAGAAAAGACTATAACCATCATGTCCAATGTAAATGATAAGAACCATGAGTAAAAAGTATATCCTCCCGCCATTCCTGCCACATGATGACCCCTGCCTGAGAATTAAGAGCCCTCTTTGATAGCATATCCGCCTCCATATTAACCTCTCTGAATACATGTTCAAAATGTATGTGCTCAAATTCAAGAATAAGCTTTCAGGCCGCTTCCATCCAGTGAGAAAGTAGTAGAACATTGAGTGATGAAATGCCTTTAGCCCAAGAGATAATAGATAATGAATCACCCATTACTACAAGAGATGAGATCTTTCTCAATCGAGCACAGAAAAGTATGAGCCATAGGGCACATAATTCACTCCTTGTATTGGTTCCAATACCCAGATTTATCCAGATATGGATAGAGACAGTGTTGGAAGTGTGCATTGTTGCGCCCGCTCCACCCCTCCCATTCCGTCCCACAGCAGCCCCATCAAAGAATCCACATGGGAATATCAGTACCGGAGGTGCCAACCGGGTTTGCTTACACAAATTATTCCTACCACCGACAGCTCCATGAATTGAAATAAATTCTTTGTGTGCTGCAAGGGTTTTATAGCAGATCCCATCACGGTAAGGTGTCGTGTTTTCAAAAATACGATAATTTCAAGCTTTCCATACCTCCCAGATCATATAGTATGGAAGCTCAGTACATCCAGTGGAATGACGGGACCATGCATCCAGACATTCACAAAGAGAATGATGTCTCTAGCGGAATTGCACTCCAGATTTATATGCAATTTGCTTCCAGAGATATCGGATGAAAGGACAGGAGGAGAAAAGGTGATCAACTAACTCCTCCTGTGAGCAACAAAGGGGACACCATCCCGGGCCAATGAAACCACGATGACATAAATTGTCCCAAGTAAGTATCTTATTACACAACGCTAACCAGATAAAACATTTTATCTTGAGGGGAATGGCAAGCTTCCAGATAGTTTTATCCCACCAACGAACCTCAGTATGAGACTCAGCAAACATTGCATCGTATGCCAATTTAGCTGATACATTGCCATAAGACACATCCCACGACCAAACTAATCTGTCCGCAGAGTCAGATAATTGTATGTTTGTTTGATATAACGGCCTGATATATTCTTCCCATTCATTCCCCAATGTACCAGTTAATCCCAGCTGTGAAGCCAAAATCCAGAGAGACCGCCCATCCTTATACTGACCAGCCGCATGCGCCAGAGTACAAAATCCATTGGATCTGAGGTGAGTCCTTAATTCCATCGATAGGATATGACCAATTGGTCCTCCCAAGATCGGATCCAGCCCCAGTTTAATGTCACAACCATTGCCAGGAATACAAGCAATCCAATGTGCAATTACCCTGAAAGATCCCATCAATCCATTCCAAATATTTGACACACCCATAGTAGCAGGCCGATTCAATTGAAGCCAGTTTGCAACAGAAATATTTTTCAGGTATTTAGCTCTAATAATCGTTCCCCAAACCGAATTATCGAAGAGGGCGCGCCATAGACTTTTTGCGTGCAGAGCCATGACAAATAGTTCCAGGTCCTTTATATTCCATCCCCCCAAATTCTAGGGTCGGGCCAAAACAGACCATTTCATAAGATGAAATTTCTCTTGAGCACCACCACCCGACCATAAAAAGCTGAACAGCTTCCGCCGAATTAGACAGAGGATGGATCTTGGGATTTTAATTAGAGAAAACCAATAAACACCTAAGTTCTGCAGGACGGCTTTTGCCAATGTAAGTCTGCCGCCCATGGATAAATGGCGAAAGCTCCAGTGACTTATACGCATTTCAAATCGTCTAACAAGCCATGTCCAATCATTTATCAGGTATTTAGTAGGCTTAATGAAAAAACCAAGCTATTTCGTTCCAGCATCGATCTCCTTGAATTTTAATGGCAGAACAAAGCTTATCGAATGTTCCACATCCGCCAACAGGGAATGTTTCAAAAAATGTGATTTTATATAACTGATAATCATACCAGTAACCAAGCATAATAAGTCAAGAATCTTCTTATACTGAATCCACTCAGCAAGGATACCCTTGCCAAAAAGCATAACATCATCCACAAACAATGAGTGTGTAACATAAATATCTCTTGTAATTTTAATGCCAACAATCAGTCCCTCCCTTCGAGCCTTATGAATGGATAGACTCAGGCCTTCAATGACCAATAGAAAAAGTAGCGGCGATAGAGGACAACCCTGACGAAGGCCCCGGGATGCCTTAAAGAATTCCGTAGGGTGACCATTTATCAGAATAGCATAATTTACCGAAGTTATACAGGCCATAATCCATTTCATCACCTTCCATGGCAGACCAATCTGGATCAGAATTAGTCTCAAGAAATTCCAGTCCACCCTATCATATGCTTTCACCAAATCCAATTGTAGGATGAGCGCTTCCAGTCTCTTTTGTTTTACTGTATGAAAAATTTCCTGAGTCACTCCCACAACATCATGGATCTGACGGCCCTGTAGGAACCCATACTGCTCCATGGAGATGTGTCTAGAGAGTATTGGTTTGATCCTATCAGCAATGATCTTAGAAATAACCTTATAGACTAAATTGCAGAGAGCAATAGGCCTGAATTCATTATAGTTATTCAGATGGGATGTTTTCGGAATGAGTGCCAGATAAGTTGAGTTTAATGCCCCAGAGACAGTTCCTAATTTCCGAGACTCATCCACAGCCATTCGGAGATCCTCCCCCATTATATCAAATAAATGGATAAATAGTTCCACTGACCACCCATCCGGTCCAGGAGATTTATCTTTAGCAAAACCTCGCAAAGTGTTTTCCACATCCATCAAAGTAACATCCATAAATATACAGTCCCCCTCCACATCATTGAATATCCGAGGGTACTCCATAATAATCTTAAATTGTTCTGCCAGTGTTGTATTTTTTGGGTCACAGTAGTATTCCTGAAAGTGACGAGCTGCCTCATTCATCAATTCCTCCTCCCCCCTTATCCGCCGACCCGTGTGATCATTAAGATCCCAAATAGAATTTTGCATCCTACGAGAGTCCGCAAATTGATGAAATTTTTTGTGTGTTCAGATCCCCAGCTTTGAGCCATATGGCTCGGCTCTTCAACCTCCATGTTTCCTCCTGAACAAGTAGAATATTCATTTTTCGACACTCCATTGTAGAGAGTTTTGAAGTTTCCACTGGGCTTAGCCCAATACCAACAGATCTCTGCATCAGTGTTTTCATTTCCTTTTTAATCTCAGCAAGTTCTATACCCATCAGAGCTTTTTTATTTTTTTCCCACAATATAGTATAATCTTTGATCGCCTTGAGTTTCACTGCCAGCTTGTCCATTGCAGATCTCTCCCCCGAAACATCCATTTGTAGCCATTTAGTTCTCACACCCGTAGTGTATTCAACATCTGAAAGCCACGTGGAATTGAATTTGAAGGGGAAGGATTTGTGGGACGTCTCCTCATCAAATTGTAGAATAATAGGAAGATGATCACTGATTTTAATTTGTTGTATCCAGGACCTATAATTTTGGAAGCAATCCAGAAGAGATTCCGATATTAAGAAACGATCAATGCGTTTCTGAATCAGATTTTCCCCCTTTCTACCATTTGACCAAGTTGGAGCCATTGGCCTCGGAGCCACATCAACCAGGGAGAATTTCATGAAGAGATTACTGAAATAGGATCCCAGGGGATCCCGCCTAGCCAAATCACCCCAAAACTCCTCATCCCCCCATGTGAAATTTAAATCCCCAGCAATAATTAAGTTCTCCAATTCCAGCAGATGTCCCAAGATAGCCAAGTCCCAGAAAGCCACCCGATCACAATAAGGACCATAACAATTGATAATATTAATGTTCTTTTCCGATCCCATGATATTCTCGGACAACAAAATACCCAGAGATATGTTAGATGGATTTAGCCTCAAAACCAAAGGGTTCCAAGTAGCTAGGAGACCACCAGAGAGACCAACAGCATTCACAGTGCAAACCATCCATCCCGGCTTAACTTTGTTAAAAAAAATGCGTGCCTTCTCCCCTCACACCATAGTTTCCTGAAGAAGTACCAAATCAGGGTTGATAATATGTAGTACTCGTTTGAGGGCCAATTGTTTGGGTAGACCCCCCACACCCCGGATATTAAGAGAGAAAAATATCATTTTCGAACCCTTGCAAGGGCTTTCATTCCTCTAAGAGCCCGGGTATCAGAAGAGTTGGGGGAATCCACCTTGCATCGGCCATCCTCTATCCCCCCCAGAGTGTAATGTCCCTTGTTAGGAATTTTATTAAAATTGCAATTTTCCACTTTTTTCCTTGGTTCGACCTTTGACTAGTTTCGATCTCTAGGTCCCAAATTTGCCCCAAATGATCCCAAATCTTCTGATAAGGTATATGAATGATATTAGAACATAAATATGTGTTTCAGGGATGCCTTTGTACCCTTAAAACACTTCTGCAAATACTCTTTAAATTCTGGTCAATGTAAGTAACTTTACTAGTGATTTCCCTTTGACTAGTATTGGTCTCTAGGTCTCAAATTGACTCCAAATGCCTTCAAATCTTCAAGGAAGGTGTATGAATGATATTAGGAATTGAATATGATGTTCAGGGGTAACATATGGCCACCAAAAGACCTCTGCAAACTCTCTTAAGATTCTGGACCAAGTATGCAATTTTACTAGTAATTTGGGGTTCAAATCCCCCTAAGGTAAGTACTGAAAATGGCTTCCCAAATGCCTCCAAACCCACTCAAATTTATGAACAGAGGTATGTAATGTGTTAAGTATGTTATTAAGGTCTCATATGCACCATTAATGGTTTATTACAACTGTTCTCACCCTCTCCCATTCAACTGCAAAAATCACCAATTCGACCCTTGGGGAAATGGCACTATTTCTTCTCCCAATGCAATTAAACTGAGTAAAAATACTTCAAATGCTCAAGTACAGTACATGAAACTTGTAAAATACATACATGGCAGTCCATTAATCACAAATTCATCATAGAATCATCCATTCATTCGAAATCATCATCAATACATTGGTTCACAACAAGGTAGTGGGGAAATGGCATTGTTCTTCCATTAAAAATGAGATTTATATATTTCTACTTGGAATTTCGACCTGAAACTTTTTGGAGATGAATAAAAGAGTATTTAATTCATATTACAAAAGAAATGGGGCATTATAATCTCCCCCAAAGAGTACAATAGCTCACCAAAAACGCCCTCCCTCAAGGATCAAGAATATGCCATCAAAATTGGAAATGGTTGAAGGAGCGAGCTGCAATAGAAGAAACCATGAGATGCCCTGTATCTTACACCTGCAAATAAAGAATCCATTAAATCTCCAAATGAAAGGTCTGAATGGCCTTTCCAATTGCCAACTTGGATGGGAATCTTTCACCCTCGAAATTGGCTAAGGCAAGAAACTAGTCATCCACTAGCTCTCCCTCTTCACAAATGCAATTGCAAATTCTACAAATGATCAAAAGCCATTCTCATACTTCATTTATACATTTTATAACCAACATTAGCCTTCTAAGGGTCGAAATCCTCTCAATAGATTCAATAGATTTTCATTTAGGAAATATTCCACATTTGCCACTTGTCTCCTAGTTCCAACCTTCCATCTTCTCCCAAATTCGATTTTGAGTCTCTTTGGCTTCTCAAACTCCCAAATTCTCCTTCTTTGAGCCTATTTTTGGGGCTGACATGTCATAGTGGTCAGATTTCAGAGGTCAGGTCTGCAATTTGTCATAGTTGTCATAGATGCTCCATCATTGGTGTCATAGGGGCTAGGGAATCTAGCCCAAGTGTCCACAAACTTCCACTTTGACTCTTTATCTTCCATGGAGGTTACCAATCCTTCCCAATTCGACCTAAGATGCTCAATGACATGTGTTATGACTTACCAACTCACCCAAGAGTGTTCACATTCCCATTAATTCGAATTTGCAAAAGAAAGATACTATGTATTATGAAAAATCAAGCTAGTGTGGGTCCCACATCCTCCATATGTCTCCAAAACCATTTGTCACTTAGGATTTCTCTTGAATTTATTTATTCACTCTATTTATTAAATAATTGAACCCTTCTAATGTCTAAACATCATTTATTATCCCCCTTATTCCAAATCTCAAAGCTTCCACCCCAAACCTAGGAAACTAGTAATTTTCCTCCTTGGCAATTATTTGACCCTTAACATCAATTTTAGAAACTCTAATGAATATGGCTAATGTGATTAGGCCATTGTGACCCAATTCCAAATTTGGGACATGACAAATCCTCCCTTTCCAATATTGCTTGTCCTCAAGCAATTTCAAACATGGGTGTTGAAGAACCTGCTTTCTGTATAATTCTTTGAAGTTGCCATTGAATTGCCAAACCTTGAGTCTTTGAGTTTCCATGAAGATTTTACAGAGGAACCACCATGCTTGCTGCTGCACTACTCTGATAAAAATCACTTTATTAAGTGGGAAATCGATCTCCATACTTCTTGTTTCCCCCCAAAAATTGAAACCAATGAGATAAAAATTATTCCAGGGTCCCATTGCTTGTATTGCACCCCAACAATGAAGAGTGCTCTCCAACCCATACCATCAGATAAGATGATTCCTGGATCCCATTTTCTTGTATGCATTCTTCCAAACATCATGAGTACAAAATATATATCATCAAAGTACATAACTACATAATGAAAATGTACATCAAGGAGGTGCTTCATCAAAGAATCATGAAAGTGCTTGTACCTCCAAGCAAGTAGACCACGATTTTCCAAGTGCATACAAGCTTCAAGTGACCAATCAAATCTGCTCCAATGACATAGGTGAGGATCCCATGTCCTATAATGCTGCTCCAAAAGGATGTGATATGCATCAAAATATTCAACCATGTATTCTTTCATCCAAGAAGTGAATGAAGAATCTCCACTAAAATCTGAACCAAATAATGAGCAGAAAAAACAAGGAGACTTCAAATGACTCAAAGAAGTCTCACCCATACATCCATGAATTTGAGAATCATAAAGATGTAACAAAGTATGTGGCTGCCAACAAAAATGTTCTCCCATCAGAAATCTATTCATCCAAGTGTTGGATGAAGTTCCTCTAACATCAAATGAACCCAGTGTTGAGCAAGAAAAACCATGAGTCTTCAAGTGACTCAAATCCATATCATAGGTGCATCCATGTAGATGTGAATCATCATAAAGTGACAAATTATGCTGTTGCAAATGTGAATAAGAATGTGCTCCAACCATGTCATCATAAAAGTTAAATCTAGGAGTTCCATACTCCTCATGTGGCACCATCAAAAAGAACCCTTTCACCCATACTTCATTGAGACTAATACTGCAAAACATGGAATTGTAGGATGTAGGAGAATGTACTAACTCACCCAAATGATCAAAAAGTTCAGGAGTTTCATCATGGGAAGGATCCATGTGGGTAGTATCATGCAGCTCCTTCAAAAGTGGGAAACCTTTGTCATAGATTGGTTCCAATGTAGAGGAATCATGCTCTTCTTTAAAAATTGCATAAGCTTCATCAAGAGACAATTCAAGTTCCTCTTCCACCACATCAAGTGTTTGGATCTCTTCAAGTTCATCTTCAAACACATTAAGCACATTCAAATTCTCACATTTATCATGATCCATCATGTCATGAGAATCCTCCAAACAATCTACCATTTGACAATCTGAAACATAGGAGGAAAAACAAGTATCTTGCAACTTTTCAAGAAGTTGCTCATTTTGAATTATGAGCTTATGAATATCCTCATTATTCTTCAAGTATGCATCATGTAACAATTCATTAAGCTCAAACAAATGGTTTCTATAAAAAAGCAAAGACATGAAATTACCTTTGATATGGCACATTGCTCTTTGAATCTTCTCCATGTCTTCAAGGAAGGATGTTTCCTCCAATGAAGTAGCTCTCCAACAAGAATTTGACACCAATGCTTGAGTGTCATGGAGAATGCTAAGGGACTCTTGGATCTTATTTTCATTCATCTTTAAGGACCCTTCAAGAAAATGAGGCTCTTGCAAATGAACCTCCTCATCTTCTTCAATTTTGCTTGGACCAACTTCATGAAGCTCAAGTGGTGATGGGGAAGTTGATCTTGGTTCTTCTTCAACTGCTACAAGGTCTTCATTATCATGCTTAATGAAACTTGTACTTGTAGAAACACTTTCAAAAGTGATCTCTATGTCACCAACATAGAGGTGTGAGCACCCATCAGTAGGTACTCCTTCATAGTTTAAGCATCCATCAGTAGATGCTCTTTGGTTCATGTCTAAGCTAGAAGGTGTCTCGAAATGATCTTATATATTTTCAATAGAATCTTCTTCATGCTCTTGTGATGTCTCTTCCTTTTGCTCCTTAAAGCAAGCTGATGCATTTTGCCTCTTGTTTTCCTTAGGATCAATATATTTGGAATCTCTTCTTGAATAAATCTCAAAAGCTCTCCTCAAGGAGGACATCATTTCATGCACACATATATGATAATCGCTCCAAGGTTTTTTACAAGAAGGGCATAAACCTTTCTTCACTAACTCCACATCTTCATTTTTTGGCCTATTTTCAAAAACATGTTCAGCATAGTACTCAAAAGACATGGAATTTTGTGTATTTTTGCTAAAAGCAAGATATTCTTGATATTTTTGATATTGTTGGGGCAAGGTTTTATATTTTGCTCTCCATCTTTGGAACTCACTCATAGAATTATCCTTGGTTGGTGTGACACACTCATATTCATCAGATTTAAATTCATAAGAATAATCTTCATTTCTCTTGAAATTGTAAGAAGTGTTGCATGATGGCACCTCTTCCTCATACCATTCACATTCTGCTTCATATTGCTCATAAGCATCTGCATATTCCTCATAAGAATTGTACTCATAGGATTCTTCATAATAGTAAGGCATGGCTACCAATTATTCTTGAATGTATGTACCTAATACACAGGTGCAAGGACCATGCTCTGATACCACTGTAATGTCCCTTGTTAGGAATTTTATTAAAATTGCAATTTTCCACTTTTTTCCTTGGTTCGACCTTTGACTAGTTTCGATCTCTAGGTCCCAAATTTGCCCCAAATGATCCCAAATCTTCTGATAAGGTATATGAATGATATTAGAACATAAATATGTGTTTCAGGGATGCCTTTGTACCCTTAAAACACTTCTGCAAATACTCTTTAAATTCTGGTCAATGTAAGTAACTTTACTAGTGATTTCCCTTTGACTAGTATTGGTCTCTAGGTCTCAAATTGACTCCAAATGCCTTCAAATCTTCAAGGAAGGTGTACGAATGATATTAGGAATTGAATATGATGTTCAGGGGTAACATATGGCCACCAAAAGACCTCTGCAAACTCTCTTAAGATTCTGGACCAAGTATGCAATTTTACTAGTAATTTGGGGTTCAAATCCCCCTAAGGTAAGTACTGAAAATGGCTTCCCAAATGCCTCCAAACCCACTCAAATTTATGAACAGAGGTATGTAATGTGTTAAGTATGTTATTAAGGTCTCATATGCACCATTAATGGTTTATTACAACTGTTCTCACCCTCTCCCATTCAACTGCAAAAATCACCAATTCGACCCTTGGGGAAATGGCACTATTTCTTCTCCCAATGCAATTAAACTGAGTAAAAATACTTCAAATGCTCAAGTACAGTACATGAAACTTGTAAAATACATACATGGCAGTCCATTAATCACAAATTCATCATAGAATCATCCATTCATTCGAAATCATCATCAATACATTGGTTCACAACAAGGTAGTGGGGAAATGGCATTGTTCTTCCATTAAAAATGAGATTTATATATTTCTACTTGGAATTTCGACCTGAAACTTTTTGGAGATGAATAACAGAGTATTTAATTCATATTACAAAAGAAATGGGGCATTAGAAGCTCCCCCAAAGAGTACAATAGCTCACCAAAAACGCCCTCCCTCAAGGATCAAGAATATGCCATCAAAATTGGAAATGGTTGAAGGAGCGAGCTGCAATAGAAGAAACCATGAGATGCCCTGTATCTTACACCTGCAAATAAAGACTCCATTAAAGCTCCAAATGAAAGGTCTGAATGGCCTTTCCAATTGCCAACTTGGATGGGAATCTTTCACCCTCGAAATTGGCTAAGGCAAGAAACTAGTCATCCACTAGCTCTCCCTCTTCACAAATGCAATTGCAAATTCTACAAATGATCAAAAGCCATTCTCATACTTCATTTATACATTTTATAAACAACATTAGCCTTCTAAGGGTCGAAATCCTCTCAATAGATTCAATAGATTTTCATTTAGGAAATATTCCACATTTGCCACTTGTCTCCTAGTTCCAACCTTCCATCTTCTCCCAAATTCGATTTTGAGTCTCTTTGGCTTCTCAAACTCCCAAATTCTCCTTCTTTGAGCCTATTTTTGGGGCTGACATGTCATAGTGGTCAGATGTCAGAGGTCAGGTCTGCAATTTGTCATAGTTGTCATAGATGCTCCATCATTGGTGTCATAGGGGCTAGGGAATCTAGCCCAAGTGTCCACAAACTTCCACTTTGACTCTTTATCTTCCATGGAGGTTACCAATCCTTCCCAATTCGACCTAAGATGCTTAATGACATGTGTTATGACTTACCAACTCACCCAAGAGTGTTCACATTCCCATTAATTCGAATTTGCAAAAGAAAGATACCATGTATTATGAAAAATCAAGCTAGTGTGGGTCCCACATCCTCCATATGTCTCCAAAACCATTTGTCACTTAGGATTTCTCTTGAATTTATTTATTCACTCTATTTATTAAATACTTGAACCCTTCTAATGTGTAAACATCATTTATTATCCCCCTTATTCCAAATCTCAAAGCTTCCACCCCAAACCTAGGAAACTAGTAATTTTCCTCCTTGGCAATTATTTGACCCTTAACATCAATTTTACAAACTCTAATGAATATGGCTAATGTGATTAGGCCATTGTGACCCAATTCCAAATTTGGGACATGACACAGAGTGACCTTCCTGTTTTTCCTGGCACTTCTCGTTTTCAAAGGAGAGAATTCCTGAGCCAGTCCACCCCTCTGTGCCCCCTTTTGAGCACAAATGTCTCCAATTGTTTCAGGAGGAAGTACAAAGATATTATTGTTAATATTCCCATCTGGGACAGTATTCTTCAAACCCAAAAAACCCCCCAAATCCCCACCTGTTGGCTCAGTTATATCCACCATCTGGTTTTTGAAAATGTAGGGATGGGTGTCTTCTTCACCATATCTGAATATGATGGAATAAGTCGAATTTTCTCTATTGGATCCGTAGTTATACCAGGTCCCACATTGTGACAATCTATCCCCGACAGATTCTCAGGAATCAGTCCACAGGTCCCCGCCACCCGTACATCAGATTCAAATGAAGTCCCACCGGGATTCGTCTCAACTTCCCCATTCAAACCCTCCGGAGCAAGGAAAGGTAGCTTAGAATCAGTGGATATAATAACAGTCAGGGTAACGGAAGTAGGAAGACCAGGAGAGACAGATATAACCGGGGAGGAATCGATAGGGCAAGGATTGGTCGTTCTCACAAACAACTCATTCTCGGATACAGGGTCATCATTCCCAGATGAATCATTAGTAGCTTGTTCAGACCCGGAGGAATTTGTTGCCATGTGATGACGGCAACTCATGTAATTTCCATTATTTCCATTGTTTAAATCTAAAGCATTTATGAATGAAATATCTAACTCATTTAATGAATGGAAGAAGTTAGGGTCCTGTGTTTCCAACTTACGGAACAAAGCCGAGTCCGGAGCAGGAGGGGTGGGAACCCTGTTGGAGAAGCCGTCTAACGAGCCCGACGCATCCATCTCAATGTCGCTACCATCATCAGAAGACCAGAACGAACCCCCATCCTTAAGACGACCAGAAGAAGCCTGTGCCTTGCATTGACGCCACAAGTGCCCCACCCCTTTGCAATTTGAGCAGCGGAAAGGGATGCCCCAATAGTTGATGATCTGCGAGAGCTTACGACCACGCTAGTTTATGTGAAGAACATCAATAAGGCCCAAGGAAATATCCATCTCAACAAGTACCCGACCCATACGCCGATCAAAACCATTTAGATGATCCTCATCAACATGTAGAAACCGACCAATGCAGTTACCAATGGCTTCAAATGCCCCACGGTTCCAAAGTGCCAGTGGTAGTCCAGGAAGGAGTACCCACAAATGCCGTAGCCGAACCGAAGTAGTTTCCGGATCAAAATCAGTCTGCCATTTCTGTAGCATTAAACTACCCGTACCATAAAGCCACAGACCCTCCAAAATAATGGAACAATGTGCCTCTTGTTCGAATTTAAAACCATACCAGCCACATGCCAAAGCGAAGATTTGTGGAGTGTAATTCAGAATCGGGTTCCACTTCTCCACAACCCATTTGACAATGTCTCTACGATTCATGGCATGGTACGAAAACTTGCCCATCAGCACTGTCATATTATAATCCACGATTTCTTCAAGCCCAATATCTCTACCGACCGTCAACCAGACCTCCCCAGGTCTGCAAAAATACTTCCCATTCAGTCTTCTAGTCGCACGGGAAGAAGGCCCTGTTCTGTTATTGTTACCCAGTCCAGGTAATCCCCTAGCACTGCCCACGGAAGGGTCCAAACCGGAAGCTTCAACAGGTGTCTTCCCCACAGACAGACGCCCCTTAAGAGACTTGACATGTGGTGCCACTTGTCGGTTATTTAAATTTAGTGCCCTTTTCCCTTTTAACTGATTTTTGAAGAATGAATCCGGTTTAAACAAACCGACCTCTTCAATCATGAAGTCTGAGACATTCAGGTTGTTATCCGCCGGGATTACGGGTTCCGGTATATTTCCCCCCATTCCGGCAGCCAGACGACTCAGCACCCAGAGAAATTCCAGCCGTCATGGGATCTATTTCACGCTTTGCTGACAAATACCACCTGTCAGATGGGTTAACCACAGTGCCAATATCAACGGTAGCATCGACCACAATAGGGAGCACGTTTAGAAACCAAAACGACATCCAGATAATAAGTAAACGGGTTGATAGTGCTGTGGTCCACACGCCGATACCAACCGCACCGTAGAGTATGTATTCCAGTGGCCACGGGTTCTATTTCACACTTTGTCGACAACACCTCCTGGCAGTTATGTTTACCACAGTGCCAATACCAACGGCAGCAAACGCCCACAAAAGGAAACTCGTTTAGAAACCAAATAGCATCCAGTTTATAAATAAACGGCCTGCTAGTGCAGTGGTCCACACACCGATACCAACCACACCGGTGAGTATGGATTCCAGTGGCCAGTTAAGGATTTTTACCCCACCGATACCATGATAGAAACCCCAAATTGTGTGACGCTGTCAACGGCTTCCAGAAAAACTCATTTTAAAGCTTTGAAATGGCATTCCGACACCCATTCCGGTTGGTCACAGAGGAGATCCTCAAGCCCTCACCCAGTCGCCTGTAGAAACCCTCGCCTGTCGAAACCCCAAAACTTCATCTTGAAAAAAAGTTGTACTTGCCTACTTCATAAAAATTCCCAAACTCCCACTTTTCTAGTTGACATTGACTTTGAGAAAGGATTGATATGAATGGTTGACATTGACTTTGAGAAAGGATTGATGATCATGATCAAGATCAAGTCCAAGTCCAACTAGAAACAAAGTTAAACTATATTCTAAACATTTAATTAAAAAGTGTTTAAAAAACAATTAAAAAAATCAAGATCATGTCCACTTAGAACCAAAGTTAAACCATATTTTAACTTTCAAAATAATGGAACTCTCAATGTTTAAACCATTTCATTTTTCTATGTTTTTCTAAGTCAATGTTTAGGTGAGAGATGCCTTTGACCCGGAACCCTCATCTCCTAGATCTTTCTCGATTCATAAGGCGGATAGACACGTGTCGCGTTAAGATTAGTTTGAATTTTTAAGAATTGTCAGTTGGATCAATATAAATAGCCATCTGCCCTCGTTTGTTTTCCATAGTGATTTCAATCATTTGGGAAATTTTCATAAACGGCAGGCGAAGCCATCAAATTCTTTCCGTCTCAGACAAGTTTATTTTTTATTTCAGGTACTGTCTCCATAACTGCCTTGAATTCCATTGGTTTGTTGCATGATTTCGGTCGAAATTCTTCGTTTTGAGATTTTCAAACCTGAGTGTTTTGGTTTGCATGTGATTTTTCTATTAACTGCGTTATACATGTAATCCGTTTGCCGATCAAATTTTGGTTATCCTATGAGATATTTGTGCAATTTTGAGTCAGTTCACATATTTCAGTGATGGCATTTCGTGCTGTTTCTCTGTTGGGTGCCATGCTTATGTGGTAGTTTAGGTTTTCATATTGTGCATTATATTGAGAGGATTTGGGGATATGCCTGATGGCGTGCTTCTACTGTGCAGGTATTTTGTTTGTAAAATTTAGATTTCAAAATGCAGATATTCGTGAAGACATTGACCGGAAAGACCATAACTCTTGAGGTGGAGAGCTCAGATACCATTGATAATGTGAAGGCGAAGATCCAGGACAAAGAGGGAATTCCTCCTGATCAGCAGAGGCTCATTTTTGCTGGCAAGCAGCTTGAGGATGGCCGAACCCTCGCAGATTACAATATTCAGAAGGAATCCACTCTTCACCTCGTCCTCCGTCTCAGAGGGGGAATGCAGATCTTTGTCAAAACCCTCACTGGAAAGACGATCACTCTGGAAGTCGAGAGCTCTGACACAATTGACAATGTCAAGGCGAAAATTCAAGACAAAGAAGGGATACCTCCTGACCAGCAGAGGCTGATCTTTGCCGGAAAACAGCTCGAGGACGGACGCACTCTTGCCGATTACAACATCCAGAAGGAATCGACTCTTCACCTCGTTCTCCGTCTCAGAGGAGGGATGCAAATCTTTGTCAAAACCCTGACCGGCAAGACAATCACGCTCGAAGTTGAGAGTTCAGACACTATTGATAACGTGAAGGCCAAGATTCAGGATAAAGAGGGGATTCCTCCAGATCAGCAGAGATTGATCTTTGCAGGGAAGCAACTTGAAGATGGGAGGACTCTGGCTGACTACAACATTCAAAAGGAATCTACGCTGCATCTTGTCCTTCGTCTTCGTGGTGGTATGCAGATATTTGTGAAGACGTTGACAGGAAAGACTATCACGCTGGAGGTTGAGAGCTCTGATACGATCGATAACGTCAAGGCTAAGATTCAAGACAAGGAAGGCATTCCTCCTGATCAGCAGAGGCTCATTTTTGCTGGAAAGCAGCTGGAGGATGGCCGAACCCTCGCTGATTATAACATTCAGAAGGAATCCACACTCCATCTTGTCCTGCGTCTGCGTGGTGGAATTTGAGATTTGTGGGGAATGAATTTCATTTGACTTTAAAGCCTTGCGCTGTAAAGGACTTTTAGATTTTAGTTTCGTATTCTCCCTGTTGTTATTAGATGTTCCATTATAGGGATAGGGTCTGTATTCATTGTCTATGTTCTGCGTTTTATCTGTGTTTTTTTAATGTGTTTTCGTTGCAAGATGTTCAGATGTAAATATTAAACCCAAATCTTAACACACTTGTTAAAAGTAGAATGCAGATGTCAAGGATTCTAAACCCAACTATTTGCAAACTATTTTTTCGAAAATATGGTGTCTATTTGTTAGGAAATACCATTGTTTTACATTTGGTGTCTAAGGAGCACTTCTCACTGACAGATAGATGATATCAAATCCAACTTGACTGTATACATGCAACATTGCACTGCATTCTTTTCGAGTATATTTTGTCTTCTTCTAAATTCTTAGCTTTTTCATTCATCCATACAGTATGTCATCGCCTGTTTATGGTTTTACCGACTTCTATTTTTAGTTTAAGGATATACTGAAAACTAGATACTACGATTCTGAAATAGCCTAAATAACTTTTCCATGCTTCGTACTTTGTTTACAATCATTTATGGAAGACTTTCCGTCGTTGCGGCCTGAGTCATTTTTGGCTTGTATTGGTATGAGATCAGATGTGATTTAGGATCAAGGATGAGTTCTGAGTGTGTCAACAAAGCCCAAGGATATCTTCCAGCCCTAACCCCGAGAGAGGCACTGCTAATGAGTACTGTCCATACCTGGTCTTTTTGGTCGCTATCTTCATGTTTACATTTTTGTTTTCGTGTTCCAGGTATTGCAAAAGAAGCTAAATTAAATTAGTGATGTTTAAAGGTAATACAATGTTCCTAGTTGTTTAAAGGTATCACATATATTCTTTCACGATTTGTTTCTCCCGCTGTCCTGATTAAGGCAGGTTTTTCTTCAAATTTAATGTTTAAGCCGAACTTGCTTTAAATGCTCATAATGGTATAATTCAGTTTTCAGTTTTACAATTCTGGCACAATTACATAACCTAGATCATTTTCGGGAGCTAGTATGGTACGTCTGGGTTAAAAGATAACAAATTCATTTGTTATCAAATGTTTTAGCATTATATTGGATATCCACGTTGGCTTTTTATTGAAACCTTGTCATTGCTGGACAATGCGGTGTTGTGTGGTGTTAGCTTATTGGGTGTGTTTGTAATTTACCCTGGAGTGGTTAATTGTCCAATTTCAATGAATAAATTGCATTATTGCATTTATACAAAAATATTGCTAGCATATTGGTGATTTTCTACACAGATATTTATTATTCATTTTTCACACAGATACGGATCCAAATTCTGAATGAATTTGCTTTGCAATACCTTTAACACAGTTAGCTTCTTTCCATCAAGAATTTGCAGGCATTTTTACTTGAGCTTGTTGAGATTTGCATATGAAATCATAGGTGATTTTGTTACAACTTATGTCTCTCAATCCAGGTGGTCATTTGCAGAGAATTTATATTGTTTGTTGAATTTGGTTCAGTCTACTATACCGCAGTGTATGTGGATTTTTAAATTTTTTTCATAGAATCCACCAGGACTGTCATATCCCTTGCTTCAGTTTTGGGTTGGAAACTTCCCCAGATGGACGTTAAAACAACATTCTTCAATGGATAGGTTGAGAAAGAGGTATACATAGAACAACCAGAGGATTTGTGTTTCATGGGAGAGAATCACATGTGTGCAAATTGAGAAAAACATTGTATGGGCTTAAGAAGGCACCAAGAGCATGGTATTTGAGAATAAACAACCAGAGGATTTGTGTTTCATGGGAGAGAATCACATGTGTGCAAATTGAGAAAAACATTATATGGGCTTAAGGAGGTACCAAGGGCATGGTATTTGAGAATAAACAACCAGAGGATTTGTGTTTCATGGGAGAGAATCACATGTGTGCAAATTGAGAAAAACATTGTATGGGCTTAAGGAGGCACCAAGGGCATGGTATTTGAGAATTGATAGTAATCTTCAAAACTTGGGGTTCTCTAAAAGTGCAGCAGATCCCAACCTGTATTTTAAGGTTATGAAAAATCATCCCTTGATATTAGTACTATATGTTGATGGTTTATTCCTTAAAGGAGAGGAACATTTGATAGCCCAGTGTAAGCTTCTGAATTTGAGTTGAAAGACCTTGGTCTCATGCATTATTTCCTTGGTCTGGAAGTGTGGAAAAATTCAGACGGGATCTTCCTGTCTCAAAGAAAGTACACAATTCATGTACTACATAGGTTTGGGATGTTAGATTGTAAATCCATGTCCATTCCCATTGTATCTAACTTGAAGAAATTGCACGAGTCAATTCTGGATTAGACTTGCTGGATCCTTGATGTACTTGATTCATACGAGGCCAGATATTTGATTATCTAACTTGAAGAAATTGCACAAGTCAATTCTGGATTAGACTTGGTGGATCCAACTATGTACATGTAGCTAATTGGATCCTTGATGTACTAGATTCATACTAGGCCAGATATTTGATTTGCAGTAAGTGCCTTGATTCACTTCATGTCTGAACCGAGACAAAGACATTGGGTTGCTACCAAACATGTGCTCAAGTATTTGAGAGGGTCCATTGCATTTGGGCTCAGATACACTTCTAGTGGTGGAGTGTTGCTTCATGGGTATGCTGATTCAGATTGGGATGGAATCTCAATGGATTGAAAAAGTACTTCAGGTTACTGTTTCAGCTTAGGTTCTGTCATAGATAGCCTAGCAATAATGGATAATAAGTCCATGTCATAGATAGCCTAACATAAAGGGATAATAAGTCCATGTCATGGAGACAAGATCTTCTAGAAGGAGAAGTCAATAATAAAAAGGACGACTCATCATTTGATACACATCACATCTAAGATTATATCTTTGTAGTTCACGTGCATCTGCTAGCCACACGCATCAACTTTCAAGTAAGTTGTTTGGGGTAACCAGCCTAGATCCAAATCCTAGGCTCTATCAAGCGCCGAGAGGGATCAAATCTCCCGAGGTGCAAACCTCTCCTTGAATAGCTCCTTGAGTGCAATACCTGAGCTACCTAATCCTAAGCTCTAAAGTCTCTAGTTTAAGTCTCATATTTACTTTTTACTTTGTATTATTCTCTTTTGTTTATGGCCGACATAATATTGATTAGTTTTTACTTTGTATTATTATTTTTTGTTTACTTTGTATTATTTTGTTACTAGACAAGACAAACACTCTAAGGTCTCATATTTACTTTTTACTTTGTATTAAAAGTAAAAAGTAAGTCTTTAGTTTAAGTCTCATATTTACTTTTTACTTTGTATTATTTTTTTTGTTTATGGCCAACATAATATTTACCACCTAATCATAAGCTCTAAAGTCTCTAGTTTAAGTCTCATATTTACTTTTTACTTTGTATTATTCTTTTTTGTTTATGGCCGACATAATATTTATTACTTTTTACTTTGTATTATTATTTTTTTTGTTTACTTTGTATTATTTTATTACTCGACAAACTCGACAAACACTTGACTCACAAGATCTCCCCCATACAAGATCTTGTAGAAGGAGCAGAAGTCAATAATAAAAAGGACTCATCATTTGATAAATATCACATCAAAGATTATATCTCTGTAGTTCATGTGCCTCTGCTACAGCCACACGCATCAACTTTCAAGTAAGTCGTTTGCGGTAATGAGACTAAATATCTCCAAGCGTTCAGTGCCTAGTGAGAGGCCATCATCATTGTGAATTTGTGTCCTTTTGACATCTTAGCGATCTTAAAAGGAGAAGATCTGAATCGTGCGCAAGCTTAAGTGTAATTATGCAGTAAGGGTTTTAATCTACAGAAAAGTGTAGGATTTTGAAAATTTTGATCCAGCAAGTCAAGGAGACTCGAGTCCAAGTGATCAAGCAAGCCAAGAGCTCCCTGGATAGGCATTCAATATTCAAGAAGTATTTCAGTCATAGAGCATGGTATGTGACAGATCTAGCTACTAGTATTCTTTAGCAAATCCTTCATGGTATGTAAGCCTGTTTGTTGAATTTATTGTATCTGCCCTTAGCTCATTCATTTGCAAATAATAGAAGATCGTTTGTTGGGTTTTTTCTCTGGAGTTTGAGAGGGTTTTCCCAGGTTAATTCTCCTTGCTCTTAGCTTATTCATTTGCAAATAATAAAAGATCATTTGTGGGTTTTTTCCCTTGAGTTTGAGAGGGTTTTCCAGGGTAGTTCTTCTTGTGTTATTATGAATGCTATTTACTATACTTCAGTCTAGAGGGGCTTTTAGTGACTAGGAAATAAAAAAGAGTATTACCTTGTTTCCACACTCCTGGTTAGTGGACAGTTGTGCCTCCAGGCACATGGCATGGAATAAAGATGTTCTAACAAATATTAAGCAAGTTAAGTTCTCTTCTTAGGTGGAGCTGGGAGATGATGCAAGCTATGCAATCAAAGGAATTGGCTCAACATCGTTCTAGCTAGATTCTGGAGTTATATTGCATATTGAGGATATTCTATATGTTCTAGGATTGACTAAGAATCTTATCTTTTGTTGGAGTTCTGGAGGATAAAGGTCACAAAGTGGTCTTTATGGATAAAAAGGCTCTTTTATGGCCTAAGGATACACAGCTCATCAGCTATTGTTATTGGAATCAAAGAGGGAGGACTTTACAAAATCCCAGGGTAGGCCCTGGATCACAACACTATTGGTACCTGTGAGTTGCGAGCTTTGGCATAGGAGGTTTGGGCATCTCCACTTCAAAGCGTTTCCTAGCCTTTAGAAAAAAATGGTAAGTGACATGCTTGTTATTCATTTTGATAATAATGGAATTTGCAAAGGATGTATACTTGGTAAAAATGCAAAGAAATAATTTCCAAGAAGTAACAGTAGGTCTAAGGAAATTTTAGAATTAACTCATTCTGACATCTGTGGGCTGTGTCTTGACCCTCATTAAAAGGATATTTGTATTATGTTATTTTCTATGTAGCATGGGTACTCGTACCCGGGGTTAGGGTACACGTACTTGTACCGGGTACATGCACTGGGTACTTGGGTACATGTAAGGTACGTCTCCTGTTGTACCCTGGCGTACCTCATACTAGCTCCACGTAACGGAGACGTCATTATAAAAAATGGGTACTTATAGGCTAAATGGTACGACGTACCCCGTGTTTGGGTACTCCGGGTACATCCAACTTAGCAAAATGAAATTCCCCCGGGGAAAATATAATGACCTCCAACCAAATTTGAGCTAAATTTTTGCTAACTGCGTATAGAGTCTGGTTCAAGACTTATGTCAAGCACTTTGTAACACTGTTCAAATTCCATTGAATATTGTCCAAATCTGGTAGACTGATTTTGCATTGATTTACAAGGAATGTTTTTTTGGTTTTGCGTTCAACACTCATGGAATATAATTTGACTACTAAATGTGCACATAAAAAATATATGTATGTATTTAATACTAAGAAATACACTCACGTCAACCAAGTATTACATTTGCAACTTTTTATCGCCTATAATAGCAGTACAAATAGGTGTTTAAAATCAGATTTCAAGTGTACCTTCAGATTACAGTTTGACTATTTGTTACAACTACGTGGTACAGTTATTTATCAATTTTATGTAACTTCCAGTCTTCCACTTAATATCTACTATGAGTTTATGATTTTTCAAATTTTCAATGTGAATGTTCATTGTTTAATGAATTTAGAATTATGAATCATGATTCATAATTTATGAAGAAATCTGAAATATGCATGTATAATGTGATTATGACATGTTTTATTTTAATAATATATATATAGTATCCCGACTTATCCAAATACCCTGTTTCAAAATTGGTGTTCCCGTCTCCGTCCCTGTCCTCGTACCCAAGTCTCCAGGCAACTTAGGTTATTTTCATTGACGATTTCTCTTAAAAAACATGGATCTACTTTCTGAAACAAAAGATGAGACATTTAGCAAATTCCAGAGTTCAAAGCCTTAGTGGAAAAACAAACAAGGAGGCACATCCGTGCTTTAAGAACATACAACGAAGGGGAATTTATTTACAATCATAACTTTGCCATGCTTCGTACTTTGTTTACAATCATTTATGGAAGACTTCCCGTCGTTGCACTTGCGGCCTGAGTCATTTTTGGCTTGCATTGGTATGCGATCAGATGTGATCTAGGATGAGTTCTGAGTGTGTCAACAAAGCCTAAGGATATCTTCCAGCCCTAACCCCGGGAGAGGCACTGCTAATGAGTACTGTCCATACCTGGTCTCTTTGGTGGATATCTTCATGATTACATTGTTGTTTTCGTGTTCCGGGTATTGCAAAAGAAGCTAAATTAAATTAGTGATTTTTAAAGGGAATACAATGGTACTGTTCTGATTAAGGCAGTTTTTTCTTCAAATTTAATGTTTAATCCGAACTTGCTTTAAATGCTCATAATGGTCTAATTCAGTTTTCAGTTTTACAATTCTGGCACAATTACATAACCTAGATCATTTTCATTATATTGGATATCCGCTTTTTATTGAATCCTTGTCATTGTTGGACAATGCGGTGTTGTGCGGTGTTAGTTTATTGGGTGTGTTTGTAATTTACCTTGGAGTGGTTAACTGTCCAATTTCAATGAATAAATTGCATTTATACGAAAATATTGCTTGCATATGGGTGATTTTGTACTTATGTAAACATTGTAAAGCAAGCAATTTTTATTATTCATGTTTCACAAAGATAGAGATCCAAATTCTGAATGAAAACATGTGTGTTAAAAGGTCGGAATCTCTCGAATTTGCAACACCTTTAACACAGTTAGCTTCTTTCCATCAAGAATTTGCAAGCATTTTTACTTGAGCTTGTTGAGATTTGCATATTAAATCATAGGTGACTTTGTTTGTTACAGCTTATGTCTCTCAATCCAGGTGGTCATTTGCAGAGAATTTATTTTGTTTGTTGAATTTGGTTCAGTCTACTATACCGCAGTCTATGTGGTTTTTTCAAAATTTTGCCTTTTACCTTATAAAAAATTTGCCATTTTGTCGTAAAGCCAGTCTCATTTCCCTTTTTAGGAACTTCAAAATATTATAAAATGTTCATAACTAAGTGTTAAGTGGATTTTTTAAATTTTTTTCATAGATTCCAGCAGGACTATCATATATATCCATTGCTTCAGTTTTGGGTTGGAAACTTCCCCAGATGGACGTTAAAACAACATTCTTCAATGGATAGGTTGAGGAAGAGGTATACATAGAACAACCAGAGGGATTTGTGTTTCATGGGAGAGAATCACATGTGTGCAAATTGAGAAAGCACTGTATGGGTGAAAAATCATCCCTTGATATTAGTACTATATGTTGATGATTTGTTCCTTAAAGGATAGGAACATTTGATAGCCCAGTGTAAGAGGGAGCTCACTTCTGAATTTGAGATAAAGGACCTTGGTCTCATGCATTATTTCCTTGGTCTGGAAGTGTGGAAAAATTTAGACGGGATCTTCCTATCTCAAGGAAAGTACACAATTGATGTACTACATAGGTTTGGGATGTTAGATTGTAAATCCATGTCCCACTTTCATTGTATCTAACTTGAAGAAATTGCATGAGTCATATTCTGGATTAGACTTGGTGGATCCAACTATGTACATGTAGCTAATTGGATCCTTGATGTACTTGATTCATACGAGCCCACATTTTTGCTTTGCAGTAAGTGCCTTGAGTTAGTTCATGTCTGAACCGAGACAGAGACATTAGGTTGCTACCAAACATGTTCTCAAGTATTTGAGAGGGTCCATTGCATTTGGGCTCAGATACACTTCTAGTGGTGGAGTGTTGCTTCATGGGTATGATGATTCAGATTGGGATGGAATCTCAATGGATTGAAAAAGTACTTCGGGTTACTGTTTCAGCTTAGGTTCATGTCATAGATAGCCTACCAAAAAGGGATAATAAGTCCATGTCATAGACAACCTAACATAAAGGGATAATAAGTCCATGTCATGGAGACAAGATCTTCTAGAAGGAGAAGTCAATAATAAAAAGGACGACTCATCATTTGATACACATCACATCTAAGATTATATCTTTGTAGTTCACGTGCATCTGCTAGCCACACGCATCAAATTTCAAGTAAGTTGTTTGGGGTAACCAGCCTAGATCCAAATCCTAGGCTCTATCAAGCGCCGAGAGGGATCAAATCTCCCGAGGTGCAAACCTCTCCTTGAATAGCTCCTTGAGTGCAATACCTGAGCTACCTAATCCTAAGCTCTAAAGTCTCTAGTTTAAGTCTCATATTTACTTTTTACTTTGTATTATTCTCTTTTGTTTATGGCCGACATAATATTGATTAGTTTTTACTTTGTATTATTATTTTTTGTTTACTTTGTATTATTTTGTTACTAGACAAGACAAACACTCTAACGTCTCATATTTACTTTTTACTTTGTATTAAAAGTAAAAAGTAAGTCTTTAGTTTAAGTCTCATATTTACTTTTTACTTTGTATTATTTTTTTTGTTTATGGCCGACATAATATTTACCACCTAATCATAAGCTCTAAAGTCTCTAGTTTAAGTCTCATATTTACTTTTTACTTTGTATTATTCTTTTTTGTTTATGGCCGACATAATATTTATTACTTTTTACTTTGTATTATTATTTTTTTTGTTTACTTTGTATTATTTTGTTACTCGACAAACTCGACAAACACTTGACTCACAAGATCTCCCCCATACTGGGTTGTAGAGCGCCTCTCGGCGCAATGAGACTAAATCTCTCCAAGCGTTTAGTGCCTAGTGAGAGGCTATCATCATTGTGCCCTTTTGAAATCTTAGTGTTCTTAAAAGGAGAAGATCTGAATCGTGCGCAAGCTAAAGTGTAATTCTGCAGTAAGGGTTTTAATCTACAAAAAAATGTAGGATTTTGAAAATTTTGATCCAGCAAGTGAAGGAGACTTGAGTCCAAGTGATCAAGCAAGCCAAGATCCCCCCGGATTGGCATTCAATATTCAAGAAGTATTTCAATCATAGAGCATGGTATGTGACAGATCTAGCTACTAGTATTCTTTAGCAATCCTTCGTGGTATGTAAGCCTGTGTGGTTGAATTTATTGTATCTCCTCTTAGCTTATTCATTTGCAAATAATAAAAGATCGTTTGTTTGGTTTTTTCCCTCGAGTTTGAGAGGGTTTTCCCAGGGTAATTCTCCTTGTGTTATTATGAATGCTATTTACTATACTTCAGTCTAGAGGGGCTTCTAGTGAGCAAGAAATTAAAAAAGAGTATTACCTTGTTTCAACACTCACGGGCTCTTTAAAAAATAGAGCTGAGTCTTGGTTAGTGGATAGTTGTGCCTCTAGGCACATGACATGGAATAAAGATGTTCTAGCAAATTTTAAGCAAGTTAAGTTCTCTTCTTAGGTGGAGTTGGGAGATGATGCAAGCTATGCAATCAAAGGAATTGGCTCAACATCATTCTAGCTAGATTTTGGAGTTATATTGTATATTGAGGATATTCTATATGTTCCAGGATTGACTAAGAATCTTATCTTTGTTGGAGTTCTCGAGGATAAAGGTCACAAAGTGGTCTTTATGGATAAAAAGGCTCTTTCATGGCCTAAGGATACAAAGCTCAATTCAGCTATTGTTATTGGAATCAAAGAGGGAGGACTTTACAAAATCCTAGGGCAGGCATTGGATCACAACACTATTGGTCCTTGTGAGCTGTAGCATAGGAGGTTTGTGCATCTCCACTTCAAAGCGCTTCCTAGCCTTTAGAAAATGGTAAGTGGCATGCTTGTTATTCATTTTGATCATAATGGAATTTGCAAAGGATGTATACTTGGTAAAAATGCAAAGAAATCATTTCCAAGAAGTAACAATAGATCTAAGGAAATTTTAGAATTAATTCATTCTGACATCTATGGGCCCATGTCTTCACCCTCATTAAATGGATATTTGTATTATGTTATTTTCATTGATGATTTCTCTTGAAAAACATAGGTCTACTTTCTGAAAACAAAAGATGAGACATTTAGTGGAAAAACAAACAAGGAGGCACATCCGTGCTTTAAGAACAAACAATGAAGGGGAATTTGAATCCCAACACTTTGTTCATTTAAGCAAAGAAGTAGGAATAAGGAGACAATTGACAGTTCGATATAACCCTCAGCAAAATTGAGTTGTTGAGAGAAAGAACCAAACTATATGTGAAGTAGCTAAGGAAATGATGTTCGACCAGGACCTTCCTAATTCTTTATGGGTAGAAGTTGTTGGCACAACTGTATACATACAAAACAGGCGTCCTCATGCAATATTAGGGGATAAGACCCTAGAAGAAGTCTTTATCGGGGAGCAACCAGAATTGGGACACCTAAGAGTCCTTGGGTGTCCAGTCTATATTCATGTGCAAAAGAATAAAAGGACCAAAATGTAACCATCAGGAAATAAAGGAATCTTTGTGGGGTACAGTGAAACATCCAAAGCTTACAGGATCTATGTACTTGGCCAAAGACACATCGAGGTAAGCAGGGATGTCACATTCCATGAAGAAGCTGCTTTTAAGCGTTCCAAAGAATTGCATCTTGAATTAGAGATGGAGGAGCTTGAAGTTCCTCAGGCATAGGTTCTAGTTAAAAAGTTGTCCAGTTCATGTTGATGTATATGTAACTTCGGAATGTATTTCACCCATATATTTCATATATGTATTTTGTACTCCTATAGAGATGGCATTATTCCTCTATACGGAAGTGTTTGTATTCCTATAGAGATGTTGTTATTCCTCTATATGGAAGTGTCGTCATTTATATTGTAAGTGTTATAACTTATACTTGATGGGTTATTAGACCACCTTGTTGGGGTCGGCCCTGTATAAGTCATGTGGGTCGAAGGGTTATTAGACCACCCTATTGGGGGTCGGCCATGTGGGTCAAAGGGTTATTAGACCACCAAGTGTGGGGTCGGCTCGGATTAAGTTAACCATGGGTTAAGCTAGACATGTAGGCCCCATTAGTTTATTGGGCAGGACAGAACAAGTATAAATAGAGATCGGGAGATCTCTATTTGATCATTTCATTCACACACTTCTCTCATTCGGAAAGGGGCGCACTTATGAGGAGGAGGCTCTGCTGCTAGGAGAAGGCTATCTCTTGTATTCGGGTTGTATCATTGCTCTATCTATCTTTGAGGAAGTTATTGGGGTTTTTCACCTTTATGGTTTTCCCCAAGTAAACTATGTGTCTCTTGTGTGCTTTCATTATTGTGTCCATGATTGATATGCTGTACATGTTGTTCTCTCAGTTAAGATCCTAGATCATATTGAAGTAAATTCTGAAAATTTAACAGTTCATATATGTCGAAGGAGGAGTTAGATGAGCCACTAGATTAGGTTGATCCTATAAAACCTATAGAACAGGTAGAAAGACCCTTGGATGTGCCTTAGACTAAGAGAAGGCTTTCCTAGTGTAGAGAGATTCTGTAGGAGGCAAAAAAGAATGGTGCGCCCCATCAGGTACTTCCACGAAAAGGAAAAGACCATAAAGGTTTGTAGGTTATGTGGCACATATGACTCCGGTAATGCAGAACCCACCACATATGAGGATGTTGCTCAACAACAAATTTGGAAAGATGCCATGATGGAAGAATATCAAATCATCATGAAGAATGATGTGTGGAAATTGGTTCCCAGGTTGGAAGGAAAATCAGTGGTCACCTCCAAGTGGATCTTTAAGATCAAGCATGCAGCTGATCGAAGTATTGAGAAATACAAAGTGAGGTTTGTGGCTTGTGATTTTTCTCAAGAGGAAGGCATTGACAATGATGAAACATTTGCACTTGTTGCAAGGTATACTTCCATCAAGACCATCATATCCCTCGCTTGAGTTTTGGGTTGGAAATTTCATCAGATGGACGTTAAAACAACATTCCTTAATGGACAGGTTGAGGAAGAGGTATACATAGAACAACTAGAGGGTTTTGTGAATCATGGGAGAGAATCACATGTGTGCAAATTGATAAAAGCATTGAATGGGCTTTAGTAGGAACCGAGGGCATGGTATTCGAGAATTAATATTTATCTTTAGAACTTGAGGTTCTCTATAAGTGCAACATATCCCAACTTGTATTTTAAGGTTGTGAAAAATCATCCCTTGATATTAGTACTATATGTTGATGATTTGTTCCTTAGAAGAGAAGAACATTTGATATATCGGTGTAAGAGGGAGCTCACTTCCGAATTGAGAAGAAATACCTTGGTCTCATGCATTATTTCCTTGGTTTGGAAGTGTAGAAAAATTCATACAGGATCTTCCTGTCTCAAGGAAAGTAGACAATTGATGTACTACATAGGTTTGGGATGTTAGATTGTAAATCCATGTCTAGTCCCATTATATCTAACTTGAAGAAATTGCATGAGTCTTATGGATCAGACTTGGTGGATCCAACTATGTATATGTAGGTAATTGGATCCTTGATGTACTTGATTCATACAAGGCCAGATATTTGCTTTGCAGTAAGTGCCTTGAGTCAGTTCATGTCTGAACCGAGACAAAGACATTGGGTTGCTTCCAAACAAGTGCTCAAGTATTTGAGAGGGTCCATTGCATTTGGGCTCAGATACACTTCTAGTGGTGGAGTGTTGCTTCATGGGTATGTTGATTTAGATTGGGATGGAATCTCAATGGACCGAAAAAGTACTTCGGGTTACTGTTTCAGCTTAGGTTTGTTGGATTTTGTACAACTTTGGAAGATATTATTCATTGTATTTTATTGTACTTTCATTGTACTTGATTGTACCTCCTAAGGGAGATGAATCTGATGTAATTACTTATGTAAACACATGAAAGAATCAATGTAAACCTTGGGGTGCAAAGAAGCAAAAGAAAAATATTAAAAATAAAATTATTTATTGCTCCTAGGTGAAGTAGACCCAGTTAGGGTATTTTTCATATTTGCACTTGTATAAATAAGAGCCTAGTGCACCTCATTATCCGCATTCTCACACTTGACAATTGCGCATCACTTGGGGGATGGTAGAATTCGCACAAGCTAGTGGAGGAAGGTGTTTTGGGGTTTCTACTTATGGAAGACATTTTCACATTTTCTCTTTTATCATTTGTACTCTGATCTTGGGATTATCATCTCTATACAGAGGTTGCTAGGTTTTTCCCAATTGGGTTTCCCAGGATAAACTCTGTGTGATTGTTTTGTGCTTTGTCTTTCTTCTAGTGATCTTGGTTATGAATTTATGTTATTATGCTATGAATGTATGGTATTTAACAATGCTCAATCATGATATTTTGGTCTAGCAGGAAATAGGGTTCAATTGCGTAGAGTACAACATAAGCAGAATATATAGAAGCCAATGATTCAGGCATAGAATCAATATGGATGAGAAAATTGTTGTCCAAGTTGTTTCAAGAGAGGTTAGAAACAACAATTATCCATTGTGATAACCAGAGCTATTTGAAGCTCATAGAGAACCCAGTTTTCCATGTCAGGTCCAAGCATATTGACATGAAATGCCACTATATCAGAGACATGGTCCAGGGAGGTGCCATCAAATTGTAGTACATTCGTATTGATGAGAAGATAGAAGACATTCTGATTAAGCCTCTGTCCCTTGGAAAATTTGTGCACTTCCGGGACAAGCTTGGTGTAGCTGAGAATGTCTCCCTTGCTGAGAGGGAGTGTTAAAGTTTGTAGCATCGTGACACATTCTCTAAGGCTGCCTTGTGAAAACAAGGCTGACTTGAGACTTGGAGAAAAGTCCTGTGAGTTCTGGACAAAAGTCAAAGTAAATGGAGATAAGATTTTTAAGCCAAAACAATGAAATTTAATCTTGTGAGCTTTATGTGTGTCAAAGCAAAAGACAAGAAAAAATATGTTGCTTGATAGTCTTATTTGTGACAAGATTGTGCAAAAGTGGTATGTGAGGTTCTCCTAGGTCAATCGATATGGATAAGCTATGAGATATTGCCTAGGGATTGGCCACCCCTAGATAAACAACTTTAGCACTTGACCTAATAAGAAACTCTGCCTCTCAAACATAGAGTACCCTCCCTTGACTAAAGGATTGGATAGATGGACTAAAGTGGAGTAGGAAGGTGCTTCCTGCACAACCCTCTTTGGCATTGTAACCCTCTCAAAGCACCAGTTGTGTTTTATGTGATACTTACCCATGTACTAATAAGAGAAATGACTTCCAGAGTGAAGGTACAACCTGAGGAAAAACAAGGTTATTCTAGTGTCATTTCTAGGGACGTCTTGTTGATATTAAAGAATCACAACCATCACTCTTTCTTAGTTAGATAAGAAAAGGGTCATAAGAAAGCAGTATTTACCTTCACCTTATTTTGTCGAGTGCTTCATGTGTTTTTGGAAGTCATACTGCTAAAGTGTTTTCTAGCTTCTCAAAACTCAAGATCATAAAGCATTATGCACACGAGTAAGTATGAGAAACATCCTCTGACTAGAAATCCCACTTCCCATACAAACTCCACCAGGAAACAATACCCATTTATCAAGAAGCGAAATAAAACCCTATTCCCACTGTTGCAAATGTATCTACTGCTTATGGCACTAGCGAGTAGCATCTCTCGAGGAAAAATAAATCACCTGGTGAATCCACTGGCCTTCTAATGGTGAAATTAATTACCGTAAGGTATGCTCCTCTATATTTTTGAGAAATACATGGTTTCCCAAATCGTATGCCTGATTTTCAAGAACACTTATAATCTTTTCCTAAGTTTGATGGAACGAAATTACAACATAAAAACATGTTGCATTATTTCATTATTTTACTGATGATCTAGTCGTTGAGGATGAAGATGTGTTAATGAGGATGTTCTATGATTATTTAGGAGGAAATTGTAGAGACTGGGTTAACAACTTGCCTCCTTGATCCATAGATTCTTGTATGATATCTTGTGAAATTTTCTTGGATACATGGACAAAGAAGATAAATTATTATGATGATAATACTGCATCAAATGCAACTGCTAAAGTTCTGGATGACATGGTGTATTGTAATGTCCCTCAAATCCTGAAAAATTTGAATTTTTTATATATATGTCTATTAAATAACCGAGACATAGGATTAGAGCAACAATACCTTCGACATTGCATTTATTACTAGCGTAACATGGATTTCATAAATTAATGTGAACATCCTGTCAATTGTTTATACAATGTCGGTTTTAACATGGAATGGCTTATCTATGTATTGAATGCTACTTGTTGTCCATTTTACATAAATTGTTTTACTTTATGCGGAATCTATGTTTATTAACTGCTTACATTAGGTTCTTTACTTCTGGATTGCATTTGTGTAAATTGAAGTCTTATTTTAACTTTTAAGCCTGCCACTTGAATGGTAAGAGGGCATTGAAGACCCCAGGTCTTACTTAGCTCCTACATGAGCTAATGTCTTACATTCATCTTTGTGCAGGTGCTTTAGAGGGGACACATAACTCATTTCTTAAGTAGTCTAAGAACTATATGCCAAGGGGGATAGGGATAAACCCTAAACCCTAAGTGTGATCTAACTTACTAGCGCTAAAGCTTGAAGCAAAGGAGGATCACCCTACTATAGAGTTGTGGGTAAAAATATAAATGATAGTGGTAAAGTGGTTGGCACATTAATGGAAGGACATGTGACACATGCTAGTGGAAATCCACGCTGGCAAGGGTTATGTTGTAAATGCATTACTCTAACTATACTTCATTTCCTCCTTTTCGTGGTTTGCTGTTGTGTGGGAGATCAGCGAAATCTCTTTGCGATTTGAGGTTTTGAAAATGGAGAGGGTATGCATTCTGACCAGAGCGTAGCTCTTTGGTCAATGCATACCCTGCGTAGGTAATGGGATGTGAGAAACAAAGCTTACTAGGTAAATTTTCGCTCCAAGCTTAGTCATTGCATTTCTACATTTTCTTTATGGTTTACACTTACGTTTTCTAACTCAGCGTTTTTCTTTTGAGTGACAGGGTCTTCGTAGGTGTGGGACGACCTCAAATCTGTGCGCTGGTGACTTCCATGGATCGCTAAACTAGTAAGACCCGAGCTCTCAATGCCTCTATCATGAACCCTATGATGTATGGAGTGCTTGTTTACAATACTGGGCAGAAATGTTACGAGTTTGTGTCTTGGGAGGTACAAGGGATTTTATTAGCCAGCCCTTGGTTGGTATTCGTGCTTGCCGGTTGCACACTTCGCCAATGTTGGTGGTTGGAGAGTATAACACCATTTTCAGGCCTCTGCGTATACTCTGTAGCATTTGGGCGTTTTCTTTTGTTGAAAGCCTGTGTAGGCAATTCCAGACTTTGGGTATAAACCCTGTGTATGTTAAAAATCTCTCGGTTCTATGAGGCAGTCTAAAAAATCACATTCTATTAAAAAAAACTGGGTTATCTCATTGCATGAGTTCTGGTCTTTTATAAAATCTCTATGTGAGGATTTTAGATGATATTAAATGGTTAATTTATTTAAACCCTAGCCTTTCTATTTGATAATGGAATTCTTTTTAACTTCTGTTCTGCGTTTTTCTTTTTATGGTGACTACTGGTTTCGACCTCGATTTTAAATGTTTAGAATAAAATTGCTTGGATTGGTTGTAAGGTAAAACGCTAAGTGTTTGTGCTGAGTCCTACGAAATCGTTTGGCAACCTGGCAGTTGTGTGGATTTAACTGCATCTGTTTGATCAAAGGAAAAATCGTATTGAGTAGCAGGTCTTAACTTAGATTATATTATGGTTTGGTCAGAGTTCAAATCGTCTTTAGCTTCTTGGTCTTCTATTTTTGTTTGATGAATACTGGGTGAAAACGATGTGCTTTGTGAGTGATATGGATTCTGGAAAAAGTATGGGAAGAACCTGTAATTTCGCTACTGTTTAATTTTTAAGGTTTTATTGTTAGCATAGTTTAATTATCTCGTCTCTGTCTATAATATAAAATAACTATGTGTTGAGGGATAATTCTGTAAACGATATTATGACTTGATTTCTACGAATTTTATTATTTGCCTTTGCTTATTTCATTAATTTTAGTCTCTGTTCATAATGTAGAAAAAAGTGTAGTTTTCTTAATTTATTTAAATATGGGACAGAGAGGATAAGCCCTATATTTGGGATTTGATGAGCTTTCAGAAGACGTGGCTTTTATACATATTTATTAGTGGATCACTCCTAAAATGTATAATCCTCTGTTTCTATTTTATGACTGTTTTAAATGGTGAATTTTAATTAACTTCCAGAGTTTAGTTTATGTATATTATTTTGGCCTTTATGCATATGGTAATCTCATTATGGTAGAGGTTGAGGATTCCTACGATTCTGGTTTGTTATTGGTTTTAAAGGAAATACATATTATAGCTAATTATATTTTACTTAATATTTATCATTTATAAATAAATATTCTAAGTAGGCAGACATTAATTATTTATTTAGTTTATCCAGACAGAGTTTAGGGCTTTGGCCCGGAAATCCTAAGCCTAGGAGTTTCTCTCTCTGTGTAAGGACTATAGGAGATTTCTCCATATACATATATATATTTAACCCAGAAGTCACGGCCAAGCAGTTCTGCCAATGACTTGATTATAAGCAAAATTTATACATTCCTATATTAATTGATCATTCAAATATCACTTAAAACTATAGCAGCATACTTTAGAAGCACTATAAATTTTCAGATAACATGCAAGCCAAATCGAGATGTTTAATACAAGGCCTATAAAGAAAGAATATAACATGTAAAGCTACGTATGACCTAGATCTTCTAAATCTGATAATATTGCCATTGATATTGATCATAACCGAAAATATACTAAAACAGAATACTAGGAACATTAATGGTAGATCTCTTTACTGAAACAAGATGACATTACCATTACTGTAAATCGTAAGTATACAAAAATATAAATAACTGAAACGTAAGAATATCCTTATGAGTATTTTATTGCAGACCGACTGACTTAGGATCTACCACGTTCCTCCCAACCATAGACCGCAACCCGTTCCTGGATTGTTCCACCGGTCACTGTCGAGCCAAATTGGGCATGACAATAATCTAGATGGCCTATGTGTATGGTTTGCTATCTTATTTACTACGACAGAGTAGCCACAAGGTCCCTTTACCATCCTTTATGTTGTGAATCTTTCTGAATAACTTCCCCTTAATAACCTTCACATTCCTCTCACTAGGACAGTCCTCTTTAATAGGACACACTAGATATCAGCAATCTGATGTTTGAGCACTCAGATTCACGACTGGACCCTCCACTGTGCTTGGTAAAACACTTTCCCCCTGCAAAGTTCCTCTTTTTGTTATTTATAATTTTTAAGAACAAGGCTGCTAGGAAATGAGGTCTTTTGCACACTCAGATAACTAACTGATAATCTAGCAGTTTTGTATTTATCTTTAATTAGGAAATTAATTTATTTTAATCATCACAATTTATTTTAATCTTTATTTAATAAAATTGAAATTTTACTCACCTAGCAACTGTTTAGATCTTTAGTTATCAGCTAATGACCAGTCTAGACTCTTGCATGCTCAGCCCCTTTTTGTGTGGCAGTCCCAGTTAGTTAGAAAGAATAAAATAATAATAATCTTGAATATTAAAGTAAATAATCAAACTGGATTACTGATGCTCTAGAGCTTCCAACTCAACATCAGTTAATCAATAGGAGTTTAAGTGTTCCAGAGCATCTCAACTCACACTTACTCAACTAACAGTGCTTCCAGAACCCACTTGGCTCAACATTATCCACAATAATTCAGATGTTCCAGAGCTCACTTGCTCACATCATTTAATAGTTTGGTTCTATTCAGAGCTCACTTTCTCAACACACAAAAATAACCACATAGGTGTTTCCAGAGTTCTTCTTAACTCAACACCTGTCAAGCACAATGACGGTTATAACAACAATTAATAATAAAATAAAATAATCTTTTCTTGGGATGTTACATCCTTCCCCGCTTAGAAAAACACCACCCCGGTGTTCTAGGGACTTGAACTGAAACCGTGAAACAAGGAGGGGTATGCCTCTTTCACTGCGGTTTCATTCTCCCATGTGGCCTCTTCAGGCCCAAAGTGCTTCCATTGCACTTTTAGCTGGATAATGGTTCGTTTTCTGAGCGACACCTCTCTCCTGTCCAGAATATGAAGGGGCTTTGGTACAAATTCCCCTTCGGGTTCTACATGTAACAAGGACCAATCAATGACATGTTTAGTATCATAAACATATTTCTTAAGTAAGGAAACATGAAAAACATTGTGCACTTTTACATGTGCTGGCAGTGCTAGTTCATATGCCACCAACCCTTTCTTGTCCAAAATTTCAAATGGTCCGCATAACCTAGGAGCTAGTTTCCCACATTTTCCTAAGCTTAAGGAGCTTCTTTTGGCTTTTACTTTCAAATAAACATGCTCCTCGATCTGATACTCTTTGTCTTTTATTTTTCTGTCGGCATAGTTGTTCTGCATGTCTTGGGCCACTTTTAAATTCTGTTGTACCTTAAGAACTAGCTATTCTAAATCTTTTAAAAGATCTGGCCCCAACATGAGCCGATCCATCGGGCTATCCCAAGTCATCGGTGTCCTACATTTTCTGTCATCAAGTATTTCAAAGGGGCTCATTCTAGCCGAGGTTTGGTACCCATTGTTGTATGCAAATTCTGCAAGGTGTAGATATTCTTCCCACTGCTTAGGATTTTTCATGACATACATTCAGAGTATGTCTTCGAGTATTTGATTTACTCGTTCAGTCTGCCCATCCATTTGCGGATGGTAGGCAGTGTTGAATTTTAATTGCGTTTCCAAACCATAAAATAATGATCTCCAGAAATTACTTGTAAATTTTATATCTTTGTCGGAGATAATCTCCTTAGGTATTCTGTGCAATCGAAAAATTTCCTTTAAGAAAATGTCAGCAATGTTTACAGCTTTATAAGTAGATTTCATTGGAATAAAATGAGCCGATTTAGATAATTTGTCTACTACAAACATGATGGAGTCGTTCTGTTTCTTGCTTTTTGGCAGTCCGGTAATGAAGTCCATGTTGACCACTTCCCATTTCCATTCTGGGATAGGTAAGGGTTGAAACAGTCCCGTTGGATGCTGATGTTCGGCCTTAACCAATTGGCATTCTTGACATTTTGCAATGAAGAAAGCTACATCAGTTTTCAGTTTTGGACAAAAATAATGCTTCTTAACAACATATAACATTTTGTGGTATCCTGGATATCCAGAATATGGTTTCTGGTGAAATTCATTTAATATATCAGATCTGATATTTTCACTTTCTGGGACATAGAGTCTGTCCTTGGACCATAGTAGTCCCGTTTCGTCAATTTTATAATCTTTCTGTTGTGAGAACAGTCTGTCCTCATGTATTTTCTAAAGTATTTCAATGTAAAAAATGTCATTTTTGCTTGCTGTCCTGATTTCGTCATGTAGATCAGAACTAGTTTTACTCACTGTCACCTCATGAATTAAGTGAATTTTGTGACTTAACGCATCTACAATTTTATTTTACTTTCCCTTGATGTGTTTCAATTCAAAATTATATTCACTAAGGAAGGCTAGCCATTTGGCTTGCCGAGCATTTAAATCTGATTGGTCGAATAGGTATTTTAAGCTCATGCTATTTGTTTTGAGAAGGAATTTATTCCCCATTAAATAGTGCCTCCACATCTTAAATGCCTGGATAATGGAAGCTAGTTCGAGGTCATGAGTTGGGTAGTTCTTCTCGTTCTCTTTTAATTTGCGTGATTCGTAACAAATTGAAAATTCATTTTGCAGGAGGACTCCCCCAAGTCCTTCCTTACTTGCGTCAGTACAAACCACAAAGTCTCCATCTGGATCTGCAATTCTATGTATGGGGGCAGTTGTTAAAAGCTGCTTGAGTTTCTGGAAACTCTCTTCACATTTGGTTTTCCACAAAAACTTACTTTCCTTTTTCTGCAGTGAGGTCATAGGACATGGGATCCTATAGAAGTTCTCAATGAAATTTCGATAATACCCTGCTAATCCTAGGAATGATCTGATGTCAGTGGCACTTGTCGGTGTATGCCATTCCTCTATGGATTTGATTTTCTCCGGATCTACCACAATGCCTTTCTCATAAATGATATGGCCAAGGTACTGTATCTGAGGTCTATAAAAATCATATTTGCTGAACTTAGCATAGAGTTGGTGCTCTCGTAGGATCTGTAATACAATCTTGACGTGTTCCTTATGATCTTCTTCGTTCTTAGAATAAATTAGTATGTCGTCAATGAATACATGTGCAAACTTGTCTAAGTACTTACTAAAAACATTGTTCATCATGCACATAAAATTAGCAGGTGCATTCATTATTCCGAAAGGAATCACTACAAACTTGTAGTGACCATACTGTGTCGTAAAAGCGGTTTCTTTCAGGTCTTCGTAACAGATTCTTACTTGGTGATATCCGGAGTGCAAATCGATTTTGGAGAATACTCTTGCTCCTCCAACTTGGTCAAATAAATCATCTATCCTCAGAAGGGGATATCGGTTCTTAATTGTCAATTTATTCAGTTGTCGGTAGTCGATGCACATCCGCATCATTCCGTCCTTCTTCTTCACGAAGAGAATGGGTGCTCCCCAAAGGGATACACTTAGGAGGATATATCATTTGTTAATCAATTCTTGAAGTTGAAGATTCAACTCAACTAGTTCAAGAGTACTCATGCGGTAAGGTGCCTTCGATACTGGTACTGATCCCGGTACTAGTTCGATGGAGAAATCCAAATCTCTCTTGGGCGGTAACCCGAGTATTTCATCTGGAAATACATCTCGGAATTCTACTAGGACTGGAAAATATTCAATATGTTGTTCCCTTTCATATTTAGAGTTGTGGATGTTGACTGTGTACAACTTACAACCCTTTCGTACACATTTCTTAACTTGTAGGGATGAGATTTGTCTAATAGACACTTTCTTGGGTATACCCTGTGCCTTTCTCTCGTTTCCTTGTTTATCCGTGCAAGTGAAAGTTTTGTTTAAGAAATCCAACATGACGTGATGTTGTTCAATCCAATCCATACCAATCAGTAGGTCATAGGCACCTAAGGGTAAAATGTTCAAGTCTGCTTCAGTTTGAAATCCGTTCATGTTAAGTTGGCAATTTTTAACTAGTTCTATAATTTTTCTTTTCGTTCCCGTGGCTAACTGTACTAGCCACGGTTTAGCATATTTCACATTTTTCAGCTTGCAAATTCCAACAGTTTTAGGGGATACATAAATACGGCATGCGCCAGGGTCAATCAAAATAGAAACATAAATGTTTGCAATCTTACCTTCAATTTCAACCATCGTGGACTGATGGTCTGCTTGCCTGCTCTCCAGGGAAGCACATATTCTGGGTGTGTGTGCCATGTCTTCCACGGTTGCCTCTTCCTGCAGGTTGTTCAGAACTTTGGTGCCTTTGTTGTTTGGGAAATCTCATTAATAATGGGGTCCTTGACACCCCCAACATATTCTAGGTATAGGGCCTCTTCTAGTCCCTCTCTCTACTGCTGGTTTGTTAACACTTTGTGTTGGCTTGCTTGAATGTGTTCCATACCTTGGAAAATTTCTGTTAGTTGGAAAGCTGTTGTTCTGTTTTCGGTAAGGAGGTGGTTTGAACCCTCTTCTTTGGTTGTCAGAAAATGGTCTCATCTTGTCCTTCTTTTTGTTTATAATTTCAGTCCTATGTTGGCTGTGCTCATAACAGAGCCTTGCTTTGTATAAAGCCATTTCTAGGGTCTTGGGTGCATCAAATTCAATTTTATCCCTGTAGTAAGTTGGGAGACACCCTAGGAACTGATGTATTTTTACTTTCTCATCTCTTACGTAAGGTACCTAATGTAACAGTTCAATAAATCTGTTGATTAATGTATCCATGGTAAGGGAATTTAACTATAGCTCATGGAATTCTTTTATTTTCTTATTGAAGAACCTTTCTGACATGTATTTTTCTTGAAATAGTTTTCTGAAGTTTGACCACCCAACTTGATCCCTTTTTATCTTCTTAGTATGTTTTAGGTCTTGCCACCATTTGGCAGCTTTACCGTTTAGATTGTATATGGCCAACCGCGCCTTCATACAACTGGAGTACTGATGTACTTGGAAATATTTGTTCATTCCCAGCAGCCATTCTTCGGCTTTCTCTTCTGAAACTAGGTCTCCTTCGAAAGTTGGTGCTTTTATTTTCTTAAACTCTCCTTGAAGGCTATCTCCTTTCTTGTATTTCTTTTTACAAGGAGATGATGCATAAGAGTTTGAAGAGTACTCAGATTCAGGGTCACAGGATTTGGATGAGTCAGAGAGTTTTGGTGAATCTTCAAGTTTTCTAACATCTGGGCTACTGTCTCTCTTTCTGCGGTGTTGATTAATCAGATGCTTGTTTGCAGAATGGGTTGTCTTCCTATGAGTTTTCTTTTCAGCTAAAGTTTGCAGCAATGCCTCATTTACTTCGTGTTGTTCTCTTCTCCCGTTCAAGTTGTGATATTTGAAACTATGGAATTCTGCCTGTAGGATTTCCATTGTTTTCAGTAGGTCAAAGGCCTTGAATGCTTCCAAACTATCATTCAGTTCAATTAATATTTCATGTTCCGTGGGTATTGAATTCAGGTTGCCATGTTGATTGTCTTCTCTTTCAACATTCATGTTTTCTATTTTTTGTCCTGGAACAGTTTTTCAATGTGCAAGCAAACAAATTTTTTATTAGTTTATTAGTTTGCAACGGTAGTCTAGGCTCACAGGCCTTAAGTTTTCGAATTTGGGCCTTGATACCACTTGTAATGTCCCTCAAATCCCTCAATTTTTTTTTTTTTTATATACGTCTATTAAATAACCGAGACTTAGGATTAGAGCAACAATACCTTCGACATTGCATTTATTACTAGCGTAACATGGATTTCGTAAATTGATGTGAACATCCCATCGATTGTTTATACAACGTCGGTTTTAACATGGAATGGCTCATCTATGTATTGAATGCTACTTGTTTTCCATTTTACATAAATTGTTTTACTTTATGCGGAATCTATGTTTTTTAACTGTTTACATCAGGTTCTTTACTTCTGGATTGCATTTGTGTAAATTGAAGTCTTATTTTAACTTTTAAGCCTGCCACTTGAATGGTAAGAGGTCAATGAAGACCCCAGGTCTTGCTTAGATCCTACATGAGCTAATGTCTTACGTTCATATTTGTGCAGGTGCTTTAGAGGGGACACTTAACTCATTTCTTAAGTACTCTAAGAACTATATGCCAAGGGGGATAGGGATAAACCCTAAACCCTAAGTGCGATCTAACTTACTAACGCTAAAGATTGAAGCAAAGGAGGAGCACCCTACTATAGAGTTGGCACATTAATGGTAGGACATGTGACACAGGCTAGTGGAAATCCACGCTGGCAAGGGTTATGCTGTAAACGTATTACTCTAACTATACTTCATTTCCTCCTTTTCGTGGTTTGTTGTTGTGTGGGAGATGAGTGAAAGATATCTGCGATTTCAGGTTTTGAAAATGGAGAGGGTATGCATTTTGACCAGAGCGTAGCTCTTTGGTCAATGCATACCCTGCGTAGGTGATGGGATGTGAGAAATAAAGCTTACCAGGTAAAATTTCGCCCCAAGCTTAGTCATTTCATTTATACATTTTCTTTTTGGTCTACACTTACGTTTTCTAACTCAATGTTTTTCTTTTGAGTGACAGGGTATTCGTAGGTGTGGGGCGACCTCAAATTTGGGCGCTGGTGACTTCCATGGATCACTAAAATGGTAAGACTTGGGCTCTCAATGCCTTTTTCATGAACCCTATGATGTATGGAGTGTTTGTTTACAATGCTGGGCATAAATGTTAAGAGTTTGTGTTTTAGGAGGTACAAGGGATTTTATTAGCCATCCCTTGGTTGGTATTTGTGTTTGCTGGTTGCACACTTCACTAGCGTTGGTGGTTGGAGAGTATAACGCCATTTTCAGGCCTCTGCGTATACTCTGTAGCATTTGGACGCTTTCTTTTGTTGAAATCCTGTGTAGGCAATTCCAGACTTTGGGTATAAACCTTGTGTATGTTAAAAAGCTCTCGGTTCTATGAGGCAGTCTAAAAATCTCATTTTGTTAAAAAACACTGGGTTATCTCATTGCATGAGTTCTGGTCTTTTTTAAAATCTCCATGTGAGGATTTTAGATGATATTAAATGGTTAATTTATTTAAACCCTAGCCTTGCTATCTGATAATGGAATTCTTTTTAACTTATGTTCTACGTTTTTCTTTTTATGGTGACTACTGGTTTCGACCCGGATTTTAAATGTTTAGAATAAAATCGCTTGGATTAGTTGTAAGGTAAAAGCCTAAATGTTTGTGCTGAGTCCTACGAAATCGTTTGGCAACCTGGTAGTTGTGTGGATTTTGTTGCATCTGTTTGATCAAAGGAAAAATCATATTGAGTAGCAGGTCTTAACTTAGATTGTACTGTGGTTTGGTCAGAGTTCAAATCGTCTTTAGCTTCTTGGTCTTCTATTTCTATTTGATGAATTCTGGGTGAAAACGATGTGCTTTGTGAGTGATATGGATTCTGAAAAAGGTATGGGAAGAACCTGTAATTTCGCTACTGTTTAATTTTTAAGGTTTTATTGTTAGCATAGTTTAATTATCTCGTCTCTGCCTATAATATAAAATGAATCTGTGCTGAGGGATAATTCTGTAAACGATATTATGGCTTGATTTCTACGAATTTGATTATTTGCCTTAGTTTATTTCATTAATTTTAGTCTCTGTTCATAATGTAGAAAAAAGTGTAGTTTGCTTAATTTCTTTAAATATGGGATAGAGAGGATAAGCCCTATATTTGGATTTGATGAGCTTTCATAATACGTGGCTTTTATACATATTTATTTGTCGATCACTCCTAAAATGTATAAGCCTTTGTTTCTATTTTATGAATGTTTTAAATGGTGAATTTTAATTAACTTCCAGAGTTTAGTTTATGTATATAAGTTTGGTCTTTATGCATATGGTAATCCCATTATGGTAGAGGTTGAGGATGCCTACGATTATGGTTTATTTTTGGTTTAAAAGGAAATACATATTAAAGCTAATTATATTTTAGGTAATATTTATCATTTATAAATAAATATTCTAAGTAGGAAGGCATTAATTATTTATTTAGTTTATCCAAACAGAGTTTAGGGCTCTGGCCCGGAAATCCTAAGCCTAGGAGTTTCTCTCTTTGTGTAAGGACTATAGGATATTTCTTCATATACATATATATATTTAACCAGAAGTCACGGCCAAACAGTTCTTCCAATGACTTGATTATAAGCAAAATTTATACATTCCTATATTAATCGATCATTCAAATATCACTTAAAACTATAACATCATACTTTAGAAGCATTATAAATTTTCAGATAACATGCAAGCCAAATCGAGATGTTTAATACAGGGCCTATAAAGAAAGAATATAACATGTAAAGCTACGTATGACCTAGATCTTCTAAATCAGATAATATAGCCATTAATACTGATCATAACCGGAAATCTACTAAAACAGAATAATAGGAACATTAATGAAAGATCTCTTTACTGAAACAAGATAACATTATCATTACCGTAAATCCTAATTATACAAAAATATAAATAACTCAAACGTAAGCAGATACTTATCAGTAGTTTATTGCAGACCGATTGACTTAGGAACTGCCACGTTCCTCCCAACCATAGACCACAACCCATTCCTATATTGTTCCATCGGTCACCCTCGAGCCGAAGTGAGCATGACAAGAATCTAGATGGCCTAGGTGTATGTTTTTCTATCTTCTTTACTACAACAGAGTAAGCACAAGGTCCCTTTACCAACATTTATGTTGTGAATATTTTTGAATAATCTCCCCTTAATAACCTTCACAGTCCTCTCACTAGGACAATCCTCTTTAATAGGACACACCAGATATCAGTAGTCTGATGTTTGAGCGCTCAGATTCACAACTGGACCCTCCAGTGTACTTGGGAAAACACTTGCCCCGTGAAAAGTTCCTCTCTATGCTATTTATAATTTTTAAGAATAAGGCTGCTAGGAAATTAGGTCTTTTGCACACTCAGTTAACTAACTGACACTCTAGCAGTTTTGTATTTATCTTTAATTAGGAAATTAATTAATTTTAATCCTCACAATTTATTTTAATATTTATTTAATAAAATTGGACTTTTACTCACCTAACAACTAGTTAGATCTTTAGTTATCAGCTAATGACCAGTCTAGACTCTTGCATGCTCAACCCCTCTTTGTGTGGCAGTCCCAGTCAGTTAGAAAGAATAAAATAATAATAATCTTGAATATTAACGTAAATAATCAAACTGGATTACTGATGCTCCAGAGCTTCCAGCTCAACATCAGTTAATCAATAGGAGTTTAAGTGTTCTAGAGCATCTCAACTCACACTTACTCAACTAACAGTGCTTCCAGAGCCCACTTGGCTCAACACTATCCACAATAATTCAGATGTTCCAGAGCTCACTTGCTCACATCGTTTAATAGTTTGGTGCTATTCAGAGCTCACTTGCTCACCACACAAAAATAACCACATAGGTGTTTCCAGAGTTCTTCTTAACTCAACACCTGTCAAGCACAATGACGGTTATAACAACAATTAATAATAAAATAAAATAGTCTTTTCTTGGGATATTACATGTATGCAGGAAAATTTATTAAATAGGAGGATGTTCAAAGAAAGCTCGAATCATCTTCTAAAGCACCAGTTCAAATAGATCTCCATTAAGATATTATTACCTTAACTAATCATGAGCAAGTTGTTATTTTAAATATGTAGAAAGATATGGATATCCAATCAAATTTTGTTTAAACTGAATGGTTTTCTAAAGTTTCAAGGAAAGACGAAACAAAAGATTTAATACGTATAAATGAGTATTACAGACTCTTTCCTACATTAGAAATCCTATATAACCAGAAATTTGATGGAGATAATCATGAACAAGAAAGAGAGCAACTCGGTAGCATTGGTTGGTTACTAGATTTTCTTTATGGTTTTATTTCAAAGGAGGTATTATGTGAGGCATATTGGTGTGAGAGTGTTGAATGTAAATCTTTTGGAGAACAAATGGAGGGAATATCAGTACTTGTATTAATATTGATCCCTATGATGATGAATGTATTAATGACATTGATATCAAGAGCAAGAAGAGTATATTTCCGAATTTGCATCTATTGGATTTTCAAATGAATAAACTATGTATGATAAATGTGAAGATTCATATGATATGTCTTGTAAGGTTATATTGATTCATCTATTTTTGTTGTGCAAACTACTTTCCCATATACTTGTAAAGAGCCTTTTGTCTAAGAGTTTGTTCAAGAAAAACAGATTGGACAATTATCATCTTCATATACATTTAGCAATCCAATAGCCTATAACATAGATGAAGAATGTCAATGATGAGTTTCAATAAAAGATAACAATATCCTCTCTTACAAAGAAATTTAATCAACAAACATTACAAGAAGTGATTGATTCTTGTAGTAGTGAGCCCATATTTGATGAAGGACTGGAGACTCAAAGTTAGAGACTGGCATTCAACAAAGTTTTAATGAGCTCATGCAATTTGAAACTTCTAGAGATGTTGAAGGAAACTCATGGTTTATTTTGTTTCTTTTCTAGAATCACAAATATAGGATCTTGACATCATCCAGGCATCGGAGAAAGTGCAAATTATATAGAGGCAATTTGCTGATGTTGATAAAGATGATGTATTCACTAAGAAAACAACAGTAAAGGTATTGTTTCGCATTTTTTATGATCTTGTAGTAGTTTTCTTGGAAGCATCAAGTGGAGTAAGTTTTTGCAATATTCATTCACTATGAGTATGGAGCTGAATTTCTTGTTCACCTACAATTATACATGCTACGATCTCTATTGATGATTAAAGGTGAAAGCAAGGTTCATTCAAGTAGTCGATTACTTGTTTGGTTGCACTAGAAGTTTCACTTACTTATTCAGATTGGCTGAGCTAATTAGAATAGGAAATCATTGTATATAAATAAGCTCAGGTTGAACATTTACTTTAGTTTGCATATTAGTTTTTTTTCTATTCAAAATCTTCTCTTTTCTCTTAAAAGCAACACAATGTAAATTAATCAACAAAATCTTCTCTTTTCGCACCCACATGGATAATCAAGCCTAGTGTTTCCTTGATCTCAAACTAGGTTATCCAACCATTGTGTTGTTAATTTCAACCATTGTTATTACATTCATGTTGATTGTGCATTATAATGTGTTTTATTCAGTACATATGTTGTGGTTGTGATGCGATGAATGGGTATGGTAAAATATAGGGTGAAGTAATCTTGTAGAGAATCCTAAGTGTTTAGACATCAATCTTGTTGAAGTGACTAAAATATTCACCATCCTACTCAAGTTGCATTTTGTCACCATTGTCTTGAGGCAGTGATATAAGCTCGATATAAATCTATTTCAAATTCTACCTTCATATTATGCCACTATTTCTCATGACCCAAATTGCAATGTATTTCTCTTGCGACTATTTTAGAGTTGTTTGCAATTTTCAACGATTAGTTGATTGGATTGGGTGATAGAAATTGTTAGTGGTAGTAATATAAAACATGGTAGGGCCAGATGGAATTCCATCACCCGTGTCAAGTTCCATTGATGTCAATTTCATTTGAAATTACTTTATTGTTGCAACTTGATAATGAGTCGATGATGCTCAAATGTTAATCGACATGTGTTTAAGTTTCATGCATGACGAAAGGTTTTAGTTATTTTGCTAAGTCTCGTGGTTGGCATTTGACACTCAAGTTGGAATGAGAAATAACATGGAATCATTTGTACTCTACCTCCACTATTGTATTCTAAGGTTTTTCCCTTTTTTTATGCCTGAAATAATGGAAGATATTTTAATTAAATTTTTTTAGTTAAAATTGTTTTTATTTGAAAAAAGTGTACATACCAAAAGTGTACTAAGGGTTATTTATGCATAATCCAAATATAACACAGGTTTCTAAACTTCTCAATCTATCTATATAATTCATTTAAGCACCATAAGTATGACCTTCTACCTTAGGAAAATGTATAGATTTTGAATTATGTCACTCATGTTGAAATCTTTTAAAGGCTCCATAGTTCATTTCCCAAAGGGGTTGGATCCATTGGTGAAGAGAAAGGAGGTTTTCACCAAGAGGCAAGGTTCAATTCCCGTGAGAGACAAGCCTAAATCCATGGGGTCACCTTGAGGAAATGGTTGAATGTGTGGTTACACCCAAAGAGATTATATTAAATGATCTCATGACTCGTGCAACATAAGTGGATCAAATACCACCCCCTTTTCCTTCAATTTTTAAGGGCCCAAAGAGGTTGGATCCATTGGTGAAGAGCAATTATTTTTTCACTAATGGGAAATGTTCAATTATTGTGATGGCCTTCCCTAAAGACATGGGGTTACCTTGAGGTATTGGTTGAATGTGTGGTTGCACCCAAAGAGATTGTATTAAATTATCTCATGACCCATGCACACATAAGTGGATCAAATCCCACCCCAATGTCCTTCAATTTAAAGTCAAGTCCCATTAGAGCAATTGGTTTCTAGGGGTTCTATTTGTTAGGTGGCCAATATTTTGAATATGAGTCCCTCTAGAAATATGAATCCCCTTTCTTTTTTGCAATGTTCTTACAAACACTAAACATGAGAAAGAATAAAGACTAGACATCATCTACAAACCACATGGTTGTAGAAAAATACTTTTTCCTAGATTTGAGTACCTTGAAGAGGTACACATTATAAGGATTTTGGATAGTTAGGACTTCTTCTGCATCGATGCTAGACAAAGTATTGATCGTAGTTTAGAGAAACACCTTGTGATTTATGTGACTCAAAAGGGTTGGGGCCTCCAATGTCACGATTTTTAAAGCACATAAATATTTGTGATGGAGGAGGGAAAACAACACATGATGCAACCAATGATTTAAATAAAGCAATGGGTTTTTCAAATAAAAGATTGATTAGAGTTTCCAAATATAGTTCTTCATCATTGCTTGGGAATGAAAATGGATTTGTTACATTTAGGAAAAATGATGTACCTAATCATGTAGGTGTTCATTTCATTGCTCATGATGAAACTTTAGTTGCATTAGATGCTTCCAAAAGAATACCTAAATTATTTTGTTGAGAAATTGGCAAATAAGGTATGTTCTTCGGTGAGAAATTCTAATAAAATAAATCGTCAACTTATTTCTCTATAGGAGCTTATGCAACTTGAAACTCCTCAATCTCTTCAAATCAATGTAGTTGTGGCTCTCAAGGGGACAATTCATTGAAAGGTTTATTGTTTTGATGTCTAACATATTGACTCGTGGGAAATGAAAGGAAGGACTCAGGATATGATAAGGAAAGGATCTTTTCAATTTAGTTTTGTTTACATATTCTTGCAAATGTAATGTCTGAACTAAACAAGTTGACTAAGAAATTCTAGGAAGAGTATTTGACTTTACATCTTTAGGTTCAACCATATATGTTACTATGACGACTTTAAAAATGTGGTTTTTTAAAAGTGACACATTTGCAAATGGCATAAGCTACTTATATAAATTTTTAGACGCCTCTAATTTTGGTTGTCTAGAGAATCCTAATAAAGAGGGGCTTGTGCATAGGCATGAATTATGGTATTGTGGCAATTCCAAATGCACGTGGTGATTATTTTGATACATGGAGACAATCATAGAGTTGAAACTTTAGTTCACCATAGATTTGTAGACAATTTGAAAAAGAATATGTTCAAGCTCTTGTTGAGAGTTTCAATGGAAGATTCCTTGATCTTTATTTTTTCAACTCTGTAAGGTTGTTTATCCCTTGTGATTATTTATAGTATGTTCAAGGAAAAGACGCTAGAATTCAAATCATTGTATTAAAAAAATATTCAACACTTGCAACATTATGTGAGAGGGAAGAAAACAAAACATGAACTGTTTTTGAATCTTGTCTAAAAGAGTTGCATGCATTTATTGATACGCTTCATGTTAATTGTGAGGGATCATCCATGAAACATGCTTGGAGAATTTTTTGTATCACAAAGTTACATTAAAATTTTCCAAATGTATCAAATCTTTTATGGAAGTCGCATGTGAGTGAGTATTTTTAAGGAAAAAAACACAATAAAGGATGTACAAAGAACAAAACTATCATTGGTTGAATTAGATTCCTTGATGTGAGTGTCAATATCATGGATCAATTCATTAGTGGTGGAATGGGATAGGGTGTACGAAATTTGGAAAGATGCTAAGCAAGAAAGAATCTCAAATGTTTAAGGATTTTGTTTACTGTTTATGTTTGTAATGGTGTTGGGTTCCATATGATGTAGGACATATCATATTTTTTTTAGAACTTTCGTAGTTTGATGATGTTATGATAAAGGAAATTTCACAATAATTTTATGTCTTTTTTAACACAATAATAGTGTATACCAAAATGAAGTGTAACACGTGAAAACTTTATAAAAAATCTCTGCTTAATATTATGTCATACATCAATATAGAACTTATGGAAAAATCAATCCCTGCTAGTAATATGGTTGGTTGGAATTTGATCCATAATTGAGGGACTTATAGTCCATAAAATTCAACACTGATCCTTGTTGAATTAAAATTAAGTTTTGTACAAATAAAACTAGTCAGTCTGCTAATGAAAACTATAACACTATGTTGTTTGCATAGACAAAGTTTTGACTGCAGAGAATGCTTCATAAAGGAAAATTACCAAAACACAAAACTCCCTACTCTTTTTTGTTTCAATATTTTATATGGTTGATTTAACGTATCCAAGTTATTGTGGTACGCGTAGAGTACTTGCTACCCATGTTGGCACGGGATAAGTCCGCATGAAGTGTGGAAGCTGACAGGTGCGAAAGGGACAATCCGCGAAAGAAGGACCATTCACGGAGTTCGAGGAAGCGCAAGAATAGTTAAATTAGTTAGAATTGGTCATGTGGACTGCATAGTAGCATATAAATAGAAGTAGGATTGTAAGCCTAAGGGAATCCAAGCAAGTGATAAGAAGTTGATTCATCTGTGGATTTGTTTTGTATCCGCGACATGGTGTATTGACTGTTTCTGCGAAGTTCATTCCACATGTTTTTGATGAATGCATGAGGATATTCGATTATGGTTCTATTTCTGTCTCTGCTCTGTGCGATGATGAATGTGAATGTTTGCAACATGTTTAATACTCTGTAGGTTGAATGATTATTGTTGATGCGAATAAGCAGGTTAAATATGTTGTTGCGAATGTTTATTATCTGTTGAATCTGCGAATGGTCCAATGTGCGAATGATGAGTTAATAGTTACTGTGAATGATATAATCTCTGGTTTCTACAAGGGTAATGTGTATTGGATGCATTTCCTCAACTCCACTGCAGAAACTTGGTTCCTGCAGCCCCCTTATCCATCTCGGGTGAGACTGCACTTGCTCCGCAGGGTTAAACCTTTCCGGGCCGATGTATAAGGGAGTTTGGGTTGGTGTTTGTTGGCGACAGTGCGAAGTGAACCCCTATCTATAGACGCTGCGTCAACAAATGGTTCCGTTTCCAGGTCCTTGAGGAAGAAAAGAAGAGAATATGCTGTGGCATCCGACGAAACCAGAGATCCAAGAGTGGTTCGATAAGAAGGAAGAGGAATTTGCAGAAGGCGAAAAGCAAAACCCTGAATAGACGACAACCAGTTGGCTGCAAAAATACATTTATTTGGATATCCACGAGATATTATTCTGTCAATTCTTGGTGTTGTTGCACGAGTGGCTGGCGCTGTTGACATTTCGAAAGAATCACTGCTAGAAGACTAAACCTGATTGTTGGAATCCAGAACTGATCTGACAGCTGAAGCAAGTCGATAACAAGGTATCGCGGGTTGCTAATTTTTGGGTGGATAGTATCCTAGAGGGATACGTGACTAAGTTCGCAGTAGATACTATCAAGTCGTATAATGACGCATAAATAAACTTTTCCAAAGGGCCGAGGGGAAGTTTCTTGTTGTTGTTAAAACTGTGGATTAAGATGCTTGTCTGCGAAAAAGGAATATTGAGGATGTTTATCGACGAGTAGAAAAATCAGTTTGCAGAGGTTGAGGGTATCGCGTGAATGCAGATCCATTAGAAAGATGTGGGGTAGATGGACATGAGCGATGACCAGTTTCTAAGGGAGGATTACGAAGAGTGTGGTACCTTGAGGAGTGGGGTGATATTCCGACGTCCTGATAAGAAGAGGAGGACTGAGAGAGAGTCCCCTGTGAGGACCGGAACAAAAGAATGCGAAATAGGACCACAAGGGAGGAAGCGACCTTATTGCGAAGAAGACGTTTACCAGGATACCCCAGATGCAGGAGAGGAATGGATCATAGGTAAAAACATACCTTCAACCCCGCACACTACTCAAAATTTTACAGTAAGAAATACAAACTACTCGCATAGTTTCCTTACGTGCAACGGTAAGAGTAGCACTTCAGTAAACAATAGTAGTAGCGACACAGGGAGAAGCATTGGAGATTGCAATGAAGCTGGAGGCTTCACCAATTGGTGAAGCAGGGATGGGAATGGATAGAATCCAGGCGCAATTGGCCACTCTAACACTTCAATTGGAGGATATCAAGAAGGGGAAGGAAACCCGCAGAGACATATGGTGCACCAGGTGCAAATCAGAAGGACACCATAAGGACAATTTCCCTGAGTTCCGTGAGTATTTATGGTTAGGAGCACCGAACCCCCTTCGTCAAGGAGGCATTCCCTGGTGTTATGTCTTCCATACCAGAGGGAATCGAATGGAGGAATGTGTATATCTGCAAAAGATGGTGTCGAAGCCAACAAAATTGTATTGACACATATTTTATGAAAGGGGAGGAGAAACCGGTGGTGCAGCAAGAACCGCAGTACACCCAGCAGCAACCGCAATTTAACTAACCGCAGCAGTACGATCAAGGGCAATACGGGAAACTGCAGTATGGGCACTCGCAGTATGGCCAGCCGCTGTACCAATAGTCACAGTTTGGGAAGCCGCAGTATCCTCCATATGGGCCACCGCGTGGAGGTTTCAGAGGAGGATTCTGTGGAGGTCGAGGTACTGGTGTTGGACATGAAGGAACTGCTAGACAAGGAAGATGGCCGATCATTTGTTGTAATAGTTGATAGCAGGGGAATTATCAGAGGGATTTCCCAAACCCGACACCACAGTGCAGGTATTGCAGCTCTGTGAAACACAACGTTGAGGACTGCCCACAACTCTTCACGAAATGGAAAACTAAGAATATGCAGAACCAAAATTAGAATCCACTGTCGGATGCATAGATGATATCAACGGAGGTTCGAAAATATAATGTGACTGTTGGAGTCGTGACACGAGGAGGAGCTGTGACAGGAGCTGACAAACACAAACTAACGTCCGACCAACGATGCGGAAGCAAGTCACCTTTGATGCGGAGGTTGAAAGAGACATATTTTTGAAAGCATAAGAAGCGATGAAACAAAGGAGGTAGTTACCTCTTCAGGAAGAAATCTATGACATGCCACCGACGTTCGACTCGACGAAGTCGCAGAGGAAGGAAAACACTCTAAAAGCCTTCTTGGAGATTTTCCTGCAGGTGGGAAAATGACCCAAACGCGTTGGAAGAAATATCCAGTCTGTTGCATTGAAGGGAGGGTGCACGATAGGAACAGAAGGTGAATCGCATACACAAGAGAAAGACAAGAAGGGAGATGCGAATGTCCACACAAATTGGAGCATTTGATGTCGAATCCATTATTTTGGACTTAGGATCAGATGTGAACATTCTGACTAAGCAAATGTGGGAAACAATGGGGAAACCGCAGCAAGCCTGGTCGCCAGTATAGCTGCGTTTGGAAAGCTAGAGTAAAGTCACTCCACTTGGTCGGGTGTGTCAAATCCTAGTCGAAATTGAGGGGCTCAGGACATATGCCGATTTCGATGTCATAGAGATTGTTGATAACACTAGTCCCTATCCGGTACTGCTGGGGATAGAATGGGCATTGGAAAACCAAGCGATTATCAATTTAAAGATGCGGATGATGTCATTTGAGAATCGTGAGATGACAGTCATCGCACTGCTGGATCCTGCGGAAGGGCAGCGATATGTTGAACCAGCCAGAGATGAGTTTACGAAAGGGTGGGATAGTTTGTATAACATATTTGAGGATTACATTAATCCTACCACAGATGGAGAACTGGGATGGCGCAGTGCCAGTTCGACATCATCAGATTCAGACGAGGCGCTTGAGAATTGGCAGAACCAGAGGCGCTTGAGAATTGGTAGAACCAGCTACATGAAGTATCCTTTAGGAGGTGCGCACGAGTAACACAGTTGCTGTGATGGGTAGCCACGGAGGAATGTGCGCTACCTACATATGAGGGATTTCCCAATTTGAGCATGTTTCTCTCTCAATTTGAGGAGAAAGTGGTAGAGCTGCAATGTCTATTGGCCTTAGAGGAAGCCTTGAAGGCTACTCCTGCGCGCTGGTGGGCGATGCACAAATCAAATATCACAACTTGGCCACTATGTCGATGCCTCATGGAGGTTCGGTTTGGTGAAGCTGCGGGGTATGAAAGAAAGTAATATGATGGTCAAGGAGACCCGAAGGAACATCTCAATGCATGTCAACATCAATGGGGTTCACGAGCAAAGCAGGAGTGGGTACATGCATTTGTGCACACGTTGGATGAAGTACCGCGGAGTTGGTATGTCGTAGTAGAATTGCGACGTGGGACGACCTATTGGGAACAGCTTACCATTGGATTTAGCCAATCATTTTCTTTCTCAGATCAAAATCTCTTCATCCATAATGCACTATAGGTGATCCGCAAAAGGATATTTGAAGCGGTACTGACAGAACAACCGATGGCACTTCAATGGATTGCAACAACATAAATGTTGATGGAAAGTTATAATATCATAGGAGAGCTAGATGATGAGGATGGTCCAAGGGCTATATACGTGCCGAAATCAGGAGGTATTCACAGTGTTGAGGCACCAGGAATACCGTATGACAGATTTCAACAACCATTGAAGATTAAGAAGGTGAACATTGGGTCGGAGGAGAACCCGAAGTTCGTAAGTATAGGATACTACTGGGATGAGTCGACGATTGCGAAGATGACGTATTTGTTGCATGATTTTTCAGTATCTGTTCCCAACAAAATTCTTAGAGATGAAAGGAATTTCCGGGGACTTACGCGAAATGAAGATCCCCATGAAACTCGATGCAAATCTAGTCAAGCAACGGCCGTATCGATTGAATCCAAGGTATAAAGAATGGGTGCAAGCTGAGATTGAAAGACTGATAGAAGCCGACATTATAGAACCTTTGGAAAAATCAAAATGGATCAGCCCAATGGTGGTCCAAGATAAGAAAATTGGCGAAGTGCGAATATGCGTCGATTTGCTGAAACTGAATGATGCCTGCCTACATGATCCGTTCTTGACACCATTCATGGATGAGGTGCTCGAAGGAGTAGGAGGTCAAGAGATAGAGATAAGACTACATTCATCACAGAGTGGGGATGCTTTCAATATACAATGATGACGTTTGGGTTGAAGAATGCTCCAATGATTTTTTCCAGATTAGTGGTTGCGGCGTTCAAAGATTACATTCATAAATTTCTTGCTGTCTATATGGACGAATGGACAGTGTATGGGTTGGTCAAGGATCACATCGCAAACATAAGGCTAATGCTAGAACGATGTCGACAACACCAAATGTCATTGAACCTGAAAAAGTGCATCTTCTGTGCTCCGTTTGGAATTTTGTTGGGGCACATTGTCTACGGGGAAGGAATGTTGGTAGACCCGGCGAAGATTACAATCATTGTTGACCTCCCACTACCGATGACGGTCAAGCAAGTAAGAGCGATGTTGGGACATACGGGCTACTACCGGAAGTTCATCCGAGGATATGCAGCCATTACGACACCAATGGAGAAGTTGTTGAAGAAGGACTCCAAGTTTGAGTGGAATGCAGAGTGTCAGAAGAGTTTCGACATATTAAAAGCGAAGATGGTCGCATCACCCATACTCGCATTTCTAGATTGGACAAAGGAATTTCATGTACATGTTGATGCGTCATTAGTAGCACTAGGAATCATCTTGGCCCAACCAGGAACAGGCGACATCGACCACCTGATATCCTTTGCAAGTAGGAAGCTGTCTACTGCGGATAAGAATTATACAACCACAAAGAGGGAAGGGCTGGCAATTGTCTACGCCTTACCGAAATTCCATCATTACCTCTTAGGGGGCCACTTCAAAATGTTCACCGATCATTCCGCGTTGAAATACATGGTGAACAAGCTTGTGTTGGGGGGGAAGATCTGTCGATGGTTGTTATTGTTCGAGGATTTTGATTTTGAGATAATCATAAAGCCAGGACGCTTGAATGCAAGACCGAATCACCTATCAAGGATAGAGTCTGGTGAAGAACCAAGGAACATTTCCAAAGGATTGTCAGATGCTCAATTGTTTAGAGTTGGAATGGTCGACGAACATTATGAGCAAATCATTCAATTTTTAGCGACATGGGAGGCACCGACCGGATTCACTACCAATCAGAAGAAGCAATTAGTTGTCTGAGCTGCAGATTTTCAGTTGATTGCAGGTTAGCTGTACAAAATGGGACCGAAAGAGATATTACGACGATATGGCCTTCTGCATGAGTAGGAGGGTATCCTATCGGAAGCTCACGATGGGATCGCTGGGGGCATTATGGTGGATGTGAAACTGCTATGAAGATCCTTCGAGCAGGATTGTTGTGGCCAACCATGCACATAGATGCTGCGGACTATGCTAAGAGCTGTGACATATTTCAACGGATAGGGAAGCCATCACGAAGGGATGAAATGCCATTGGTACCCCAAGTGACGTTGTAGGCTTTCGAAAAGTGGGCAGTAGATTTTGTGGGACCCATCAACCCACCTGGGAAGAGAACAAGGTTGCGATACATTATCACTGCGACTGAATATTTGACGTGATGGGCGGAAGATGCACCAGTGAGAGATTGCTGAGCTACGACTGCAGCAAGGTTCCTTTTCGACAATGTGGTCACTAGGTTTGGGTGCCCAAAAATGCTGCCGAGTGACCAGGGAACGCACTTTGTTAACCAGACGATTGCTGCAATCACGGAAGAGTTTCAGATCTAGCACAAGAAGAGTACCCCCTACCACCCTCAAGCGAATGGGACAGTTGAGGCGTTCAATAAGATATTGGAGCATGCACACACCAAGGTATGGAATGTGAACCGCGATGATTGGGATTTGAATATTCTGGCAATGCTCTGGGCGTATCGCACCACATGCAAACGATTGACCGGTCAGACCCCTTTCAAGCTCGTTTACAGACAGGAAGCAATCATGCCGATGGAGTACATTGTACCAAGTTTGCGCATCGCAGCAGCTACAAGGATGAGTGATGATGGCGCAGTGGAGGAACATTTGGCACAACTGGTATAGCTCGATGAAGATCGATTCATCACAGGGTTCCATCAGAAGGTGGAGAAAGACCGACAGCACGATTCACACGACCGCCATATTAAGAAAAATCACTTTCAGCGTGGGGCTACAGCTTTGCTATATGACATTAAGTTTTCTAAACACCAAGGTAGGCTACAAATGCATTGGTTGGGTCCATACATCATATATTTTGTCACTGACAAAGGTGCGGTGCAGCTACGAAGTTTGGATGGAGTCTTGTTGCCTAAGTTCAACAATGGGAATAGGTTGAAACCCTATCGCCATGACCTGGCGTAGAGCAGTTGAGAAACCTAACCAGTTCAAAAAAAAAACATAATGAAAAAAAGTGGAAGCATGGACAACCGGGTCAGTCGTCGATGCTTCGCATGCTTACACACGGGGGAGTCAAATCTGAGCATGAGTGCTGCGGATCCACGTCACCAGAAGACGACAAAGAAGTATGATGACAGGATCAAAGGGTTACGCGAACAGATTTTCCAATGATTTCAGAGTTAGGTGTCAAGGGCACAAGGAATAAGCATAAATACAGGCGCAGGAGGCTAGCTGAGCAAGGAAGTATCTATCAGTCGGGAGAAATCCATGTTGTAAGTTGGTTAGGCAGAAATTTGAGTGAGGAACTCCAAGGAAGCTATGGAAATGATCCATTTCATTTCGTGCAGCAGCACTCCAGGTGTGTTGAGGGCAAGAACGACGAGTGTGCATGAAGAGCTAGCAAGGGAAGCAACGTAGACAATCGGGAGGAACAGAGACGAGGTCTCACCCAAGATGTCTAAGCGCATGGTAGTAGTTAGAAGATCTGTGGTCCCTGCAACCACCAGAACACCAGGGGTAGAGGCCCCCTGGAAACCATAGCAGGAAGTCCATGGTGCGAAATAGATGTGCCAGAGCAGTTGGCCTGTTTCCCATCTTGGCGGTAGAGATAAAATTGTCCCCAGTGTGGAAAATGCATGAAGCGCCCCAGCTGACGTAGAAGAGGTAGATGATCGAGGTTTCCAGTGACTGGAGGACGAGTTCAAGAAGTACATGACATCGACCGAAAGATTGACAGATGAGTTTGAGAAGTACATAACAGTGAGCTCATGACGACAAGAACAACTTTAGAAGTGCAGCACAACGAAGGATGGGTACAGTACCAGCCGTGTCCAACTGAGGTGGCTTGAGGGCGAGCCACAAGTTTGTGTTGGGGGCCTGTTGGCACGGAATAAGTCTGCATGAAGTGCAGAAGTCGACAGGTGCGAAAGGGACAATCCACGAAAGAAGGAACATTCATGGAATTCGAGGAAGCACAAGAATAGTTAAATTAGTTAGAATTGGTCCCGTGGACCATTTTGTAACCGCATAGTAGCATATAAATAGAAGTAGGATTTTAAGCCTAAGGGAATCCAAGCAAGTGATAAGAAGTTGATCCATCTTTTGATTTGTTTTGTATCCGCGACATGGTGTATTGACTGTTTCTGCAAAGTTCATTCCACAGGTTTTTGATGAATGCATGAGGATGTTCGATTATGGTTCCATTTCTATCTCTGTCTCTGTGCGATGATGAATGTGAATGTTTGCAACATGTTTAATACTATGTAGGTTGAATGATTACTGTTGATGCGAATAAGTAGGTTAAATATGTTGTTGCGAATGTTTATTATCTGTTGAATTTGCGAATGGTCTAATGTGCGAATGATGAGTTAATAGTTTAATGTGGAAGATATAATCGTTGGTTTTTTACAAGGCTAATGTGTGTTGGATGCATGTCCTCAACTCCACTGCGGAAACTTGGTTCCTACAGCCCCCTTATCCATCTCGGGTGAGACTACACTTGCTCCGCAAGTGTTGCTGGAGAGGGTTAAATCTTTCTGGGCCAATATATAAGGGAGTTTGGGTTGATGTTTGTTGGCGACAGTGCAGAGTGAACCCCTGTCAATAGACGCTGCATCGACAATGCACAACTGATCGATTTTTTTATTGAAAATCAGATTCTTTATTTGGTACAACACTTTTGTCATAACAAGATTTGTTGTTGTAAATGTGAACATTGCATAGAACTAAGTGCCTATCATTTCCCATGTGTTGGTATTTCTTATGAGTTCTTGTTGTATGTACCAACTTCTTGGTATTACATCTAGGTTGTGTATAAATCTATGGACCTACTGGATTTCAAGTATTTTCTTCATTTTCCATCTTTTTTCACAAAAACATAGGTGTTCCTATGGATATGTTGTACCATTGTATCTATTAAACAAATCCAATTCCTAAAAGGGATACAACCTAATTTTTATGCATTCCTTAACATGTTCCCCACCTACGCAATTATTCCTCATTCATCACCCACCAGTGCGCAAATGTACACTAGACTACTATGCCCATTTCCTAAACTTTATGACCTTCAAGTAGTTTGTATTCCATCTATTATAGGAAGGTTTCCACTCGTTTTGTCCCATCAAATATTAGTAGTCTGTGCATTTCATGTCCAATCCATTGTATTAACTTGTTGAACCTTGTGCATCATCTTTTGGAAACTTCATACAAACTATTTTTCTTTTTTTCCAGTGCTTCTTAGGAGTCTGTGTCAAAAGAACAGATAAGTTCCACTAGCTTATTTCTCCATCTATTGTTGAATTTACATAGTCTTCCTCCCTTCCTGTGACATTATATATTCTCCATTTTGACACTCTACACATCATTGTTCAATTGCTCAATGTAGTGCTCCCTCCGTTGAACCCAATGGGGCCACTATGGGCAGTTCTTCTGTTTTGCCACTATGGGAACTTCTTATGTTTCGAAGGACAGAGGTTTCAAAACCATTTGTTGATTGTCTTTGACACTCTTAAGAACAATGCTCCCCAGAAATCCTTTGGAAAGGATTCAAAGGAGAAAAGCAATCCATTGAATTTAAACACATAGTTAGTCTTTAACCAAGCTCATTTTTGTCCTAGAAACCAATAAAGGATATCATTCAGACTCAAATGATAACATTAAGTTTTGGACATTTGCAATTTCAACTTGAGGTTTCACAAAAATAACTAAATCAAGCAATCCATGGTATTGTCTAGGTTGCGCTTCACTTAAATCACGGTTATGAAATAATCATCTAAGAAGTGACCTTTCACTTGTTGACCACTATTAGGACCAAGGTGAGCAATACCTTGTACTATTATGTGTGATTGGTTCTAGGTATCTTAACATTGGAATGAATTTGGTCAACCCTTTGTTGATCTTGTTTCTAAGAGAATGATTATGAACACTTTTATATAGACTTGGACTAGATCTATCCCAACAAATTTCCATGTGTATTTATAAAAATCTTATGGATAACTATCCTAGCTAGATGACTTATCATTGGCCATCTCCTTAATGGTTCTTATCATATCATCCAAATCCAATGTTTGATTACATACCTAATGTTATTATTGTGTCAAAGTTAAAGGGACCACCTCAATATAGGTATGCATGACCACCTTTTTCCAACTCTGTAATACCTTGATATTGTTATTTTCTTTTATAATATTGACAAAATACTTCTCTATATTTATCTGGTTAGTTATTCTTCCTTCTATTGTTTTGAGGGATTTAATGTGCTCTATTATTTATTTGGAGATGAGGACTTTCTAGAAGGCCTTGATTGGCCTATCTCCTAAATAATTCAACCATACAATTGGGACCTAATTTGGGCTCCCCTTGATTTGTATGTATGTCTTATCTTTAATGAGTGTATCATATTGGTTTCCTTGGCCTTAATCTTATTGATTAAAGAGATAATTTGTAACATACTTGACACTTGTTCTATTTCTTCAATGATCACCTTATGTTTTAATCTCTTCATTGTCACTAAATCTCTACCCTAACACCTTAAAATGATAGTAAATTTTATTATGGAATCCTCCCACTATAGAATTTAACCCCTCGAGGACAAGGATCCAAATTCCAAATTCTTTTGATAGCTTGAATAGATGAATCATTCTTCAAGTGGAATGAGTTCAACATGAACCATGTATTGCGTAGCTTGTATTTCAAAACTAGAAAAGATAAAACCAATAATTGGTTGGAGATCAAATAAGGTGAATTCTCCAACATCTAAATTAGTCTTCTAGCCTTATGCTCAAATAATAAGAATCTATGATCGCATCTAATATCTATCTATAGTATTTTCAAGACCCCTTATAAGTTTTTGGAAGTTTGACGATGTGAACCAAAGTTTAGGTGAGTCCTTGCAATGGAACTTATTTGGTTCATAAAGGCTATTTTGGGTTTACGATCATTATAGGTATAAATACCTATTATTATTCCATCTCTAAATCGTTGAAGTCACCACAAAATGGATACCAAGCCAACTCCATTGAGCCACCTTTTTGACAGTATCATTTAGTGCATAAATATAGGCCAAGCCTAGAGCATGACCTTTTACATTAAAAAAAAAATAACATGGTTTGTCTGGTTTAACCCATGTTTAGTAATGGTATCCTCCCACCTTGATGAGATAGTGTTCCAAATCCACCTCTATATTTATCATGGTTAGTGGACAATACAATAGAATCCACCCATGTTCTAATAAGGTATAGTTTAAGTGAAAATATAGTGACTTTAACTTCTTATAAGCACCAAATATAAAGTTCAGAAACAACATTCCTTACTATTTGAACCACTAATTTGTGACAATAGTCAATTATATCCATGGACCATTACCTTCCATGATACTACCTTCTTTAGGAAGATTCAATAGAAAGATCGATCATTTCCTCACCCTCCCACATTCACAGGGCATTCAAGGGGTTTGAAGAGCTCACACTCTATAATGGGGGTGGAAATAGTCATTCTAACCTATGTTTGTTGCATTCTTGTGGGGATTATTACTATTTGTTTTTTGAGGATTATCCAACAATGAGGGTAGATATTTGGCCCAACGACCCCTAATCCCCTTTCTAAGTAATGGTTTGGAAGCTACTAGGAGGATCTTGCATTGCCAAGGAACTAGAACGCTTCTTTTGGGCCATATCTAGAGTGGGTAACAAAACTATGAAGTTTTTTTTTTAATATTGAGAGGATGCATGGGATTGTTGGGTATTTGCATCTAGTTGAGACTAAGGGTCCTAATATTTTCTCCAATTAAGGTTGGGTGCATGAGTGTCTAGAGTTTTGCAAACAAGGAATATGTGATAGTGTTCCAACTCCACCTCTATCTTTATCATGGTTAGTGAACAATACAATAGAATCCACCCATGTTCTATGAAGGGATAGTTTAAGTGAAAATATAGTGACTTTAACTTCTTTTAAGCACCAAAAATCAAGTTCAGAAACACCATTTCTTACTATTTGAACCACTAATTTGTGATAGTCAATTATATCCATTACATTCCACGATACTACCTTCTTTGGGAAGATTCAATACAAAGATCCATCGTTTCCTCACCCTCCCACCTTCACAGGGCATTCAAGGGATTTGAAGAACTCACACTCTATAATGGGAGTGGAAATAGTCATTCAAACCTATGTTTCTTGGGTTCTTTTGGGGATTATTACTACTTGTTGTTTGAGTATTATCCAACAATGACGGTATATATTTGGCCCAACAACCCCAATCCCCTTTGTAAGTAATTGTTTGGGAGCTACTAGGAGGATCTTTCATTGCCAAGGAACTAGAACCCTTCTTTTGGGCCATATCTACAGTGGGTAACAAAACTATGAATTTTTTTTTTTAATCTTGAGAGGTTGCATGGGATTGTTGGCTATTTTCCTCTAGTGAAGCCTAAGGGTCCTAATCTTTTCACCAATTAAGGTTGGGTGCATGAGTGTCTCTATTCTTGCAAACAAGGAATACACTTTTATGCTATGGTAGGTACTTTGGAACTTAAAGTAGGTGTTCACAATATTGATGTATCACAACATATAACTTGACCTCCAACCCCTTCCCTCCACCCCTTCTTAACGTAAAGGTACACAACATTTTTTGTGTCTTTGGGAATATCAACCCTTGAGACAAACCTATCTCTAAGGGTGTTGATTAAACAACCCAACTAGCTTGTGGCAAATAGAATTGATGACTGGGGATAATATTTGTTCATATAATCCTACAAATGTATAGGGATCCTTGGGAAATTCACCTAAAATGTAAAATATATACTAGAGGCTTCTACAACAGAGAGTTATTCATGTCATTTGATGAAAACAACTGAGGCATTCTAACAAATCCAAGGGTCGTGAGTTATCACTTCATGAAAATGCTTCTCTTCTTCAAACGGGACCCAAAAAAATCCCTTTAGTCAAGGTACAATTGGTTGTGAAAATCCATCAATGGAGTCCCCGAGGCTCCTTAGACCAAACTTTAATCACAACCCTTGGTGCAATACAACCTACAAAATACCTTGGCAATGTGTGCTTTTTTAGATGATCACCTTTTTAGATAATACTCAACATCTTGAGTACCTACAAGATATTCCTAAAAAGTGATTTCATTGCCTCATGCACTACTCTCAATATGACCTTCTACGAGGACTTAGGAGGAACCATGTTGACTAGCTCCATGATCTGTCTCTTCTCATGTGATTTTCAAAATGGTAGTGTCACCATTTAAATACCCCTCTACACTCTTATGATAGGCATGAAAGGTCACAACCTTAGGCACATACAAAGTGCACAAAATTCAAAAACATAAATTTCATCATGAGAGAAATATATTAAGGCCTACCTCAAAATATCTTTGCAATCTCTTATTACTTTGCTTTTGAATATTTGCTTGTGACATCTTAATATCAAAACACAAGGTCAATTGGTTCTCCTATAGCATATTCTTTCCTTTGACACTTTAAAAATAAACTTATGTACAACACTACTACAAACTAAGCTCTACACATTAACAACAATATTTCAATTAAGACCCTCAATTATTATAATAGCACATCAATTTTAAGCTTTTGAGTACGTTATTAATTTAAAAATCATATAAAACTATCTGTAAAAGATGTGAGACCAATAAAGTAGAGGACGAAAAACACTTACCTTAGAATGCCCAACCTACAAAGATGATAGATCTAATTTTTAAAACAGTTATAATAAAATCAAAATCCATAACTTATTAACCCATAAGAATCAAAGGGAACTTCGAACTTTTCTTACCCTACAAACATAATAAACCTAAGTGCAAAATATTTCTAATAAAATCAAATTCCCTATCTTGTTAACCCATAAAATCTGAAGGGAACACTACAATTTTATTTTTGGGTTATTTCATCATAAAAACATGACAAATAAAAGTAATTAAACTATTTTTATCTCAATTCTTGCTATCTCATTCAGTTAAGGTGTGGGTCTCGTCAATAGGGCGACCCAAGTTCAATTCCCTTGATGGCTTAGCTAATTGGGAGGAGACACCCAAAAATACAACCATCATAAGGGTTGGTGTAGCCCAGGAAGGGTGAGATACCGGGGTGAATTTGACGGTTTAGATTCCCTTGGGTTGCGGTTCTTAACCAATGGTTCATTACTACCAGCCCCGAGTGACGAGCAATCAAACAAAAAAATTAAACTAATTTTATTGTTCCAGTAGTTGGTTTAAATGGATAGTAACTATCATCAACATCATCATCAAATTACTATATCTAAAGCTTAAAACAAGAAAGGGGCACCTTGTCCACAAGCATGATTGTATAGTCTCTCATTATATGTTAATGTAAATGGAAAATTGAAAATTAGGAATCACATGACCTCAATTAAAGGTATTTGCTTGAATATAGTATAATAAGATGAAATGTAGGAAATTGTATTAGATTTTTTTAAAATTATTTTTATTTATAGCAATTTTGTTTAATTAGTAAAATTGATGTAAAATATAGTGTAGACGTTTGTTATAGCGTGCTATTTTAGTACTTGAATAGTGAAAATCTGTACAAATGTAGAGCACATTTTGTACTAGTGTAGACTTATTTTTGCAAAGACAAATATAATAGTTTTATATAATTTATAAATTAATAAAATAGACAGAATCTTAAAATTGATGTGTTAGTATAATAATTGAAGGCCTTAACATAAGTAAGTAGAACTCAATTTGCATATTTTAATATTAAAAGATGCATAATAATTTTTATTTTAAGATTTCCATTAATTTGTAATTGTGGTTTAGTGGTTAAGTTATAGTTTCATGTTAATGATCCAAATAAAATATTTTATACATATAATATAATAAATTATAAGTGCATTAAATTTTACAAATTTGATATGCAAAACTTATTTCAGAATATTTTAAAATGCAAATTTGATTACAAATATCTTCTTATTAAATTGCTAGTCTTAAGATGTCTTCTTAAATGGACAAAAGACTCATCTTTAGTGATTAATTTAATGAAAGGAGATTTACTAATTCAACTAAAGGAAATCCCAAATCTTTTTCAAAACATTACTTTTACTCATATTTCAAGATAAACAATGTGGTCAACAGTGTCACAAAAGAGGGACAACATATTAAAGAAGGTTTTCTTCATTGGAGGAATACATTGAAGATTCCTCTTTTATTAAAGAAGGTTTTCTTCATTGGAGGAATAGATTGAAGATTCCTCTTTTTCATCCCATTGCGATACACAATTTGGCTTGTGTTAACAATGATTTCCCATAGTAGCCTTAATTCTATTAGAGACATACAAATTGTAGATATGGCTGTAAGATCCCTTATCGGAAATAAACGACTCCTCAACTACCGCCAATAATTCGGAAATCAATTGCAGTCAACTAATTTCTTGTTGGGAGCTCTTGGAGTGGTCCATTACTCCCTCTATGGTTCTCTACCTAGATCTGTGGAAAACTTGACACATAGCAAACAGAAGCTTGATGGAAGCTTGGCTATAAAACTTCTGTTTGGTCCCCAAGCTCTCTCATTCAATTCCCGTCAGTCTTACACCATCAATCTAGAGTGAGCAGAGCTTGGAAGTACCATACGGATTTTCATCTTATCAGTGAAACGCCATTCCATTTGATTCGATTCTATTGATTGTTTGAGTTCGTTCGCGACCTGATTAGAAGAAGATTGGATATGTGGAGGTTACCCAACAAGAATATATTCAAGTCGCCAGATTCTGAGCAGTGTGCGCAAGGATGTTATCAAATTCAAGACAGCTTAAGGGAGCCAAAAGCAAATATGGTATTGAAGCATGAATGGCCGAAGGTATGATTCATTCGGCATTTAAATTTTGATTCTTTCAAAGAGCTTATTCCACATTTTTTAGAATCGTTATTATCTAACATTTGGTATCAGAGCCTTATTTTTATCTCTGCCTTGATGATATATCTCGTTGTGCGGTTTTCTAATGCTAAACCGCACATATTCCTACCCTGAGACTAACCCTCTGATCTCTAGACGAAAAGGAACAGATTTTCGCTCGAACCAGGGATTTCTGATGGTAACATGTTGAAATTTAGTGATGTCTTTTCCTTCTTAGCACCAAATAAACTCTTTACGGTCTCTGCCAATCTTGCTCACTGGTTTCTTCTTACGCTGAGCCTTTAGGGTTCCTTCCTATTGGTTTATTTAGAACTTAGGGTTTCTTTTCAAAGTTTTTTAGGGATTGAGTATGTTTGCTGCTGGGTTGTTGTGCAAATTTATTAATTATGCTCATATTTAATTTGCATGAATTGATTATTTTTGTTTTTAATTAAAAACATGCTATTTTGAATGAGTATACGAGACCCATCGTTGAATGTTATGCATGAATATTAGAGTTTTATTTATGCAATTTATAATTATTCTCATATCAAGTTAATTTTTATGCATAAAGGAAATAATGTCTAGTGATCCATATAATTTTTAATTGATTAGAGAATAGCCACAGCATCTCTAATTAAATAATATTATATATTATGATTGATTAGGATCACGTAAAGAATATTTAGACATTAATTGTAATTAATTATACTAAATATAATAAATTTTATCCCACAGGAATTTATATTATATTTATATAATTAATTAGGATAAAATATTAAATTATTCATAACTTACCCACAGGAATTATGAATTAAATAGTTTTATCATAAAGTTCAAATTGAATCTGCTTGAATTGAAAATTTAGCCCACCGGCAATTTTTATGTCATTAGATTCAATTTTAAGCATGATTTACATTGGTAAAGCATGAAATTTTATTTTTAGGCCTCAATTTTAACGTAAGCATGTGATCTTTAAATTTATGCAGTTGTAAAACCTGCAAATTTCTCTGAAATTCGTTGTGATATCCCTGAACTTAAGGGAGATAACTATAAGGTCTGGAAGGAGAGAGTTCTCCTTCATTTGGGGTGGATGGACAGAGACTATGCTATTAGGAAAGATGAACCACCAACACTCACTAATACCAGCACTGCAGCGGACATCACACTTTATGAACGATGGGAGCGATCTAATCGCTTAAGCATGATGTTCATTAAGACTAAAATTTCAGTTGGTATTCGTGGTTCCATTGATCAGCATGAAAAGGTCCGAGACTTGCTGAAAGCCATTGATGATCAATTCGTCACTTCAGACAAGGCACTAGCAAGCACCCTAATCATGAAGTTCTCATCCCTAAGGCTCACCAGTGTGAAAGGTGTGCGTGAGCACATCATGCAAATGAGGGACACTGTGGCTCAATTGAAGAAACTCGAGGTTGAAATATCGGAGTCTTTCCTGGTGCACTACATCCTGAACACCCTTCTGCACCAATACGGACCCTTCAAAATCTCATACAACACACATAAGGATAAATGGTCAATTAATGAACTCATGACCATGTGTGTTCAAGAGGAAGAGAGATTGGTGATGGAACTGGGAGAAAGTGCAATGCTGGCAACGCATGGAAAGGGAAAATCTCAAGCCAATAAGAAAGGGAAAGGTAAAGTAACTCCCCAAGCTGCTATCAAGAAGGATTCCAAGTGTTTCTTCTGTAAAAAGAAGGGACACATGAAGAAGGAATGCGCCAAATTTCAGAAATGGATTGTGGACAAAGGTAATGCAATCTCGTTTGTTTGTTATGAATCTAATATGGTCAATGTCAATATTAACACCTGGTGGATTGATTCTGGATCAACAATTCACATTTCAAATTCCTTGCAGGGTTTGCAAAACCTAAGGAAGTCAGTGGGAAGTGAGCAAAGCATCTTATCAGGAAACAAGATGGGCTCGCATGTGGAAGCTATAAGACATGTTATTTAACTTTAAGTAGTGGCTTTGTTTTAGAATTAGAAAAGACCTTTTATGTTCCAAGTTTTTCTAGAAACTTGATTTCAGTTTCAAGGCTTGTACCTTTTGGATATTCCTTCAACTTTTCAGAAATATCTTTCAGTTTATTTTATAAATCTGATTGTGTTGGGAATGGTATTTTGTCTGATGGTCTTTACTGCATTAATTTACATAACAATGTCACTTATGATTCAATTCATGTTAACACTGGCACTAAAAGATGTGTTATTAATGATGATTCCTCTAAATTATGGCACCGGAGACTAGGTCATATCTCCATAGAAAGAATTAAAAGATTGGTAAATGAAGGGGTACTTAATACTCTAGATTTTACTGATTTTGAGACTTGTGTGGATTGCATAAAAGGAAAGCAGACCAACAAGTCAAAGAAAGGTGCCAATAGAAGTTCGGACATATTAGAGATCATACATACTGATATATGTAGTCCAGACATGGATTCACATGGTCAGAGATACTTCATCTCTTTTATAGATGATTACTCACGATATATGTATCTCTACATGCTTCATAAAAAGGACGAAGCATTAGATGCCTTTAAAATCTTTAAGGCTGAAGTAGAGAAACAATGCGGCAAGCAAATTAAGATCGTGAGATCAGATAGAGGTGGAGAATATTATGGTAGATACACAGAAGATGGACAAGCACTTGGGCCATTTGAAAAATTTCTTCAAGAGCATGGGATTGTTGCTCAATACACCATGACTGGTTCACCCGACCAGAATGGTGTAGCAGAAAGAAGAAACCGAACATTATTGGACATGGTGCGGAGTATGCTTAGCAGCTCCAATCTTCCTAAATCCTTGTGGACTGAAGCACTTAAGATGACAATGTATATATTAAACTGAGTTCCAACCAAGGCTGTTCCTAAAACGCCATTTGAATTATGGAAAGGTTGGAAACCGAGTTTGCAACATATGCACGTTTGGGGATGCCCGTCTGAAGTGAGAATATATAATCCACAAGAGAAGAAGCTGGACCCAAGGACCGTTAGTGGGTATTTCATTGGATATGCTGAAATGTCTAAATGTTACAGATTTTATTGTCCATCTCACGGCACTAGGATTGTGGAATCAAGAAATGCAAAGTTTCTTGAAAATGACTTGATCAATGGGAGTGATCAAACCAGGAACATAGTTTCTGAGAAGGATCATTCAGAATCTCAATCTTCCACCTCAAGTGATAGATTGGTTATTGTTCACAACACCCCTCAAGTGATATATTGGTTATTGTTCACAACACCCCTCAAGTACAAACTGGTGTTGAACAACCAATTGTTGAAGTTCCACAAGCTGCTGACGACATTCCAGTAGATCAGGTAGTTCAAGAGTTTCCAAGAACTTTTGAACAACGAGTTGAACCACATACTTCTCAGGAAGATGGTGGTACAACATTAAGAAGATCTACTAGACCAAAGAGATCAGCAATTCCTAATGATTATGTTGTGTATCTGCAAGAATCTGACTATAACATTGGAGCCGAAAATGATCCCGAGTCCTTTTCACAAGCCATGAGTTGCAAAGAATCAGAATTATGGTACAATGCCATGAAGGAAGAGATGAATTCTATAAAGAGTAACGAAGTTTGGGATCTTGTTGAGTTTCCTAATGGTGCAAAAGCGATTGGATGTAAATGGGTCTTTAAGACAAAGAAAGACTCATTGGGCAACATTGAGAGATACAAGGATAGACTTGTTGCTAAAGGATTCACTCATAAAGAAGGAATCGACTACACGGAGACTTTCTCTCCTGTATCTAAGAAAGATTCCTTGCGCGTTATTATGGCATTAGTAGCCCATTTCAACTTAGAGTTGCAACAAATGGATGTGAAAACGACATTTCTCAATGGAGATCTAGAGGAGGAGGTTTACATGAAACAACCTGAAGGATTCCCCTCTAGTGATGGTGAGCAATTGGTTTGCAATGTCAAGAAATCCTTATACGGTTTAAAACAAGCATCCCGCCAATGGTATTTGAAATTCCATAATGTAATTTCTTCTTTCGGTTTTGTAGAAAACATTATGGATCAATGTATATACCTGAAAGTCAGTGGGAGTAAAATTTGTTTTCTTGTTTTATATGTGGATGACATTTTGCTAGCAACCAATGATAAGGGTTTGCTGCATGAGGTGAAACAATTCCTCTCTAAAAATTTTGATATGAAGGATATGGGTGAGGCATCTTATGTCATTGGCATTAAGATCCATAGAGACAGATTTCGAGGCATCTTGGGTCTGTCTCAGGAAACCTATATTAATAAAATTTTAGAGAGATTTCGGATGAAGGATTGTTCACCAAGTATAGCTCCCATTGTGAAGGGTGATAGGTTCAATTTGAACCAATGCCTGAAGAACGACTTTGAAAGGGAACAAATGAAGAACATTCCATATGCTTCTGCTGTTGGAAGCCTAATGTATGCTCAAGTCTCCACAAGACCTGACATTGCATTTGTTGTGGGAATGTTGGGACGATATCAGAGTGATCCAGGTATAGACCACTGGAGAGTTGCAAAGAAAGTAATGAGGTACCTTCAAGGAACCAAAAACTACATGCTTATGTATAGACGGACGAACAATTTGGAAGTAATTGGCTACTCAAATTCTGACTTTGCTGGATGTGTTGATTCACGCAAATCAACATCAGGATACATTTTTATGATGGCTGGTGGAGCTGTATCATGGAGGAGTGCCAAGCAGACCTTGATTGCCACTTCCACTATGGAAACCGAATTCGTCTCCTGTTTTGAGGCTACTTTACATGGTGTATGGATTAAGAGTTTCATTTCTGGGCTTAGAATTATGGATTCTATCTCTAAGCCATTGAGAATGTATTGTGACAATTCAGCTGCTGTTTTTATGGCTAAAAACAACAAAAGTGGGAGTCGAAATAAACACATTGACATTAAGTATTTAGCTATAAGGGAACGTGTTAAAGAAAAGAAAGTGGTCATTGAGCACGTTAGCACTGAGTTGATGATCACTGATCCTTTGACTAAGGGCATGCCACCGTTTAAATTCAAGGATCATGTAATGAATATGGGACTTGGTTCCATTATGTAGTTTCTCATTGTATGGACAATGTTATTTTAATGAAATTCTTAATTATTGTGATGCTTTTCTCATAACTTATGTGCACCTTAATTTGATTTGAGAGAATTCATCTGTGTAGGACCAAGAATAAACATAAGGTTTATTCATTAAGAAATTGTTGCCACATAAATTATAATAGAAATAAATACATAGTAATACTTGGAAGATAATACTCGTCATAAGAGGACTTATCGCTATGATTCATGTATCTATTACTTAATATAGAATATCAATGGGTTTTAAGATGAGACATTAAGATTGGAAGTATGGACCAAGTGGGAGAATGTAAGCTCCCTTATTGGCAATAAACGGCTCCTCAACTGCCGCTGATAATTCGGAAATCAATTGCAGTTAACTAATTTTTTGTTGGGAGCTCCTGGAGTGGTCCATTACTCCCTCTACGGTTCTCTACCTAGATCTGTGGAAAACTTGACACATAGCCAACAAAATCTTGATGGAAGCTTGGCTATAAAACTTCTGTTTGGTCCCCAAGCTCTCTCATTCAATCCCCGTCAGTCTTACACCATCAAGCTAGAGTGAGCAGAGCTTGGAAGTACCATACGGATTTTCATCTTATCAGTGAAACGCCATTCTATTTGATTGGATTATATTGATTGTTTGAGTTCGTTCGCGACCTGATTAGAAGAATATTGGATCTGCGGAGGTTACCCAACAAGAATATATTCAAGTCACCAGATTCTGAGCAGTGTGCGCAAGGCTGTTATCAAATTCAAGACAGCTTAAGGGAGCTAAAAGCGAATCTGGTATTGAAGCATCAATGGCGGGAGGTATGATTCATTCGGCATTTAAATTTGGATTCTTTCAAAGAGTTTATCCCGCATTTTTTAGAATCGTTATTATCTAACAATGGCTTGAGTTAACAATGTTTTCTTATAATAGCTTTAATTCGGTTAAGGTCTATTTTTGTATAAGGTTTGTATAAACTAAGGGACTCGACATATATTTGTTTAAAAACTTCTACATTTGAGTCCTTTTAAATAATCTCTTGATGTCAAGGAGTTTTTTTTCTCATGAAGGATTTGTACTATTTTTGTTTGTGTCCGATAGTATTGAGAGCACATAAATAATATAATTTTCCATATTTTAATTTTAATATAAATTATGTTTTTTTATAAGGAACAAAAGATACAAATATCTTTAACATTCAATATTACTAAAAACTGGTACATTAGTTGAGATAAAACTAGCTTATCAAGAATTGTTGTTATGGGAGATAAATGATAAATTGAGAATAGTCTACTTTCATTTTGACATTTAGTTTTAATCAGTTTATTTTTTTTCCAATTTGACTATTTGTGTTATCTTAAAATGGGCTAAAACTTTCATAAGAAAAACTATATGATCTAAGTTCTCATCAATTATCAAATAGTAAACTCTAACATCTAATAAGCAGCTACTAAAGTTTTGGGAAAACTTCCACCTAGAAAGAAGTGAAATTATCTGATTAACTTCATTTTCAATTTCATATCATCCATTTGCTCATACAAGAAATTATAAATACATAAACCCATAAAAATTCTCATACATAAGCTAAAGCCCAAAAAGGCATTAGATAGGAATTTTAAATAAAAAAGTTCAGATAACATTGAAGAATAGAGACAAACATAACTGTTAGCCAAGGGCCGGAGAGAAAATGAACATGGTATAATAATCACATCTTGATTTTTCATTGAGTCCCACAGAGATTCATTCAACCTTCAGAATTCTCATAATACTCCATGTCCAACTGAATCATTTAGATGTAAAACTACTGTGGTGAAACTAAAACCTGATATTAATCATATTACAGGAAATTCAGTTTATCAATGCATAACATAGCCCTGCCTTATGAGAAGACTTTGATTTTTAAAAAAAGGGAAGTAGAATAGTTAAGTGTAAATGGAAACGCCGTATGTTAAATGAAACATTTAAATGGAAACGCAGTATGTTAAAGATGACAATAATAAACAATATACGTAAGGAATAAGAAATGGGCAGAAAATGAAACATTAATATAGAAATATAAAATGATATAACTTCCTAACTTTAACATGATACTAATCTACATGAAACTCAGCTTATCAGTACATAACAGAGTCCAGTCAACCCTGAGGTAAAACTGATTTTTTTTTGTGAAAAAACAATACTACATCAATGCGAAATAATCTCAAAGGAATATGACAGATACAGTTCTAAATAATACACGAGGGACAATGTAACAATGCAGAGGCACATCTGCTGCAAACTTTTGGATGAATCACATGATAAATGAAATACCAAACAGTAAGAAACTGGATGGACTACAATTCTCTGAATTTGAAAGCAAACAAATGATTAGGTAACTGAAATAAGATTCAAGAGAAAAATACCAAATAATCATTAATATATATTGACATACATTAGATAGATTTATTTTAAGTTGATTTTTGTAGGGATAGCTTTCCAGGTCGGGTATTCAAGTTAGTATTTGCTGGTCTCGGTCTCTTCAAGTCAGTCTTGGGGGTTTGTCTCGGTTAGGAGCATGGGAAGCAATAGAAGAACGCATAAGAATGCAACCAATCTCTATGCTGCTTACAAAACTGAAGAACAAGACAGACAAGAGGACCCTAAAGATAATGTATATGAAGATCATGAGAATATGGGTCTACAAATTGATTAGTACTTTGATGGATAAACTACTATTAGAAAAGTCGAGGAAGCTAAACCTTAGCCTGAGGCGATTTATGGTGAAACGAATGTTGGATTCAGATATATAGGGTTCTCAGTCGTGCAGGTGAGGGACATAGAGTCTCTATCCATGGTAAGCATAAGGGGCAGAGGCAGTTTCCGAGACGAATTTGGCTAAGAATAATGGACCTCGCATCACGAGGAATTTTATGTTGAAATTTACTAGTGCAGAAAAGATTGCATAACCAAATAAATTAATCTCTCACAAATACATTAACAGTTTGCATAACCTATTCAAGGAAGGGTAGGTTCATAGCAAGAAAATTAATCTTGTAAAACATCACAACAGATAGATTACTCTTGTAATACATGTTTATGAAGATTGATAGATCATTGAAGTTAGCTATGGTGAGGTGAAGAAAAGTAGGAGCAAAGTTTCTATTTGATATCATACATGTTGCATTTCAGTTAAATCCATTATCAAACATTTAATTTGGGTTAAATATTAAAATTGAGCAATTTTGTAAACAAACATAGAGTGTTCTGCAATTTCTTTCTTGCACTCCCAAAAACAGATCCATGCAAACACTCAATCCAGGCATGCTATTGCATGCAGATTCTCAAAAATAATTGCACCTCATCAATGTTTCTCCGGATGTTATGCACGCCCTACTGTTATCTAACTGAATAAAAAACAGATCCATGCAAATTCTCGATCCAAGCATGCTACTGCATGCAGATTCTCAAAAATAATTGAATCCCATCGAATGTTTCTGTGGATGTCAATGTAGACCCTATTATTATCTAACTGAATCAAAATACGAATTAAAAACTACACCTCAACTAGAATAGACTATTCATCTACCAAAACTAAGATGAACTAAATAACAAGAGACATGGTTCAGAGCTGACAAATGCAAGTAATTAATGTGGCAGATCCTGGCTACTTGGCTGATGTCTTAGCTGCTCCACTATGAATAACTCCAGATTCTGCAGCAACGTTGGCAGAAGGATTGAGCTCATCCCAAGCTTCAATCCAAGTGGCCATGGCATCTGCGAGCTTCTGGAAATATGGATCTATTTTCCCAAGTTTGTCCCTTACCTGCTTTGACAACTCAATGTAGCACTGCTGGACGGAGGTACATTCCTTTGGAAGGGTAGCAGATTGGAAGAATGGAATTATGTCCTCTTGCCAAAATATCCCCTTATACTCTTTCTTCAAGTTAACAAAGGGGTTACTGGCTTTGCTGTGCCAAATGTATGGCAATCCTGTCTTCACTCCCAACCCCAAGTGGTCGCAGATCACCTTGACACACCATCCCGCCCACATATCGTCATAGCGACCAATAGGCTGGCCATCACCCATCAAGCCAAAATACATTGCAGGACCAATCAAGTCCCGATTAAAGGCCAAATTCATCCCACACATGGGGAAAAGCGTACCCTTTGGAATTGTCAAAACTGCATCAACATACCTGGTGTTGCGTTCCAAGGGCTTGACAAGCTGAGTTGGGGCATCATAGTCAGGAATATTCATCCAGAGGCCATGAGAAACTGCAGTGGGTGTTCCATGGCGAAGGCTGAAGGGGTATCCACGAACAAAATCTGCTCCCTCTCTGTATGGATCATACAGCGTATTGAAGAAGAATGGGGTTGAAGGGGAGAGCAAATTCATAATGTGCTGGCGGAGAGCATTGATGTCGTTTCCAGTGGGATCCTTGGCAACAAAGCAATCATCATCAATTGTGAAGATATATTTCTTCTTGGAGACCATGTAGCCGAAGCAGCGGCAAGCACTGTCCTTGAAGGAGATGCACGAGGCCTTGGGGCCGAGTATCCTGTTGATATCGTTTCTGTTGTAGAGTTCGTAATCGAAGCCCTCAGGCACGATGATGGTCTTAGATGGATCCCCATCCTGCACAATGATGAGGTGATAGGGCTCAAAGAATGGCCTCCACATTTCAAGAAAATCCAAGTTCCGGATCGTGGGTATCACTATGTCCAGCTCGTCCTTCAGGCTGAGGGTGGCAGCACTAGAACCTGCCATTGTTGCTTCTTGAGATGGATCTGGATCAACTGAGCTAAATTGTCGTAAAGGGTAAAATGTAAGAAAATGAAACCCACACAACTTATTCTTCCGCAACGAGAAAGAACTTTTCACTCTCAGATCTGGTTTGGTTAAGTTCGTCTATACATCTATATATAGTATATGGAGGAGCAGGCCAATCAAGGAGATGGTCATTGGTCAGTATATTTGTTTTATGGGGATTCACGCTTTTCCCACATTTCTGGAAAAGCTTTTCCCACATTTCTGGAAAAGTTCCTCGTAGTTGGGCTTTGCTAGCTCCCTTGTTTAGAGGGATGGGTGCCACATCTCATCCAATGGGTACCAACGTCCTAAATATTGTTAACGTAACCTGACAGTTAATGGCACACTTTGAAAATGGTAACCAATAGGTACCTCTCTATAATAATGTTGGGATATTAACCACTGGATCTAATCTTCAACAACAATAAACGCATTGCTGGGTGTTTATGGATAGCCTTAGAAAATGAGATTTTACTAATTTTGCATGTTAATGGTTGCTCTATATGGCGGTGTCACATTGAGTTTTTTAAAGCATTCACATAAATTCAAAGTGTCATTTTCTCAAGTGTTGAAATGGGGCAATGGGTTCAAATTTGACGGTTATTTACCCATTATAAGTTTATATAGTTGTTATATATAAACAATTTTAAAATTAGCTTATCATTATTGATGTAGATTTAATTTTTAAAATTGTTAAATTGACAAGTAAGTTGAAAGATTGTTTATGCTTATTAAGCAATGAATTCAAAATTTAAACTTCTTTGTAATGAATTAGGAAGAGACATGGACATGTTATTATACGACCTTGACTTGAGGATTTGATGCTCGGCTTGCTTTTAGGATTTTATGCTAGGGTTTTGTAGTGGTGTAAGTCTTGCTTCCTAGTTGCCTTGATGGCAACGTGGGGAGACGACATAGACTTCGGAGATGACGAGCTATGGTCAACGCCAGGAAACTTCAGGACCGACAAGGAATACAAGAGTGTGATGGTGGGTTTGAGGGAAGAGAAAAATCTGGTAGAATTATTGGGTGCAATTGTTACATCGAAGGACGCGACATGTGGGAAAGGTGTTCTTCGATATTTTTCAACAAGCTTGGGAGGGGTGGTGAAAGATGGACAATAGGGTAAAGAAGTGTTACATGGCGAGTCGGTCATCCAAGGGTCGTCATCTTAGTGTATTCCTTATCGTGGGATACAAAAGGTGGCGGGGCAGAAGGTGGTGGAAATCATTGTATTGGAATGGACTCTGTGGAGGTGCTAGTGGAGAAGGACCTATTAGGAAAATTCCATCGGAAAATATGCAAGAGAACATAAATTTTATCGTGCGTAACAGAGAAATGGCATCTAGTTTTGGAATAAATGCCCAAAGTCCAACAATTGGTCAAAGGCTAGATGGCCTTTGAATTCATTTCCCAGATGGGCAGAAAGAAAATTTTAGCGAATGTTTGGTTGATGGGATCAGTGAGTCTGGTCATGAAGAAATGACATGTAGGTTTTAACCCATGGATGGAACCTTTGCAAACACAATATCTTTGGGTATTTCTACCCAAGTTTCCCAGGGAGCTATGGGGAAATGAGGCTTTTTCTATCATCCTTGGTGAGGTTCCTATATTTCGATGAAGAGTCCCTAAAGTGTGACATAACACCTTGATTTTGACCCTATTGCATTAAAAATGTAACTCATATAATATCGTTATAAAATCGTGGTGAAGAGCTCAAGGCCAAGGCCCCGCCATCGATTATCGCTTATGTATCGACAATTAAAAATTGATGCTTGTGGATCGCATGCTAGCATGGTACCATAGAAATTGTAAATACGATGTAAATCATTGTATTTTAAACAAAAATACCCACAACTAGCTATTAATGCAACAAGAGTATGGGGGCATGATTTTTACAAGGAATAGGCAGGGACATATTCAAACCCTTGAAGCCAATAGTGTAAATCCAAGTGTCAATGAGAGAACCCATGAACCATCAACTACCCATCTTGACTTTTGTACTCAATCATTTATTTCTTCCAAGAGTTGGTTAAGGTAGTTATTATTTTGGGAAATGGAGAGGTATGGTTGTCCAATTTCGTGTATGGGAAAGCCACCATTTTTGGAAAATCGTGTTTGTCTTCCTGGGAAAGAAAAGAGCCACGAATTTGCTTCCCAAGCCATTATTCATGCATGGGTTTTGCTCTCTCATGTCGAAATAGCTTGCAGGGCATTTTCCTCCACATTTTTGCTAAGTATTCCTATATTTTCTAGCTGTGAAATACTTCCTTGTGTTGGGGGTGTAGGTATTGTGGGTGCCAAGATAGCTAGATCTTATAGAGGTACAAATAGCTCTTTGGTTGAGCTCACTAGCTTAGCAATTCCTTCCTTTCTACTACCTTAACATTCTGATAAACCCAGATGTGGACTGGCTTGGATGAGATGTGTATAGACTTGGCTATGTGTTAGTTGTTGTCCCCTTTCCTTGTGGAAATCATGCCCAGATCGAGGGTAGTATTTGTGTTGAGATATTGATGAGCACAACTGGCCTATGATTGGGTGGAACGTTGCAGTTGCATAGCCAGTTACTCATGACAACTTCACATCAAGATAAGTATTCTCTTGTTTTAATTGATGCATTGTCTTTAATGGATGATTGTTATGATTATGCGAATCAATGCATGTTAGATATGTGTGTAGTATATTTTAATTCCATCGTGTTTATTTTGATTATTCAGTTGCACACATGTGTTTTTATTTGCTATGAATTTGTTAATGACGAATGGGGCTGAGTTTGAAAGCCCATATTTTTAGTCATGTTCCCTTCCTTGAGTGGGAATGATGGAAAGGGACGTGACATGTGAAGAAAAAATGGTGGCAAGGATTTTTGTGGATATCGACATTGGTAAAGGCTTGGTTGTAGAAATTGAGGTGTCCCGGGGGGAGAGACATTTTGTACAACCTTTGGACTATGCATAGGTTCCTTTTTGGTGCTCCAAATCTAAAAGTATGGGCAATCTTCTAGCTCATTGTTTGGGATCATCGGGTCAAAGTATTTTTTGGAGTCTCCAGGGGAGTGAAGGAAAGGGCTTCATTGGAGTCTGAGGACTCTAACACTCTTTTTCTCTCTGCATCATTGGACAAGCTCAACAATTTGGATGAGGGTCACGTGGAGTTAGAAGGATAAATTTTTAAAGGTCGGTCTACAATAGAACTTGAAGAGAACACGAAAAAATATAGTTAGCTTTCTTCTGAAGATCTTATGAATTCTTCTTTCACGAAGCCTCTGTCTATTTTTTATGGATCTGGGCTAATAGGAGAGGAAGCGGTGATAATTTTTGGAAATAATGGGTTCAGTCTATCCTTTCTTGGGGGAAGTTGTGGCTCAGTAGGGGAATATTTGTCGAGGCATATCATGGGGATTGATAGTGATGAGGGGTTTGTTAAGATTTAATATGCTAAGACAGAAAATAGCAGCATTACATTCCATTTCACAATAATAGCACATACATGATCACTGAAGAAACAACAAGCATAGCATAAACAAAAGAGACACAGATTTATCCTGGGAAACCCTCATGGGGTAGAAAACCTAGTAAAGCTTCCTCAATATAGATGACCAGCAATATACAAAGATGTAACCCTGAGCATAAGCTCCTCCTTCTCCATAGCAGAAATCTCCTCCACAAGTGCATCACTCTCAAGTGAGTGAGTGTGTGTAAAATGAGGAATACACCTCCTCTATTTATACGCTACTCCGACTTGTCTTTTACACAAAACATGTAGGCTCGTATTTAACCAATGGGTTAAATACCCCACTACAACTGACTAGGCCGACCCCTCTAGGGTGGTCTAATAACCCTTTGACCCACATAACACATACAGGGCCGACCCCCACTAGGGAAGTCTAATAACCCAAGTTACCACAATCTGACGGAGGAATAAACATCTCCAGAATAATAACGTACAAATATAATATTCTTTGAAGTTACAATATCTCAACACTCCCCCTTAACGAGAAGGATATTATAACAGCATCTGCACGAGCAAGGAGTCATCAACATCATACGTGATACATCTATAAATCATTGGAAGCTTTCTCAACATCATCAGTAACTTAAGCAGTTACTGGAACATCTTCAATACTGGAACATCAACATCTTGAGAAGTGAGTCTTCATCTTTTGCAGCACTCGAACAGCTACACCAACATCAATATCTGAATCCTCACGATCGTCAGCATCGTCATCACACGATCATCAGCATCATCATCACACAATCATCAGCATCATCATCACACGATCAACATCGTCATCTAGATCAACATGATCAACATCGTCACATCATCTCGATCTACAACATTTGGATCATCTCGATCTACAGCATCTGGATCATCTTGATCTACAACATCTGGATCATCACGATCTACAGCATCTGGATCATCTCGATCTACAGCATCTGGATCATCACGATCTACACCATCTGGATCATCACGATCTACAGCATCTGGATCATCTCAATCTACAACATAAGTATCCTCAACCATACAAGTACATTAATCAATACATGTATCATCAAAAGTATGTATTCTCACCAATACATCTATCATCAAAACATGTATTCTTACTAATACATCTATCATCAAAAGCATGTATTCTCACTAATACATCTATCATCAAAAGCATGTATTCTCACTAATACATCTATCAATACAAGTATCCACACTGATACAAGTATACACAACAGCAGCATACCCTGCAACACACATGATCCAATTACGGGATGGTCAATCCCTCTCACTTTAGGACATAGGTCCAAGGATGATACAATCCTGATCCACTTATGGGATGATCAATCCCTCTCAATTTAAGACATCTCTCATGTCTATGGACGATGCAATCCAGATCAACTTACAGGATGATCAATCCTTATCCTTTTAAGACACCTCACCATGTCTAAGGATGATGCAATCCCGAATCAACTTACAGGATGATTAGTCCTTATCACTTTAAGACGCCTTACCATGTCTAGGGACGATGCAATCCCAATCTACTTACATGATGATTAGTCCTTATCACTTTAAGACACCTCACCATGTCTAGGGACGATGCAATCCCAATCTACTTAGAGGATGATTAGTCCTTATCACTTTAAGACACCTCACCATGTCTAGGGACGATGCAATCCCAATCTACTTACAGGATGATTAGTCCTTATCACTTTAAGACACCTCACCATGTCTAGGGACGATGCAATCCCAATCTACTTACAGGATGATTAGTCCTTATCACTTTAAGACACCTCACCATGTCTAGGGACGATGCAATCCCAATCTACTTACAGGATGATTAGTCCTTATCACTTTAAGACACCTCACCATGTCTAGGGACGATGCAATCCCAATCTACTTACAGGATGATTAGTCCTTATCACTTTAAGACACCTCACCATGTCTAGGGACGATGCAATCCCAATCTACTTACAGGATGATTAGTCCTTATCACTTTAAGACAAGTCTCATGTCTAGGGACGATGCAATCCCATCACGTACATTTTGAACCCAGTTCATGGACGATGCAGTCCTCACGTACATTTTGAACCCAGTTCATGGACGATGCAGTCCTCATGTACATTTTGAACCCAGTTCATGGACGATGCAGTCCTCACGTACATTTTGAACCCAGTTCATGGACGATGCAGTCCTCACGTACATTTTGAACCCAGTTCATGGACGATGCAGTCCTCACGTACATTTTGAACCCAGTTCATGGACGATGCAGTCCTCACGTACATTTTGAACCCAGTTCATGGACGATGCAGTCCTCACGTACATTTTGAACCTAGTTCAGGGACGATGCAGTCCTATCTTCAATTTTCAGAGACATCAGTCTACGGCTCAATTCTGGGACCGAGGTCCGGGAAAGATGCAATCCCCTACCTGTTCATTCAGGACTTCATTCTCGGAGACATCATGTCTACGGCTCTCTTTAGGACTGAAGTCCAGGGATGATCCAATCCTCTCATGTCCACCAAGGACTTCATTTTCGAAGACATACATCTACGGATCTCTTTAGAACAAGTGTTCAAGGATGATACAATCCCTCTTCTTTCTCGGAGACACTTGTCTATGGCTCACTTTAGAACTTGTGTTCAAGGATGATACAATCCTCACATGTATTCTCATCAATTTACTATCGATCCTGGGAACCCATACAGAACCTGATTCACACTTCTTCTTTAATTACACCATTAAGAGAATGGTCTTATCTAGCCACTTGGAGCAAACATCTCATCATGATTCTCTTCCTCTTTCTAAGAGAATCTTTTAGCCACAAGCCTTCTATAGTGTGTTTGATTTGAAATTTTTTTTTTTTTTTTTGGTTGAACATCCATCGCTTGTTCAGTGTTCATCATTCATCATGATCTTTCCTACAAATCAAAATTAAGTACATGATTAGTAATACTTCATAATCATCAAATCATATTGACATGATAACCTATTATGCATACAGATATCATTTACATAGTTATGCAACTATTTTGACCAATACTTTGGCACAACACTTTCCCATATCCTGTATGCATACAGTGGCTATCTAGATGCCTTCCATCTCTACCAGAACATACTATCGAGAGTGTGCACAGCTCTCAGCATGTCAGAAAAGAGGTTTCATTCTAGACAAGCAACATTGGAATGTTTGTCCAACTTACCAATCATATGCATATTAGTAGTATACTGTTCAATGCTCTATGAATGTTTACACTCAGCATCATATATTCTAGGAATACAAATATGCATACAAGCAATATCATTTACTATTTCAAATAACAACTCAAATACTTATCTTTTATGTTTGTGTGGTTGCCTCTCGTTTGATCTTCTATATGTCTTTTGAACTTCTATTCATTTTACCACTGTGCATGCTCAAGTGTGCACTAGTGTCATCATCATGATCTCATACACAAACATACATTCATTAGTATATTCTCAATATTATCAAAACATTCTAATTCTAAATAATCTTGAATATGTATAGTCATGATCATTAGTATTCAGGGTTTCAAGGAAGTCTTCTTTTACTCATGCATATTCTTGTTTGATCATAGTACTCTTCTGGTTAATTAAATCATCAAGATAAGAGACATAATATGCATAAACCCTTGATTACTAACTTTATGAATAAGCATAACCAATCATACCAAGTATACTTATATAAGGGATCCTAACACAAGGTAAGATTCTAACTTGACATAGGAAAACATACCTGGATTAGTAAACTTACTTAGTTATGTACAACATACCTAAACAATCTCTTCAATGATTTAGAGATCCTGAGCTAGAACCTGCATGTCTCATAGGTTAAGCATAATATAACAAAGTCATACATACCTCGTAAGTAGAACAAATATTATGGATGAGTCTTTGTCTTCATGTTGTCATGGTCATGGAACTTGATTTGTCTTTTGTGATGTACCTGTATCTTGTTAGCAGACAACATCAACCTCACACAACACCATAATGCATTAGTACAATCATATAGCCCTAATCAATGAATGTCTTCGATAATTCACATGTATTCATACCGTTACTAGGGTGATAAGACAATTCTAACATTAATCAAGATTGTACTAATAAATAATATGAAGACAAACACATTATGAACTTAATCAAGAATCAGATTTCAAGACATACCTGAACCTCCTTAAGTCATACCTGTCGAGACTTCTTGTAGTCTTCTTATGTAAGGCCTTAGCCTCAACTCCCCCTGAAACTTGATCTGGAGCTTGATTAGGGTTTTCTAGAGAAACCCTAAAAATTCAATCTTTGACTTTCACACTTCTGAATGGATGGAAGGATGTGTCTTGCTGAGCTGATCAAACTAGCATACTCCAATTTTGAAATCTCCAAAATTGGACCCCTCAAAATTGCCTTCGAAACTTCTGGATCTTCTGGACAGGAACCCAAACTAGGGTTTGATGAAGCCCACCCTTCTGTCCAATCAAAAGGTTCGATCCAAGGCTCTAAACTCTTATTTTTCTGAGGAGCTTCCAGCCGTGGTTACAGACTTCAAAAAATTCCAACTTTTGCTGAAGCCCTAATTTTCCATCTTTCCGATCAAAATCTCAAACTGGGGTTTGATCAAGCCCGGTCTTCTACCCAACCAAAAAATTCGATATTGGTCTCTAAATTTTGATTTTCCTGAGTAGCATTCAGCCGTGGATTTTGATTCCAAAAATTCTAACTTTCTCTGAAACCCTAAATTCCTGAAGCCATGAATGAAGGTGCTCCAAAAATAATTCTGTTTTGACAGAAAGATGTACCTGATTGTTTCTGCTATAACTCCGAACTTTTTGCTCCACAGGGTCTGATTTTTTTTTTTTTTTGTGGTAGCCTGACCTGTCATCGTTTCATCCCGACAGGTCTGACCTCAATTGGATTTTCTGATAGAGAGTTATGCCAAGTGTCGCAACGTGACCTGTTTATGGGATAAAACAGGAGAGTGAACTTGTACGGAGTGCCACGTGTCACTAGTTCAGCTTCGACCTTTGAAAACGTTTTCTGAGATATTAAAGTCTGTTTACTACCTGTCACTTTTTACGAAATTTTATTTGGAGCTTCCTAGCCCAAGTTATTCCAAGTGTCACAACGTGACCTGTTTATGGGATAAAACAGGAGAGCGAACTTGTACGGAGTGCCACGTGTCACTGGTTCATCTTCGGCCTCTGAAAAACTTTCCTGAGATAGTACAGTCTGTGTACTACCTGTCACTTTTTACGAAATTTCATTTGGAGCTTCCTAGCCCAAGTTATGACCTTTTTTCCTAGGTCACCTGAGTTTGACTAAGATCTTGAAGAGGCAGAAACCCTAACTTGTACTGATCATAACTCAAAAAGTACAACGAATCTGAGGGTACCCATTGGACACAAAGTACCTGGGGATGTTATCTACGACCTGTAAACTTTTTAGATCCTGAACCTTCGCATAAATGGATTTATAGCGAAGGTTCCATGATGACTGGTTTTTGCTATGTAAAACCCAAACCTTCAAATTTGTGGCAAGTGAAGCAAGTGTCGTAAGTGCCATACATTGCCTTCCTTCAGGTTAGCTCTGATACCATGTTAAGATTTAATATGCTAAGACATAAAATAGCAGCATTACATTCCATTTCACAATAATAGCACATACAGGATCACTGAAGAAACAACAAGCATAGCATAAACACAAGAGACACAGATTTATCCTGGGAAACCCTCATGGGGTAGAAAACCCAGTAAAGCTTCCTCAATATAGATGACCCGCAATATAAAAAGATGTAACCCTGAGCATAAGCTCCTCCTTCTCCATAGCAGAACTCTCCTCCACAAGTGCACCACTCTCAAGTGAGTGAGTGTGTGTAAAATGAGGAATACACCTCCTCTATTTATACACTACTCCGACTTGTCTTTTACACAAAACATGTAGGCTCGTATTTAACCAATGGGTTAAATACCCCACTACAACTGACTGGGCCGACCCCTCTAGGGTGGTCTAATAACCCTTTGACCCACATAACACATACAGGGCCGACCCCCACTAGGGAAGTCTAATAACCCAAGTTACCACAATCTGACGGAGGAATAAACATCTCTGGATATACAATAAGGTCTTCAAGGAGGAATGGAACATATCCAGAATAATAAAGTACAAATATAATATTATTTGAAGTTACAATATCTCAACAGGGTTGAGGGAGGAGCAGGAGGCCGTGGACAATATAAGGATGCTCTAATCAAAGAACCTTTGGAAATTTTTGTCTCCAATTCACTGGTGGTCAGGATTGTGCAAGACCCTAGATTGGAGGGTAAGCCTTGATTAAAATTGAAATCTTGTGCAAGGCTCAAGCCCTCAGGGGCTGTGGAGGGGGGGATTGGATCAACTACAAAGGTCAAAGGTAGTGAGAAAATTTCATTCCTTTACGATGATTCTTGAGGCAATGAACTTTAGGTGGGAAGCTTGCATGGAGGATTCAAGGCCCTTAGAGAGGGAATCCCTCGTCGATTTGTCCCTTATGATTGTGATATCTCTCAATTTTAGGGGCTTTGGGGGGGGGGCGTAAAATAGCTGCCCTAAGAAAGCTAATTAGGTCTACGAGTCCATATTTGTTTTTTCTAAAGGAAACCATGGTTGCAGGTGAGAAGGAGAGGCATGTAGTTTCATCCTTCCTTCTTAGATGGTATATATGTGCTTTGGATTCAAACATGCTCTCTAGGGATTTGATCTTTGTGTGGAATCCCTCCAAGGTTAAGTTGGAAGCATCATTTTTTATGGTAGGCATATTTTTTAGGGGACGACTTTGGGTGGTGGTATCCTTATTAAAATATTGAATTCTTATGGCCCTGAAGAGAACTAGAAATATTTTTGGTCATTGGTGTGTTCATATGATTTTGTCAAAGATATTGGCTTTATACTGGGAGGGAATCTCAACCTTATGATGAATGGCTTGGAGTCATGGGGTAGTAGAGATAAATCTGATAGAATTACATGTTTTTTCTCCCATGTTTTTGAGGAGGAAGGATTAGTAGACATTGCTCCATTACCTCTCATGCCTACTTGGAGAAACATAAGAATGTGGGAGACGGTTGTAGGTAGAAGACTAGATTGGTTTCTCATAGCGGAGGCCATTTTGGACATATCATTTAGATGTTTTGTCTTTGTTGGAGCCATGTATTCTCTCGAACCACCACCCCATTGTCTTACAATTGGACTTCGAGGATATAAGAGTTTGTTCCCTTTCAAATTCAATTGATAAGGATCTGAATGGGAATTTTGAAGGGATACAAGAGTTGATAAGGGATATTTATCACAAAAACCCCTCAAGCATTTTCTCTGTGGAGGAGAACAATATTTTGGGAAACTTGGAGGCAAGGAAATTTCATTTATTAACTATCAAAGAGGAGATGTGGAAGCTCAATAGTAGGGCCATTTAGTTGACCCAAGGAAACAACAACACCAAGTTTTTCCACAATTTGTAGAGAATAGAAGGGTTGCCAATGCCATTTGGGATGTTATAGGTGAAAGTGGACAAATTATATGATCACAGGAGGCCTTGGAGAAGGAATTTGTGATGTATTTTCAAAGTTTAATCCAAGCCTCAGAAGACTCGTGCATCAATCAACAACTATAGTTAATCCAGTGTTTTTCCACTTTCTTCAATGCCGAGAGAGTAGTGTGGTGGGAGGCTCTTTTATACTAGAAGAGATCAAGAAAGTTCTCTTAGGGTTTTCAAAAGCCAAAATTTTGATGCCTAACGGATGGACTGCCGATTTTTTTCTACAATTTTTCGATTTGATTGGGTCAAATTTGTTAGCAATGGTGGAAGAGTCTCGTAAGAGTGGCATAATTATTGGTGCTCTTAATTCAAAATTATTGCTCTCATTCATAATAAATCGAATGCCTCTTTGTTATCTGGATTTAGGTCTATTACGCTTTGGAATGTGGAATATAAGGTGATTTCAAAGGTAATCATCTCTAGGTTAAAGGAACATTTGTCTAAGTTCATCTCTAGAGAACAATTTGGTTATCTAAGAGATAGGTAGATTCCAGATGAAGTAGGGGTGGCCGGGAAGGATTGCACTCCATAAAACCGAGGAATTTGGAGGCCATATTACTGGAACTAAATTTAGTTAAAGCATATGACTGTGTGGACGGGAATTTCTTAAGGTTTATTATGCTACAAATTGGATTGGTTCTAGAATTCGGTAACTAGGTGATGGCATTTGTCACTTCTGTAAACTATGCAGATCTTGTGAATGGCTCACCAATGGGATTTTTAAGGAAAAGGGGGGTTAAGGAAGGGTTGTCCCGTGTCCCTATTAATTTTCTTGCTGGTAGTAGAAGGATTGAGATGGTTGATAGGGAAGGAAAAGTTGGAGAGGGGAATCTTTAGGGTAAAATTTTTAGATATCCATGTCCTAACACATCTGCTATTCGTTGACGATGTGTTGCTCTTTGGTGAAGGAACAATGGTGGAATGGGAAATATATTAGGAGATATTAAAGTTGTTTTTTTTAGCCTCTAGAATGATCATAAGTGTGGAACATTAAGCTCTACTCCAGAATAGGCTTAGTAGTGACCTCTATAATAGGACCCAACATATTTTTTTCTTTTAGTTGACAAGTCTAAAGGAGTGTTTCAAGTACCCGAGGTATCCTTTGAAACCTAATTTATATAAGATAAGGTATTAGGATTGGATTCTCAAGAAGGCGGACCATAGGATCGACAACTGGTACTTTAGATGGTTGTCCTTAGCAGGAATATTTTTCTTGGAAAATTTCATTTTAGAGAGCATCCCTGTATGTTGGATGTTCCTAGAAAAAGTGCCTAAGTTCATTCTAGAGAAGATTAAACATAAATTATTTAAGTTTCTTTAGTTTGGTAAGAAGAAGAACGAAGTTTTTCACCTGGTTAGATGGGATATGTTGGCTATGCCGAAGCGGGAGGGCGTGGGTCTTGAGGAATATCTTCTGGTTCAAGCAGGATTTGGAAGAAAAAATCCTCTAGCAGTGTTTTACAGGATCTAGTTTAAGGATCAATACTATTATAGATAAGTACCTCAAAACCTCATCCATGGTGGAATGGATTAGAATGGTGCCAACTAGGGTCTCTAATATCTCAATCGTTTGGGGTAGTATGGCTATATCCTTGTCGGTTATTTCTAATTGGTTGGGATGGAAGGTGGGTGATGGAAGACAAGTAATGGTGGGAAAGGACCCTTGGATTGGTCACCTGGAGGGGTTTAGTTTGTCGTAAACCCTCTTATATTTCTTGAAGGAGATGGGATTGGTAGTTTGGATCAAGTCTCCCTGGTTCCTAGGGAGTTGGGGAATCAATAGAGGTGGAAGAGTAGTGAGGCACTCGGTCTATCTAGTGCTATGGAAGCCGAATGGAATGCATATATTAAAGCTCTGAATAGTTCATGAATTATCTTTAGTGAGGAGCAATATTGTCTCTTATGGTCTTGGAACAATGCAAGTAGTCAGGTAACTGTAAATATCGAATACCATTCCATTGCAAATTATTTTCCTTGTCATAATTTGTGCTAGTGGAAAGGCATTATTTGTAGTTGGTGGACAAGGTGCTCACTTGGGATAACTACTTGAAGGGAGGTGGTTATGGTCCCTCTACTTGTATTATATTTCTTTGCAATGTGAAGAATACAGATCATATCTTTGCTAAATGTTCTTTTGTAAAGAGGATATGGAGAATTTTAAATGGCGTGTTGAATTTTAGTGGTCGTTGGATGGCATCATTTCTAGTATACAATCTTGAGAATTGGATGAAAAGGCAAGTTTGTAACAATTTGCGGGAACTTCCTTGTAGTTTATGCTAGGACATCTGGCCCCATTGGAATAAGCTATTGTTTGAAGAAGGTAGGCCATATGCCACCTTCGTGGCTCAAAATATTATAGGGGCTTTTCAGTAGAGACATGTGTTGGAGGTATCCTTAACCAGTATAAGACTTAACGAACCTTCCTTCCTTGATAACTTACCCATTGGATTCTTTGATGGGGATTTCCAAGGGGTTTAGGGTAGGTGTGGCATCAGTGTTTTGCTTAAGGTGAGTAGGGACTTCAATTTTAAACTCAATATGGGGGTGGTTGTGTCTCCAATACCAGAGATGAGCTGTTAGCGCTATGGATTACCTTAATTTTTTATTATAGAAAAGGTTTTCCAAATTTGGAGGTGGTGGGAGATTTTTCTATAATCATAGGATGGATTTTTGTAAGCTCCTCCTTCTCAATACTTAACTTGGATGGGTGGAAGCACCGGGTTTTGATTTTGAAGCAGAACTTTGACTAGATATGTTTCCAACATATTTATAGAGAGTACAATGGTGTGGCGAATAAGCTCTAAAAGGACACATTATTTTTGGATGAATGTGTTGTTTTGTTTGAGGATATTTTTCCTCCCTCCATTCACATGTACTCCTTCATGGATTTCTAGGCTATGTCAAATATTTTCCTTTTGTTTCTTAGCTTATGATCTGTTGATTATCGATAATACCTAGGCTCTCAATTGCTTCTTTAATATTACAAACTCCTTTCTCTGTTTTGACTTTGTTGTATATTATTCTACAGAGTTCTATTTTTGTAAATGGTCTTCTTTGTCTCTTGGATGTTCCATTTTTTGGCCTTGTGGTTGCTGATGATCACTCCCGACTACCATTAGATTATATTGGTTTCTTTGTTGCTATTTATTTTTATTTAATGGTTGGATTTTTATGGTTTGCTCTCAAGTTTTCATATTGAATGAATATGGATTGCAATATAATTTGTATTAGTTTTTGGTATGGACATGATCATGCAATGATCCCTTATATCTTGATCCAATTGAATAACATATGTAATGCTTTTTTCTTTATTGAAAGAAGAAAGGATTAGGAAGAGACATGTTGTCTAGTTTACGTGATTCAAGGAAACATTGACCTTTCATAGAGTAGTCACCTACCATTAGTTTTTATTCATTTTGTTGAGCTCCATATCTACACTTTATACAAAAATTAAAGCAATCAAGCTTCTTGAACATGCTTGAAAATTAGTGTTTTCAATACTAACCCTAATTTGGTGCATTCCATATTTACAAGCCATTTCATTTGCATAATCGACTACCTAATTTCTCTATTCCACATTCTTACAAAACACACTTGGTGTCAATGGGGTGTCACATACCCACCTATCTATCCAATGCAAGGGAGGGAACATGGCACTAAAATCTGGGCTTTTTAGAACAACTTAGCCAAATTCATCATGAATAAAGGTTATGGAATTACAATAAAATGCTTATGGGTGCAGATTCAACTCTCAACACACATGCACAACGGAATAGAACTATCCACACACATTTCATACTCATCCAACATATGAAAATAATCATCAATTAATCATTGCAGAAGTAAAACACAATAAATTACTCATCTTGATGTAATGCTGTCCCAAACAACTAGCTATGTCGCTGCAACGTTCCACCCAACCATAGGTCTCTTCCCAGCCTGTATTCTTTCAGCACTCAGAGACCACCCCTGAGCTGGGCATGATATCTACAAGGAAAAGGGAACCCTCATGCACAACACAAACCAAAGCAATGGATACCCATCTCAACTCCAACACTCTCTTGCACACAAAACTCAGATGCGGGTTTGGGAACACACTTTCAGCAATGGGACTTAGAAACTAGATGGACATGGGTTTTCCCCAAAACGTGGGTACACCCAAAAAAGGATTGTGGGAAGAGGGAATCAATCCCAGGGAAGAAAACCGATTTCTCCCACAGATGTATGAGCATTCAGTGGGCCAAACGGCCTCAATAAAAACCCAAATCGTTTTCCCTTTCTTCCCCACTATTAGCCACAACAAAAACGCCCTTCCCAGCTAGGAAAATGAAGGCAAACACAACAAAACCATAAAGGAAAACACCCAGGTAGCTCTCAGCTCTTGAGAGGGAAAGACTAATAGGTGAATAATGGCTTGGGGAGCAATTTCGTGGCCCTTTACTTGCCCAAGAAGCCAAACACGGATATCTAGGAAGGGTGGCTTTCCCATACTCGAATTTGGACAGCCATACCTCTCCATTCCCCAAGGCATTAACTACCTCAACCAACTCTTGGGAGAAATGAATGGTTGGGTACAAAAGTCAACATGGGTAGTTGAGGGTTCATGGGTTCTCTCATTGACACTTGGCTTGACTTGATTGTCTCAAGGGTTTGAATATTTCCCTCCCAATTTCCTTGTAACATCATGCCCCCATCTCTTGTTGCATTGCATAGCTAGTTGTGGGCATTTATATTAAGATGCATATTTACAATTCCCATGGTTCACTAGCACATGGGTAGCATAATTTCAAATACTTGCCTCTTTTAGGTCGAGCGTTCGCTAGCGGGGCCTTGGCCTTGAGTTCCACGCTAGGAATCATACATAATATGCATACAATATTTACATTATAACCCAAAATATTACAAGGGTCAAAGTGGGGACGTGACAATCCCCTTCCCTTGGAATAACACTGTCCTCGGTGTTCCAATTACTTAGGAATACATACATGATTTATACATGACCAAAATTCACAAAATATGGCAGGTCTATCCTGCATTTCACCCTTTACTTGGGTTTTCAAGATCAAGTCCTTTGGCCTTCACAAACTGCTCCTGCGGGCTGGAACCTTATAGCTCTACATGAGGGCATTGTTTCAAAACAATCCCTTCCCTTTCTTTACCTTCCCGCTGATCTACAAGTATGGAAACTTTATGGTGGCTACCCTCTTGATGCTCCATTGTTGGGCATTCACAGAGGCAATGATTTCCTCCACATCCCCTGTTGGGCCTGGCCTAGATGGGGCAATTTTGAACAAGAAGAATTTTGAGAACTGCGGAGCTAAGCGCAGTTAAGTTTGAACAATTTTGGGATAATTTTTGGTATGCTGCAAAGTTGCGCGCAGCATAGTTTCGGAGGAGCTGCGAGGTCGATGCTGCGAGGAGTACAGCACCACGATGTGCCACGTCAACGGATATCCAGCTAAGCAGAGCATGGATGGATGAAGGCAGTTATTTTGGATAGGTCACAGAAGACCTATTTTTGGCAAAGATCATCGATAACTACCAAGCAGTGGGTAGGTGTAGATCGGAGGTAGGTCACTGATCACAACGGGCAGAAGACTACTACTACTCGAACCAGTCATTTAAGGCTGGAAAGGAAGGAACAGCTCGGTGGAGGCAACATGTTGGCGCGCATATAACAGAAGATCTGCTGCCATATATCAGTAGTCTGGTTTTGGGAAAACCGTGACAGTTTTGTAAACCTAAGGGTTCTGCCTTCAAGATGTAAAAGACGTGACCTATGGGTTTTGATTAATAAATAAGGAAATTTTGTAAAGGGAAAGGGTTAATGTTAAGTCTTCATTTTGTCGATTAGCATTGAATATATTGTGAGGTCTGTTAGAGAGAAGCATTGTAAAGGCTCTACAGCTGAGTGCATAGAGACCTAATTTTGAGAGAGAAAGAGAAGAGCGTCTGTAGCTGGTGCGCAGGCGAAGAACTGTTGTACCCTTTCCAATATAAATAAACAACAGTTCTTGTGGACGTAGCTTCCCATTCTGGGGGGTGAACCATGTTAAACCATTGTGTTATGTGATTGCTGTGTATGATTGCCATTAATTTGTGATCTAATTTACTTACAGTGCATGCATGAAGTTATTATTGCTTGTTATATGTTTACTGTGATCTGTATTCGCCGTGGAAAGGATGGAATAAGATGCTAAGTAGTTCATGTATGGAGGAATATTAAACAGTAAAGCACCTATAAGTCTCGAATGAATGGATCGATAAGATAACCACACAGTTAATTGTTAAGGATTGAATCGCAGTATCAAAGCACACAGCACTACGCATCTCACATATTTGCATAAGTTATGGTGTTTATCAAGCTAAGTAAGGATGAATGATTAAGGTTTATCGACTAAGAATTGAATAGAAGTGATCAGATCTCATAAACCCACTGCGCGGCTTGGGGCCGCACTGAGGGTGCCAATATCCTGGGTCTTGAAGAGTCTCGACGCGAAGTAGAAGACTTTGCGCAGTCACCAACGCAGTTGCGCAGTCCATCACCGCGCTGCGCATTAATCAACTCAATCACTCGCATCACAAGGTTGTGGAAAACTGCTTCTGCAACCACCCCCTCAACTTCACCTCTGGTGAGACCTCAGGCTGCTTGCAGTCTGTTGCTGAAAGGGCCGGTGAATAGGGGTTTTGTTGGTATCTTGTGCCGCGAAGTACCTGGGTCTACATTAGAAAACCTCTAGAACAGTCCTGTGACCAACAAATGGTTCCATTGCCGTGCTAAGACCAGTGATGCGATAGTGTATTCAGAAAAGTAATGTCCGACAGTTGGCATCCAGAACAGAAAGAGAATTGGGCTTGGTGCGATAAGATCGAAAGAGACTTCGCAAAGAAAGAAAATAGACATCCACGACTATCTGACGTACAGTGGTTGAATAGATACTTGTGGAGGGACATCCACGAAATTTTTTGGGTTTCGTTTCCAAATGAGCTACACGAGTGGATATCGCGCATAGCAGAAAGAAATAATTGTTCCCAAGGTGGAATACCTACAGAGTGGATTCCAGAGCTTACGAAACAGCTCAAAGCAATCGACAGCCCACTGTCACGAGCAGTTGACTTCTGGGTTGATAGCATATTAGAAGGATTTGTGACCGAATTTGCTATAAACACACTGAAGTCCTACAGCCAAGCTGAAGCATACTTTTTCGAAGGATTCAGAGGGAATCAATTCCAGAACAGTACACAATCCGGAAGAATAATGACAGATAATGATATAAAACTGCCGATATTCAAAGGAACGGGTCAGGAAGACCCTGATCAGCACTGGTTTCTATGCGAATTCGTGTGGAGTGTTAAGCAAGTGACAGATGATGCTATAAAGAGAGCGCATCTCATAACTACTTTTAGAGACAGAGCGTTGCACTGGTTTATGAAGTATTCTCAAGCACAACCGAGAACGCTAGCAGAGATCAAAACCGCGATTGCAACAGAGTTTAAGAAACCCAAATCAGAATCACAGTGCATAACAGAGTTGAAATAAATCAAGTAGAAACCTATTGAATCAGTCTGGGAATTCTACCAAAAATTCAAAACATTGTTGGACCAAGTGAGCTTTATTATAGCTCCGCAACAGCATCAAGAATGGTTCATTGCTGCGTTGTTGCCCCACATCAGACAACCACTAATGCAACAGAAGGTTGTATCTCAAGCTGAAGCCTTGGAGATCGCAATGAAGTTGGAAGCTTCACCAATTGGAGAAAGTAGTTATGGAATGATACAGATTCAGAACCAATTGACTACCTTGACATTAGAATTACAAGGTATGAAGAATGAAAAAGAGCAGAGACATGAGCAACGACATGAAGTTTGGTGCACAGGATGCAAAGGAGAGGGCCACACCAGAGAACATTGCCCCTTATTTCAAGAATACCTTAATAGTGGCGCACCAAACCCAATAAATATGAATCAGAACTAGGCACTGTGGTGTGAAATTTGTAGAAGCAGAGGACACAGACCTGAAGACTACTACCTAATACAAAAATATGTAAAGACACCTAACAACTTATACTGCAATTTCTGTAAGTCAGTTGGACATGATGAGTCCAACTGTCGCGCTTATGAATTGATGAACGAAAGAAAACGAGAAATGGAAGCAATGCGAGGTGCTGGAATGTACCGCGTTCAAGAGGAAAATCAGCCAAAGCAAGAGAACACCCACTATGATCAAGGAGGATATAGAGGCCGCGGTGGTGGATATCGCTGAAGAGGAAGAAATACTGGTCAAAATCAAGAAAGAGGATGAGGCCAAGTCATATGTTATAACTGTGTTCAGCTAGGTCATGTATCAAGAGATTGTACTAATCCATGCACCACATGCAACTACTGTAAATCATTTGATCATTTCATTGAATATTGCCTGGTGCTTGAGGTAGAAATGCAGAAGAGGAGAAGAACAGAATCACCAAACCCTAACATCCAATTGATCGCATTAGAGAATAGACCTACAGTTCAGAGCATCAATGCAGTAACGCGAAGTGGCACTGATACAGGAAAAGACAACAACACAGAAGCCTCAACTTCTGGAACAACTGATCCTAAGAAGAACCCTGGAGAAACAGTAGGGATAAGAAAATCTCCCGGGAAAGCACCTCCATTGAACTTACAGAAAAACAAATAAATATTCAAAGAAGCACGGGACATGTTTACACAACGGCCACCTACTTCACCAAGGATTCCACTGCGAAGTCAAGAACCACAAATACAAGACATGCCACTAGCATATGATCAGATGCGCACTGCATCGGATGCCTCTAATTCTATTGTGCAGTTTCTATGCAGCTGCATCAAGTTATTAAAAAACAAGGACACTCTTATGGAATTTGAAAAACTGTTAAATCAGTACGAATCATGCAGTAAGAAAGGAATAGCGCATGGTGCAGTACATAACATTAGAAGTCCCAAAAGAACCGGCAGGAAAATATCGTTCACTACACAGATAGGAGACTGTGAGATGGACGAGATCATTCTTGATCTCGGATCTGAAGTGAATGTCTTAACCAAGAAGACATGGCAGGCGATGGGAAAACCAAAGTTACAGTGGTCACCTATACAGTTAAGAATGGCTAATCAAGGCATAGTTATACCGCTGGGAAGGTTAACCAATACCATTGTCGACATTGATGGAGTGCAAAGTTATGTAGACTTTGAAGTAATTGAAATTGTGGATGATAGCAATCCTTATCCAGCATTGCTGGGCATTGATTGGGCAATGACGAACTCTACCATCATCAATCTTAAGACAATGAAAATGATATTTGAAGGCAACAACATAAGGGTCATCGCACCATTGATCCTTCGCAGGGAGAGCGATATGTTGAACCTATTCAAGACGAGTACAGAGCTCAAGACCTTGACCGTATCTATCAAATGACAACAAATGCTGCAGATTATATTGATCCTACTGCGGATGGAACGCTCAGCTGGCGCTGCGATAGTTCTTGCATCTCAGACTCAGAGGCAGGATTAGAAAACTGGCAACACAGAATGCATGAAGTATCTTCCAGGAGATGCGTGACAATTACAAAGTCATTCCGCTGGATTGGGAAGCAGGTAAGTCCAATCCCCACTTATGATGGTACAACTAACGTCTATTCATCTATCAAAGAATACACTGCAACAGTGGCAGATGAACATCGCATCTCAGCACTAGACATGGCACTCAAAGAAACACCTGCCTGATGGTGGGATACACACAAAAAGACAATGACAACTTGGAACAAGTGCAAAATAAAACTACAGATTAGATTTGTTGATAATGTCACACTACCATTTGAGAAATATAATGGCCAGAGGGATCCAGAAGATCATATCGCAGCTTGTGTACAAGCTTGGAAGGATAGACTGCAGACATAATGGGTACATCTCTTTGTGCATATGTTGGAGGAGCCTATTCCGAAAAAATGGTATCTACAGGAAGAGACGCACACAGGAACCGCAGATTGGTCCATCCTTACTGTGACCTTCCAGAAGGATTTTAATTTTCAAGATGACTATCCGACTGTACATGATGCGCTACAACTGATCAAGCAAAAGATATTTAGCCCACATCACAAGGAGGAAAATATAACACTAGAAGAGTTTTTTGACACAAACAATGTCCTTGCGAGTCTACAACTAGATTGGTCAGAACAGATAAAGAACGTAGCTGAAGAAGTTGAAGATGCGACGTGGAGAACCCGCGCAACATAAAAATTCAAGAATCAGAAGGAATACATGAGGTAGAGGGACCTCCACTAGAAATTCCAGATATGAGTGGACCGGTTAAAACAAAGAAAGTGAACATCGGCACCCCTGAATAGTCGAAGTTCGCAGTAATAGGAGACTACTGGGATGATGACAAAGTTGTAGAGATCGCAGCTATATTATAGGAATATCAGGAAGTATTCCCAACGAAGTTCACAGAACTGAAAGGTATCCTGGGAGACTTAGGAGTGATGAGAATTCCTCTTAATCCAGGAGCGAAACCTATTAAACAAAGGCCATATAGACTGAATCCATGCTACAAGGAACGAGTTAAAGTAGAAATCGATAAGATTCTCGATGCAGAAATTATTGAGCTGGTCGAAGAATTTGAATGGATAAGCCCAATGGTCATCCAAGACAAGAAAACAAAGGGCAAGATTAGAATTTGTGTTGATCTCAAAAAGTTGAATGGTGCCTCTATGCATGATCCATTTCCTACACCTTTTACCGATGAAGTACTTGATAACGTTGGCAGAAATGAAGCATACTCTTTTACTGATGGATTTTCTGGATACCATCAGATAAAAAATGATTCAGGCAATAGGCACAAAACCACTTTTGCAACAGAATGGGGGTCATTCCAGTATACAGTGATGCCTTTTGGCTTGAAGAATGCACCAACCATATTTTCAAGAGTAGTGATCGCAGCATTCAAAGAATTCATCCACAAGTTTCTAGAAGTCTACTTTGATGATTGGACCATCTTTGGGTTACTAAAGAACCATGTCGCGAACTTCAGGATGATGCTAGAAAAATGTAGACAGCATCAGATTTCATTGAATTTAAAGAAATGTATTTTCTGTGTTCCTTATGGGATTCTGCTGGGACATATTGTGTGTAAGAAAGGGTTGATGGTTGATCCAGCGAAGATAGCAGTTATTGTAAACTTGCCTACACCAAATTCGGTTAAACAATTGCGCACTACACTAGGGCATACTAGATATTACAGGAAATTCATAAAGGGATATGCACAGATAACCGCAGCAATGGAGAAGCTTTTAAAAAAGGATGCACCGTTCATTTGGAATGAGGACTGCGGGAAAGGATTCGACACATTGAAAGAGAAAATGGTCACTGCGCCGATCCTAGTTTTTCCAGACTGGGAAAAGCAATTTCACGTACATGTTGATGCTTCATGTATAGCATTGGGTATCGTTCTTGTGCAGCTAGGAGAAGGAGGAATTGATCATCCCATTGCATTTTCCAGCAAAAAGCTCTCATCCGCTGAGAAAAACTATACCACTACTGAAAGGGAAGGACTTGCAATGGTATATGCGCTACAGAAATTCAGACACTATTTGCTTGGTGCACACTTCTTAATGTTTACTGACCATTCTGCATTAAAATACCTGGTCAATAAGACAGTGTTAGGGGGGCGAATTTGTAGATGGCTATTACTCTTCCAAGAGTATGATTTTGAAATAATAGTTAAACCAGGCAGGTTAAATCTAGGCCCTGATCATCTATCAAGGATCAAGTCAGGAGAAGAACCAACGAATCTAGACGACATTCTGCCCGATGTGCAATTATTTTCTATACAGGTTGCCGATGATTACTATCAGGATATCATTCACCTTCTAACTACCGGGTTCACACCTACTGAATTCACTACGCAGCAAAGGAAGCAACTGATAGTGCGAGCCGTAGACTTCACCATTATTGCAGGACAACTCTACAAGTTAAGACCTGATGAAGTGCTGCGAAGATGTGTATTAGAACATGAGAAGCCATTTACATTAGCTGATGCATATTCAGGAGTTGCAGGAGGTCATTATGTAGGAAGGGCTACTGCGTAGAAGATATTGCGCACAGGGATATGGTGGCCTACGATTCATAAGGACTCCAAAGAACATTGCTAGAACTGCGATGTCTGTCAAAGGACAGGGAAACCGTCAAGAAGAGACGAAATGCCGTTGAACCCTCATCTGACCTTACAAGCATTTGAGAAATGGGCAATTGATTTCGTGGGATCTATTAACCCACCGAGAAAAAGAATTGGTGCGAGGTACATTATTACAACAACTTATTACCTCAGCATATGGGAAGAAGCAAAACCAGTCAAAGACTGTAGCATAGCTACAACCGTGCAATTTATTTTTGAGAACATCCTTACACGATTTGGATGCCCAAATTTTTTGATGAGTGATCAAGGTACCCATTTTCTAAACAGAACTATTGAAGCTTTAACTGAAGAGTTCTACATCCATCATCAGCGCTGTACCCCTTATCACCCACAAGCAAATGGCACTGTTGAAGCATTTAATAAAGTACTTGAGAATGCGCTAACCAAGGTATGCAATGTAAACTGCGATGACTAGGACCTGCGCATTCCATCTGTATTATGGGCGTACAGAACAACATGCAAGAAATTAACTGGACATACACCTTTCAGATTGGATTACGGACAAGAAGCAATAATTCCAATGGAGTACATTATACCCAACTTGAGAATAGCTGCATTTACAGGGATGGCAGATCACGCAGCACTAGAAGAAAGGATATCACACTTGGTTGGCTTAGAATAAGAACGCTTCATCGCGGGATTCCACCAGCAAGTGTAGAAAGAACGAGAAAAAGCATGGCACGATCGCCACATCAAGAATAAGTCTTTTTAGGTAGGTGATCTAGTCCTACTGTATGATAGTAAATTCATGAAGTTTCCTGGAAAATTTAAAATGCATTGGCTTGGACCATATACTGTAATAGATGTTACTAACAGTGGCGCAGTCCAGTTAGCTACTTTAGCCAGTGATACACTACCCAGTTTGATAAATGGAAGCAGACTAAAGCTTTACCGCGATAGTCCTGCTCTGCAGCATTCGGTATAACCATACAGAAGGAAAAGTTTCTAGGTTCCAAATAAAGTCAGAATTCGGAACTAGAAACTATGGAAAAGTATTTACATAGACTGATAGAGATAGATCTATACAGTGCACCGCAAAAAAAAAAATTGCCGTGAAGTAACTACACAGAACCAAAGATTACCTGCCGCGCAGTTCGACGCAAGAATCCAGAAAATAGCCGTTACAGTGTCGGTTGGGAATATAGCTGTTATACAGTAGCTTCCTACCGACCGCTTGGGATTTTAAAGCATAGATAACCATTCTGATCATAATTTTGAAAGACAAGACAACAAAAGAAATCGGTTTTGGCCAATGGATACCACCATTAAATGCATATCTAGCCGTTCAAGGTCACGGAGGAGGGTCCGCCGCGCTTATAAATAACACTGCATATCATCTCGCAGGCATACCAAACACTTAGAATTTCTGCAAATACTTCTGTCTGAGCTAGTTGTGGTAAGCCGTCTTCAACCATTGAAAGTATTTGCATGCCTAAGAGATTTTTATCTAGAGAAGAGTTAACGGTTGAAGAGACTGTGAGGTTGTTTCAATACGGAGGAATTGACGAATTAATGAGAAACCCAAACAAGAAAATCGTTAAAGAATCAGAACAAAATCCAAGGAGATCACCAAGACACGGCCCCTCAATGCAAGACAAAGGGAAAAATCCAGCAGCGCCGAGATCAAAACTACCACAGACAAGTTCGGTAGGGCCAAAAAAGCCCCTTGCCGATAAAGAGATACCGTTAACTATGACTCCAGACTACATCTCGTCGCGTGTAGCGGATGCGCCAACCATTAGACTGCTGAAGAGTCCAAAGTATGAGATACCACTATCACCAATATCAAAGCATGTAGAGGTGGACAAAAATCTGTTAGGAAAGATTCCAGAATGCAAATGGGAGGACTATGATCTGCTAGCAATGCAGAAGGAGAAGCCAAATGAACCAAAGTTCCCACAGTTCCATCTCGACAAATACATCTGCTGGAATAAGAATGCAAAGGGTGACCTCACCTTGGTCGCTGAGAGCTGGTTGTCAGGAGTAGCCAAGTCTGGGTTGCTCAACCTGCTAAGGCTTCCACATTTTGACAGATCACCAGAGCTCAACGTGGTGGTGCGAACTCTTATGGCTCGCATCCACCAGGGATATTTATGGCTAGACCAGAATATCGACCTGTCAATTGGCTTGATCCACTGTATAACGGGATTAAGCAAAAGGGAAGAAGACCTAAGTAAGTTCTTCCAGGGAAAGGAAAAGGATAAAGAAGTAGCAACATTAATGAAGCAAACACAATCTATGATCAAAGGGAAGCGAGGCTTCCAGACAGAGGACGTAAAGGATGAGGCAATACGGTATGTCACACAACTCTTAGCGCGCAAAATATTAAGAAAGTGCAGACCATTAGAAGTAAACACAGGCGCAGTACTACTGGGCGCTGCAGCTTCCGAGGGACAAGAATTCAATTGGTCCCAATATCTATTAAATGAGTTCCTTGAAGAACTGAATGAGACGCAAATCAATGGTGGAAGCTTCCACTTCACCTGGCTCATCGCATTGATCGACTTCCTGGGGTGGAGGGAACCGAAGCAATATGTCGGAGTGGTCACAAACACTTCGGACTATAGAGGCGCTAGATTTCAGAATCTATGGGCGAACTTGAATCTAGAGCGACATCACGAGACAACGCTGGTCTTTTACACCTATTATGATCAGCTGCGTGGGGCCATCATGATCACACCTCGCATACCAAAGCAGATAACAAGCAAATATATCCGCATTATAAATTTTTATGCTGCGATGAAATGCATCTCCATTTCACCCAAAGCGCAGATGAAGAATGTTGATTGGTACCCAGGAAACTACAATATGTATGAGGAAGATATTGAGAACCTAATGAAGGAATGGCCAGCTGAATTTCGAGTTGAGGTCGTGGATATTGAAAGTGATTCTGGAAAGGATAACCCTATCCCATGTCCCATTGTAGAAGATAAAGAGTCAGGCAAAAGGAAGGATGTTGGAAGTCCTTCGGGGCACAAGGAAAAAAGGAAAAAGCAAAAAGTGAACAAAGACCAATTAGACACAGTGCTTCGCGAAGATGATTACTTAATGATTGCTGCAAGGGTAACTGAACAAATGGAGGAACTTTCGATAGACAAAGAGAAGAAGGAAAAGGCAATTCAAGACAGCTTAAATCAGAACCTCACTACACTGCAAGGGTTATCCCAAAAATTTGATGAAGTCAGCAGAAGATTACCATTACACCATGAGTCAATAGCTGAAAAAGGGTCCGCGGGGACCTCGCAGCAGCAAATGAAAATTACCGAAAGGTCCCGCATTGTTCATTTGCAGCCACTAGATATCAGGTTACCATTACAAGATCAAGCAATGCTAGATAAAAAGAATGTAGAGCGCGTGGAGCTTGATCTTGCAAGCATACCATTTCCAGGACTCCATTACTTGCAGATGCAACTTGCTGAAGAAATGCATGAATTAACCACAGACGCACTAAAGGAGAGCTCGTGGAGAGCTATGCTACTACAGGACGAAAATGATTGTCGGCTGATATTGGAGACAATGATCACTGCGGTTGCAGAAAACATTGATGACTTTGAAGTACAGATAGAACCAGCAGACAATATTGTAAAGATTGGCGATCTGGTCAATAGCCTTAAGAATGAGAAGGAAGACATGGAGATTCTCCATGAATCTGAAATTGCTGCCCTGAAAGCGCAGATCAATCCACAGACTCCACCAGATGAACAACAGTTGAGACAGGGACTAGTGAACACCGCGGCATAGAATATTGCTATTGAAGTAACTAAATGCCAAAGTCTATTGGAAGCAACATTGAAGGCAATTAATACCCTTGAAGAAGACCAACAATTGCTCAAAGTAAAGAAGGAAGTGAAAGAAAAACAAGAAGCACTAGAAAAGATGGGTGAGGAGGTTAAGACATTACCAGCAAGGGAGAAACTCCAAAAATACAGAGAAATCAACACCCTAAAGAAGGAAGTTAAAGCTTTGCGAGAGAAGGAGACAGAAATGGGCGATAAGTCGCAGCCATTATTAGAAGACGCCGGCACGATCTCACAGGAGATCGAAGAAAAGTTAAAAGAACTGAACTAGAATCAAGAACAGGTGGAAGGCCAGATCGGCCAGGAGATAACACTTGAGATGATGGAAACAATTGGGCAAACTGAACAAGATACAAAGGCCACAGTAGAAAAGATTATGAACACATTGAAGGAGTTTGCTGCGAAGATCAGCCCACAGGTAGCGGAAAACCTTCAAGAAGTTCTAAGTGGCTCATGGGCGAGCCACATGTAAGTGTTAGGGGCCTGTTGGGCCTGGCCCAGATGGGGCAATTTTGAACAAGAAGAATTTTGAGAACTGCGGAGCTAAGCGTAGTTAACTTTGAACAATTTTGGGATAAGTCTTGGTATGTTGCGAAGTTGTGCATAGCATAGTGTCGGAGGAGCTGCGAGGTCGGTGCTGGGAGGAGTACAGCGCCGCGATGTGCCATGTCAACAGAGATCCAGCTAAGCAGACCATGGACGGATGAAGGCAGTTATTTTGGATAGGTCACAGAAGACCTATTTTTGGCAAAGATCGTCGATAACTACCAAGCAATGGGTAGGTGTAGATCGGCGGTAGGTGACTGATCACAATGGGCAGAAGACTACTACTACTCGAACCAGTCATCTAAAGCCAGAAAGGAAGGAACAACTTGGCGAAGGCAACATGTTGGCGTGAATATAACAGAAGATCCGCTGCCATATATCAGTAGTCCGGTTTTGGGAAAACCACGACAATTTTGTAAACCTAAGGGTTCTTCCTTCAAGATGTAAAAGACATGACCTACGGGTCTTGATTTATAAATAAGGAAATTTTGTAAAGGGAAAGGGTTAATGTTAAGTCTTCATTTTGTCGATTAGCATTGAATATATTGTGAGGTCTGTTAGAGAGAAGCATTGTAAAGGCTCTGCAGTTGAGTGCGCAGAGACCTAATTTTGAGAGAGAAAGAGAAGAGCGTCTGTAGCTGAGTGCACAAGCGAAGAACTGTTGTACCCTTTCCAAGATAAATAAACAACAGTTCTTGTGGACGTAGCTTCCCATTCTGGGGGGTGAACCATGTTAAACCATTGTGTTATGTGATTGTTGTGTATGATTGCCATTAATTTGTGATCTAATTTACTTACATTGCATGCATGAAGTTATTATTGCTTGTTATATGTTTACTGTGATCTGTATTCACCATGGAAAGGATGGAATAAGATGCTAATTAGTTCATGTATGGAGTAATATTAAACAGTAAAGCACCTATAAGTCTCGAATGAATGGATCGATAAGATAACCACATAGTTAATTGTTAAGGATTGAATCGCAGTATCAAAGCACACAGCACTACGCATCTCACATATTTGCATAAGTTATGGTGTTTATCAAGCTAAGTAAGGATAAATGATTAAGGTTTATCGACTAAGAATTGAATAGAAGTGAGCAGATCTCATAAACCCACAGTGCGGCTTGGGGACGCACTGAGGGTGCCAATATCCTGGGTCTTGAAGAGTCTCGACGTGAAGTAGAAGACTTCGTGCCGTCACCAACGCAGTTGCGCAGTCCATCACCGCACTGCGCATTAATCAACTCAATCACTCACATCACAAGGTTGTGGAAACTTGCTTCTGCAACTACCCCCTCAACTTCACCTCGGGTGAGACCTCAGGCTGCTTGCAGTCTATTGCCGAAAGGGCCAGTGAATAGGGGTTTTGTTGGTATCTTGTACCGCAAAGTACCTAGGTCTACATTAGAAAACCTCTAGAATAGTGTTGCGACCGACATCCCCAACATTTCATTGGCGGCTTTACCTTTTCCTGCTCAGTTTCCTTTGAGTCTTCCCACCTTGAACGTTTCTTAATCGGCCGATTAGATGAATGCTTCTTCATGGATCCACTTTCCTTTCCCTTACTGATTGCTCCCAGAATGCTTTTTACCTCTTTTTGTAGACGAATAGAGTCCTGCAAAACCTTGTGGTTCATCTCATTATGTTGCCTCTATAGCTTGACCATCTCTCCAAGATTTTCTTGGGTCCTGACAATTGTTTGAAGAAGACTTTCAGCCAACTCTAATAGCCCTCGGTCTGCTGCCATGGTTAATGGGCACAACTGACCACACTTTGCTTACTAGCAACACTTGCTTATGCCAGCTACAACCAATTGTTTCACTTTCTTACCTGTGAAATTCATGATGGAAATCCTTTGTTAGGGAAAGCATAACATAAGAATTAAAATTAGTCAATTAATTTCTCAATTGACATGAAATGTCCACGCTTTATTCATGGGACTTCCACACTTTTCATGATTTCCAAACATACACATGAACTCATTCATGTTCATCCTTTCATAGGAAATTTACTATTTCAGCATTCACAATTCATTTCAAGCAATTAAACACAATCTATTTTTAGCCATGACATGCACTCAACAATCTCTTGTTTTATAAATGCATTAATCAAAAGGAAAGAGAAGAGTAGGAGTTTCTCCCTCTTAGTGTTGTTCTATTATGGAGCCACACCATCACTGTGGTTTCATGCTCCTTAGTCTCTTTCACTTCAATGTAAATGTTTGGCTTTCCTTTCTTGGCTATGACACTTAGTGTCTAAGGTCTGTCTAAGGATTTTCAACTAAGGAACCCTTCTCCATAGTTTCCTACAGAACCTTTGGCTGCTATGACCCACTCATGTCCACTAGCACCATCTTTCATTACTGCTCATATTGAGCTCTTTAGGACGATCACATGTCCATCTGCATCCCTATGATGCTTTCATAGTCCTTGCTTCCAACAATATCTACACTCAAACATTGAATCAATTCACATGTTTAGTTTATTTCCATAGGGTTTATCTTTAAACAAGAGTTTAGGAAAACATAACCAAATCAAATACACACGTATAATCATAAGAAAGAAGCTGTAAGGTAACTGAATACTTATTTGTATTGGATGTCTTCACTTTATTCCACAGGATCCTTTTTGCCTTGCGAGCCTTGGATTTCCCGTGGATACAATGACGAATGTTCGGCCAGCACGTAGGCTACTCCACAATCATTTGAATATGCAATGCCAGGCCATTACGCTGACTATGTTTTATCAATTGTTTAAGGGATATTGGGCCAGCATACACGCTGCTTCACAATATTAAGTAGTTAATGGCCAACCAGTTACTCTCTGGATTTCTCAATAATTTATATCGCCCACTCATTTACTCTCTGGTTTTTGCCAATAATTTTATGGTTCTTTCAGGGTCTTGCTTTCCTGCAATGACCAAGGTTTCCAACAAGAAACAATAGTATATCAGCTTAGCTGTTAGAAGACTTATACCTGAAATATTCATTATTCCAAACGAGACATAAATGAAAATGAATACTTATCTGTATTGTGCGTTTCCCCTCTGGTCCACAGGGTCTTGCTTCGCTTTGCAAGCCTTGGATTCGCCTATGGACTTGGATATAGTTAATGCTTAACTAGTGCACCTTCACGTCGACTGGAATTACCAAGCATTTGGTGGTGCCCAACCAGTCCCATACCTGGTTGGCCCTCTCCAGTGCCGACCCAACACATTCGTCTGGGTCATCGACCAATGGAAGGAAACTGCGCCACTGACCATTATAGGTCAAGGCTCTACTATGGAGCCATAGGCATCTAAGGGTTTTCAGTCAGTCTCAACACCCTCTCTTACTGCTGACCCAATAGAGATTTTATGCCTTCACCAATGTCACCACACCTTCTCACACTACAACCCTTCACACACACATCAACTCTTCATTCATACAAGGACGCCACTCCTTCTCTTGTGTAAATCGGTGGTTCCTTTTAGGAACTTTATAGGTGACTTTCTTGACTGTAGGTTATCATGGCCCCAATCACACAAGGATGATCCCCCTTTTCACTACATAGCTCCTTGGGTCTGTCCATCCCTTCTAGTATTATTTAGTGTGAGCATAGAAAGGTTACCAATTCCTATACAGTCATTCTGTGCACCCTTCTTCACTTTGCCTCTTAATGTGTAGTATCAATTGGCATCTGTGTAGGCTGACAACACAAGAAGGATAAGCAGGCTTATCAGTATTGCTTCTCAAAATTGTAACCGTATTCCATACATTCACTATCAAGTATTGAAACGCTAGGAATGCGTCCATTCCCTTAGAGTGTAGTCAATATTGACAACCCTATCATGACCCGACACCAGAAAGATGTGCACCCCCTTTCTAATGTGAGCCATGTAGGCCCTAATCATACTCAAGCAGTCTGAAATGTTATAAATAAACAAAATAGAGCATGCTCTGCATATTAACCCTAATAATTTAGACATGCATGTTCTTATCTAGGGTCACAGAATACTCATTCACTTTGCAGATGTATCTTTTCTTCATTTGCGAAGAATGGGGGCTCCCTTCTCTGAGTCAACAGTTCTTCGATTTGCTACCCCAATCTTCCCATGTTCCATAATCCACACATGCCTTCTTGGCGTAGCTTTACCATCTTACTCTCATGGTTTTCCAACATACAACTTAGCTGAGATGTCATTCTTAAAATATGAAATGGTGTTTCACCTGAAACCCATTTCCAAAGCATGGGGTCCTTCCCATGTATTTTGGCTTCTGTAGGTCATCACACATGGTCTTCCGGCAATGTGTCTTCCTGGCACATTTATCAAATAGCCAAACAGTCAGCAGCATCTAACAATAAAATTCAAATCTGATTTCTCTAATCATTCAATGGCATTAATAATTAAATTCAAGTATGAATTTGCAATTCTGTCCTCTACAGAAATTGATTTGCTTAGCCATGAGTCTGTTCTCATATCGTTTGGCCCTTTCTCATGGTAGATTCCAATCTTCATCATGGACTTACCCACATTTGCCATGCCCAAGACAATCTACTTGAAATCTGTAACTTCAATCAGCCAAATGCTTTGTAAGTCTCTTATGCATATAATATTTCATTACTGCCACAGTCACTGAAGCATTTTCAGAATTATAACACTCCATAATTCAAACATTTCTAGTTGTTAACATTTGAAATGTAATGAAATATATATTTATACAAATATATTTGCATGCATCCTTATCATAATAAAATTGTAAGACACAGTCATGTCATTTATGCAATTTAAATGAAGCTTTAGATACTCATTACTTTGTATCCATACAAATCTGTCATTTCCACAGGGAACTTTTGGTAGCCCATCAACATGTCTACCTTCTTCATGCAATCATTCTCTTGCATTCACAACAGCTCATGAAATGCTCTTAGGATTGAAAAAAGTTCACCATTTCATCTATTAACACAATCATGCATTCACACAATGCATCTCAACATGTGCGCATATACCTATGCATGCACATTCACATCACTCTCATAATATTTTAATGTGCATTTGCTCAATGCATAACCACAAGATTATACATAATATTTTAATGCACATCTCCTCAATGCAACCCTGCATTAATTTATGAATAGTATGCTTTCAACATATTATGGCCTAACCATGATTACCACACATAGCATGCACTACAATGACAGGGCCATAAGCCCTCACTTTCCTTGATTATTTAAACTTATAATCCAGCATACCCAATTGGCATGTTATAATTTCATATGAATGAATTGAGGTTTCTAAGGAATTATAAGGTGTAAGGATCCTTTCCCTTACTACCACATACCTTGCTGTATATGATGGATTAATATTCGCATTCATGCATTCAGTACCACATGCAAACCAAATCAACATAGTTGAAGGGGTCTTACCAAATCCTCTTTCAATATTCACGCCATTAAGCACAGATAACCATTACCTGCATGGCTATCATTAACATCGCTTGATGTTACCTGATCAGTTGGCCTCTTACCAAGGCTTCACAGTCCTTTTTCCAACCTCATGATCATAGACTTGTTGCCCCATCATTTCTTCATAGTTTGTTGGTTGTATGCAACAATCATCATCCACATCCTTAGCCATGCTTCGGTTGTCTTTGGTCCTACAACCAATGCGAACACGACTAATTATTAGAAACCACCATAATCATCTTAAGTGGCTCATTGCTTATACAAAACCTCACTATTTTACCAATATGCCATATCATGCTCATGCATAAACACCTTCTTATGCACTATGCAATATCATGCTCATGCATAAACACCTTCTTATGCACTATGCAATATCTATTAATGTGCCAACTAGTGCACGTTTACTTCGTCTATATGATCCTTTGCATTTTCAGCATTCCTATGCCATAGTTTTTATGCATATAAAACTTGTAAAATACAAAAACAATAGTAAGAGAGGAGTTAAGGAATTCTCCCTTTCCAATTTCCTCATTGTAGCATGGGGTTTCCTCTTCCACATCATAGCCGATCCAATTTCATGGGCTTTCCTACCAAGCACATAATCATTAGCTATGATCTTCTCATGAAATAGCAATTCAATATATACATATGTGTATAACATTCATTCTTGATATTTTCCAAACATGCAATTCTAATGCTATAAACAGAAATAGTTTAAGGTGAGAAATCTCCCTTTCATCATGTTGCCTTATTGTTCCCATTGCTCTTCTATAATGCATATCACAGCCAATTACTCTTAATAAGGCTTCCACAAACCTTCCATGCAATTCCTGCTTCTCATTCCCAGCATAGAGAATGCACTTCACACTTTCAATGACTATCTCCGGGGGACGACGGGGGTCAAGGGAATTTTTCAACTTTTGGCACCTGGAAAATCTCCCTGGAAAACAGCTGGAATTCTTTGTTTCGACAGACTTGGAAATTCTCCTCCGGCCCATTGCGAACAAACTCACTGAGTTCTTCCGACCTGTTGTGGAGCAACTCGCCAAGTTCTACCGCTGTGTCGGACCAACTCGCCGAGTTCTTCCAGTCGACGAACTCAAAAATTTCCGGCCAACCATTTTGGCAAAAACTCGTCAATTCCTTCCACCGTTTCGGCGAAAAATCGCGAACTTTTTCTGCCGTTTCGGCGAAACGTTGCCAACTTTTTATGCCGTTTCTGGGAAAACTCGCCAACTCTTTCCGCCATTTCGGCGAAAACTCGCCAACGCTTTCCATCGTTTCGACGAAAACTCGCCAAATTTTTCCACCGTTTCGGCCCAAAACTCATAACTTTCCGCCGAAATTTTCCTTCCTTTTTTGGCGAACTTATAGATTTTCTGTCGATTTGTTGTGGAACAACTCGCCAAGTTTTTCCGGCAACTTCGGCGCAACTTACCGAGATTCGCCAAAACACATCGGCTCAACTCCACGAGACTCACCGAAACAGTTAGGCAAAACACTTCGAAAAATTTTGAAATTTTTTTTTGAAAATTTTCTTAATGGTCTATGTGGAACAAGAAGCACTTACCTTTGCATGTTGCCTGATTTGGCCCATTAGGCCCAATGCTGCAACCATCGCTCTAATACCATTCTGTCATGTACCCACCTATCTATCCAATGCAAGGGAGGGAATATGGTACTAAAATCTGGGCTTTTATAACAACTTAGCCAAATTCATCATGAATAAAGGTTATGGCATTACAATAAAATGCTTATGGGTGCAGATGCAACTCTCAACACACATGCACAACGGAATAGAACTATCCACACACATTTCATACTCATCCAACATATCAAAATAATCATCAATTAATCATTGCAGAAGTAAAACACAATAAATTACTCATCTTGATGTAATTTTGTCCCAAACAACTAGCTATGTCGCTGCAACGTTCCACCCAACCATAGGTCTCTGCCCAGCCTGTATTCTTTCAGCACTCAGAGACCACCCCCGAGCTGGGCATGATATCTACAAGGAAAAGGGAACCCTCAAGCACAACACAACCCAAAGCAATGGATACCCATCTCAACCCCAACACTCTCTTGCACACAAAACTCAGATGTGGGTTTGGGAACACACTTTCAGCAATGGGACTTAGAAACTAGATGGACATGGGTTTTCCCCAAAACGTGGGTACACCCAAAAATAGATTGTGGGAAGAGGGAATCAATCCCAGGGAAGAAAACCGATTTCTCCCACAAATGTATGAGCATTCAGTGGGCCAAATGGCCTCAATAAAACCCCAAATCGTTTTCCCTTTCTTCCCCACTATTAGCCACAACAAAAATGCCCTTCCCAGCTAGGAAAATGAAGGTAAACACAACAAAACCATAAAGGAAAACACCCAGGTAGCTCTCAGCTCTTGAGAGGGAAATACTGATAGGTTAATAATGGATTGGGGAGCAATTTCGTGGCCCTTTACTTTCCCAAGAAGCCAAACACGGATCTCTAGGAAGGGTGGCTTTCCCATACTCGAATTTGGACAACCATACCTCTCCATTCCCCAAGGCATTAACTACCTCAACCAACTCTTGGGAGAAATGAATGGTTGGGTACAAAAGTCAACATGGGTAGTTGAGGGTTCATGGGTTCTCTCATTGACACTTGGCTTGACTTGATTGGCTCAAGGGTTTGAATATTTCCCTCCCAATTTCCTTGTAACATCATGCCCCCATCTCTTGTTGCATTGCATAGCTAGTTGTGGGCATTTATATTAAGATGCATATTTACAATTCCCATGGTTCACTAGCACATGGGTAGCATAATTTCAAATACTTGCCTCTTCTAGGTCGAGTGTTCGTTAGCGGGGCCTTGGCCTTGAGCTCCACGTTAGGAATCATACATAATATGCATACAATATTTATATTATAACCCAAAATATTACAAGGGTCAATGTGGGGACGTGACATGGGGACTAAGGAAGGAATACAATGTCAATGAGGTAATGAAGGTTTGAAAGGTTCCCCAATGGCTCCAAGGTCGGTATTTATATACTCCAATCCCTCACGGGATATCTAGGACCACATTCTCAGGCATTAAGCCTTCCAATTCATGTTATAGAATTTCCCAAGGGTTTCTCTATTTCAAGTGTTTATATTTTAATTCGGATATACTCAGAATTGAGTCAAAATCCAACTTAGAAGGTGCAGAAGTTGAAGCAACGTATACAGACACCTATCTCCAATTGTCGAATACAACTATAATCTCTATGTTTATAAATTGCACAATTATCATGTATTCAAAAAATTGACCACAAAATACTAAACCTAATACTTAAACCCAAATGTCGATCTTCACTGAGTATCTTCATAAAAAGGCTCAAGGAAAAATAATGCAATTCATTGAGTTGAAAATAAGATAGAGGCAAACAATCATTATGCAATATTATATGGGATTTCAAGAATTACCCGAATCACACAGATCCACATAAAATATAACACTAATCCAACTTATTCACTAAAAAAATTGATATGTCTTCTCTTAATCGCATACATTAGTTCCATAACAAACATACTATAGACCAACTACTTTCACATAGTACTGAAATAAACAAATCTCACATGTACATACCATTATCTATAAGAATAAGACGATACTCCACGGATCATCCGGCCTTGGCAAAAAATCAAATAGTAAAATTAAATTCCAATTACATCCAGATCTCAAACTAATCGAAACATACATGTAGCCACGTTATTTGGAATAAAACAAGAAAGACGAAAAACACTTGGAGCTTTCTAGTTCCTCCCAATTGTAGAAGAGGACAACCATGCTTACTTACCCAACTTCACCCTGGATCTGGATCACTACCATAGACCAATGAACTTAGCTAATCCAATCCGAACGAAACACTCTTCCCAAGAGTCTGTAACAGATTTAAAGGATGGAATTTCAAATAGAGAGAGAGTACTCAACAGCTTTCCCTAAACATAACAATTTCTCTCTATGCACCACACAGTGTTCGGTTTCTTCTTTGTACACCATTATATATTTTTTTCCTAGGTCTTGTGCCATCTCAATCAAATCTCAAGCAAATATATTGATACCTATAATTGTGGATCTGGTTGTCTTGCTAAGCTTTTGACTTGGATTTGATTGATACCAAATATCGTTGTCTCATGATGGTGTCCCCTCTTTTAACTGGTGGCTCCAAGTGTCTATTTATTATTAATAGTAATAAAATAATATTTCTCGTGCATAATATTCCCCACATGATTGTGAGTATATAATTTTATAACTCTTTTACAAAATAATAATTGTTTGGAGAATGTTTCTCAAATAAAAACAATAAATCAAATAAGTCAAATGTCTTGGCGGTATTACATTTCTCCCCCCATTATTTTTAACACTGGCCTCAGTGTTCTTTATTCAGATTCTTCTTGCTCATTCTATAACATGGAAGGATATGCTGCTCACATACAATCCTCCATTTCCCATGTTTCTTCCTCAAGGATGAAGTGCTTTCATTGCACTTTCATTTGAGCGATGGCTCGGTTCCGTGACATAAGCCCCTTCCCGTCTAGGATATGCAAAGGATTTGTTTGGAACTCGTCCTAGGGTTCTACCTGAACTACACCCCAATCAATTATATGAGTAGCATCATGTATATCTCTTTTCAATAACGAAACATGGAAAACATTATGAAATTTTATAGAGGGAGGAAGTGCAAGATGATAGGATATCTTGGTGAGCACTTCAAAGGGACCGCAATACCCTTGAGATAACTTGGAACAGCTTCCCAAGCTTAATGTAATTCTCGTTGAATTTTCCTTTAAGTATACATGATCCCTGATATTGAACTCTTTTGGAGTTCTCTTAAGATATCCATAAATTTTTTGGTTGATCAAATTCTGATGTACTTGTTTAACAGTTTGTTCCATCTCCTTCAACATATCAGGTACGAGAACAATCCTATAAACATGGTTATCCCATGATATAGGAGTGTGACATTTTCGACCATATAACACCTCAAATGGATTCATCTTAAGAGATTCTTGATAACCATTGTTATAAGCAAACTCAACTAGTGTAAATAATCTCCCCATTTATTTGGCTTGTCCATCACATACATAAGTAACATATCTTCAAGAATTTGATTAGTTCTTTCAATTTGCCCATTTGTCCGAGGATGATAAGCAATACTAAAATTTAACTAAGTGTCTAAAAATTTAAAATAAAGACTTCCATAAATTACCTGTAAACTTTGCATCCCTGTTAGATATTACAATTCTAGGAATACCATGCAAACAAAAAATATCTTTCATAAATATATCCGCTATATTTATTGCTTTAAAGGTAGACTTTATTGGTATAAAATGTGCAGCTTTACTCAATTTATCAATAGTCACCATAATTGAATCATGTTGTTTAACAGTTCTAGGAAACCAAGTTATAAAATCCATGCTTATTACTTCCCATTTCCATTTCAGAATGGGAAAAGGTTGAAGTAAACCGACTAGGTGTTGATGTTTAGTTTTTACTTGTTGACATTCCATACATCTAGATAAATAATTAGCTGTATCATTTTTTATATTATGCCATTAATAATATTTTCTTAGCATTGTTATCATTTTCTGATATCTCGGATGTCCACACAGTCATACCTGGACAACATAGGGCATGACGAATAATAGTGAATTGTTCAATGAACTCCTTACCCTACGATGCAGGGTTGTAAAACAATAAAGTTGCATCTCTATGCGAAGCTACATGCATTGAGGTCCAATCTTCCTCTATAAAGATCTCCTTCCCAAATATCTTTTATCCCTTTTCATGAATCCATAATAATGATCATATTATTTAGTATTCAATATTAGTCACATCATGGAAACTTGGTTCTCATCCCAGTGCCATTATTTTTCACCTTCACAAAATTCACTTTATCTGTGAAATATTCATAGATAGTGAGTCACAACATCATATTGTTAATACGTCAACAATAAATTCACCCATTTTTCGATCAACTATTTATCAATATTTCACATTACTATCACTACATATTAGTTCTTAAGCTTTGATCCTCATTCAAACCCTTGCAATATGATTTCTAATCACCATATTTTATGCATACCATGTATTTGAAAATATATATTGAAAATGTTAGCCTTTATACCTGTGTACATCTAGTCTTTCATTTTCGATTGTATACATACAACGTATTTCTAACTTCCACTACATAATGAATCCCTTACATTTGTTTCAGTTGATAGGTATTAAAAATGTTTTTCAAATAATTCTTGTTAATCAAAACTCAACCTTTAACAAAATAAATACTCCCAATATTCTTATTTCAAAGTCACAAAAATGCTAACAATCCATAAAAAACCTCTTGTTAGAATAACTACTTATAACATAGTCATAAGTTAATAATATTGACACAAATCTTCAATGTCAATATGTCGTAACACAACACTTATCTTGGCAATATTACCAAACATGCACATCTTTCTCTTAAATATAGCCTTTCATAATAGAAAGAATTCAATCATTGTCCAAAATGTATACTATCTTTACCACGTATTTCAAACCTAAGAATCTAGATGATAACTACGGTTCTATTCACCAATTTTAAAGGTTATTTGCATATTTATACTAGACCTGCAAGACTATGCGATTTATAAAACAAACACTTCTTCATAAAATTAGCTATAGAAATGGAAGTGTTCTTGCTTAGCAAAATTCAAAAGAAACTTCTTCCTCATAGAATCTATAAAGCATATAATCAATTTTTTGCAACTCTATAACTCTTAAATACTTTTTTTAGTAGTTCCATTTATTTAAACTACTAGGTAAATTTTTCTTCTAAGTTCAGCTTACACAATTTTACTAAGTACACGATTCACAAATTTTTCAAATTTAGAAATAAACATAATGCTAAGAGTTTATCATATGTTTTGTCAAAATATTATATGGCATATGAATTCCTTTTGCATTTATGTAACATCCCTCATTTTGGCCTAATAATTTTGTATAAATGTAAATAATTATTGTAATGGTGTACATGGCCCTGGTGAGGAGCTCAAGGCCAAGGCCCCAACAGTGGGACTGTGTAAGTATATGGTTAAAACTACTAAGTTGTAAGGTCAGGAGACTAACAACGAGGGGTCATCCAGATACTATGATAACTAGAGAGTTAGCAAAACAACTTATAAACTAAGTGATTGTTGAAGCTATCATAAAAACGATTAGTGGAACCCTTAAAAGATAAGTAGGTTTAACATTTCCATTTATGTACTAATATATATATATATATATATACACACATATTATATATATATTTATATAGTCAAAAGGGGACATCCTATTTCTACCTTAAAGAAAGATAAATAGGTTACCTTCACTCTTTAGATACAAAAGCTATGTATTTTTTGTATATATATATGCATCCTAGGAAAGGATTCTAGTGTGTAGGAAGAGGAGTTATGGCTAGAAGCCATGAAAGTCTAAGTGACGACATTAAGGCACATTACTATTGAATTGTAAAAACGACGTATTTATGCAAACCAATTATGTATAGGAATTGATTATACAAATGAAGGTAAATTAAAAATCATTTTTAATTTTAGTATACTTGGATTATACTAAAAGCTAAACATGTATATATATGATACATATACATATTAAGAGTTATCCTAATATAGTTCTATGAGAACATTGAATTATGAATTTAAGGCCAAAAGCTTGGACCTTTCATCTATAAAGGAGAGGTTGGCTTAGAGAGAGGGTTATGTTTTATACCATAAAAACATGTTATAACCATTATACATGAGTGTTGGATCGTATATCACTTTATGTTATTTATATATATTTATAATTATGGGTAAGGATAACACAACCATGAAGTTAAATATTTAATGTGCACTTTGGGCGCACTCCCTATTTTAGTTACAAAGTAAACGATGGAGAAATCTTTGCAAGTTTGTCTCCTTTGAGGAGGGACAAACTTAATGAACTGCCACTTATCTCCTTTACTACTCCATGATGGACTTCCACCCCCACTCCTTCTTGTTAATGATTCTGTTTTCCTTAGGTTCATGCCTGCCACGACGAGGTTTCAATGTTTTCTCATTATTCTTTTTTAACCTGGAAGGAGGATGGTCCCTTGGAGAGGGAACCAACTCAGCACGTGGAACAATAAGTAGTTATAGGTGTTGGGCGGTGAAGATCCTATGGAGGGGAGGACGGTAGCGGAGGATAGGTGATCCTAGTTTAAATGTAGACAAGCGGTCGGAGTGAGGGAGGCTTTTTTTTAGCAACCGATGGTGGTCAACCGAAGGGTGTTACCAACTGGATCAAGGGGATGTCTGCATTTGGAAAGACTCGGAGGTCACACTGGTGAAGCTCGTTCCCCGATTTCCTTCTCATAATCCGCGATCAAGGTTTATGATCTCTCCTTTTAAACTGGTTAGTATGGGAAACTGTTAGTTTTTATTATTATTAAAGTATCAGTCCAACCCCTGGATGATCCCTGGTTCAGTTGTTTGCGTTAAGTACCTTTCGATTTCTCTGCATTGCACTGTCGTTGATCGCTACCTGAGACTTGAGGGATTGATCTCTTAAAAATACTCTATGTAGAGTTACGTAGTTTGTATCAGAATATGAATCTCTGCGAATTATTTTTCTTTTCCGATCTTAGCATTAATAATTTTGAATTGTCCTCTACATGGTCTGTATCCTGAAGTTTTATCTCTGCATATTGATAGAACTGATCATAAAGACGTGCTAATTGCATTTGATTTCTTTTGTTTTACGAAAATCGACCTCCATGCAGTAATTAGACTTGCTCATGACATTTTGATACGTTTTCCCTGAAAAATGATTTTTGAAGTGAATTTATGTGCCTTCGAGATAGGGTTAATTGTTTTCTGCCAACTATGACTATCTTTGTCTTACAGTTGTTGAAGTTTATCCTGGGAGGCTGGGCGATCTCCTTCAATGATAGCGACCCATGCCATTGGACTCATTACCCCAGTATGTTGTGTTAAATTTATGTGCATTAGATTACTAATATCAATATGACATAGTAAGTTTTACTACTGTTTACTTTTAGCCTTGCTTTTGGAGTTGCTTTTGATCTCTGTGTGGGTTATTTTCTTCCTAATTGTTAAAATGAACCCTTTTACCGAGATCTCAACACATTGTTAGAGAGTCATAAGATGCTTGCCAGTATTCATTAGTTATGATGTTTCGAAAATCGGGTTGAACCTTGTCCAAAATTCATGTCGATCCCTCTGTCTTCTGTTATATTATTCTCGTTACTGATTTGAAATTTGAACTTAACCTTCGAATAAAGAACTGGACGGTCTCTTGACTATGTCGATACCCTGCTTGTTGAAAGCGATCCAAACCTAGTGTGATAATACTAGACTCAAATGATTCATTTGTATTTACTCACAAGTTATTTTTGACCTGGCAAAACCCTTACTCACATCATAATTCAGTAGGGGTGAGAACTTCGGTTGACAACCCATAACTTATTACCTCTTGTGTGTTGAAACAAACTCTGTTTTCCTTATTTTCTTTTCTGAGCTATTCGCAACAACCAGAGATAAGATATCTCTGCGTTGTGGATTCTTGAAGTCCGATCTTGGATCATATTCTTATTCTTATTTTTCTTCTTTTTTTGTCGTTCCGCATTTAGTAAATATGTGTGAACTCTATGATAGTGAGATCGTATTTTTATATCACTACTCAATTAGGAAGACTTTTATTATGTTGTTGAATAGATTAAGTTGACATCGTTACATTTAATTATTTTGGCATTGGCAAGGCATGGGACAACTCTCACGAGTTTAGTCCCCTTATTGGTCTATGGGCGGTAGAGTATTACTATAGTAAGATATATATGAATTATAGCCCTCTACTTAATATGGCCTCGGAAAATATAAAGTATTAGGATTAACCATGTATTATGTGGTTGAACTAATATACAATGAAGGTGCTATTTTAGACTATACCCTTTTAAAAGGGAACACCTTACATAAAGAAAAAAGGGATGATTACCTTTTTAAACTCAATAGAAATGAGTATAAGGCCTAAGCACTTTAGCATAAAACAAAAGGGAATGCTATTCTATGTTAAAATACTATAATTATATATTATTGAAGGGAATGCTTTAATCCTATTGTTCTTGGCAAATTTACCTCAAGGGTGAGAAGAATGTTTAGTAAAAGGGATGTGATAATTGTTACAAAGATGTAAGTCAATAGAAGACTTATGGCAACAATTTGTTGCGGAATGTAATCTTGATTATGAGGAATAATAAGACACAATACCTTTGGTGGACGTAGCACAAGGTTTGGGTGAACCACGTGAAAATAGTCTCTTTTGATGTGTCTTTTATGAGTGTGTATTGTCTCTCTTTGGAGGATATTGATTTCTTGTCTTGTTTGCATATATGATTAAGAGTTGCTTGGTTGGTTTATTTTATTTTTATGCATACTTTATGTTTGTAATTGTTGATCACTAAGATACTTTTGTTAACTATATCATCAAAGAAGTATATGGGTTGAAATATTGAAGATTTGATGTATTACCGACTTGATCTTTTAAAAACATGCATAAATGTCCTAGTGTTATAATTGCCTTAAAGAAATACGAGGATTATCCATGGTGATCAAATAATATCTAAGTCAAATGTATACGTATACTTCAATAAGATGCCTAGCTATGATAATTGTAAATATTGATGTAAATGTTAAATTGTTTGAGCACATTCTGGTTATAAATATTTGGACAAGTCTATACAATCAGAGATCAAGTTTATTTATGGAAAAGCAAATTGAGTATCCATCTTAGGTATTGTGTTAGAATTTAAATATAGATGCTCTATTTCCTACTTATAAATGTCGCAAATAAGAAAGAAGAGGATAACCAAAATTTGAAAGAAGAGAGTTCATAAGTATGATTGATTATTTGCTCTCATTGGTATAAAGTTTATTTTGTAAAGTTAAATAAATTGCGAAAATTTACCTTGAGAATATCACCAATTTACTCTTATAAATTTTGGGTACGTGACAATTTATTTATGTATACTTCTATATATGTATCGCTAAAGATTTCATCATGCAAACTTGTTATAAACAAAACATTATTTTTTCAATCATTAGAGCATATTTGGGAAAAATAAAAGGAACCCACAAGATACTTATCTCTTTTAACCCGACAAATGTGGGTAAGGTAACAAACTACATCGTCATGAACTTTCTGCAGATACTTCCATCTTTTCCTCCAAAACTACAAATTTAAATCATCTATATCATCATGTTGTCCCATTTCGAAGGTCCGGTGTTGTAGCTTGCTCCGATACCACTTGTCATATACCCAAAATCCCCATTACTATTTTAGAGAAATGGGGTATAATTTTTTTTTCTTTAAATTTATTCAACAACCGAAAATGTTAGATTCATTTCACATAACATTATAATCGTAAAATGCATTCTTATAATCTTACATATATGAAAGAATAAAACTTTAAATTTAAAATGGTGTTACATTTTATAACTCCCACTTAGTTGTTCTTCCCATTAACATTCATTTAACATGGTCAATAACATACAGTCTTTGTCTAACATCCTTACTTACCCATTCAAGCCTAAGAAGTATGGTACTTCCTCTTTCATGAACATAGTTGCCTAATAAGAATATTATCCATTATTTATCTTTAGTTATTCTAACTTAAGGAATGTGGTTATCAAAATACCTAATTATGCAGAAAACTCACTCTATGATACTTTAATAGTAGTAAGAGTTCAATGTATCATTTTAGTAGGATTCCAAAGTTCAGTTCTATTCTATAGAAGATATTCACATAACAATTCACATTTAGTGTACCCCTTTACAACCTTCTCTTAATTACTTACAACATTGTTATTAATTATAAGAATGTGGCATTTGTTTTAAGGGTAGTTAAATCTATTCTCTTTAATCAAAGCTTGACCAATCTTCTCAAGTAAAAAGACAAGTCACAACATGTTTTAACTTATGAAATCATATGTATTATTATCAAGTATAGACATTCACATTTTAGGATAGGACATTCCCTAATAATTTCTAACATATCATTTCTTTCCATTTACATAGTTAACACACAAGTATAAATGACTCACAACAGTAACTCATTATTCAATAATTCTATAAAGGTTAGCAATAACTATACATATTATAACCATGCCATTCAATACTAATAGCCATTTTGAATATACAAATAACAATACAACTATCTTAAATATTACTGAATAATGGACATTTATACACCTGAAATATATTTCATTATGATGATCTCGATATTAATCCCACACGACCTTGACTAACAAGTAAATTAGTTTCCAAACGATAAGCTAGTGGAGTAGACCATCTACTGATGCATCGGGTTAAGTAGGCCGTGCAAACAGTCTGCCAAGATTCACTGCTAGTTTACCAACTAACAACTGCAGATATTGATTCCGTGATGAATGGTCAATGACGAGCTGGATTCTTAAGGTGATGTTACAGAGGGATGGACAATCACCAAGAGCAAAAATCACAATATAGAATGAGAGTTTTCAAACATGGAAACATTTTAGGAAAACAAAAGGAACAACTTACAATAGCAACATCGATCCAAATAGTGGAGACCGAATCGCTTCATAACAATCAGTCTGAGACGAATGCATTAAGCTTCTTAAGTCGTGTCATAAAAATCCTACCATGTCATACTTAGATTCAACTATGATCGTTCACACCCATAGAGATAATCAAGGTGATATCTAGGACCGCAGTCACAGGCGTTAAGCCTTCCAAGTCATTTATAAAATTTCCTACGGTTTTCTCTATTTCACGTGTTCATATTTTAATCTGGATATTTAGTCAAAACCCAACTTAGAAGGCACAGAAGTTGCAGCAAAGCATACAGACCCCTATCTCCAATCGTCAGATACATTTCAAAATAAGACAGAGGTAAAAAATCATTATGTAGTCTTATATGGGCTTTCAAAATTTAGCCAAATAACACAGCTCCACATAACTTATAATACTAATCTAATTTATACACTAAAATAAAACGATATGTCTGCTCTTAATCCCATACATCCATTCCATAACAAACATACTATAGACCAGCTACTTTCACACAACACCGAAATAAACACATCTCACATATATAGATCATTATTTATATGACTAAGACAATAATCCACAGATCGTCTAGCCTTGGAAGCTAATCAAACAATAAAATTAATGTCTAATCTTAGAGTAATCGAAAAACAAGAAAGGGGAAAAACACTTGGAGCTTCCTAGTTCTTCCCAACCATAGAAGAGTACAAGGACGCTTACTTTCCCAAGCTGTATCTCCACCATAGACCAATGAACTTAGTTAATCCAATCTGAACACAACACTCTTTCCAAGAGTGTATAAAATATTCAAAGGATAGACTCTCAAACAGAGAGAGAGTACTTAGCAGCTTGCCATCAACATAACAACAATTTCTCTCTATCCACCACACAGTGTCCCATATCTTCTTGTCAATGCACCATTATGTAATTTTTTCCCAAGTCTTGTGCCATCTCAGTCAAATCTAAAGCAAATATATTTATACCTATAATTATGAATCCGTCGGCTTGCTTAGCTTTTGACCTAGATTTGATTTATACCAAATATCTTGCTTTCTATTCACTTGTTCATTGTCTCATGTGTCCCCTCTTTCAACTGGCGTATCCAAGTGTGTATTTATTATTAATTGTAATAAAATAATATTTCTTATGTATAATATTCACCCACATGAGTTTGAATATAGAGTTTTATAACTCTTTTACAAAATAATAATTGTTTGGAGAAAATTTCTCAAATAAAACCATTAAATAAAATAATTAAAAAGTATTAGGGGGTATTACACATTTTTACTACGTCTTACCTTGAATGGTTTTTGCATTTGTAAACCATGGGATGGAATTTATAAACCACTTAAATGATTATGTTGAACTTTAAATTTAGTCTAGTTCATTTTCAAAAATACCATGGGCCAATAATGAATGGTATTTGTTTTTATCTCACAAGCATTGTGAATTGTATGCAAATACCATGGTTTTACATTCATTACTTTAGCTAAGCTCGTAATTGCTATCTTAAGTAATTTATACACATAGCCTTACTACGCAGTTAATATGTTGAATTATTAACTTTATTGCACAATTATTGTATTGGAATATTACATTCCATGTTTTGGAAGGAATTATTAAGATTCAATATGCTAAGATAGATAATATCAGTATTCCATTCAATTTCACAACAATAGCATATATAGGATCACTGAAAGAACAACAAGCACAACATAAACACAAGAGACACATATTTATCCTCGGAAACCCTTATGGGGTAGAAAATCCAACAAAGCTTCCTCAATATAGATGACCAACAAATACAAAGATGTGATCCCCAAACAAGAGCTCCTTCTCCTTCATTGCAGATCTCTTTCTCTCCTATGCGAGTTTCACAAGTGACTGTGTGTGTGGTAAATGAGGATCACACATCGTTTATTTATACTTTACCTCACTTGACTTTTACCCTAACTAGGTCGGCCCCAACTTAACCACTCAACATAATGCTGACTCAGCCGACCCCACTAGAGGACTCAAACACCCCATTACAACTGAATCTGGGCCGACCCCACTAGGGAAGTCTAATAACCCAAGTTATCACATTTTGACGGAGGAATAAACATCTCCGGATATACAATAAAGTCCCAGCGGAGGAATGAAACATCTCCGGATAAAGTACAAATAGAATATTCTTAGAAGTTAGAATATTTCAACACTCCCCCTTAACGAGAAGGATATTCTAACAACATCCGCAGGAGCAAGGAGTCATTAACTACATGATACATGATACATCTATAAATCATTGGAAGCTTTCTTCAATCATCATCAGTAACTCAAACAACTACTGGAACATCTTCAAGATCTTCAATACTGGAACATCAACATCTTCAGTACTAAGTCTTCATCTTCTACAGCACTTGATCAGCTGCAACAACATTATAATGTGGATCTCCTAACCAACAAGCATCATCTAGATCTCTTGATCAACATCATCATCTGGATCTCTCGATCAACAGTCTCATCGTTTGGATATACCGATCAACAACATCATCTAGATCTCTCGATCAATAGCCTCATCATCTGGATATTCCGATCAAGAGCATCATCTGGATCTCTTGATCAACAACAACATCTGGATCTCTCGATCAACAGCCTCATCGTCTGGATCTCCCGATCAGTAGAATCATCTGGATCTCTCGATCAACAGCCTCATCGTCTGGATCTCCCGCTCAACAGCCTCATCGTATGGATCTCCCGATCAACAGCATCATCTGGATCTCTTGATCAATAGCCTCATCATCTGTATCTTCCGATCAATAGAATCATCTGGATCTCTCGATCAACAGCATCATCTAGATCTTCCAATCAACAGCCTCATCGTCTAGATCTCTTGATAAACAACATCATAATCTGCAACACGCATGATTCAATTACGGGATGATCAATCCCTCTCACTTTAGGACATAAGTCCAAGGATGATACAATCCTGATCCACTTACGAGATGATCAATCCCTATCACTTTAAGACACCATATCATGTCTAGGGACGATTCAATCCCAACCATAGTGCCAATCATTTTTCATACTGGATGTGACCTAGATTAAATTTAGGATTTTTACAACCTGTGAATGATCACCTACTGCTGCACTGAGCAGTCCAGGAGTGAACATTACATCATTACAGGACCTGTGAATGATCACCTATTGCTACACTAAGTAGTCCAGGAGTGCACATTACATCATTCCAGTCAACCACAGAGTCAATACTATTTCAACTAGGGTGTGACCTAGATCAAATCTAGGATTTACAACCACACGCCAGTACTATTTCAACTGGGGTGTGACCTAAATCAAATCTAGGATTTACAACCTATGAATGATCACCTACTGCTGCACTGAGCAGTCCAAGAGTGAACATTACATCATTACAGTTTATGCGAATGATCACCTACTGCTACAATGAGTAGTCCAGGAGCGAACATTACATCATTCCAGTCAACCACAGATCCAATACTATTTCAACTAAGGTGTGACCTAGATCAAATCCAGGATTTACAACCTGTGAATGATCACCTACTACTATACTGAGCAGTCCAGGAGCGAACATTACATCATTACAGGTGCTATGAACCCACTGCTATGCTGAGCAGTTTAGGAGTGCACATTACATCATTCACCAACATCTTTATCGAAGAAAAGAGTCTACAGATTCCTTTAGGACCTGTGTCCAAGGATGATACAATCCACTCATCAACTTAGACTAAGTCTAAGGACCACTCATCGACCTCATCGTCAGAACAAGTAACCTCATCATCGACCTCATCGTCGGAACCGGTAACCTCATCATCGACATCATCGTCAGAATAGGTAACCTCATCATCGATACAGGTATCCTCATCATCGATACAAGTATCCTCATCATCGATACAAGTATCCATATCAATATAGGTATCCTCATCATCGACCTTACCGTCGATATAGGCAATCTCATCATCAATACATGTATCCACATTGATACCAATATCCAAATATCATCATCGACCATATCACTCCCCCTTTCGAGGAGGTTCCTTCTGAACGACACCAAGCTTGTCTCGGAAATACTCAAACTTTACTCGAGATAGAGGTTTGGTCAATATATCAGCAACTTGTTCGTCAGTGCTCACATACTCGAGCTTGATAGCTCCTTTTTGCACCATATCCCGTATATAAAAATATTGGATCTCTATGTGCTTTGACTTATCATGGAACATTGGATTCTCTGTCATTTTGATACAACTTTGGTTGTCACACAGGATCACAGTGGGGTCCATCTCTAAGTCAAACAATTTTGATAACAACTTCTGAAGCCATATCGCTTCACAACTAGCAGAGCAAGCAGCTATATATTCCACTTCAACTGTGCTAAGAGCCACACTAGCTTGCTTCTTGCTAAACCACGACATCATGGTAGATCCGAGACAATAACATCCACCCGATGTGCTCTTCTTGTCTGATACACTTCTAGCCCAATCAACATTTGTATCCATACAACCTGAAATCATGATCTCCAAGATAACATAGACCAAAGTCTATCATACCCTTTAGGTACCTCACACATGCTTTGCAGTTATCACGTGAACACGTCTAGGCTCAACTAGATACTAACTCAAGGTGTTCACAGCAAAGCATATATCTGGCCTAGTATTTGTCAGATACATCAATGACCCAATAATATATCTGTACAGAGTCACATCCACTAATTGTGATGAGTCATCAACTAAAAAATTCAATTTGGAATCAATGGGAGTGGTCATGGCTTTGCATTCCAGCATATCAAATATTTTCAAGATTTCCACAACATACTTTCCCTAGTTGAGAAAGATTCCTTTTGGGCCTTGCCATACTTCCAAACCTAGGAAGTAATGCATCAATCTGAGATCTTTCATCTCAAATTCTGTAGCTAGCTTATTCTTGCTTTCCATGATCTGTTTCTCATTCCCTCTCAGAAAGAGATCATCCACATACAGTAATAGTATGACAGGTTCATCATCCATAACCTTGAGATAAAGGTTAGGATCAGCTTTACTTTTGGTAAATCCCAAGCTTGTCAAGAAGCTATCAATTCTCCCTCTGTGACTAAACATCATTCACATTCTGCATTGAGTGATCTTCTTCATATATATCCGTGCCATCTCCCGTCAGATGGGTCTATTGATATGAGCTTCAAGATCATTTGAACTCTATGGTGAGTTCCTTCTTGCATCTATTTAAGAGAAGAATGTCATCTGTATATAGAAACCATCTTCAAAATTGTAGCAAAGGTTTAAATCCGCATCACCCGTGGTGATCATCAAGCTCATCAAATGATTATCGATCTTGGGTACCTGTTGAACCTATGTAGAGTTTTCTTCGATCGTGTGATTCTCTATCGAATCTTGGGAGTTTGCTCGATTCACACTTCTTCTTCAATTACACCATCAAGAGAACGATCTTGTCATCCATGGGTGTGTCTAGCCACTTGGAGCAAACATCTCATCATGGTCCTCTCCCTCTTTCTAAGAGAATCCTCTAGCCACGAGCCTTCTATAGTGCGTTTGATTTGTAAGTCTTTTTGTTGAACATCCATCACTTGTTCTTTGGAATAGGTGTCCATCATCCTTCTTTTGTAGATCATAGCACATGATATTTCCTACAAATCAAAGTTAATTTCATGTTTAGTTTCATAATCATCAAATCATGTTGACATGATAACTTATTATGCATACATATATGATTCATATAGTTATGCAAATATCTTGAACATTACTTTGGCACAACACTTTTCCATATCCTGTATGCATACAATGGCTATCTAGATGCCTTCCATCTCTACCAGAACATACTATCAAGAGTGTGCACAGCTCTCAACATGTCAACAAAGAGGTTTCATTCTAGACAAGCGACAATGGAATGTTTGTCCAACTTACCCATCATATGCATAATAGTAGTATATTGTTCAATGCTATATGAATGCTTACACTATGCATGATATATTTCCTGATTCTAGGAATACAAATATGCATACAACTATTACGAGCAATATCATTAAGTATTTAGATATTCAAGAGGTAATTCAAATAACAACTCAAATACTTATCTTTTATGTTTGTGTGGTTGCCTCCCGCTTGATCTCTATTTTCCCTTTATGATAGCATCATGATTATATGTCTTTGAAATTATATCCATCCTCGTAAGTAGAGATTTTATGTGATCAAAGACTATGGATGAGTATTTGTCTTCATGTCATCATGGTCATAGAACTTGATTTGTCTTTCTTGATGTACCTTTCATGTTAGCAGACAACATCATCCCCATACAACACCACAAGTGCATTAGTACAATCATAAGTGTCATAACCCTAATAAATGAATGTATTCTATTATTAACATGCATTCATACTTTTAATAAGGTGATCAGACAATCTGAAAGTAATCATGATTGTACTAACCTCAATAATATGAAGACAAACATATCATGAACTTAATCATGAAATAAATTTCAAAACATACTTGTATCTCCTCAAGTCATACCTGTCGAGTAGTCTTCTCTATAAGGGTAAAACCATAACCATCCAAGGTAGATCACTTGTAAACATATTATATATGTTCATGGTGCTAGGATGATAGAATATCAGTGCCATTTAAAACTCTTCATTGCTGCCCTATGAGTCTCCCAACTTTGCTAGGGTTTCTTCTTACTTGGAAACCTTAATTTTCAATCTCCTTCCTCCCACAACATTTTGATGGACGATTAATATCTATAATGAATGGATTCCAAATACATTATCAAAGTTTCCAATTTTGCATCAGGTGTCTCCAACATTTTATCAGGTCCTTCCATACCTAAAAAAATGAAAACCCTAAGTGAGAGCTTCTTCCTCCTCTTCCTTGATTTCCTCTCTAGAGACATTTCATATGTGCCGTATTGTTTCTTGTATATATGTGGAATTTCGGATCTGCAGGGTTTGAAACTTTGGCTTGTGGTAGCATGACCTATCATATTTCCAACCACACAGATATGAGCTTCAATGGATTCACCATGAGAGAGATATGTTATGTTTCCCAACATAACCTGTTTAAAGGACGAAACAGAATATCGAACTTGTACGGAGTGCCACGTGTCATTATTTCATCTTCGACCTCTGAAAAAAAGACCTGGGAAACTACAGTCCATTCCCTAACTGTCACGTTTTACAAAATTTCATTTGGATATTCCTATCCCAAGAGATGACCTTTTCCCTAGGTCACCTGTTTAGGAATGCATTCCGGAAGAGGCAAAAACCCTAACTTGTACGGATCCTATCTCACAAAGTAAAACGAAAATGAGGCTGAAATTTTTATAAAGGGTACATCCGTGTCTGATATTCGTCCTGTAAAAAATTCAAATCCAGAACCTTTGCCAAAATGGATTTATAGCGAAAGTTCCACGATGACTAGTTTTTACTATACCAAGCCCTAGCTTTCAATTTGTCGCAAGTGCAACAAGTGTCGTAAATGCCATACAATGCCTTCCTTCATGATAGCTCTGATAGTGTTAGGACTGGAATTGTACCTAGTCCCTTTAGTATTTCTTAGTTTCTAAATTTTCATTGTTTTTTGCTTTTGCTTGTTTTTAAGTTATTTTGATTTTTCATTTTTCTTACACGACCATAGTTTTATTACTTTATTCCACTTTTATTTTATTTTATAAAAGTTGGATTGTTAAATATTTCATTTCTTTTTAAGTCTTCAAACACATATGAATATTTGGCATAACTCCTATGTTGAAAGCCTAACTCCTATGTTGAATATTTTGCAAATCTTTTATATGAAAACATTCCCGCAACATAGTTACCAGGTTGCATATATACAAGCGCTGTCAGAATCCCAAAATCAATGAAGAACGTGGCTAGACCACATCCAGTTTAGTGCATTACTTGCCATGAATGAAGACCCCGAAGAATTTGTTAGCTATATCATAGCAAGTATCAAGTTTATAATTTCACCACCAATGATTTGAAAACAGGGGAAGCCACACGCATGGTTCGGAGGACACTAAGAGAGGAAATGATAGAGTTTCTTTTCTTTGTATTGGTTTCTTGCTTTGTGGTTGGCTTATGAAAGATGATAGCTGTAGAAATCAAGGGGTCTCACAACAGTCATTAGCAGATGAAGATGTTTTGTTTTGCACATTGTGTACGCAGAGGTATGCAAGTTCAGTAAACATTGCAGGAGCTGTGACAAATGCATTGTGGATTTGATCACCATTGTCGATGGCTAAACAAATGTGTTGGAAAGAATGATTATATCACTTTTGTGGTACTATGTTCTTATGAAGTTACCAGATAATCCAGAAGTAACTAATGAAGTTTGGGATGGAGTCATAGATTGCATGCAAAGATGGATGCAGGATAAAATTCCGATAATCAAGGTTTACATTGTTTATGATTTGGCATGCTTTGCAATTGATATTGAAAATGTGAACATTAATGAAGCTTCATAATACAATCCTTGGAAGGGGATTGACAGACAGAGTGCCAACTATCACAACAGAATGCATAAAGATGATGAAAGATGCATGGTCATGGTCATTGGGCACATATTACGAGGACATGGAAACAAATTTCAGAAAACCAAAAGAGGTTTTTGTCCATCATGGACTCATTCACGAAAAACTCTCTCCTTTTTGCAATAGGTGTCATGGTTGGAAAGATTCGAATTGATCTTTACGACCTGTTTTTCAGGGTTTAAAAACATTTAATAATTTCCTGTTTTAGTCATCATTTTTCGGCATAAATTCTGATCGATTGGAGAAGAATTTTTAAAAACCAAGAGAGTTTTTTTTTCATCACGGACCCATACACAAAAATCTCTCTCAGTTTTTTCACAGGTTTCTTGAATTGAGATATATGTATGGTTCTTTGAGACCCAGTTTTCAGAAATTCGCCAAATTTCCCCAGAATCCGATTTTGCTATTTTGGGCATATTTGACCCCAGGGTTTTGGATCTCATAAACTACTAAATGTAACTGCTAAGGAGTTTCAAGACATAAAGAAGTGTATATGTAACCACTTCATTTTGATATCTTGTAATTATAAAAGGAGGAAGAATAAACATTATGGGGGTTGGTTTTTGTTCGGGAGAAGGGCTTTAGGATTGATGATGTTGTTTACACTTAGACATATACAGTATACTCTCATGTAAGTGTTTTCAAGAATGATATTGGATCTGAATATATTATATAAGCCATCTATTGACCTTTTTATTATTGGTTCATGTTTATAGTCTGTTTGACTACCTTGTTTGTAATTTCATTTATGGATGAAAGTTTTTATCTTGTGAATGCTTATAAACTTGTGGACATAATTAGATTTCTTGTTGAATATTTTCTTATGGTTTATATCTATGTTTATATCTTTACATTTCAAGATCTTTGAGATTTATTTATGATTTAGTAATGGTATATGTTTAATATTTGATTACCCCCTTCTTATGAATGATACCTTAAAAAAAAATTACAAAAAACAAACTGCTTTTCTTTAGTTTTCTTGAGATTGTTCTAGCTTGTAGATTTGTAGTATAGGTACAATTTCTAGCACAAAAAGATACCATGTTAAGATTCAATATGCTAAGATAGATAATATGAGTATTCCATTCAATTTCACAACAATAGCATATACAGGATCACTGAAAGAACAACAAGCATAGCATAAACACAAGAGACACAGATTTATCCCGGGAAACCCTCATGGGGTAGAAAACCCATAAAAGATTCCTCAATATAGATGACCAACAAATAAAAAGATGTAATCCCCAAACAAGAGCTACTTCTCCTCCTTTGCAGATCTCTGTCTCGCCTATTCGAATTTCACAAGTGAGTGTGTGTGTGTTAAATGAGGATCACACATCCTCTATTTATACTTTACCGCACTTGAATTTTAACCCTAACTAGGTCGGCCCCAACTTAACCACTCAACATAATGTTGACTGGGCCGACCCCACTAAGGGACTCAAACACCCCATTACAACTGAATCTGGGCCGACACCACTAGGGAAGTCTAATAACCCAAGTTACCACATTCCGACGGAGGAATAAACATCTCCAGATATACAATAAAGTCCCGACGGAGGAATGACACATCTCCGAATAAAGTACAAATAGAATATTCTTAGAAGTTACAATATTTCAACAAGAACGATAATTGTTATCCTATTATATTTAGGCATTTATTGCACAATTATTGTATTGGAATATTACATTCCATGTTTTGGAAGGAATGGTAATTGTTATCCTATGTAATTTAGGCATTTAACCTTATTTCACAGTTAATATGTTGAGATATTAATCCTTACTGCGCAGTAAATATGTTAGAATATTGCATTCCACACTTTGGATAAATTAGTATTTGCTATCCTACATATTTTATTTCATGTAACCTTCGTGCGCAGTTAATATATAGGAATATTAACTTTATTGCGCAAGGATATGTTGGAATATTACACTCTATACTTTGGATAAATTGGCAATTGATATCCTATTTAATTTGTGTATGTAACCTTACTGGGTAGTTAATATGATGGTATATTAAACTTATTGCCCAGTTATTTTATTGAAATATTGTACTCCTCAGTAAGTTTAGTTAAATATGTTGGAATAATAATTTCCTTATATTTGAATACTGGCACCATAGTGCACCATTCCTAGATAGTTCTTAATGTGCAGTTCTCAATATAATGTTTTTATTGTGTGATTCTTACTATATAGTTTTACTGCATAGTTCTCAACACAATGTTGATTTCCCACTTCTTCGGAATGAATTTATAAATACAAATTTGTAAATGTTACCTTCTAGGCCTTAGTTTTGTTTTGGTTTGAAATAATGCAAATTAATAGGAAATCTATTATGTGTATTAAATATGCTGCCAATTTATATGGGATAAATGTGCGACACGTGCAAATATTTATGCTTATGCAATTATAAGATCATTATGTGCATGTGTTTTTTATTGTATCCTATAGAATAACCTATGCTTCCACTAAAATACGTTTATATATTATGCATTTGTTAGGCATGGTTGTGCATTTCATAGGAGAATGCATATAAGCATTATGTATGTGGTTATTATGCATATATGTTTTATATTAAAAAATAATTATCGTGTCTTAAGTCTAGTGTGACACTGGGTGCGTTACAAAATGATATCAGAGCTAAGGTTCGACACTTAGCCTTTGGGAAATGTATGAAGTGAGCTTGAATGCAGCTAAAAATATTTCTCTTTGAACATTGCATTCATGTGTTTGGGTTTGACTGTTTGGATTCTTGTTCACTGTGATTGATGTGAACCGATGTATGAATTGCTAATACTACCAGACTTACGTTAATTTATGAAAGTAAAATCTAGCTGAGATGAATGTGCATTCTTACGATTTATGTGGACTAACCAAAATCAACAAATTTATGAACGATTGGATTGTTTCCATTGAATTCAGTTTCCAGGTTATAGGATGGTGGAATGGAAAGAATGGTAGAAAACCCATAAATGTCTCACTTTTCCAAAGAAGTGAGAATGGATGATCATAGGACATAATCCAATGCTCACCAGACAATGATGGGATAAGTGGAAGTGTATCATACTTTGAAGAATATATAGGATGGGAATGATTGAATCCTACAAGGCCTAGAGCAACAAATTAAGGTGAATCTGGAAGTGATGCAAAGTTTGATACAACTACAAAAGCAAATGCAGCAAGCATCTTCTTTCAAGGAAAGGGAAGACAAGGAATATTTAAACCAAGGATTTCTTGAGAGATACTGGTATGCAAGAAGTAAGGTTGAGTGTAGGAAGAAGCAATATACTCGTCCTCGATCAGTAGTAAGACATCATGGAAAAGATTCATCCAATGAGATCAATGAAATTCTATCTAGAAGGAATCATAAGAGAAAAAGAGATGGAAGCACACTTGAGGGATAACTTAGAAAGCTTAAACCTCCCATTTTTAATGGTGAAAAATCCAATGAAGTTGCAAATATTTGTCTTCTAGAGATGAAGAAGTATCTGCAATTGCATGATTATTCAGATAATCAAGAAGCTATAACTCCCATCTATAATCACCAAGGGAACACTTATTGATGGTGGAAGCAATTGAAATGGGTAGAAAGGTTGTATGAAAGAAATTTTTCATGGAAGAAATTTCACAAATTATTCAAGCATGAATATTTTTTTCCAACAGTAATACAATAAGAAAATGCATGAGTTCTTTGAACTTAGCCCGAGAAATAAATCTATGGAAGAATATCAGAGAAGGTTCTGGGAACTGTTAAGTTATGTTGACTTCATTTGGGATGAGAAGGTAAAAGTTCAACATTTTCTCAGTGGGTTACCAACATTTTATAAAGATAAGATCTCTTATGATCAGCCCCAAACCTTGAAGGATTGCGTTCGAAAGGCTAGGTGCTTGTATTAACAGGGTAAGAGCAGACAAGTTGAACATAAACTTAGGAATGATAAGCTGAAAAAGAATCAAGATATGAAGGAAAAACAATTTAAACCTTTGATGATAAGAAGGACCAACATAATCCTTTCAAGTTGCTAATTCTGAAAAGTGAAGCAAAAGTGGTAGAGTCAATGGGACAAATATCATTCTTTCAAGTAAAATGCTGGAACTGTGGAGGATAACATTATCCCAGGGACTCCCCGAAGAAAATAAAGAACCAAGAGGCCAGTATAAACATGGTATAGGAAGCTACTATAGTGGAAGATGTAGCTAGAAATGTACCTCACATGTATTCAACCTTGGATAATTGCCAAGTAGAGCAACAAGCAAACATGATTGAAGTTGGAGGCAGAACTAGATTTGGAAATTCAAGAGCACCCAATTCGTACATTGGTCAGTAGAAGCAAGACTTTCAAGAGTAGGGAAAAAGGAAAGGCAAGTGTCCAATGGACTCATTATAGTGCTAAGGAAGTAATTTTGAATTGAAAGATAAGATGCGGGAAGAGTATCCCCATCTTGTTGTTTTGAAAATTGTACATTTGTAAATAAGTCTAAATTTTTTTTGTTCATGTGTTTGGACAACTGAACACCGTGGATGGTGTTGAAATTCGGGGGGGAATGTAATATCCCTAGTTGAGACCCATGAACTGATCATATGTATGATGTAAATATTGATATACAAATTCTTGTATGGAAGAACATATGTATATTTTGACATTATTAATATTAAAAAACCACAACTGGTTGTGCTAAGGAAATGGGATAAAGAGATCGGGGAATCATGTACTCACTAGAGACAGTAAGGGGGTTAGAATGTCCTAGGGGATAAATATGCCATGACCCTTTAGTATCCTGAAGTCCCTAAATCTTATCCTAAGTCATAATCTCATTTAAATGACTTTAGATTTATTTTTTTAAATCATAATGATGATTAAGTGGGATTTTGGTGTTTTTTTGTTTTTATATAAAAATATAAATATAAATGGGAAACACGGGTCTCTTGGAGAACCCATGTGGTTTCATTTTTCCATGCATAAAACGAATGCATGCAAATGACAATTTAATTATTTCTTCATCTTGGAAAAAGAATTGTGTTGCAGGGAAGGTCTAAGAAAACATAGAAGAAGAAATGATTATCTGATTTTGGGTGGAGGAAAACCAAAACCTCTAAACAAATTACTGAACGGTATTGGATAAACTCGTTTTCTCCCTGAACCATTATTAAGCTTGTGATTGACTGCTGGGTTTTGGTCAAAGAAATAATGAATTGTGCATGGACCGTTTTGGTGGAATTCATGTGTACTGGTTAAGCAGTGATGGGTTTTCACTGTGGCATGATTGGAAGGAAGTCAGAGTGGGAATTGTGTTGTTTGGAATGGAATTGATTGTCACTTATTTTCCTGGATGCCTATAAACCTGTGTTTAACCCGTGTGAATTGTGAGGATTTCCAAGTGATAATTCATGTCGTGGAATGAACGTGTGATGGTTTGCTAGGTTGTGGTCAATAAAAGGTTAATTGTGCATGAACCAATCTAGTGGAAATCCTGTTGAAAGCCTTTGATAAAGATAGTTGAGGTCATAGCTCTAACTTGCACAAGAATGAGCAAATTTCCAAAGTTTTGCTTCCTTATATTCAAGGGACAACTGATAAGCTAGCAAGATTTTTGAGGAAAAAGAACATCATAACCAATTTCAAACCCCTTATAACCATTAGAAACTCCCTTAGGTCAATTAAGTATCATATTGATCCATTATATAGAAAAGGCGTCTATCTAATTCCTTGATCCTATGGTAAACCTTATGTTAGTGAAATTGGTTGGTCCTTCAAAACCAAGTTTCATGAACATGCTATTGATATCAAGGAGAACCGCTCTCGATCCTCCACTCTCACTGAGCAAGAAAACAAGACAAGTCATCATATTCACCTTGAAGATGCTAAGATTCTTGCCTTTGAGGATCACTTCTTTAATAGGAAATTCAAAGAAGCCATTGAAATTGTAAAACAACCAAACAACCTCAACAAAGACGATGGTTGGTCTATTAGTAATAACTGGACACCAACCCTTACTTCCTTTCCCCCTCCGAACGAATATCGTTAGTTCATGTTTTATGATCAACGCCTTCTCCCTCCTCGTCCTTGCTTATATTCCGCCCCCCTTGTCATTTTCTCCCCCTCCTTTCCTTTCATCTTACTATTTTCTTGTTAGTCCTTATTCTCATCACTTTTCTTTATTAACATTGTATTCCCTTCTCCTTTTCACATTACTCCCCTCTTTTTACCTTTACTTCTTCCTTTTTGAATTTTCATTATTATTATTTTATATATATTAATTTTTCAATTCATTTTATTGGTACTTTTCTCCATTTCTCTTTTTAATAAGGTTTCTTATTTCTCCATAATCTACCTCTATAGTTTACCTCTATATTCATCATTATATTTTTAATTAATTATTTGATTCCCCCTTTCTCAAACGTTAATTTAAAAATTCCATTTACCCCCCTTTTTTCCCTAACATCTCTCCCCTCTCATTTAATTAAGTATTTTAAATTATTTACTAAGTTAAGTCTTTTTTACTTAACTTTTTAATTTATTTAACTCCCATTATTTTGTGTTTTGGTTCATAAAAGTTTAGGGTTTATTCTCCCTCCCCTTTCTCTGGTTAAGACATTTTGAATCAGTAATTACTCATCCTTTTCTCATCTTTTTCCTAATAAAGAACCACATTAGATTAGTTAGAAACGCCGATTCAAGAAATATCCAAAAGAATCCCTCCCTCAATTACTAATATTAATTTTAGTATGACAAGTAAAGGTGAATATTAAATTTCCTTACCATACAACCTTTATTATATAAAACCTTAAATTCATTGTTTAAGAGCTTCATGACCTATTTTTCTTTGACTTCACTTACAAAATTTATCAAAGTGGGGTCTTCTTGGGTCAATTTTGGTTATCCTATGAGAGATTTGTGCAATTTTAGGTTAGTTCCCTTATTTTAGGGATGGGATTTCGTGTTGTTTCTCTGTTGGGTGCCATGCTTATGTGGCATCTTAGGGTTTAATATTGTGCATTATATTGAGAGGATTTGGGGATATGCGGAGTCTTTGATTGTGTGCTTCCACTACGTAAGTATTTTGTTTCTAAAATTTAGATTTCAAAATGTTGATATTCGTGAAGACCATAACTCTTAAGGTGGAGATAATGTGAAGGCGAAGATCCATGACAAAAAGAGAATTCCTCCTGATCAGCGGAGGCTCTTTTTTGCTGGAAAGCAGCTTGAGGATGGCCCAAACCCATGCATACTACAATATTTAGAAGGAATCCACTCTTCACCTCATCCTCCGTCTTAGAGGGGAATGCATATATTTTTCAAAACCCTCACTGGAAAGACGATCAGTCTGGAATTTGAGAGCTCTGACACAATTGACAATTTGAATGCAAAAATTCAAGACAAAGAAGGGATTCCTCCCAAGCAACAGAGGTTGATCTTTGCCAGAAAACAGCTTGAGGATGGACGCACTCTTGCTGATTACAACATCTGGAAGGAATCGACTCTTCAGCTTGTTCTCTGTATTAGAGGAGGGATGAAAATATTTGTCAAAACATTCAGAAGGAATCCACACTCCAACTTTCCCTGTAGCTGCGTGGTGGGATTTGAGATTTGTGGGAAATGAATTTCACTCAACGTTAAAGCCTTCCGTTGTAAAGGACAACTTTTAGAATTTGGTTTCATATTTTCTATGTTGTTATTAGATGTTCCATTATAGGGATAGGGAATGCATTCATTGTCAATGTTCTATGTTTTAATTTTTTTAATGTGTTTTCATTGCAAGATCAGATGTAAATATTAATCTCAAATTTTAACAGACTTGTTAAAAGTAGAATGCAGACGTCAAGAATTCTAAACCCAACTATTTGCAAACTATTTTAGATTTGGTTTCTTAAGGGCACTTTTCGCTGACAGATAAATGATATCAAATCCAACTTGATGGCATGCATGCAACTCTGCACTGCATTCTTTTAAAGTATATTTTGTCTTGTTCTAAATTCTTAGTTTTTTCATTCATCCATACAATATGTCTTCGCCTATTTATGGTTTTACTAGCTTCTATTTTAGTTTAAGGATACTAAATCTAGATTATACGATTATGAAATAGCCTAACTAACTTTTCATTGAATCCTTGTCATTGCTGGACAATGCGGTGTTGTGTGGTGTTAGCTTATTGGATATGTTTGTAATTTACCTTGGACTGGTTAACTGTCCAATTTCAATGAAAAAATTGCATTTATACAGAAAAAAAAATTGCTTGCATATTCATGATTTTATACTTATATAAACATTGTAAAGCAAGCAATTTGTATTATTCATGTCTCACACAAAATGAAAACATATGTGTTAAAGGTTGGAATCTCAGGATGTTTCAATCCCTTAAAGTATGTCCATGTTCAGGAGAACATCTCCTGAACATCAACTTTAACACAGTTAGCTTCTTTCCATTAAAAAATTGCATGCATTTTTACTTGAGCGTGTTGGGATTTGCATTTGAAATCATAGGTGATTTTGTGATAGTGTATATCTCTCAATCTAGGTGGTCATTGGCAGCGAATTTATTTTGTTTGTTGAATTTGGTTATTTTGTTTGTTGAATTTGGTGTATAGGTCCTTTTTTAGTTTTTTCATAGAATCCATATTTATAGATATGGATTATGTGCTAAAAATTAAACAACTTAAAAAATAATTTTCTCAAAATTGAGTTAATATAATGAGCAAGTTAAGATGTTCGATGTTCCTTAAAAGACAGAAAATGACTCCAAAAGAGAAAAAAAAAGGAAATAAAAAATATAGTGTGGTAGGCAAAAAACTAAAAAAGGGGGAAGAAAGTATTGTTGGTGAATTTGAATTTAAACACAAAGAAACTTCATATGAGTCACAAACAAATGCAATACAAATTTTTGGGATTATGTCTTTCCAAATTGAATGTTGGGATTTGGTCATCTAAATGTGGGGTCAATGAGGGGAAGTCATTGTTTGCAAAATTTTTGAGGGAAGGTAGTGCAGAAAAAATATATGGGAATTTATTTTTATTTTTATGGTTTCGAGAGAGATGTACCAACGACAAAGAAGGAAATCCAAAAAAATTATGGAGAGAGTGTGGGAGGAGTTCCCAATGAAATATTTGCAAAGCAATACATCAATGATTGTTTAGGGTGATGATGTGAAATCACATCCATGTGAAAACTGTATTTTGAGTAAGCCCTTTATTGCATCGTCCGCTAGGATAGATAGTGAATTGGTACATCGACTTTGGCATGGTTTTAGTAAAATGAATGAATCAACTGATATCAGAACCTTCAATGCCTTGTCCTAGTTGAGTGACATCCATCAAATGTGACCTATCATTGCCTCTTTCAAGAGCGGGAAACACTAGATGTAACATATGGAGATTTTAAATAATTTAATGTGTTTTCTGTTTTTTTCAGTGACATTGCTATTTTCATTTGAATCTAACGTATTATTAGTTCAATGTGATGAATTTATTAAATCATTTGATCTGTGAAATTTTGGGTGATTTTTGTATTAATATTTGGAAATCAAAATCTTCATTTGCAGTTGCATGTTTGTGATCATTAACTTCATGAACAAAGTGTTGTTGTGGTGGTTATATATATAGTCATGGTTTTTATATGCAGTTCGGATATCTTCGCAAAAGAAACTATTGGTCTTGGGAGTAGAGGGATTGCTCTTTGGAGTTCAGATGTTATCCAACATTGGAGATATTTCCAATCAACCTCATTTTGTCCATAATTGCTATCTTTATTATGCACAAATTATCATCCCCGTATTATTAGTGTTTCCAGAGAACATTTTGACATTGCTCTATGGTTTTTCTTACTTGACAACATGGAAATTAAAAAATTCCTTGGTATATTTGAATGGTTGAAGAATGAAGACTTTTTATTTATTTGGGGTCGAGAGCAATGTAAACATAGTACTATTTATAATTACTCAATGTCTGCATATTATAATGTTGGTGAAGTACTACACATATACAAAAAGTCATTCAAGGATGTACTTATCCAATATGGAGATATATATAAAAAAACATACATGTTGTTTATAGATGAAGGCCAATATCATTCAACATATAATAGCAAGGAAAACTACTTGAAAATGCCAACTAGTTGGACATTTGATGCTTCAAAAGAGAGAGAAATAACTATAAAAACAATGTTGTGTTCTTTGTTGAATTATCTCGGGCCTTGTTAAAAAATGGGGTGTTGGTTAAAGACATTCAACTTCAAATGACCGTCATATTATATAGAAAAAAATTCATTTAGTGATTTGTATATTTTGACAACTTCTACAAATTGATGTAAATTTTTTTTCTTTTTTTTCTTTTTATCTTGGACAGCTCTCATATTATTTGTGGACATCATATCATGTATCTGGTGATGTGTTTCAAAAATTGCAGAACATGCAAGCAATATACTTAGAAACATTGAAACACAATATTTTATTGACTCAGTTGTGTGCATTTTTTTTGTTTGCAGATACTAGAAGATTTGTTACTAGTAAACCATTGATTATATTCGATTTCAATGGAGTTTTTTTTACATGCGGTTCATAAAAAAATGAAATTCGGATTGCCACGAACATCAGATATCAAATCGAGCACAAAGTATTATTTTATACGTCCATGATTTAGGGAATTTTTGAAAAATTCTTTAGTATATTTGAAGTTGGGATATGGACATGTGCACAACAAAAAAACATTGATGAGTTTTTGTCAACATTATTAGAAAGAACATGATTGCAAAGGGGATAATTTAGAGTAATTTTAACATAAGAATATTGTTCTTGCATAGCCAGAGAGAGTTATTATGGTGATGGAAATCCTTATGTATTTATCAAGCCTTTAAACAAAGTTTGTGACATTTTGATCCATGGTTGGGATGCTACAAATACAATGATTGCAGATGACTCGAAAGAAAAACATGTTTGTAATGAGGAAAGAAACTATATTATAACAAAAACGTATACTTGCTAAGATGCCAATGACACGTTCTTGTTAGATCAATTATGGCCTTGCTTGCTGCACCTGAATGGTGTGAGTGATGTTAGGCCAATTGTGAATAAAATGAAAGTATTTTGTTAAATAATACACTTGAATGTTTGTTTGTACTAGTATGTTCAATTTCACTGTGAATATAATACTTGTAAAGTGTTCAGTTTGGTTTTTGAAAGTGCAAAGTGAGAGACACATGGTAAATTTATTATTAATATTGTAATTCATCCATGAGCCTTCCCTACAACACAACAAATACTCACCACCTCTGTTCTCCTGCATTGATTTTTTCATTGAGAGAGACCTGGTGAGAGAGAGCGACATGTGTATGTATGTTCTCAGCTTCCAATTTTACCAGTTTCTACATAGGGATTTGTTAAGAAAATATATACTATATACGATAAATTATTCCATTGGACTATTAAACACATTAGATGTGTAAGCATTTTTATACACACAGAGTGGGTGATGAGGTGGCTACCAGCTTTGCATGCCACCTTCTGAAAATTATGCCAACATGGTGGTTATCGGCGTTGCATGCCACCTTTGAGAATTATGTCATTTGAAAAAATCTATGTGCTATTTTTTAGCATGACGGTAGTGAGTTCAGTGGAATCTCTCAAAAGTCTCATCATGCATGAATAACACCTAGCATGACACTGACATATCTAACACAATACAACCAACTTTACATGATGAAACATATCCACGAGGAAAATGGGACATGTAAAGCTCCTGAACATTCAAGGCTTGGAAATTATCCAGCAACAACATGGTTCCCAAACAAAGAAGAAACTAACAATGATTGCAGTAGGTCTCCGAAATGGGAGCTTGCAATTGATTCGTACCTCTCAAGATGGAGATCACAGGCCAGTCATATGAGTATTGATCATCGACATGATCTGTCTTTGAATCGGATCTGAAAATGTTTGCTCTTTGAAAAATAGCTTTAGTCCCTCTCCATTGAAGAGCTCTAATTGTTCTACTTGAGGATTTGACAAGGAACAAGTTTCCAAACCTATGAGGATATTCATCATCTAATTTCATTAGATTCAGGTTTTGGTTTTGAACAAGTTTTTAGTCACAAATCGCTGCAAAGCACAATTGAGGGTTTCATAAGATAGGCTAAGAAGGATCCACTACTTGCAAATTTAAAATAGACTTTGCAACAATGGTGCTATTAGCCTTTCTAGAAATCACACCCAACAATGGTGCTTTCACCCTTGCTAGAAATCACACCCAACACCGACCACTCTTCTCTGTGAATCCAACCATAACCCATTGCATGAGGCGTAGAATAAGAAGAAGAAGCTTTGAGGAAGAAAGGAATCCCTATCCTAAGTCCACAAGACTCATTCGCATGAAGAGGCAGTGATGGTGGCGACATTGATATAGGCAATGCTTGTGGCGGTGGTGGCAGTTATTACATTAAATGCATACATACGTAAATACAATGTTCTTGTGTTTGCTTGTATTTGGGATTACAACTATGTAAAACTAGATTTTGGCATGATTGTAAAAGTGCATGAACTTAAGTGGGATATGGGTGGAAAATGGTGGTGCACTTTTCTATTGTAGGTCATGTAATTTGATGAAAGAGAATTAGGTCATATAATGATGAAATTGGGGCAGTTCAATCCCACAATGCAATAGGTGAATAATTTAGGGAGATTTAGTGGCGAGGTTGAAGTCTCTCATGACAAATTTAGTACTAAAATATGGAGTAATTGCAGGGAGTTAATGCAAAAAATAATCCCAAAACCATAGCATCCACCCCAATAATAAGACTTCAATGGTTACATCTAATAAGATGCCAAAACAATATTGTAGCGAGTTAATGCAGGTAATAATCGTTAAGCCATCACAACCACCATGGCAATAAGACTTCAATGTTTACATCCAATAAAATGCCAAAAAAATATAATTTATGATTTATTTTAATTACTCTAATAAACATTATTACAATATCCTAGGTTGAACATTGGAAAATTTTAAAGTGAGACTTTGAACTAATAGAGAGACAACGATTATCAATTTGCAATAGTACCCTAATATTCGGCAGGTAAAAGGAAAAACACACATGTTAAAAGAGGTGGGAGCCTTTTATGAAGTCTCGATTCCATCATAAATGAAATAGCTTTTATATGGTTTCATTATATTTAAAAAATGAGAAAGTGTGCTTGAATTTATCTTGTTTTATTCAATGCAAAATCTTGTGGTTGCTACACGTGAGCCAAAGAAGGAAAGGATGGCCGAGATGTGAGTGGTAAAGGACAAGATCACCTCCCAAATGTCAAGCTTGTTAAAAGATATCCAATTATAGTTCAACATCCCCCTAACATAATTTATGTATTTTGAGCTGCTCATAATGGTAAAGCCGGTTTTGATCTCCACCTATTCAAAACATAAGGGGCTCATGAGAGTAATTATTTATGGAAAGTTTTTTGTAAAGGGGAAAGGATGGCCGAGATGTGAGTGGTAAAGGACAATATCACCTCCCAAATGTCAAGCCATTTAAAAGATATCTAATTATAGTTCAACATCCCCCTAACATAATTTATGTATTTTGAGATGCTCATAATGGTAAAGCCGGTTTTGATCTCCACCTATTCAAAACATAAAGGTCTCATGAGAGTAATTATTTATGGAAAGTGTTTTTTTAAAAGGAGAAAGGATCTCCTCATTAAAGTCTGTTCAAAACAAACAATGGTCGTGGTTTAATACCCATGGAGAAGGGTGAATTAAATGCATGCTATAATAATAGAAATGTAGTCGTATTTCGCTAGGCTTTTTCTTGGCAAGAAATGATAATGCCAACTCACCAGGCATCTAACTATCCAACTGTTGAAAGAGATATGTGGTAGAGTACCATTACACATGTAGAGGAATGTCATGGAAGAAAATAGATGGCCATCTACAAGTGTATAAGCCACCAGGGTCATTATGCTCATCAGATGTACAAGAAAGGGAAGAAATAAATAATTAAAAAAATGTGCATACACTACAGTCTAATGAAAATAAATGATGGTACCAACTGGTTTTTTGAGACTAAGGTAGCAACAAAAAAATACATTGAAGAACCATCAAATGAGACTGACAGGCTGAGAGTAAAAAATGACAACGTTGGCAGGTAAACATTGTGGCATCCAGAGGAGACTCGAGCTGCAAGTCTAAAATCAACAGGAATGAAGGAGCCGGTAGGATAATGGAAAATGAAACAACATCATCACCAACGATGCAACATGAAGTCAAGGAAAAACACCCACCCACTACCTTCAGGTGAAGCAACAGAGTTATCCTGAAAACATAGAGAAAATAATAGAAAACCCTAGCGAGTAGAGAATGAAATGTTACGAGGACGACATACATGAGTGAAACGTTCTCAACGATCACAAGGGCATGAACAAAAATGTACAGAAACGACATGTATTACCAGAAACGAACCCTTCCTCAGCAATTTGTGAGAAACGCAAGGAAAAAATCGATGACAACATTCATCTTATATTGTTGTTGATTTTGCAGAGAGGAGTTAATTGTGGTAAATCTTAGAAGCAAGCCCAATCCATTGGAATGTTATATCATCTTTCCTGATAGATGTCAAATTACTTATTCGATTTGTTACAAGGCCGGGGATTTCCCATCAATAAAGTGCACGGTTAAAGCATTACATAACTGCAATACCAGTGTTTTGGAAAAGTCCACATGAACGGGAAGAACTGTTAACTTGAGTTTTTTCAAGCATAAGCATCCCGGCTATGGACCATTTGGTCTCGAAGAAATAAATCCGAACGTTGTGATGAAGTGATAACTCATCACACAGTGGTGGAGGTCAACCGAGTATCATACTCTCCAAATCCTCGCTTTGGATAAATCATGTGTACATGTCGACCACTTCACCAAAAGTTTAAGATTTGGGCCATTTTTTGGCATTATTTGGATTTACGAGGGAACTTCAGATAGAAAACCATACCTAGAGACCGATTGTTGGGTAATTTTTCAATAGTGTAATTCTAACAAGTTTGAAAGAGTGAAGGCATTCATAGTCAAAGCATGATAAAATTCACTATAGTCCTGGTCCAACAAACAAAAACACGCTTATGTACATATATTTTTGAAAAAAAACACCTCCAAAACAGGTCTGAACCTGCACATTGGATAGAATTCATGAAATTAATTACCTCACAAATCCTCCATACTCATGATGAAAGTTGAGAAAGTTGAAGCCGAAGGAGCCAAACATTAAATATTTACATTGAGTTATGTAGTCTCATACCTCTTCATCTTTGGAATATGAGGGTGAGCGTCAGTTCCTTGCGGCTCACATTCATTTTAGACACATGCAGAAAAATCAAAGGCTAGAGACGAACGAACCTTTCAGCTCCCAACAGTTGCCACAACTCATAGCATACCGTGCTGCAACCTTTAAAAACTCGATGAAGCTACTGAAACCATCATCTCACACTCGAGGAAAGAGGTGGGTATTGCTATCTGTCCACTTCTGCCATTTTTCCATTCAAACCGAGTCATGCATGAGCTTAACATGTAGCGATTATAGGTAAGGATACAATCGAGATCCATCCATTAGGGTGAATATAGAGTGTCCTTCCACCGAATGTATGTTTTGGTAAGTTTTGTTTTATTGTATGTATTTTGTTTTCTCCTATATATTTTTCCAACGAATGTTTTCATGGACTCAGTTTCACCTCATGAACTTGAGCTATTGATAATTGCGTAGGGTCTCAAAAACCTCCCTTTATTAGGTGTTAAAATATGATTTTGGACATATCTACGTCTTCCTCCATTTTTTATTCATCTTTGCTTCCATTTTCATGTTTTTTTTCTACATTTAAACACTACATTTTACGTAAATAATTTGTTTGTACATATTTTTATTTCTCAGTTTACAAGCATGTATATATATATATATATTTCAACTTTTTGTACTAACATGTATATAAATTTATGATTTTAACCCTTAGGCACAAGCCTTTTTGGCACTAGATAATTCCAAGAAAAGTGGTCATCCCACACATTTATGAAAAATCTGTCATGTTGTTCATTCAGTTTTATTTATTGAGAAATTTTCATAGAGACTTGTCCCAACACAATCCTCTTCTCTACCTTGATATCCCAATCTTTAGAATGAAGGAAGAGAGGGAGGGAGAGAGAGTGTTTCTTGTAAGCGAGCCTAATTCTTGTGTTTGAATCCATGAGTTCTGGTACTTATGCATGCTTGAGAAGCCATGAATTAAAGGTACATGAATATCTCTGGTGTGATGCAACTTGTTGGAATATTTCTATGTACAAATTGGAAAGGCAAGATGGACCACCCAAGGGATCTGGATTGGTGAACGGGATGCTTGATCCTGGAAGGTGTTGTGTGGGGAAAGTATTATGAAGCCAAGGCTCTACATGAGCATTTTTCTTGGCATGGAAAGCACAATGGGTTGTGGGTTGAGATATAGAAACTTGTAGGTGTTTCCTTCACCATTGTTGTCCCATATCCTAACTTGGGGTTGGAATCTTGGCAAAGATAGTATATGTTGGACACAGTACCTAGGGTGGGCAAGTATTGTGAAAACAATGATCTACGTGAGCATTTGGATTGGCATGGAGAGCATAATGGGTTGTGGGTTGAGATATAGAAATTTGTAGGTGTTTCCTTCACCATAGCCGACTCATAGGATAACTTGGGGTTGGAATCTTGGTATAAATAGTATATGTTGGACACAGTACCTAGGGTTGGGTTGAAAATCACACTTACATAGTCAGTTTCTTGGATATTCATTCGATATAAAAGATTTTTTTTCCTTCTCTTCTATTTCAATCAAAATTTCCATGTGATAAAAAATTCCGCGATATCCTACCCAAGACTTAAGCCTAACGGTTTGCTCTAGAAACGTTTCTACAACTAAAAAATAGTCTAATATTTTCGAGATCCATGTCTCTCCTCTTCTAGAGTTTCTTGATGCAGGAATGTACTTAATAGGTTGTGTATCTACTAATTTTATGTTTTCAAAAAAATGGGAAAATAATCCAGCAAAGGTTCTGTCCTAGGTTCCACTCACCTTAATGTTCTCTAGAATTGAAAGTTAGGATGAAAACAATACCACCAATCACATTATCTGCATGGAAAACTTGTTGATTTTTAAAGAGTCCCATAAATATTCTCTATCCTTTTAAGGGTCATAAAGGTTCACTATTTTGAAAAAGTCGCCTGAACCTTTTTCCCTACCTTAAAAAATGCTACTTGCAAAAAGACAAACTAAAAGTTCCATCAAAACCATCGTACCAAATAATCACCCCACTTTTAGGGGACAAAAATTCCACTCTCTTAATATGGAAGAGATAAATTTGGTATATTTTGAGCATAGACACATCATTTCTTAGAAGAAAATAGTATAGGCTTGTATATAGTGAGCATCATTTTTAGGATTTGAGAGCTAGTTTTTTTAGGGCACCAACTAAGCCATTAATATTGAGAGAAATAATGATGATGGAAAACCTTGTTCAAGGGGTAACTGCCCCTTTTATTATTAACTTATTTCCTTCCCTTATCTTAAGTGATAACTTTGTCTTAGATTTACAATTATGTGGCTTTCTCCTATATGAGTTGTGACTGACTTCTATCACTTCTAGCCCCCCCTTTACCTTACCTCGTCTTGAACTATTTTTTCTTAATTACCTAAACTATAGGAAGACAAAACTCAAGAAGTATGATTGGGTTTCATTCCTAATGATGCTTCACCTAAACTAGATATCTTCCCCAAATATAATTTTTGAGGCTCTACATAAACCTTGTAGAGTTTAAGAGAATGGTCAATTTCTTTTGTGGATAGTTTACGAAAAAGGTATAACATACACCTTAAAATCTCGCTTAAATTACCATAGTTTTTTTTAGTGCTCCCTCATTAACATCATGTAATGGCATTAAAACATAATTGGAAATGTGCTTACCTTTATATTCTTTTGAAATAGTGAAGGTCAATGTGCAAGTACCCTTTACATGTGATGAAGTTTCTAAAGGAGCCTTTTGTTAAGAACCCTCTCCCAAAATAGTTTCTTCACTATCCATCTTTTCAATAATGGAAATTTGTTCCTCTTAGGTTTTTTGGGTTGAAATGACTAAATCCTTGGTATTATTAACCCAAAATTTTCATTTAAACTAAGTTAGTTTTCCCTTCGTGGTTTGGAATTCCTCAAGATTCGTCCAAATTCATGACAAATCAAGTGATGAAAAGGGAGCATTGAATAATCTAGACATTGAACTACGACCAAGGCCCCCTTTGAAAGTTCAATCTCTACTAGAAAAATTTATCTTACTAAACTTCAACAAGAACCCTAGCAAATTCTTTGTCAGATACATCCCAAAAACCCTCATCTAAATATATTAATTTACAAATCTTACTACCAATAGAACCCAAAATTCCCTCAGCCCAATACTCGAGGGGAAATCCTATGAAGATTGCCCATAAATCCCTACACTTCCCTCGGAGGAGATTTTGGGATCAAAATGAGAATGGAGAGTTGGAGGGAGATTAGAAATGGATACTTGAACTCTTATGTCGACCAAGGAGGGAGAAAATTGACTACCTATATTGAAATTCAAAGGATTTGAGGGATGGTCCATTGATAACCTCGAAGGTATGCTATTTCATACCTCAAAATTGGAGTTCAATCTACCAGCCTCTCACCAAAACCATCTATCTTGGAAGAATGCTCAGATCTGCTAGAACCTTTCTCAAGAATGGTGAGAGGACAACATAAAAGTAGTGCTCATAATGACAACACTTCTCAATAGAAAAACCCTTTAAAGTGACCTAGAACATATACACCTAAACCCTAGTCCATTGCAAATTTTCCCAAAACTTCAAACTTCCACTAAAGGGTCTGACTCCCCATCCCTCCTCTAATTTGATCCCACGATTATAGGATTCAACCAAAATATTTAATTTATTATATATATATATAAAAACTTAAACTTCAATTATAAACTTATATTTTAATTTTATACATATAAAAAGGTTCATTATTTTTAGGAGTTATATAACAAAGAAAATAAAATTCACATACCATTTACCATATCATACTCAACTAAATTCATATATAATTTTTAATCTTACCACTCCTTAATTATCGCACCTAAATCATATAACTTTAAAAATTTCCAATTTTAAATACCTAAAACAAACGGCCAAAATGAACAACCAATAATAATAATAATAATAATAATAAATAACAAAAAAAAAACCTAAATCTACTAATTAACCACTACTATACGTACAAGCCAGCCGACAAAATAGTAACCTTACATCATGAAATAATTCTATTACGTAACACTAATTTAGTAATTTATACCAATTAATAATATTTATAGTTAACAGTGTGATTTTGAAACCGTAGATATCTCATTCTTAAGTTCGCTACACATTCTTTACTCCTCTCTTCAAGGAAGGCTGTTTGACCAGACTTGAAAAATTCCCATTTCCCGGTTAAACCGCAAGTGTAATCTTCGCACTCCTCTCCAATAGAAAGCCCAGGCCTACAGCGTTAAATCCCAAGTCTCATCTTCGGAACCCCCTCCAACAGAATCATTATCATAGTCCCGAGTCCCTTCCACTAATATCAGATTGAATTAGGTTAGTGGGTCGTGCCATTTCATTATGGATCTTTTTCCGGCCCTTCCAGAGGAACTAGGTCGAGAATGTCTGGTAAGAGTGCCTTACACTTCCCACAACAACCTCGCAGCCGTCTGTAGAAGCTGGGAGGCCGAGGTGAAGAATCCCCAGTTCTATCAACATAGAAAAAATATCGGGGTTTCTCAGCAATGTATATGTTTGATGGAGCTCCGGCGGTATGGTGGTGGCGATGTCAATCACGAATTCGATTTTGTGATTACTGTGTATGACCCTCAGCAGGGCACCTGGGAAACACTCCCTCGCCTTCCCCACTTCCCTGGCGATCATCATGGAATTCCACACCATTGCCACTGCGTTTGTGCGAATCGGAAGCTTGTTTTGTTAGGTGGATGGAACCCTAACTCCGCGGAGCTACTCCACACCGTCTTCATATATGATTTCTCATCTGCTACTTGGAGCCGCGGCGCAGACATTCCACCAGTTGGAGAATCTTTCGCTTACTCCGTCTCCCCCGAAGGACTCGTTTACATTGCCGGAGGAACTAACAACTATGGAGAAGCTGTGCGAGCAGCAGCAGTTTACAATGTGGAGGAAGGCGAGTGGAAGCTTCTTCCTGATATGAACCGAAGGAGGGGCAATTGCTCTGGTGCTTTCATTGACGGCAAATTCTTCGTTTTCGGTGGCTACAGTGATGAACAGAATTCGTTTTATGAGCAGAATGCGGAAGTTTACGATCCAAAAACGGGGTCTTGGACGACTCTTCAGAATATGTGGACGGTGCCGGGCGGGGAGGACCGTCAATCGTTCGGATGTACGGTTGGTTCTTCGGACGGTCGCTTCTATTTTTTCCAGAAGGAGCAGGGAGTGATGGAATATGACTCCAACGAAAATGTTTGGAGCGCAGTTGGTTCTCTTCCACAGACCATTGGAACGGTTAGGTGTTGCGCAGCGTGGCGTGACATGATTTTTGTTAGTAGTTTTTTTAAGGAAGGTAGCGGTTTTTGGGTTCTTGGTAATGTTAAGCATGATAATGTTTTCTATATGTTGAAGCGTCCTATGTTGAAGACTCCGCCTATAGGATGTGCGGCAGCAGTAACGCAAGAGAAATTCCTTGGAGAGTGGGTTACCGTTCCCATTCCGAAACCCCCGCAGTCCCGTGTAGACTATGATCAGGTTATACTGTCTGCCGTTACCGTTGAAATTTAAAATTAATATCAGACTGCTTCGTATGAATTAATTTCAGAATGCTTAGTATATCACGCCGGGATTACCGCTGAATGAATGAAGCAATTAACGACTGAACTCAGCTATGAAAAATTATACAGTTAGTGCTTTCCAAATGTAGTTATTATGAAGATCTGTTAAATATAATGAGATTTTATATTGGGTACTGGTTATTGAATTGTACAGTCTTGGTTGGGTTCAGAAATCAAAACACTTTGTAACATATTTTAAAATTCAATTTTTTTCATTGTAGAAGTCAAGCATGGTTTGGATGGCTAAATGGTACTCTGGATTATGAACATATGTCAATGAAAATCTCATCTTGGTCAATAACGGTATTTTTTATGAAGTGAAGACATGTCCATTTCCAGATGTTTACTTAGGTAGCAGGATTCCACTCTCATATATTTATGGGGTACTCTGGATTATGAGATTTTCTATTGTTTTAAGAATTCCAAATAATATCTAACAAATTAAATTTGATGTTTCTAATTCCATAATTTAAGCTTGATTAAATTTGATGTTTTTAATTCCATAATTTAAGTTTGATTGGAGGATAAAAATTGGATTCTAGAAGTTAAGCTTGGTTTGGATGGCTAAAATTTAAAATTTTCATATGTGAGATCTATTTATTGGGTACTCGGGATTATGAACATATGTTAATGGCATTTTTTTCTTGTTTTAAGAATTTTAAATAGTTTCTAATAAATTAAATTCAATGTTTTTAATCCCATAATTTAAGTTTGGTTTGGTTTGATGATCAAAAATTCAATTTAGGGTATTTTATTTTTTAATTTCTTAAAAATTAAAAAAAAGGTTTAATAACTAAAATGTTTTAATAAATGTTTTCATGCTTCCTTGTACGTTCAGGGAATCAAATTTTTTTTTTTTAGGTGTTTAGGTTATTTTATCATGTTGTACTTTTAGTTAAATTTCTTAAAAATAACTATTTACATGGTCATTCATATATATATAAATTCTATTTTAAAATGGAGATAGAACAATATGTATTTATTGTTAAGGTAAAAATTAATAAACTAAATGTGTATTGATTTATTTTAATTTTAATTATTTATCTAAATTAATAAACTTATTTAGAATTTTCTAGATTAAGAAGAAAATTATGAAAGATATGCAATTGCATTGTTCAAAAAAACTTCATCCTAAACCTATAACACATAGTCATCTTTTCGAAACACATTCTTATGAATGAAAACATCTTATATAGCATCATGAACTCATAAAATAATTCATGATGAGTAAGAGCCTAGCCTCACTAGGTTCAATTTGTAATTAAACTCTAATAAATGTGTGCAAAAGAGAGTTTGGTGAAACATGAAGCATCCTACTTGCATTATTTTCAAGATAAACGTTCATTAAAATCCAAAAATGCAGAACCTTGTTTTGTTATTGGTTCCAAGCACATATCTATGTTTCATGGTATAATAATGTGCATTTTTAATGAAAAAGATGGCACTTGCACCATGCAAACCTAGAAAGCTTTGACATACTCCAGCAAAGAAGCCTCAAGGACCTACACGTGTCTCTTTTCCCTAAAAGATCATCTTACTTCTAGCTAACCATATTCCCCATAATACATAGTGTAAAAGAGCTTTGTGAAAATATATAAATCTATATGTAATTTTCAATGCTCAAAGAAATCCAACAAAGATAATTTATCCCAAAGATTGTTAATTTTAAAGATATGTAAAACCTCCTTCCATACTAGCTTAGTAAATGAGAAATTAACTAAGTGATGATCCACAATCCCACTTGCTTCCTCATCCTATTCTCCTATCTAGTTTATTTTTTTGGCCATTATCCCAAGTAAGTATCTTATTGGCTGGAGCAAGCCAAAGGAGGATTTTTCCTTTTAATGGGATTTTAAATTTCTGAAAAACTCTCCACCACCACTACCTCTTTATTTTAACTTCATAAGAAAATTTAGCATTAAAAGATCTAATTCCACTCCACTTCATGTCCATCCCAAAGATCTAATTCCTCTATTGTTTTCACGTTTTGAATACAAGTTCCATGATCCCATTTTGAGGGAGTTATGCCCAGATCCAAAGCTCTGATACCATGAAGGAAACTGTCAAAACCCAAGAATTTCTGAAAAATTTAAAATTTTTAAGATAGCAATAAATGTTATTAAATGCAGTCATTTAACTGTCTGTTTAAATTACGTGATTGTAAGTATGTTTGAATGATCTTTGTTATACTTAAATGTTATTATGGTTTTCTCTTTTCCGTTACTGATTGTTTTATTGTTTTGCAACCTCAAGGCGGAGTTGCCATAACAGACGGGGCTTACTTAGCTTTTGAGCTAATGCATCAAACTGTCTTTCTCTTTACAGATATACAGGTAAAGTGCGGTCGCGACAATCAAATCTTTAAAGTATTATAATCCAATTTAGCTGTACCAAAAAATCACTCAATAAAAAGTCTAAGCATGCTAACTCGGTTTTCAGGTGTTTGAAGGTAGCATTCTGCTTACGAACTTCTCTGTTCTTACTGTTATTGAATTAGAAATTACTTAGAGATTATGACAGCTATTACTCATCTTTTGTTACTGTATCATTTGCAATTTCCCTTATAACGGATCTGGAGATTTTCCTCGTATAAGTTACTTATTGCTAGCATTGTATGATATTCTGTCATTTACATGTCTTCTTATAATATCCTTAAGGGTTTGATTTGCTTGCGACGCTACTTCTATTCCTATAATGTTAATAGCTATAAGATCAAGACTAACAACTATCTTAATGACACTATTCTAGTAGGATTGTAAATCACCATGCTGACTTCATGCCATTATCTTATAGATTTTTAAGGTTTGATGCACCCCTTGTCTTTTCTCATGAGACCAGGGTTAAGGCAAAAAAAGTGAAATGTTGTTCTAAACCAACTATAGCTTTCATTACATCATTTCCAAAATAGTGTTTATAATACAAAATGCTTCCTCCATGCCTAGAATACTTCATAACTGAGTTTTGAACAACGTTCGTATTGTATGATGTAATAAGTCAAAGTTTAGATCTATATAATACAAAAATTACATGTATTATACTAATGTCTTGATTTAAAAGGATGATATATGAATTATCATTTATGAAGAATCATACAATAATTTGGTTTGCACATATTATAGGTTTTTATTTTAGCAACAATGATAATACTATCATCGAGATCTTGCACTTTAATATCATTAGCCTGATTGTAATGATTGTAGGTCCAAATGTTAAGGGTTTCCAATGCAACAATCGAAGGCATGTGTTATCATGGGAATTTTGGCAGGTTTGAACTATGGTTTATTACCATAATTGGATATCCTTATTATGATTTTAATTGATTAACAAATAATTGGGAAGTCCTTGTGGGACTATGGAGTCTCGACCCACAGCGTGGAAATATTAATCTGCTACGTGTTTAATCGAGGGCCAAGTGCTTGGTGATATAAATCATTAGACCTAACCCTACCTCGTCATTTTCCTTTGCCTTCGGGCTCGGGTCTTTCTGCAACATCTCCAGGTCTGAGTCTTTGTTGTAGCGCTGTTGAGACAACTTCCAGGTTACTAGCAACTCACATACTATCTCCAACCTTCGTATTGGTTCACGGCATTGTCTAGGAGTCATTGTTTTTGCTGTTTGGCAGCTTGTGAGGTCGTTATGACCTAGGGTTCTATCTTTTGCTACCCGTATCACCCTGGCTCAGCTTCCATTGTCTGCAATGTTCTTAATTTGGTTCTGTTTAAGCTCCTCGGAGGGATGATAACCCGTTGTTTCTGGTAACTTGTTCCCTGAAGCAAATGCTGGAGCTTATTCTTCTTCATTTCGTGACTATCAGTCTATCTACTGTATTTTGAACTACCGGTAAGTTACAGGTCTCCTCTTCGTCTTCTGTATGCAAGAAATGGTTTTAAATCTTCAAACAATATTTTTAAGTGCTAACTAATGATACTCCATTGTTTGCAGGGCCTGGCTCCACTTAACGCATGGATGGCACAAGCTGCGACATCAGGAATTCCCGGGTAAGCCTGGTTCTTACCATGGCAAATTCCTCCTTCTGGGTTGTTTGGGTGGTAGGGTTTTGGTTTGACTTAAAAGTCATGGCAGCCTTGCAAAAGATCTTGTAACTGTATAATTGAAATGAATAGATAAGGGTTTAACCTTGCGTTGGTTTGGATGTATGGCTTCAGTCGGTGTTGTGGCTATTGTACTCCTTTCAGAACTTAGTTTGTTTTTATACAGAAGAATTGTAATGTAAAATTAGAAGGGAACAAGGCTTGTGAGCCTATTCTGTAGGTGGGGTTTCGACCTCGGTTTTTATGTTTCAATGTAATACTTTTAAAAAGGGTTTTTTTTTGGAGATGAACTTAATATAATTTGTGGTCTGTATAATGGCTTTGTTCTACGTCTGCGTTTTCCTTTAAACCGATGCTATGTATCATAATAAGTAAATCTTTAAAAACCTACTTGTATTGTGGGTTTGTGAACTCGGCTGTAGGTTGAATAATGTCTTAGCCAAGGTTTTGTTCCTGCGTTGTTTCCTGTGTAATTTAAACTTAAAAAAAAAATGACTTGTTACAGTCATTCTAACGAATGGAGCCGGTGTATGGTGTGTGTTTCAAATTTCTATGTTTATGTAGAAAGTTTCTATTACTAAATGGCTAGGGCCGTAGGTGAAAATTTTGTAAAGAGTTTAACGTTTGGATAATACGACTTGTTACAAGTCTCCTGTTGGTTTTGAGCTAATGTGTGTGGCCTAAAATTTCAACTTCAGGATATATGATTATCTTCACTGTGAGGTCTGGGCTGCGGCCATGGTGGAATCGTGGCTTGAGATCTTAGTATAAAAATTTCTGTATAAAATGAGAGGATAGGATTTCCATTCAAAAAAACTACGGTGGTGATTTTATTAAATGTTTATTATGTTATTAGGAAAATAAGACTATAACGATACTGTGAAATCATGTAAAGGTTATAACTCAAAGATTAAGCTCGATGATGAGCTAAAAATAATGTTCTGTTATATCATTTTTATGACTCTAGGATAAAATGGAAGTTTAAGAAAACAATATAAACTATTTGTTTTAAGCTCGATCTCGAGCTAGATACAGTTCTGTTTTTGTTTCTTCTGTTTAAAAGTTAGTAGCTAGGTCAAACTCCGCCAGTGGTTTCTTGTTGTAGAAACTGGAGAGATAGGGTTTGATCGAACTCCACAGTCACAAATTTTGTTTAGTTGAATACTCTGTTTGTTATGACTACGGCTCTGTTGAAGTAATTAAATAAATGAAAGGTATACTATACTATTGTTTGGTTCGATGCTGAGTCAATTAGGGTTCTGCTAGTCCTTTCGTATGTTCAAATAGTAACTAAATAATTCTTCTGTTGTGGTTTGGCTTATCCATTTATGTGACAGATAATGATTTGTACATTTGTTAGCTAGGGTTTGTATATTCATAAGCTATTCTAATTATAGCTATAACTTCTTCTGAAATATTATCTAAGATAATATTATTACTGTAGTTTATATGGTTATATTCATTTCTATTCCTATGATTGTTTTAACAAGTTTATTTTTCCAGAAAAATATTTACTGTATAATGAGCCTCTACTTATCTATTTAACTATTGTATTAAACCAAGTTTTAAAATCACAATAACATCCTATTACTTACAATAATAACAAAGTATAGCACGCATAAAAACAAATACTTTAGCCGTAGGATAATAATGATACTAGGAAATTTTCTGAGACATAATAACTCTGCAGAATCTATCTACTGATAAATCAGGGATTGCTAACTTCTAATGAATTAATTACTACCCAGACATAATGAAAATAAACATAACATACATTCATTTATACTAATAAACAAACAGGAATAGGTGGCAGAACCTGTTTCAAACTGAGGACAACAACAGCAACGGGAGGCTATTCCTCCCTACCAACTCCTGGAGAGTGCCCAGACAGCACTTCTCAGGACCCCCGAGCTTGCTCTGGTCTCCCTGGCTGAAACTAGGTGTAGCAAAATAATTCACTCAGCCCAAACAGCTATAATGGAACCAAGTTCCTACAGCATCCCTCTCAAACAACTTCCTTACTGTATTTCCCACTTCCTCAATGGGACTCCTGAATAGCATTCACCTGAATGTATTCTCCCTCTAGAACAATTGAACCCACATCTCAGTTCATTGAGTACTATTTAAAAGATTGCCTAGGTCTTTGTTGGGTTAACTGTCATTAATGAGCCACCTGCTCAGATTCCACTTTCTTGGGGAATCATGACCCCAAATATAGGGAAGTTGCCACCTGCAACTTAGGAAGTGTTTGAGGATGCTGCCACTTGTCTTTTGCCTGTCCACCTAGTTCCCTCCACCAGTTTGACCAGTAACCTCTTTTAACAGCTCTCCCATGCTGTTGTCTCCATAATTTATTTATTAATAATAAAATATTCTGATTTACATTCCATTTCTAGTGACTCTGCTGAGTCATCAATTCCTACTTAGCATTAAATTTAACATAATGTCTCGGGAATATACTAAAAATAATTACATTATTTTTATAAAATTGGGGTATGTGACAGAAATGGAGGAGCATGAATAACAGAAAAAAAAAGCAGTATTATATTAAGAGCCTTCAGCCCCGAACCGGATACACACATAATACATTATAGCATACAAATTTATATTAGTTTTGCTAGGATTCTAGAGAGCTCTAGAGATTCTAGAGGTTTCGAGTTGTTTCGTGGTTTCCACACCTATCGCAATTAATAATGCTACTACCGCATTCAATATGGCATTCAATACATATCAATGAATTGGACGAAATAAGACAAGATGCAATTCAATAAACAATTTTAGTACAAAACCAACGTAAGAAGTGGCATGACAAATATATCAAACAAATATAGTCCAAGGATGAAGACTGAGCACTACTATTTGATTCAAGGTATAAGAATTTTAAAGGAAAGTTGACTACCAGTTGGATGGGTCCATATGAAATAGTTACAGCTTTTGACAATGGATCTATCGAGATCAAACAATTGATGATTCACAAATTTATTTTGTTGTAAATGGACATAGATTGAGACTTTATCATAAACCAATCTCTAAACAACATTTTGTGCAAAATGTATCACAGTAGAAGGAGATGGAGCTGGTTGAAGGGGAAGTCCCTCCTTCTCCTAGTTCTTGATTTATTTTTGGGTTATCTTCATTTGTATATATGTAAATATATTTATGTTTCTTTAATAAATGTGAGTCATTTCTGACAGTTGGTTTATATTTTTACAGGAATTTCATTTTTATGATCAGCTTACAAGATTTCATCAATTAAAAGAGGAAGAATCTTCTCCCTTTCCTAGTTTTTGATAAAATTTTCATATAATTTTTCTTTGTATATATGTTTTTTCTTCAAATAAATCTGAATCATCATTGAAAAATGGTTTGTAGTATGATTACAGGAACTTTTACAATCATCCCATAAAGATCATCACTCGAAGAAGGGAAGTATTATGATTCATTTTCCTTTGATTATTTCGCAAAATAAAAATTCTTGATTTTACTTTAACCACTTCTCTCCTTTGACTATTTTTGTTGCTTTCATTTTTATGTTTTTTTTGTCATTTGGTTCATACATGCATAGTGTTGATCAATCATTCAAACAGTTGCTCACAGACCTATCGTAACTATTATGATTTTCAAAGACCTACTCAATACCTATAGGCTATTGTTTCATCCCACACTCATTATTAAATCTCGTTATTTAAGTATTTTTTATTAAAAAGTAGCACAAGAGTGAGTGACATTTCTACTTATGGGGAAACATTACTAATCTTTTTATGGAGAAGATAGATTAGGGGTCAGAGGACAGCTTTAGGTCATTCTCTTTTGGCATGAGTTATAAATCCAGACTATTATAAATAAAGTTACTCACAAGGTTAACTCTAAAATTTGAGTTATGTGCATACCAAACTTAATACACTCTAGTACCAACCGGCTTCCACATACTAAAATAATTATACAAAGCAAACCCGCTGGGGTACTGAACAGGCTCACTAGCAGCGGGTCCATGTTGAGTAAAATTATAAAGAAGGAAGCTCGGTAAATGCAAGCAAACCCGCCGAGGTACTGAACAGGATCGCTGGCAACGCGGATATGCTTGTATGGTACCAAGGTAAACCCGTCGGGGTACTGAACAGGCTCACTGGCAACGGGGCAATTTCGGGTAAAAGAGAGATGGTCAATATATTACTATGCACATGACTCATTTAAACAGAAAAAAAACTTGAGTACACAAACACATGCTTAAGCCAATCTTTCAAACTATCACTAGAGAATGGCTGTAAGTTGGACTTAGACCCTATCATCTAATTCAAACAATACCTAGGATATTGTTATCCTAGATGTGGGACCCATAACTATAGAAATCTAACGAACTCAAGAGTGAACTTTATCTGTATTCCTTGGATGACAATAGATTTTTAAAAAATGAGTCAAGGATGATTGGCTTCCTATAGGATTTCTACATTATTTGTACTATCATTATTCATATGGTCTTCATGAGCATTGTTACTTATTGATGAATTTGCATGTATGAATCATTTTCCTAGATAGTTAACATTCCTTTTTCGTACAATAATAACAGCTCTTTAGAGTTATCTACTGACTGTTAATTGGAAGTGTTTGAATATCAATCAGTTTTTATTTTGATGGCTTGAGGTTTGAATATCAATCAGTATTTATTTTGATGGCTTGAGGTCACACCATATTTTTGGTTTGGGGGAGGATTCAGAATTGTTTCTATTTTTTGTTTACTTGTAAAACAATTACAAATTTATTTATGTCTTATGAAATGATCTGTTGTTCCAGGAATAATGCAAGTAACAGAAGAGAAGGTTGTTCTGATCCATGTTGAACAAAGAAAGAGCAATTGAAGTAGTTCATCAGTCAAGATGTTTTCAGAGAAAGAAGTCTTACATTTCATTTTGAAAGAAGCAGTAACAGAAGCAGCAGTTTCATTCTTGAAGATTTGTTGGCAACTTCAGAAATTGTCTGCATAATCAGAAGTCAATCAAATACAACAAGCACATCCTGTTCATTGAAATCGTTTGTATCGAAAGTCAAATCAATTGTTGAATGTCGTGTCGAATGAAGCGAATGAAGTGTCGAATGAGGATCTAAATCAAAGTATAAGCTCTATAACAACATGACCGAGTATGCCAAGGTATTCAATTTTTGAAATTTGATTATAAAAAGGAATTCAATTGTTAACCATATCGAGAATTATCAAAGTGTCATCTCTACATACGATTATCATTCCTTGGCTCATTTTGACTTCACAAACGAATTGATTAACCCAGATAATCTTGCATAAACACGATTTCCAGAATTTTGTCTAGCTATATTACTTTTCGACATAAAGTTCATTCCTCATCAATTCATATGCACGGATCATCATGCAATTCATCATTTTATTTTTATTAATTAAGGGTCATCATGATTTTTTTTAACCTTTTGTTATAATTCCATGATGGCAAAATTTCTTTCAACCTATCCAAAGTTTACTTTGGACATTGGTTGAAAATTTAAACATAGTCATACGATTTCATTGACGCATACATCTTCATCATGGTGCACGATTCAAATTTTGAATAATGATATGATCATTCAAATGTGCCAATTTATACCTTATAATCCTTCAAACGTTCAATTGGAACTCCTTTTAAACCGACTCCTGCTTGATCTTCACCCTCATTCCTCTGCTCACTCTCATCCATCTTGAGTTCATCTAGACACATCCTCCATCCACTTACCTCCATTTAGCAATGCCTACCCGCCACGAGCCTGGGAGCTACCAAAACTTGCTTCGGATACCCGAGTTCCAGGCATGTCATGAGCTCTTCCTTCAAGCGAGTTGGGGACCATTTCTTCATCTCCTCCAGGGCCACGACGATGAAATTTCATTGTTGTTTTCCAAGGGATTCGATGGAGAGGTGGCTAGGTTTGGCCACCTTATATTTCCAGTGACTGAGGAATCCATCGCGATGGCTATGAAGCTCCCACGGATGGGTGCTCAATGGCACAAGCACCTCTTTCTCCCTTAGTCGGCTCACGACTTCGCTCTCAAGGCTGGTTATTAGCACCTTGCAAGTATGAAGGGGTTCCATCAGGAGTGGATCAGGCCAGAGTATCTAGAGCCCTTAGCCATCATCGTCTTCCTTATAACCTGCGAGGGTAAGTTTATGATTTTTAAAGCTTGCCATCTCAGGTTGTTAGCACATTTTGTCAACAACCAAGCTCTTAATTTTCCATTCTATTTCCTATGGAGTCTTGAGAAGATGTTAAACTAGGTGAGGAAGAACATAGCTAATCCCTTTGGTAGTTTGTACCACCACTGCCTCATCAAAATTATGATTATTCATCAATTAAGGGAAACAGGGCAAACATGGGAAAATTTCTTGTTTGAAGTCTTGAATCCACATTTGTCCAAGAAGACCCTTACTAAAGCCTCTAACTCTGCTTCCCGAAAACACTTTCGGTCTCAGTCTCGTGATGGTGAACCTAGCCAAACCTCCACCCGAGTGAAGAGAGATATTAAGTTTGTGCAATTTGATGAGACAATCTCAGGCGTAAGGCAGCTTAGCCGTTCATCTTCCTCTTCTGATCCTGCCCATACGGACGTGATAATTAAACCCCTACTCTTCTTGCACATACCCACTAAACATAGAGGGAAGAACCGCATTCAGCCCGTCATTCAGACAGCTTGTTCAAACAACCCCGACGCCCAACCAAACGAACCTGATCTTGATGTGTCCACTCTTGCATTGACCGATGCTCTTGCTGAACTGCCTGAGATTTTCGTCCCTGAACTCGTCCCCACTCTCACTTTAGGCAAGGATTGTTCAAAATCAACCACCTCTACTGATCCCAAAACACTTCCAATTGGGTTGAGCCCTCACAAGAATTTCAAGCACCTTGCAGAGTCATCCACTCCAAGCCACCAGACAGTGGATATATTAACACAGAATCTGGCACAATTAACAGATCAAAATAAAAAGTATGTCAATATGATTTCTGAGCTTCGTCGAGAGAATATGGAATTGCGTCTTCAAGTGAAAAGTGTCAAAGACCTCAATAAATCCATTACATATTCTCATGACTCTCTCCAGAAGAGGCATGATACCTTGAAGGCCCAAGTCAGGAAGTCTAGACTCAAATCCACTTCTCCCTCTTCAAAGTCGAAGGCAGCTGCTGCCGCAGCTCAGCCTTCTTCCTGATTTATTTTTCTCTTTGCTCAGTGGGACCTGGCATCTCCTCGGTTTGGGGGAGTGTTGATGCCCAATTTTGTCATCATTTTGAATCATTGATTTTGCTATGGTTACATCATTTTGCCATTTTTTATGCATCAAGTCATATTTCTCGTCATTCAGACCTCCATATGGACTCATGTATAAACACATTTAAATCTCTTATGAATTTCAATTGATTATCATCTTTTATGGCTAATTAATATTAATTTAACACTTCTAGACTTGTTGGGCATATAGTTTTGATTTTCCAGGCTGTGGTTTTCATGCGGACGTTCATTCGGACGCTCATTCGCACTTGGACATCCATTCAATCCCTCGTTTACACTGCATAAATAATTTGTTAGCATACTTGGGAGCATTGAAGACGCAAATGAAGATGTGGGTTTTGTTTCCCACCTGGCACTTATGGATCATGATCTTTTGTTCGAGAAGGTTCGCGTCATAACTGGCCCAAGCCTCCTGTGCATCCAATGTCCACGTCCAGGAAACCGCCACGCACGAATTGGGGGGGAAACGGACTATGTGTTAATGAGTCATTTTTAGCATTGAAGGCACTCTATTTTTAGAGAGGTCAACCACTGAAAGGGTCGACCTGCTCTCCATTGTAAAACGTTATATAAAGACACCCTAGGTTTTGAAGATGATATAGAAAAACTCTGTGTAAATTTTGCTTCTGTTTTTTATACAAGAACTCTGTTCAACTATTAATTTTATGTTCCATTTCGTGCTTGCTGACTGATTAAGAGTAGAACGTCCACTGTTTTTGAGAAGGGCCCCTTAGCAACAGCGGATTCACTTGTCCATATAATTCATTTTTTCTTTCTTTTGTACAAATAAGTCATTTAACTTTCAGTATTGTGAATATTCATAAGCTTCTAGTCATTTTCCTTGTATGTATAAATTCAACCTGTATAACAATCATTTAGCTTGCTTCTGTTCATAATTTGTGTAATTTTTATCATTCAGCCTGTTGTGTGCACTAGGCATTCGGACTGCCATTTGACCTTTGATATTTTCTTTTGCATTTTATGATTAACTAGGGTTTAAATTATTGGATTTTGGTATTGCACTTACATTTTGTAACTGGCCAGTATTTGAGTTTACAGTCAGAGTCTTATTTTGAATAGCATGATGTTATCATAGAACTTATTTAACTCCATTTCTATTTCAGTTCTTTTCATCTTTTTAGCTATAAAATTATTCAGCATTCATTTCCAATTTGCATTTTGAACTTACAGCCAATACTTCACCTCTGTTTTCATAACGTACTATTGTTGGTTCCATTCTTATCTTAGTTCAGTTCATTTTTGTAAGTAGAAGTTGATTTTGAATTAAACTCAATAATCTCAATTTGAATTTTAAAGATGCAATAGTTTCTATTTGTTCTCATGGTTTGAGTGTAGAATTTCACATAAACTAGTTTAGCATAGTTCTACTTTTCAATTTTTAGATTAGCTTGCATTATCTTTTCATAATTTATTAAAATGCCTTAGCTTATGGTTTGATTTACTATAGAAGTAGACTAACATTACCTTGTTTCTGTTTTTGCTTGCAAATTGAGTTCATTTACATCCATTTGAGTATGCTTAGGTTTACTTAGGTTACTTTTGTATTTGATGTTTTACAACATAGGTTGAAGTCTTGATAGGATAAGAGATTAGATACGTATTATTACGAAGTAGTCATTAGAGTGCATGCTTTTGATAGGGTTAGATTGTTAAGTAGCATTTCATTTTGAATTATTTCCAAGTATTGTAACTAGGTTTTCGAATATTATTTACTTGATGGACAAGTGATAGCTACAATGTTTAAATTCTCTTGTAATTGGACTATTTTCAATTTCCATATTTTTATAGAAGTTAAGTTAGATTTACTTCCGTTTTGCATCTTTGTAGCATTTGTAAGTCACTTTGATACAATTCCTCAAGAATATTGGAATTAGATAGGTCTGTTTACGAATTATTTACTGCTTTGAAATCTTAGCTTTCAATGTATGTTTAATTCTGAGAGTAGTATTTCATTTGTAGTTTAACTGTTGAATTGGATTTCTTAGGTTAATTCATTAGTTGTCTTTCTCAAGGTAGTATAGTTTCTTGTTTTTAAATAGTTAGTTGCAATTTTAAATTGTTTTGTAGTTAGGTTTCTGAATTTTTTTCATAGTTATAATTTTGATATCGGATAGTAGAGTAGCCTGTTCCATTCCTAGAATAGGGTTTGAATGATTGTTTTTACTTCCATAGAATAGTTTGTTTTCATTCAAGTATTATTTCCTAGACTAGTAATTTCCTTGTATCTTGCAATTTCAATTCTTGTCCATAGAGTAGAAATAGATTGATAGTTAGGTTAGTTCTATATTTGAAATTATTGCAATCTGTTCAAGTTGTTAGGTTAGATATGATCTATTTGATAGTTCATATTTTGATAATCTTATTTCTTAGTTTGACTCAGTTTTTCATTTTGAAAGATATTTAAATATTTTCATTATTAAGCATCTCTAGGATCTGCGCAGTAAACATATTAGGTCCCCTTCTACCTCAGCATATATTTTGTGACAACTCTAAGTGTACAAACCCTGGTTGATAATTAATATTGGGAATTTAATAGACATAAATTATACCAACAGAGAGGCCACCTCCAAGCTGGGCTATGAAGCCACCGGGGTGAAGGAAACACATATAGGATTCTCTCTCTCATCCCACAACCTGTTCTTCTTTCTATGCTTATCCCAATGCTCATACAAATCTCTACATGGATTTCACTCAGCCACAATAGCCTTGGATTCCACAATACCTTCCCCACACAACATCCTTCTTGGATCAAGCATCCCTTTCACTTATCCATAGTTATATTGGGCAATCCATCTTTCCTAGTGCTTCTACTGTGTGCATAGAAGAAGTCCAATTTGATATGTACTTCTATAGAACCAACTGTAGATTCAATTCATGGCTTCTCAAGCACTTATGACAAACATAATCAATGTGTAAGGATTCATATCTTTCCCAAGCTCTCTTCTCACCTATAGCCATCATTTTCCCCTTCCAAATCTTCAACATAGTCTCCAAATTCGAATTTCTGGGTTAGAAACAGTCTGCTATGTTCATGACAAACAATGGAGAGCTATTCCTAGTGTAGATCTGCATGAAAGAATGAGAGGATGAGGGTTGAATCCAAGGGATATGATAAAATGGTGAAAATACAATTGAAATAGCTTATGACAGTATAAGAAAGGACTCTTGGAAGCTACAAACTGAATTTTTGCATGACATAACTGTTACAAAAGTGCAGTCGGTCCCATGCTTCAATAACTGCATGAAGTGAATTTTCCCACCAACCTCGCACATGCATTTAATGGTTGCAGAATGGTCCAAAAAGGATATAATTGGATTATTCACATCACATGAAATAATTTTGGGTGAGTTCTAAGGTTTACACTTAGAAGGAAGGGTTTAGTATCCCATGGACCCCTTTCCTCTTCCCCTCTGGTGGAATCATAGCCCCTTTGGTACTCTTTACAAAACCATATCTTGGACCATTTTATTATTTATGCACATACTATTTACATATATTTCAAGTTAGCATGCCAAGTCAACCTTACGGTCCAAATAAAATACATACACCATACATTCCTATCCATTCATTAGTTGGGCCTTAGCCTTGATCTCCGCACTAGGAATTCATACTAGCATATTTACATCATTTACATAACTCGGTTAAATGAATTACAATGTTCAAAGTGGGGGTATTAAAAAGATTTCCACTTTCATCTGCATACACCATTTGAACAGGAAAATCATCATCCATACTATGTGTCCATGTTCCACTAGTATGAATAGTGTAAAGAATTGGATCATTACCACAAGGATCCAAGCATGTCAATGCTACATTTCATCTATGGGACTCATCAATAAATTTACACATAATGATCTCTTCTAAACCATTTTCTCTTTTAAGGAGAGCAACTGTATCAAAATTTGGAACATTGCCCCTAACAAACTGCATAGATGAACAACAACAGAGTTAATAAGGAATCTCTCTCGTATTAGGTTGGTCATGAACACCATTATCATTAGACACTACTTCATCATCAATCCAACTATAATTTTTCTCAATTCTATATATTTTTCATGACTTTTGTCATTGTTAGATAATTGTTACTTCATTTGTCATTTTTTTTCTCGTATGGCATCCTCTTCACCAAGTATTTGGAATGCTTCTTCAACAATTTATGGAGGCAATGACTTCCATTCTTTTTGTGGAAATGGAATAGGGTATATACTAGACATAATTAATATTATAAAAAGTTATAATCTATGATCATGACTAGGGTCCCAAATTGGATACATAGATTATAGATGATATATTTAAATTGGAAAGCAACTGTGAAAATAACAATCTATCTAAGTAGCCACATTAAAAATGCCACACTAAACTTTAGTTAGAACCTTCAATTTATTTTCTCCCTGCAACCAAGGTTGTGGTTGTTGGATGCTAGAAATTTCCTTTTTCCTTACTCCTATTTAACTCTGTTTCCTTGATTTTGTATTTCATTTTACAACCAAGTCATTATCTTTTCCAAGGACAGGCATGTATTCAAACAGGTATAATTCATTACTACCTTGCTACATTAATGCTTAGAAATGCTTGTGATTATGAATTTTATTCCTCGTTATGCTAACTTGTGATGAATTTATGAGAAGCGAGTATAGACCTCAGGGAATCCAGGACTCTCGGCTTGTTGATACACGTGGGCGATGAAGCACTTGGAAACAGTTGCACATTTGCAGGACTCGGTTTGGATCATTGCTAAAATAGCTCAGGATATTCCTCTACATGGCTGGATGAGACTCGTTTAAGCGTTGGATCAGTTCCAAGTTGTAAAGGTGCAATTGATGATGAAACATTATCCATTCTAATGTAACAATCATTGTAACTGTTTCTATTTTCTGTATTGTATATTCGACAACTTGAAGATCAGAGATCTTCAATGCTTCTTGAATTAAGGAACCTGAACTATCTTATCTCAGTATATATAGGAAGAAGAGATCATACATAAGGTTAGGATTATTTTCAAGAGAATTGTAACAGGAGTCGAGAGTCTTTTATAATTGAACTTATCCATTAATGAAAGAAGTAGTGTTTCCCTAATTTGTTATTTGCTGAGTTAGTTTTGTAGACTCCATTCACATCTCTGTTTGAAGGCCAGGTCCCTCCTTCTCACAGAGATTTCCGATTTAAGTAGATGTTTTAGTTTTAATTCATTTTGGTTAATGTGGAGTTACAGTAGGTAGTATGTTCAAATTGTTGCAACAATAGTTAATTGGATATTTGCATGATTATAGTTTCCCTTTGGTTTGCTGCAACAGTGTGGTGTAAATAGTCGACTGTGTAGAGTAGTTTTCTTTCCTATGCAAGTGTGTTAATTAGCATTGTTGTTACAGTCAAACTCAGCTCTTGCATATTATTGTTATTTATATTTCCTAGAATTTGTTGAATGAGATAGGTCATGGTTTGAATTATGATATTTTTAGAATTTAACTTCTTGCAAAATAAATTCTAGTTAATTTATTCTTAGATCAGTTGTTATAGGATTGATGTTGTAAGAAAATAGGAATCCTTTGAGTTCTTAGATTTATAATTTAGATTGGCTTTCACAGCGAGTTGAGTTTGGCTTATCAGTTAGGTAAGATGAATTTTCTTTATTTATTTAGTCTGCTACTGAAGTGTTTATGCATATACTTTTCTTAGTTACCTTTGAAACAATCAGACTTTCCTGGGTTGACAATTTATATTAAGCGCTTTGTTTGTTAACTGAATTTAATTAGCAAATACAGTGACCAATATTTTGGCGTCATTGCCGAGGAAGGTAATTGGTAGACACAGATGGTAGTTGATTAATTTGATTTCATTAGCTATGAATATTTGAATCCTGCATGAATATGAGAAGAAAAGGTCGTGAAAACCCCAAAAATACTAATCCTACAGGTGGAAGAGGTCGTGGCACAGTAACCAAGGTTTGGGAAGATAGACATTGATTGATGAATTGATCACTAAAGATGATTCCTCTACAAGACTACCGTGAACATATTCAGGAAGAGGAAGCTCCATTCTCCCTAACCTTGAAACGTCATCATCAACTGTGGAGAATGCAACGGGACCTTCAACTCCCATTCCGGAGAAAAGACCTCCTGAAGATAAGGGAAGTGTTGTAGGTGCAGTGGCTCGAGAAGAGATTTATTGAATCAATGGACATAGAGTAACTAAGGAGGAGTTGTGAGATCGCCATCAAGAACTGGAGGAAGAAAGAAGGAGAGAAGAATAAAGAAGGATAGAGGAAGAAAGAATGAGAGAAGAACAAAGGAACCATGAAAACATGGACAATGAATTTTATGGAGAGCATCAAGAACACCCCAATGACCATGAAGAGAAAATAAGAGATAATAAGCATGGAGACACTATTGTCACACTTGAATTTCATATTAAAAAAACACCCGGGGTGGCTGCCATGAAGAATATTTCACCTTCATTTTTTCCGAATTTCCATTGTAAGTCCATCGAAGATCCAGATTAATTTATTTTTGAATTTGATATCCTGTGTTGGAGCTATGACTATACCTCCAGTGCACATAAGTTGAAATTGTTTCCTGCCACCCTAAAGAAGAATTCCCTACGTTGGTTCAAGATTTTGGGTCATGAAACTATTACTATCTGGGAGCAAATGAAACAAATATTCCTTGCTAAATATCAAGACTATTTCATAACTAAGGATAGGAGGGAAGAATTGTTTAAGATGGTCCAAAAAGAAGAGGAGAGTTTAGAGGACTTTGTTGAAATACTATTATATAATTTGCAGAGATATGGTCACACTGATATTGGGAAAGACGTCCTCAAAATTATTCTACTATGTGGAATTAGAGAAGAATGCCCGGACATGCTTAATTTGTTGGGAAAAAGGGGATATCTCAAAAGGACCTTTTGAACATATCATTGATTTATGTCGAATATACTCGAGGGGATCCTCTAGAACCAACACCCGATATCGAGATATCCTCACCAGGGAATAGAAGTCAGCTTGTGGAGGGGCTACTCAGGCAAAGATAAGTAATCTTCTTCAAAAATTTAAAACTGATATGATGAGTTCCATTTCCTCACAGTTGGATATTCTGAGAGCAGAACAAAGGAAAGCAAAAGAAGATCTGGAACTTGGTGTATTTTGTGCTAAATGTAGAAAGAAGCACCCACTGATGGAATTCCTGCTTGATAAGGTGGAGGTATGTGGCATATGCGATCTGGAGCACAATACTAAAGAATGCCCTTCACTCCCAAAAGCTAAATCAGTTCTTCAGGAATCCACCTCGGATGTCGAGCAAGCTTACTTCATCTCTCAAAATAAGGCTTGGAAACCTCAGAATACATGTATGAATCCATATCCCTCATCTTTCAACTCTTGGAATAATATGAATAATCGGTTTCCTTCACACTATTTCTATCCTAATATTCAATGGAATCCACCCGAACCTTCAATGCAATATCCTAATACTTGGATGTCATGGGAAAAACACTCAAACCAACAAGCTCCTTGGTATCTTGGTTGGAGAAATCCTTATGCAGGAAATCAGTTTCCTCACAATCAAACTCCTCACCCACAGTATCAGCAGCCACAACTGCAACTCCAAAATAACGCCACACCAATGAATACACAACTACGACCTTAGCTTCCTGCTCATCCTAAACCCAATCCTAATAATAAGGTAGTACAACAATTCGAAACTGCCAACATGTCATCTTATTCCATTTCCCCTATCCCTTGAAATGAATTACACTTACGATCAGGGAGGGTAGTGGAACCTATTGTCATTGAGGATGTTCCATCCTATGTGACCGAAGAGAGAATGAATCAACAATTTGAGAACCCAGTCAGTACAACAATCCCCTTTATTGAGGATGTTGAAACACCTATTGAGACACTAGCTGAAACTCTTGCAGAAACACATACTGAAACTCATCCTACACAAATTTTGAGAGAATCGCCATATCCTGAACGTTTGACCTTACAGAAGGCAGTGGAACAACCTCGTTTCAATCTCCTAGGAGAATTGAAGAACCTTTATGTTAAGATTACACTATTAAAATCCCAACACGATGTACCTATCTACGCCAAAACTGTTAGGGATCAGTGTGTGAAAAAGCTAGGAAGGAAGCCTAAGGATCCTCCTACAGTTCATGTAGTGGGGAAATTATTTGAACTAATGATGGGAAGGGATCCACTCGCCAAATATGACGACCCAGGTAATCCCAATGTCACAGTATATATTGGGCATACCCATATCCCCAACATTTTGGTTGATTTAGGTGCAGCGATAAACGTTATGACCATTGAGACTATAAAGAAGTTAGGACTCACTAATCTCAGGACCGCAGTTTGTGTCCCATAAGATCGAAGCCCTATTGCAGAAATATCATATTCAGCATCTGATAACTTCGCCATATCATCTAGAACCCAATGGCCAGCTGGAGAGTACGAATAAGGTAATTGAAGCTATCCTTAGAAATACAATGAAGAGTCACTTCACAGACTAGGCTGGAAGACTTCCAGAATCATTATGGTCATATCATACTACATGGCGCAACACTACAGGTTTCTCTCCATATGAACTGGTATACGGGAAGAACGTTGTCCTTCCTATTGAATTTGAGATCAAAACTCCGGAGACAACGATAGAATCAAATATGGACTTAACAGAGGCTCAAAGTAACCGGTTGAATTAGTTAAATGAATTAGATGAGAAGTGCACAGCTGCTATACATTAGACAACATTAATTCAACATAAGCGCTTCAATTGGCATGACAGGTTCATCAAGCCTAGAAAGTATTATGCGAAGGAGACTGGGATTTATTATATGCTTCATGGTTCAAGAGGGATTTTAAAGGAAAATTGCGTACAAGATGACTGGGACCTTACAGAATAGACAAGGTATTCGACAACGAAACCGTCCTCTTGACCACCACTGATGAAAATCAGATGCCTTTATTTTCTAATGGTCATCAGCTATCGTTGCAATGGGAATCTGTGTGATCGCAGGTATTGTCTGGTTCCATCCATCCATCCATCTTCTCATTTGGGGATGGTACATATTTACAAAAACTTTCTCATTGGCCATTTTTTTTTACAGTCACAACGTCCCTTTGATGGGTTCAATGAAAATCTCATCTTGGTCAATAACGGTATTTTTTATGAAGTGAAGACATGTCCATTTCCAGATGTTTACTTAGGTAGCAGGATTCCACTCTCATATATTTATGGGGTACTTTGGATTATGAGATTTTCTATTGTTTTAAGAATTCCAAATAATATCTAACAAATTAAATTTGATGTTTCTAATTCCATAATTTAAGCTTGATTAAATTTGATGTTTTTAATTCCATAATTTAAGTTTGATTGGAGGATAAAAATTGGATTCTAGAAGTTAAGCTTGGTTTGGATGGCTAAAATTTAAAATTTTCATATGTGAGATCTATTTATTGGGTACTCGGGATTATGAACATATGTTAATGGCATTTTTTTCTTGTTTTAAGAATTTTAAATAGTTTCTAATAAATTAAATTCAATGTTTTTAATCCCATAATTTAAGTTTGGTTTGGTTTGATGATCAAAAATTCAATTTAGGGTATTTTATTTTTTAATTTCTTAAAAATTAAAAAAAAGGTTTAATAACTAAAATGTTTTAATAAATGTTTTCATGCTTCCTTGTACGTTCAGGGAATCAATTTTTTTTTTTTTTTTTAGGTGTTTAGGTTATTTTATCATGTTGTACTTTTAGTTAAGTTTCTTAAAAATAACTATTTACATGGTCATTCATATATATATAAATTCTATTTTAAAATGGAGATAGAACAATATGTATTTATTATTAAGGTAAAAATTAATAAACTAAATGTGTATTGATTTATTTTAATTTTAATTATTTATCTAAATTAATAAACTTATTTAGAATTTTCTAGATTAAGAAGAAAATTATGAAAGATATGCAATTGCATTGTTCAAAAAAACTTCATCCTAAACCTATAACACATAGTCATCTTTTTGAAACACATTCTTATGAATGAAAACATCTTATATAGCAGCATGAACTCATAAAATAATTCATGATGAGTAAGAGCCTAGCCTCACTAGGTTCAATTTGTAATTAAACTCTAATAAATGTGTGCAAAAGAGAGTTTGGTGAAACATGAAGCATCCTACTTGCATTATTTTCAAGATAAACGTTCATTAAAATCCAAAAATGCAGAACCTTGTTTTGTTATTGGTTCCAAGCACATATCTATGTTTCATGGTATAATAATGTGCATTTTTAATGAAAAAGATGGCACTTGCACCATGCAAACCTAGAAAGCTTTGACATACTCCAGCAAAGAAGCCTCAAGGACCTACACGTGTCTCTTTTCCCTAAAAGATCATCTTACTTCTAGCTAACCATATTCCCCATAATACATAGTGTAAAAGAGCTTTGTGAAAATATATAAATCTATATGTAATTTTCAATGCTCAAAGAAATCCAACAAAGATAATTTATCCCAAAGATTGTTAATTTTAAAGATATGTAAAACCTCCTTCCATACTAGCTTAGTAAATGAGAAATTAACTAAGTGATGATCCACAATCCCACTTGCTTCCTCATCCTATTCTCCTATCTAGTTTATTTTTTTGGCCATTATCCCAAGTAAGTATCTTATTGGCTGGAGCAAGCCAAAGGAGGATTTTTCCTTTTAATGGGATTTTAAATTTCTGAAAAACTCTCCACCACCACTACCTCTTTATTTTAACTTCATAAGAAAATTTAGCATTAAAAGATCTAATTCCACTCCACTTCATGTCCATCCCAAAGATCTAATTCCTCTATTGTTTTCATGTTTTGAATACAAGTTCCATGATCCCGTTTTGAGGGAGTTATGCCCAGATCCAAAGCTCTGATACCATGAAGGAAACTGTCAAAACCCAAGAATTTCCGAAAAATTTAAAATTTTTAAGATAGCAATAAATGTTATTAAATGCAGTCATTTAACTGTCTGTTTAACTTACGTGATTGTAAGTGTGTTTGAATGATCTTTGTTATACTTAAATGTTATTATGGTTTTCTCTTTTCCGTTACTGATTGTTTTATTGTTTTGCAACCTCAAGGCGGAGTTGCCATAGCAGACGGGGCTTACTTAGCTTTCGAGCTAATGCATCAAACTGTCTTTCTCTTTACAGATATACAAGTAAAGTACGGTCGCGACAATCAAATCTTTAAAGTATTATAATCCAATTTAGTTGTACCAAAAAATCACTCAATAAAAAGTCTAAGCATGCTAACTCGGTTTTCAGGTGTTTGAAGGTAGCATTCTGCTTACGAACTTCTCTGTTCTTACTGTTATTGAATTAGAAATTACTTAGAGATTATGAAAGCTATTACTCATCTTTTGTTACTGTATCATTTGCAATTTCCCTTATAACGGATCTAGAGATTTTCCTCGTATAAGTTACTTATTGCTAGCATTGTATGATATTCTGTCATTTACATGTCTTCTTATAATATCCTTAAGGGTTTGATTTGCTTGCGACGCTAATTCTATTCCTATAATGTTAATAGCTATAAGATCAAGACTAACAACTATCTTAATGACACTATTCTAGTAGGATTGTAAATCACCATGCTGACTTCATGCCATTATCTTATAGATTTTTAAGGTTTGATGCACCCCTTGTCTTTTCTCATGAGACCAAGGTTAAGGAAAAAAAAGTGAAATGTTGTTCTAAACCAACTATAGCTTTCATTACATCATTTCCAAAATAGTGTTTATAATACAAAATGCTTCCTCCATGCCTAGAATACTTCATAACTGAGTTTTGAACAACGTTCGTATTGTATGATGTAATAAGTCAAAGTTTAGATCTATATAATACAAAAATTACATGTATTATACTAATTTCTTGATTTAAAAGGATGATATATGAATTATCATTTATGAAGAATCATACAATAATTTGGTTTGCACATATTATAGGTTTTTATTTTAGCAACAATGATAATACTATCATCGAGATCTTGCACTTTAATATCATTAGCCTGATTGTAATGATTGTAGGTCCAAATGTTAAGGGTTTCCAATGCAACAATCGAAGGCATGTGTTATCATGGGAATTTTGGCAGGTTTGAACTATGGTTTATTACCATAATTGGATATCCTTATTATGATTTTAATTGATTAAAAAATAATTGGGAAGTCCTTGTGGGACTATGGAGTCTCGACCCACAGCGTGGAAATATTAATCTGCTACGTGTTTAATCGAGGGCCAAGTGCTTGGTGATATAAATCATTAGACCTAACCCTACCTCGTCATTTTCCTTTGCCTTCGGGCTCGGGTCTTTCTGCAACATCTCCAGGTCTGAGTCTTTGTTGTAGCGCTGTTGAGACAGCTTCCAGGTTACTAGCAACTCACATACTATCTCCAACCTTCGTATTGGTTCACGACATAATAACTCTGCAGAATCTATCTACTGATAAATCAGGGATTGCTAACTTCTAATGAATTAATTACTACCCAGACATAATGAAAATAAACATAACATACATTCATTTATACTAATAAACAAACATGAATAGGTGGCAGAACCTGTTTCAAACTGAGGACAACAACAGCAACGGGAGGCTATTCCTCCCTACCAACTCCTGGAGAGTGCCCAGACAGCACTTCTCAGGACCCCCGAGCTTGCTCTGGTCTCCCTGGCTGAAACTAGGTGTAGCAAAATAATTCACTCAGCCCAAACAGCTATAATGGAACCAAGTTCCTACAACATCCCTCTCAAACAACTTCCTTACTGTATTTCCCACTTCCTCAATGGGACTCCTGAATAGCATTCACCTGAATGTATTCTCCCTCTAGAACAATTGAACCCACATCTCAGTTCATTGAGTACTATTTAAAAGATTGCCTAGGTCTTTGTTGGGTTAACTGTCATTAATGAGCCACCTGCTCAGATTCCACTTTCTTGGGGAATCATGACCCCAAATATAGGGAAGTTGCCACCTGCAACTTAGGAAGTGTTTGAGGATGCTGCCACTTGTCTTTTGCCTGTCCACCTAGTTCCCTCGACCAGTTTGACCAGTAACCTCTTTTAACAGCTCTCCCATGCTGTTGTCTCCATAATTTATTTATTAATAATAAAATATTCTGATTTACATTCCATTTCTAGTGACTCTGCTGAGTCATCAATTCCTACTTAGCATTAAATTTAACATAATGTCTCAGGAATATACTAAAAATAATTACATTATTTTTATAAAATTGGGGTATGTGACAGAAATGGAGGAGCATGAATAACAGAAAAAAAAAGCAGTATTATATTAAGAGCCTTCAGCCCCGAACCGGATACACACATAATACATTATAGCATACAAATTTATATTAGTTTTGCTAGGCTTCTAGAGAGCTCTAGAGATTCTAGAGGTTTCGAGTTGTTTCGTGGTTTCCACACCTATCGCAATTAATAATGCTACTACCGCATTCAATATGGCATTCAATACATATCAATGAATTGGACGAAATAAGACAAGATGCAATTCAATAAACAATTTTAGTACAAAACCAACGTAAGAAGTGGCATGACAAATATATCAAACAAATATAGTCCAAGGATGGAGACTGAGCACTACTATTTGATTCAAGGTATAAGAATTTTAAAGGAAAGTTGACTACCAGTTGGATGGGTCCATATGAAATAGTTACAGCTTTTGACAATGGATCTATCGAGATCAAACAATTGATGATTCACAAATTTATTTTGTTGTAAATGGACATAGATTGAGACTCTATCATAAACCAATCTCTAAACAACATTTTGTGCAAAATGTATCACAGTAGAAGGAGATGGAGCTGGTTGAAGGGGAAGTCCCTCCTTCTCCTAGTTCTTGATTTATTTTTGGGTTATCTTCATTTGTATATATGTAAATATATTTATGTTTCTTTAATAAATGTGAGTCATTTCTGACAGTTGGTTTATATTTTTACAGGAATTTCATTTTTATGATCAGCTTACAAGATTTCATCAATTAAAAGAGGAAGAATCTTCTCCCTTTCCTAGTTTTTGATAAAATTTTCATATAATTTTTCTTTGTATATATGTGTTTTCTTCAAATAAATCTGAATCATCATTGAAAAATGGTTTGTAGTATGATTACAGGAACTTTTACAATCATCCCATAAAGATCATCACTCGAAGAAGGGAAGTATTGTGATTCATTTTCCTTTGATTATTTCGCAAAATAAAAATTCTTGATTTTACTTTAACCACTTCTCTCCTTTGATTATTTCTGTTGCTTTCATTTTTATGTTTTTTTTGTCATTTGGTTCATACATGCACAGTGTTGATCAATCATTCAAACAGTTGCTCACAGACCTATCGTAACTATTATGATTTTCAAAGACCTACTCAATACCTATAGGCTATTGTTTCATCCCACACTCATTATTAAATCTCGTTATTTAAGTATTTTTTATTAAAAAGTAGCACAAGAGTGAGTGACATTTCTACTTATGGGGAAACATTACTAATCTTTTTATGGAGAAGATAGATTAGGAGGACAGCTTTAGGTCATTCTCTTTTGGCATGAGTTATAAATCCAGACTATTATAAATAAAGTTACTCACAAGGTTAACTCTAAAATTTGAGTTATGTGCATACCAAACTTAATACACTCTAGTACCAACCGGCTTCCACATACTAAAATAATTATACAAAGCAAACCCGCTGGGGTACTGAACAGTCTCACTAGCAGTGGGTCCATGTTGAGTAAAATTATAAAGAAGGAAGCTCGATAAATGCAAGCAAACCCGCCGAGGTACTGAACAGGATCGCTGGCAACGTGGATATGCTTGTATGGTACCAAGGTAAACCCGTCGGGGTACTGAACAGGCTCACTGGCAACGGGGCAATTTCGGGTAAAAGAGAGATGGTCAATATATTACTATGCACATGACTCATTTAAACAGAAAAAAACTTGAGTACACAAACACATGCTTAAGCCAATCTTTCATACTATCACTAGAGAATGGCTGTAAGTTGGACTTAGACCCTATCATCTAATTCAAACAATACCTAGGATATTGTTATCCTAGAAGTGGGACCCATAACTGTAGAAATCTAACGAACTCAAGAGTGAACTTTATCTGTATTCCTTGGATGACAATAGATTTTTAAAAAATGAGTCAAGGATGATTGGCTTCCTATAGGATTTCTACATTATTTGTACTATCATTATTCATATGGTCTTCATGAGCATTGTTACTTATTGATGAATTTGCATGTATGAATCATTTTCCTAGATAGTTAACATTCCTTTTTCGTACAATAATAACAGCTCTTTAGAGTTATCTACTGACTGTTAATTGGAAGTGTTTGAATATCAATCAGTTTTTATTTTGATGGCTTGAGGTTTGAATATCAATCAGTATTTATTTTGATGGCTTGAGGTCACACCATATTTTTGGTTTGGGGGAGGATTCAGAATTGTTTCTATTTTTTGTTTACTTGTAAAACAATTACAAATTTATTTATGTCTTATGAAATGATCTGTTGTTCCAGGAATAATGCAAGTAACAGAAGAGAAGGTTGTTCTGATCCATGTTGAACAAAGAAAGAGCAATTGAAGTAGTTCATCAGTCAAGATGTTTTCAGAGAAAGAAGTCTTACATTTCCTTTTGAAAGAAGCAGTAACAGAAGCAGCAGTTTCATTCTTGAAGATTTGCTGGCAACTTCAGAAATTGTCTGCATAATCAGAAGTCAATCAAATACAACAAGCACATCCTGTTCATTGAAATCGTTTGTATCAAAAGTCAGATCAATTGTTGAATGTAGTGTCGAATGAAGCGAATGAAGTGTCGAATGAGGATCTAAATCAAAGTATAAGCTCTATAACAACATGACCGAGTATGCCAAGGTATTCAATTTTTGAAATTTGATTATAAAAAAGGAATTCAATTGTTAACCATATCGAGAATTATCAAAGTGTCATCTCTACATACGATTATCATTCCTTGGCTCATTTTGACTTCACAAACGAATTGATTAACCCAGATAATCTTGCATAAACACGATTTCCAGAATTTTGTCTAGCTATATTACTTTTCGACATAAAGTTCATTCCTCATCAATTCATATGCACGGATCATCATGCAATTCATCATTTTATTTTTATTAATTAAGGGTCATCATGATTTTTTTTAACCTTTTGTTATAATTCCATGATGGCAAAATTTCTTTCAACCTATCCAAAGTTTACTTTGGACATTGGTTGAAAATTTAAACATAGTCATACGATTTCATTGACGCATACATCTTCATCATGGTGCACGATTCAAATTTTGAATAATGATATGATCATTCAAATGTGCCAATTTATACCTTATAATCCTTCAAACGTTCAATTGGAACTCCTTTTAAACCGACTCCTGCTTGATCTTCACCCTCATTCCTCTGCTCACTCTCATCCATCTTGAGTTCATCTAGCCACATCCTCCATCCACTTACCTCCATTTAGCAATGCCTACCCGCCACGAGCCTGGGAGCTACCAAAACTTGCTTCGGATACCCGAGTTCCAGGCATGTCATGAGCTCTTCCTTCAAGCGAGTTGGGGACCCTTTCTTCATCTCCTCCAGGGCCACGACGATGAAATTTCATTGTTGTTTTCCAAGGTATTCGATGGAGAGGTGGCTAGGTTTGGCCACCTTATATTTCCAGTGACTGAGGAATCCATCGCGATGGCTATGAAGCTCCCACGGATGGGTGCTCAATGGCACAAGCACCTCTTTCTCCCTTAGTCGGCTCACGACTTCCCTCTCAAGGCTGGTTATTAGCACCTTGCAGGTATGAAGGGGTTCCATTAGGAGTGGATCAGGCCAGAGTATCTAGAGCCCTTAGCCATCATCGTCTTCCTTATAACCTGCGAGGGTAAGTTTATGATTTTTAAAGCTTGCCATCTCAGGTTGTTAGCACATTTTGTCAACAACCAAGCTCTTAATTTTCCATTCTATTTCCTATGGAGTCTTGAGAAGATGTTAAACTAGGTGAGGAAGAACATAGCTAATCCCTTTGGTAGTTTGTACCACCACTGCCTCATCAAAATTATGATTATTCATCAATTAAGGGAAACAGGGCAAACATGGGAAAATTTCGTGTTTGAAGTCTTGAATCCACATTTGTCCAAGAAGACCCTTACTAAAGCCTCTAACTCTGCTTCCCGAAAACACTTTCGGTCTCAGTCTCGTGATGGTGAACCTAGCCAAACCTCCACCCGAGTGAAGAGAGATATTAAGTTTGTGCAATTTGATGAGACAATCTCAGGCGCAAGGCAGCTTAGCCGTTCATCTTCCTCTTCTGATCCTGCCCATACGGACGTGATAATTAAACCCCTACTCTTCTTGCACATACCCACTAAACATAGAGGGAAGAACCGCATTCAGCCTGTCATTCAGACAGCTTGTTCAAACAACCCTGACGCCCAACCAAACGAACCTGATCTTGATGTGTCCACTCTTGCATTGACCGATGCTCTTGCTGACCTGCCTGAGATTTTCGTCCCTGAACTCGTCCCCACTCTCACTTTAGGCAAGGATTGTTCAAAATCAACCACCTCTACTGATCCCAAAACACTTCCAATTGGGTTGAGCCCTCACAAGAATTTCAAGCACCTTGCAGAGTCGTCCACTCCAAGCCACCAGACAGTGGATATATTAACACAGAATCTGGCACAATTAACAGATCAAAATAAAAAGTATGTCAATATGATTTATGAGCTTCGTCGAGAGAATATGGAATTGCGTCTTCAAGTGAAAAGTGTCAAAGACCTCAATAAATCCATTACATATTCTCATGACTCTCTCCAGAAGAGGCATGATACCTTGAAGGCCCAAGTCAGGAAGTCTAGACACAAATCCACTTCTTCCTCTTCAAAGTCGAAGGCAGCTGCTGCCGCAGCTCAGCCTTCTTCCTGATTTATTTTTCTCTTTGCTCAGTGGGACCTGGAATCTCCTCGGTTTGGGGGAGTGTTGATGCCCAATTTTGTCATCATTTTGAATCATTGATTGTGCTATGGTTACATCATTTTGCCATTTTTTATGCATCAAGTCATATTTCTCGTCATTCAGACCTCCATATGGACTCATGTATAAACACATTTAAATCTCTTATGAATTTCAATTGATTATCATCTTTTATGGCTAATTAATATTAATTTAACACTTCTAGACTTGTTGGGAATATAGTTTTGATTTTCCAGGCTGTGGTTTTCATGCGGACGTTCATTCGGACGCTCATTCGCACTTGGACATCCATTCAATCCCTCGTTCACACTGCATAAATAATTTGTTAGCATACTTGGGAGCATTGAAGACGCAAATGAAGATGTGGGTTTTGTTTCCCACCTGGCACTTATGGATCATGATCTTTTGTCTGAGAAGGTTCACGTCATAACTGGCCCAAGCCTCCTGTGCATCCAATGTCCACGTCCAGGAAACCGCCACGCACGAATTGGGGGGGAAACGGACTATGTGTTAATGAGTCATTTTTAGCATTGAAGGCACTCTATTTTTAGAGAGGTCAACCACTGAAAGGGTCGACCTGCTCTCCATTGTAAAACGTTATATAAAGACACCCTAGGTTTTGAAGATGATATAGAAAAGCTCTGTGTAAATTTTGCTTCTGTTTTTTATACAAGAACTCTGTTCAACTATTAATTTTATGTTCCATTTCGTGCTTGCTGACTGATTAAGAGTAGAACGTCCACTGTTTTTGAGAAGGGCCCCTTAGCAACAGCGGATTCACTTGTCCATATAATTCGTTTTTTCTTTCTTTTGTACAAATAAGTCATTTAACTTTCAGTATTGTGAATATTCATAAGCTTCTAGTCATTTTTCTTGTATGTATAAATTCAACCTGTATAACAATCATTTAGATTGCTTCTGTTCATAATTTGTGTAATTTTTATCATTCAGCCTGTTGTGTGCACTAGGCATTCGGACTGCCATTTGACCTTTGATATTTTCTTTTGCATTTTATGATTAACTAGGGTTTAAATTATTGGATTTTGGTATTGCACTTACATTTTGTAACTGGCCAGTATTTGAGTTTACAGTCAGAGTCTTATTTTGAATAGCATGATTTTATCATAGAACTTATTTAACTCCATTTCTATTTCAGTTCTTTTCATCTTTTTAGCTATAAAATTATTCAGCATTCATTTCCAATTTGCATTTTGAACTTACAGCCAATACTTCACCTCTGTTTTCATAACGTATTATTGTTGGTTCCATTCTTATCTTAGTTCAGTTCATTTTTGTAAGTAGAAGTTGATTTTGAATTAAACTCAATAATCTCAATTTGAATTTTAAAGATGCAATAGTTTCTATTTGTTCTCATGGTTTGAGTGTAGAATTTCACATAAACTAGTTTAGCATAGTTCTGCTTTTCAATTTTTAGATTAGCTTGCATTATCTTTTCATAATTTCTTAAAATGCCTTAGCTTATGGTTTGATTTACTATAGAAGTAGACTAACATTACCTTGTTTCTGTTTTTGCTTGCAAATTGAGTTCATTTACATCCATTTGAGTATGCTTAGGTTTACTTAGGTTACTTTTGTATTTGATGTTTTACAACATAGGTTGAAGTCTTGATAGGATAAGAGATTAGATACGTATTATTACGAAGTAGTCATTAGAGTGCATGCTTTTGATAGGGTTAGATTGTTAAGTAGCATTTCATTTTGAATTATTTCCAAGTATTGTAACTAGGTTTTCGAATATTATTTACTTGATGGACAAGTGATAGCTACAATGTTTAAATTCTCTTGTAATTGGACTATTTTCAATTTCCATATTTTTATAGAAGTTAAGTTAGATTTACTTCCGTTTTGCATCTCTGTAGCATTTGTAAGTCACTTTGATACAATTCCTCAAGAATATTGGAATTAGATAGGTCTGTTTACGAATTATTTACTGCTTTGAAATCTTAGCTTTCAATGTATGTTTAATTCTGAGAGTAGTATTTCATTTGTAGTTTAACTGTTGAATTGGATTTCTTAGGTTAATTCATTAGTTGTCTTTCTCAAGGTAGTATAGTTTCTTGTTTTTAAATAGTTAGTTGCAATTTGAAATTGTTTTGTAGTTAGGTTTCTGAATTTTTTTCATAGTTATAATTTTGATATCGGATAGTAGAGTAGCCTGTTCCATTCCTAGAATAGGGTTTGAATGATTGTTTTTACTTCCATAGAATAGTTTGTTTTCATTCAAGTATTATTTCCTAGACTAATAATTTCCTTGTATCTTGCAATTTCAATTCTTGTCCATAGAGTAGAAATAGATTGATAGTTAGGTTAGTTCTATATTTGAAATTATTGCAATCTGTTCAAGTTGTTAGGTTAGATATGATCTATTTGATAGTTCATATTTTGATAATCTTATTTCTTAGTTTGACTCAGTTTTTCATTTTGAACGATATTTAAATATTTTCATTATTAAGCATCTCTAGGATCTGCACAGTAAACATATTAGGTCCCCTTCTACCTCAGCATATATTTTGTGACAACTCTATGTGTACAAACCCTGGTTGATAATTAATATTGGGAATTTAATAGACATAAATTATACCAACAGAGAGGCCACCTCCAAGCTGGGCTATGAGGCCACCGGGGTGAAGGAAACACATATAGGATTCTCTCTCTCATCCCACAACCTGTTCTTCTTTCTATGCTTATCCCAATGCTCATACAAATCTCTACATGGATTTCACTCAGCCACAATAGCCTTGGATTCCACAATACCTTCCCCACAAAACATCCTTCTTGGATCAAGCATCCCTTTCACTTATCCATAGTTATATTGGGCAATCCATCTTTCCTAGTGCTTCTACTGTGTGCATAGAAGAAGTCCAATTTGATATGTACTGCTATAGAACCAACTGTAGATTCAATTCATGTCTTCTCAAGCACTTATGACAAACATAATCAATGTGTAAGGATTCATATCTTTCCCAAGCTCTCTTCTCACCTATAGCCATCATTTTCCCCTTCCAAATCTTCAACATAGTCTCCAAATTCGAATTTCTGGGTTAGAAACAGTCTGCTATGTTCATGACAAACAATGGAGAGCTATTCCTAGTGTAGATCTGCATGAAAGAATGAGAGGATGAGGGTTGAATCCAAGGGATATGATAAAATGGTGAAAATACAATTGAAATAGCTTATGACAGTATAAGAAAGGACTCTTGGAAGCTACAAACTGAATTTTTGCATGACATAACTGTTACAAAAGTGCAGTCGGTCCCATGCTTCAATAACTGCATGAAGTGAATTTTCCCACCAACCTCGCACATGCATTTAATGATTGCAGAATGGTCCAAAAAGGAGATAATTGGATTATTCACATCACATGAAAGAATTTTGGGTGAGTTCTAAGGTTTACACTTAGAAGGAAGGGTTTAGTATCCCATGGACCCCTTTCCTCTTCCCCTCTGGTGGAATCATAGCCCCTTTGGTACTCTTTACAAAACCATATCTTGGACCATTTTATTATTTATGCACATACTATTTACATATATTTCAAGTTAGCATGCCAAGTCAACCTTACGGTCCAAATAAAATACATACACCATACATTCCTATCCATTCATTAGTTGGGCCTTAGCCTTGATCTCCGCACTAGGAATTCATACTAGCATATTTACATCATTTACATAACTCGGTTAAATGAATTACAATGTTCAAAGTGGGGGTATTAAAAAGATTTCCACTTTCATCTGCATACACCATTTGAACAGGAAAATCATCATCCATACTATGTGTCCATGTTCCACTAGTATGAATAGTGTAAAGAATTGGATCATTACCACAAGGATCCAAGCATGTCAATGCTACATTTCATCTATGGGACTCATCAATAAATTTACACATAATGATCTCTTCTAAACCATTTTCTCTTTTAAGGAGAGCAACTGTATCAAAATTTGGAACATTGCCCCTAACAAACTGCATAGATGAACAACAACAGAGTTAATAAGGAATCTCTCTCGTATTAGGTTGGTCATGAACACCATTATCATTAGACACTACTTCATCATCAATCCAACTATAATTTTTCTCAATTCTATATATTTTTCATGACTTTTGTCATTGTTAGATAATTGTTACTTCATTTGTCATTTTTTTTCTCGTATGGCATCCTCTTCACCAAGTATTTGGAATGCTTCTTCAACAATTTATGGAGGCAATGACTTCCATTCTTTTTGTGGAAATGGAATAGGGTATATACTAGACATAATTAATATTATAAAAAGTTATAATCTATGATCATGACTAGGGTCCCAAATTGGATACATAGATTATAGATGATATATTTAAATTGGAAAGCAACTGTGAAAATAACAATCTATCTAAGTAGCCACATTAAAAATGCCACACTAAACTTTAGTTAGAACCTTCGATTTATTTTCTCCCTGCAACCAAGGTTGTGGTTGTTGGATGCTAGAAATTTCCTTTTTCCTTACTCCTATTTAACTCTGTTTCCTTGATTTTGTCTTTCATGTTACAACCAAGTCATTATCTTTTCCAAGGACAGGCATGTATTCAAACAGGTATAATTCATTACTACCTTGCTACATTAATGCTTAGAAATGCTTGTGATTATGAATTTTATTCCTCGTTATGCTAACTTGTGATGAATTTATGGGAAGCGAGTATAGACCTCAGGGAATCCAGGACTCTCGGCTTGTTGATACACGTGGGCGATGAAGCACTTGGAAACAGTTGCACATTTGCAGGACTCGGTTTGGATCGTTGCTGAAATAGCTCAGGATATTCCTCTACATGGCTGGATGAGACTCGTTTAAGCGTTGGATCAGTTCCAAGTTGTAAAGGTGCAATTGATGATGAAACATTATCCATTCTAATGTAACAATCATTGTAACTGTTTCTATTTTCTGTATTGTATATTCGACAACTTGAAGATCAGAGATCTTCAATGCTTCTTGAATTAAGGAACCTGAACTATCTTATCTCAGTATATATAGGAAGAAGAGATCATACATAAGGTTAGGATTATTTTCAAGAGAATTGTAACAGGAGTCGAGAGTCTTTTATAATTGAACTTATCCATTAATGAAAGAAGTAGTGTTTCCCTAATTTGTTATTTGCTGAGTTAGTTTTGTAGACTCCATTCACATCTCTGTTTGAAGGCCAGGTCCCTCCTTCTCACAGAGATTTCCGATTTAAGTAGATGTTTTAGTTTTAATTCATTTTGGTTAATGTGGAGTTACAGTAGGTAGTATGTTCAAATTGTTGCAACAGTAGTTAATTGTATATTTGCATGATTATAGTTTCCCTTTGGTTTGCTGCAACAGTGTGGTGTAAATAGTCGACTGTGTAGAGTAGTTTTCTTTCCTATGCAAGTGTGTTAATTAGCATTGTTGTTACAGTCAAACTCAGCTCTTGCATATTATTGTTATTTATCTTTCCTAGAATTTGCTGAATGAGATAGGTCATGGTTTGAATTATGATATTTTTAGAATTTAACTTCTTGCAAAATAAATTCTAGTTAATTTATTCTTAGATCAGTTGTTATAGGATTGATGTTGTAAGAAAATAGGAATCCTTTGAGTTCTTAGATTTATAATTTAGATTGGATTTCACAGCGAGTTGAGTTTGGCTTATCAGTTAGGTAAGATGAATTTTATTTATTTATTTAGTCTGCTACTGAAGTGTTTATGCATATACTTTTCTTAGTTACCTTTGAAACAATCAGACTTTCCTGGGTTGACAATTTATATTAAGCGCTTTGTTTGTTAACTGAATTTAATTAGCATATACAGTGACCAATATTTTGGCGTCATTGCCGAGGAAGGTAATTGGTAGACACAGATGGTAGTTGATTAATTTGATTTCATTAGCTATGAATATTTGAATCCTGCATGAATATGAGAAGAAAAGGTCGTGAAAACCCCAAAAATACTAATCCTACAGGTGGAAGAGGTCGTGGCAGTAACCAAGGTTTGGGAAGATAGACATTGATTGATGAATTGATCACTAAAGATGATTCCTCTACAAGACTACCGTGAACATATTCAGGAAGAGGAAGCTCCATTCTCCCTAACCTTGAAACGTCATCATCAACTGTGGAGAATGCAACGGGACCTTCAACTCCCATTCCGGAGAAAAGACCTCCTGAAGATAAGGGAAGTGTTGCAGGTGCAGTGGCTCGAGAAGAGATTTATTGAATCAATGGACATAGAGTAACTAAGGAGGAGTGGTGAGATCGCCATCAAGAACTGGAGGAAGAAAGAAGGAGAGAAGAATAAAGAAGGATAGAGGAAGAAAGAATGAGAGAAGAACAAAGGAACCATGAAAACATGGACAATGAATTTTATGGAGAGCATCAAGAACACCCCAATGACCATGAAGAGAAAATAAGAGATAATAAGCATGGAGACACTATTGTCACACTTGAATTTCATATTAAAAAAACACCCGGGGTGGCTGCCATGAAGAATATTTCACCTTCATTTTTTCCGAATTTCCATTGTAAGTCCATCGAAGATCCAGATTAATTTATTTTTGAATTTGATATCCTGTGTTGGAGCTATGACTATACCTCCAGTGCACATAAGTTGAAATTGTTTCCTGCCACCCTAAAGAAGAATTCCCTACGTTGGTTCAAGATTTTGGGTCATGAAACTATTACTATCTGGGAGCAAATGAAACAAATATTCCTTGCTAAATATCAAGACTATTGCATAACTAAGGATACGAGGGAATAATTGTTTAAGATGGTCCAAAAAGAAGAGGAGAGTTTAGAGGACTTTGTTGAAATACTATTATATAATTTGCAGAGATATGGTCACACTGATATTGGGAAAGACGTCCTCAAAATTATTCTACTATGTGGAATCAGAGAAGAATGCCTGGACATGCTTAATTTGTTGGGAAAAAGGGGATATCTCAAAAGGACCTTTTGAACATATCATTGATTTATGTCGAATATACTCGAGGGGATCCTCTAGAACCAACACCCGATATCGAGATATCCTCACCAGGGAATAGAAGTCAGCTTGTGGAGGGGCTACTCAGGCAAAGATAAGTAATCTTCTTCAAAAATTTAAAACTGATATGATGAGTTCCATTTCCTCACAGTTGGATATTCTGAGAGCAGAACAAAGGAAAGCAAAAGAAGATCTGGAACTTGGTGTATTTTGTGCTAAATGTAGAAAGAAGCACCCACTGATGGAATTCCTGCTTGATAAGGTGGAGGTATGTGGCATATGCGATCTGGAGCACAATACTAAAGAATGCCCTTCACTCCCAAAAGCTAAATCAGTTCTTCAGGAATCCACCTCGGATGTCGAGCAAGCTTACTTCATCTCTCAAAATAAGGCTTGGAAACCTCAGAATACATGTATGAATCCATATCCCTCATCTTTCAACTCTTGGAATAATATGAATAATCGGTTTCCTTCACACTATTTCTATCCTAATATTCAATGGAATCCACCCGAACCTTCAATGAAATATCCTAATACTTGGATGTCATGGGAAAAACACTCAAACCAACAAGCTCCTTGGTATCTTGGTTGGAGAAATCCTTATGCAGGAAATCAGTTTCCTCACAATCAAACTCCTCACCCACAGTATCAGCAGCCACAACTGCAACTCCAAAATAACGCCACACCAATGAATACACAACTACGACCTTAGCTTCCTGCTCATCCTAAACCCAATCCTAATAATAAGGTAGTACAACAATTCGAAACTGCCAACATGCCAGCTTATTCCATTTCCCCTATCCCTTGAAATGAATTACACTTACGATCAGGGAGGGTAGTGGAACCTATTGTCATTGAGGATGTTCCATCCTATGTGATCGAAGAGAGAATGAATCAACAATTTGAGAACCCAGTCAGTACAACAATCCCCTTTATTGAGGATGTTGAAACACCTATTGAGACACTAGCTGAAACTCTTGCAGAAACACATACTGAAACTCATCCTACACAAATTTTGAGAGAATCGCCATATCCTGAACGTTTGACCTTACAGAAGGAAGTGGAACAACCTCGTTTCAATCTCCTAGGAGAATTGAAGAACCTTTATGTTAAGATTACACTATTAAAATCCCAACATGATGTACCTATCTACGCCAAAACTGTTAGGGATCAGTGTGTGAAAAAGCTAGGAAGGAAGCCTAAGGATCCTCCTACAGTTCATGTAGTGGGGAAATTAGTTGAACTAATGATGGGAAGGGATCCACTCGCCAAATATGACGACCCAGGTAATCCCAATGTCACAGTATATATTGGGCATACCCATATCCCCAACATTTTGGTTGATTTAGGTGCAGCGATAAACGTTATGACCATTGAGACTATAAAGAAGTTAGGACTCACTAATCTCAGGACCGCAGTTTGTGTCCCATAAGATCGAAGCCCTATTGCAGAAATATCATATTCAGCATCTGATAACTTCGCCATATCATCTAGAACCCAATGGCCAGCTGGAGAGTACGAATAAGGTAATTGAAGCTATCCTTAGAAATACAATGAAGAGTCACTTCACAGACTAGGATGGAAGACTTCCAGAATCATTATGGTCATATCATACTACATGGCGCAACACTACAGGTTTCTCTCCATATGAACTGGTATACGGGAAGAACGTTGTCCTTCCTATTGAATTTGAGATCAAAACTCCGGAGACAGCGATAGAATCAAATATGGACTTAACAGAGGCTCAAAGTAACCGGTTGAATTAGTTAAATGAATTAGATGAGAAGTGCACAGCTGCTATACATTAGACAACATTAATTCAACATAAGCGCTCCAATTGGCATTACAGGTTCATCAAGCCTAGAAAGTATTATGCGAAGGAGACTGGGATTTATTATATGCTTCATGGTTCAAGAGGGATTTTAAAGGAAAATTGCGTACAAGATGGCTGGGACCTTACAGAATAGACAAGGTATTCGACAACGAAACCGTCCTCTTGACCACCACTGATGAAAATCAGATGCCTTTATTTTCTAATGGTCATCAGCTATGGCTTTATCATAAACATATCTCAAAGGATGCATTTATCTCCCGTGTTGCTATTGATCCAAATTGTAAATTGGTACAGGAATAGGAATCTCCTCCTGTTTCTCCAACTCTTTGAGTTTGTTGCGTGTTTTTCATAAGAAAGTTTGTAAATAAATAAATTCATTTTGATTTTCTTTTATTTTATTTTTAGTTTATGGACTTCTTCATAGTTTTTATTTTCATATTTAAATGTTCTTTTTAGAAAATGGTGTGCAGGGACAAGATGTGAAGGACTCGAGAAGAACAGGGCAGTCGTAAGGGGCCAATCGACTGTGAAATCATGGGAAGTAAGAAGCAACATACTTGTCCTCGATCAGTAGTAAGCCATCATGGAAAAGATTCATCCGATGAGATCAATGAAACTCTATCTAGAAGGAATCATAAGAGAAAAAGAGATGGAAGCACACTTGAGGGATAACTTAGAAAGCTTAAACCTCCCATTTTTAATGGTGAAAAATCTGATGAAGTTGCATATATTTGAATTCTAGAGATGAAGAAGTATTTGCAATTGCATGATTATTCAGATAATCAAGAAGCTATAAATCCCATCTATAATTGCCAAGGGAACGCTTATTGATGGTGGAAGCAATTGAAATGGGTAGAAAGGTTGCATGAAAGGATTTTTTATGGAAGAAATTTCACAAATTATTCAAGCATGAATATTTTTTTCCAACAGTAATACAATAAGAAAATGCACGAGTTCTTTGAACTTAGCCCGAGAAATAAATCTATGGAAGAATATGAGAGAAGGTTCTAGGAACTGTTAAGTTATGTTGACTTCATTTGGGATGAGAAGGTAAAAGTTCAACATTTTCTCAGTGGGTTACCAACATTTTATAAAGATAAGATATCTTATGATCAGCCCCGAACCTTGAAGGATTGCGTTCGAAAGGCTAAGTGCTTGTATTAACAGGGTAAGAGCAGACAAGTTGAACATAAACTTAGGAATGATCAGCTGAAAAAGAATCAAGATATGAAGGAAAAACAATTTAAACCTTTGATGATAAGAAAGACCAACATAATCCTTTCAAGCTGCTAATTCTGAAAAGTGAAGCAAAAGTAGCAGAGTCAATGGGACAAATATCATTCTTTCAAGTAAAATGCTAGAATTGTGGAGGATAACATTATCCCAGGGACTCCCCGAAGAAAATAAAGAACCAAGAGGCCAGTATAAACATGGTATAGGAAGCTACTATAGTGGAAGATGTAGCTAGAAATGTACCTCACATGTATTCAACCTTGGATAATTACCAAGTAGAGCAACAAGCAAACATGATTGAAGTTGGAGGCAAAACTAGATTTGGAAATTCAAGAGCACCCAATTCGTACATTGGTCAGTAGAAGCAAGACTTTCAAGAGTAGGGAAAAAAGGACAAGCAAGTGTCCAATGGACTCATTACAGTGCTAAGGAAGTAATTTTGAATTGAAAGATAAGATGCGGGAAGAGTATCCCCATCTTGTTGTTTTGAAAATTGTACATTTGTAAATAAGTCTGAAATTTTTTTGTTCATGTGTTTGGACAACTAAACACCGTGGATGGTGTTGAAATTTAGGGGGGGGATGTAATATCCCTGGTTGAGACCCATGAATTGATCATATGTATGATGTAAATATTGATATACAAATTCTTGTATGGAAGAACATATGTATATTTTGACATTATTAATATTAAAAAACCACAACTGGTTGTGCTAAGGAAATGGGATAAAGAGATTGGGGAATCATGTACTCACTAGAGACAGTAAGGGGGTTAGAATGTCCTAAGGGATAAATATGCCATGACCCTTTAGTATCCTTAAGTCCCTAAATCTTATCCTAAGTCATAATCTCATTTAAATGACTTTAGATTTTTTTTTTTAATCATAATGATGATTAAGTGGGATTTTGGTGTTTTTATGTTTTTATGTTTTTATATAAAAATATAAATATAAATGGGAAACACGGGTCTCTTGGAGAACCCATGTGGTTTCATCTTTCCATGCATAAAACGAATGCATGCAAATGACAATTTAATTATTTCTTCATCATGGAAAAAGAATGGTGTTGCAGGGAAGGTCTAAGAAAACATAGAAGAAGAAATGATTATCTGATTTTGGGTGGAGGCAAACCAAAACCTCTAAACAAATTACTGAATGGTATTGGATAAACTCGTTTTCTCCCTGAACCATTATTAAGCCTGTGATTGACTGTTGGGTTTTGGTCAAAGAGATAATGAATTGTGCATGGACCGTTTTGGTGGAATTCATGTGTACTGGTTAAGCAGTGATGGGTTTTCACTGTGGCATGATTGGAAGGAAGCCAGAGTGGGAATTGTGTTGTTTGGAATGGAATTGATTGTCACTTATTTTCCTGGATGCCTATAAACTTGTGTTTAACTTGTGTGAATTGTGAGGATTTCCAAGTGATAATTCATGTTGTGGAATGAACTTGTGATGGTTTGTTGGGTTGTGGTCAATAAAAGGGTTAATTGTGCATGAACCATTCTAGTGGAATTCCTGTTGAAAGCCTTTGATAAAGATAGTTGAGGTCATAGCTCTAACTTGCATAAGAATGAGCAAATTTCCAAAGTTTTCCTTCCTTATATTCAAGGGACCTGATAAGCTAGCAAGAGTTTTGAGGAAAAAGAACATCATAACCAAATTCAAACCCCTTATAACCATTAGAAACTCCCTTAGTTCAATTAAGTATCATATTGATCCATTATATAGAAAAGGCGTCTATCTAATTCCTTGCTCCTGTGGTAAACCTTATGTTAGTGAAACTGGTCGGTCCTTCAAAACCAAGTTTCATGAACATGCTATTGATATCAAGGAGAACCACTCTCGATCCTCCACTCTCACTGAGCAAGAAAACAAGACAAGTCATCATATTCACCTTGCAGATGCTAAGATTCTTGCCTTTGAGGATCACTTCTTTAATAGGAAATTCAAAGAAGCCATTGAAATTGTAAAACAACCAAACAACCTCAACAAAGACGATGGTTGGTCTATTAGTAATAACTGGACACCGACCCTTACTTCCTTTCCCCCTTCGAACGAATATCGTTAATTCATGTTTTATGATCAACGCCTTCTCCCTCCTCGTCCTTGCTTATATTCTGCCCCCCTTGTCATTTTCTCCCCCTCCTTTCATTTCATCTTACTATTTTCTTTTTAGTCCTTATTCTCATCACTTTTCTTTATTAACATTGTATTCCCTTCTCCTTTTCACATTACTCCCCTCTTTTTACCTTTACTTCTTCCTTTTTGAATTTTCATTATTATTATTTTATATATATTAATTTTTCAATTCATTTTATTGGTACTTTTCTCCATTTCTCTTTTTAATAAGGTTTCTTATTTCTCCATAATCTACCTCTATAGTTTACCTTATATTCGTCATTATATTTTTAATTAATTTTAATTAATTATTTTATTCCCCCTTCTCTCAGACTTTAATTTCAAAATTCCATTTACCCCCTTTTTCCCTAACATCTCTCCCCTCTCATTTAATTACGTATTTTAAATTATTTACTAGGTTAAGTCTTTTTTACTTAACTTTTTAATTTATTTAACTCCCATTATTTTGTGTTTTGGTTCATAAAAGTTTAGGGTTTATGCTCCCTCCCCTTTCTCTGGTTAAGACATTTTGAATTAGTAACTACTCATCCTTTTATCATCTTTTTCCTAGTAAAGAACCACATTAGATTAGTTAGAAACGCCGATTCAAGAAAGATCCAAAAGAATCCCTCCCTCAATTGCTAATATTAATTTTAGTATGACAAGTAAAGGTGAATATTATATTTCCTTACCATACAACCTTTATTATATAAAACCTTAAATTCATTGTTTAAGAGCTTCATGACCTATTTTTCTTTGACTTCACTTACAAAATTTATCAAAGTGGGGTCTTCTTGGGTCAATTTTGGTTATCCTATGAGAGATTTGTGCAATTTTGGGTTAGTTCCCTTATTTTAGGGATGGGATTTCGTGTTGTTTCTCTGTTGGGTGCCATGCTTATGTGGCATCTTAGGGTTTAATATTGTGCATTATATTGAGAGGATTTGGGGATATGTGGAGTCTTTGATTGTGTGCTTCCACTGCGTAAGTATTTTGTTTGTAAAATTTAGATTTCAAAATGTAGATATTCGTGAAGACATTGACCGGAAAGACCATAACTCTTGAGGTGGAGATAATGTGAAGGCGAAGATCCATGACAAAGAGGGAATTCCTCCTGATCAGCGGAGGCTCTTTTTTGCTGGAAAGCAGCTTGGGGTTGGCCAAACCCATGCATACTACAATATTTAGAAGGAATCCACTCTTCACCTCATCCTCCGTCTTAGAGGGGAATGCATATATTTTTCAAAACCCTCACTAGAAAGACGATCACTCTGGAATTCGAGAGCTCTGACACAATTGACAATTTGAAGGCGAAAATTCAAGACAAAGAAGGGATTCCTCCCAACCAACAGAGGTTGATCTTTGCCAGAAAACAGCTCGAGGATGGACGCACTCTTTCCGATTACAACCTCTTGAAGGAATCGACTCTTCAGCTTGTTCTCTGTATTAGAGGAGGGATGAAAATATTTGTCAAAACATTCAGAAGGAATCCACACTCCAACTTTCCCTGTAGCTGCGTGGTGGGATTTGAGATTTGTGGGAGATGAATTTCACTTAACGTTAAAGACTTCCGTTGTAAAGGACAACTTTTAGAATTTGGTTTCGTATTTTCTATGTTGTTATTAGATGTTCCATTATAGGGATAGGGAATGCATTCATTGTCAATGTTCTATGTTTTAATTTTTTTAATGTGTTTTCATTGCAAGATCAGATGTAAATATTAATCTCAAATTTTAACACACTTGTTAAAAGTAGAATGCAGATGTCAAGAATTCTAAACCCAACTATTTGCAAACTATTTTAGATTTGGTTTCTTAAGGGCACTTTTCGCTGACAGATAAATGATATCAAATCCAACTTGACGGCATACATGCAACTCTACACTGCATTCTTTTCAAGTATATTTTGTCCACGGGGGCTTCACTAGAAGGAAATATAATATCACGTTCATTCATATTGCGGTATTAAATATTCATGAAAACCTAAAAATTATATTGGTTATATATTAAGGGGCAAAGGGTTTTTTTATTTAATGTAACAATACAAAAATACTTTGGGGTCTTTTTTATATGGGTGGGATGACAAATATCTTCCAAATGGAGATGGCGGGATCACGGCCGGATGAGAAATCAGGTTGAAGCAAGGCTTGGGCTTACCGGTACCCAGGGAAATCGCGTCTTGAGGCATGCTTGAGGCCAAGGGTTTCGTGGTGAAGTGGGTTTCCAGTCGATCATAGTCGAGAGATAGTGGTCATTGACAAGCAATTGTTACCAATAGCACTCAGCCAGTTGTTACTAATAGCCTTGGGAGGCTCTAAGCCTCGAGGGCTTGTTATAGGCCCTCGATAGGCCTTGGGGGATTGAATACCCAACCACTCGTGCCTATTACAAGACTTGGGAGGTTTAGTCATCCTCCTAGAGCTTGTTAAAGGCCCTGGGGGCTTGGATACCTAGCCCACAACAGGCTTAGTCAGCGATTGGGGAACGACAACATGCAATCTAAATGTTGTACTATGTGCATTGGCTCTAGTGACATACAAGAAGTGAAGTAATTGGACCATTAGATGTTGCAAAGCATAATGATATGTGGTTGAGTAATTGCATTGTGAGTGAAGTAATGTGCATCCACAATATACATCGAAAGAAGCAAGGTGCATTGTAGAATGCATGTGGAGTCATAAGAGGGGTATCGTATCAATATACTAAGTAGAAATATAAAGGGGTATAAAAAATATTAAAGAAAAAATTGATACATACAATATCTAGTGAAAATAAGGGTTTTTTAAAATTGGGAAAGCATATTGGGAGGGGGTTAAAAAAACGATTTTGGAAGGTATTTTCCAATATTTAGTGAAATTAGGGGTATTGTTTCATATGCCATGAATGAACATGCTATGATAGCGGTTTATTTGGTGAAGCCCCCGTGATTTTGTCTTGTTCTAAACTCTTAGTTTTTTCATTCATCCATACAATGTCTTCATCTGTTTATGGTTTTACCAGATTCTATTTTAGTTTAAGGATACTAAATCTAGATTCTACGATTATGAAATAGCCTAAATAACTTTTCATTGAATCCTTGTCATTGCTGGACAATGCGGTGTTGTGTGGTGTTAGCTTATTGGATGTGTTTGTAATTTACCTTGGACTGGTTAACTGTCCAATTTCAATGAAAAAATTGCATTTATACAGAAAAAAATTGCTTGCGTATTCATGATTTTATACTTATGTAAACATTGTAAAGCAAGCAATTTGTATTATTCATGTCTCAAACATAATGAAAACATATGTGTTAAAGGTTGGAATCTCAGGATGTTTCAATCCCTTAAAGTAGGTCCATGTTCAGGAGAACATCTCCTGAACATCAACTTTAACACAGTTAGCTTCTTTCCATAAAAAAATTGCAAGCATTTTTACTTGAGCGTGTTGGGATTTGCATTTGAAATCATAGGTGATTTTGTGATAGTGTATATCTCTCAATCTAGGTGGTCATTGGCAGCGAATTTATTTTGTTTGTTGAATTTGGTGTATAGGTCCTTTTTTAGTTTTTTCATAGAGTCCATATTTATAGATATGGATTATGTGCGAAAAATTAAACAACTTAAAAACGAATTTTCTCAAAATTGAGTTAATATAATGAGCAAGTTAAGATGTTCGAAGTTCCTTAAAAGACAGAAAATGACTCCAAAAGAGAAAAAAAAGGAAATAAAAAATATAGTGTGGTAGGCAAAAAACTAAAAAAGGGGGAAGAAAGTATTGTTGGTGAATTTGAATTTAAACACAAAGAAACTTCATATGAGTCAAACAAATGCAATACAAATTTTTGGGATTATGTCTTTCCAAATTCAATGTTGGGATTTGGTCATCTAAATGTGGGGTCAATGAGGGGAAGTCATTGTTTGCAAAATTTTTGAGGGAAGGTAGTGCAGAAAAAATATATGGGGAAATTTTTTTATTTTTATGGTTTTGAGAGAGATGTACCAACGACAAAGAAAGAAATCCAAAAAAATTATGGAGAGAGTGTGGGAGGAGTTCCCAATGAAATATTTGCAAAGTAATACATCAATGATTGTTTAGGGTGATGATGTGAAAGGACATCCATGTGAAAACTGTATTTTGAGTAAGCCCTTTATTGCATCGTCCGCTAGGATAGATAGTGAATTGGTACATCGACTTTGGCATGGTTTTAGTAAAATGCATGAATCAACTGATATCAGAACCTTCAATGCCTTGTTCTAGTTGAGTGACATCCATCAAATGTGACCTATCATTGCCTCTTTCAAGAGTGGGAAACACTAGATGTAACATATGGAGATTTTAAATAATTTAATGTGTTTTCTGTTTTTTTCAGTGACATTGCTATTTTCATTTGAATCTAACGTATTATTAGTTCAGTGTGATGAATTTATTAAATCATTTGATCTGTGAAATTTTGGGTGACTTTTGTATTAATATTTGGAAATCAAAATCTTCATTTGCAGTTGCATGTTTGTGATCATTAACTTCATGAACAAAGTGTTGTTGTTGTGGTTATATATATAGTCATGGTTTTTATATGCAGTTCGGATATCACCGCAAAAGAAACTATTGGTATTGGGAGTAGAGGGATTGCTCTTTGGAGTTTAGATGTTATCCAACATTGGAGATATTTCCAATCAACCTCATTTTGTCCATAATTGCTATCTTTATTATGCACAAATTATCATCCCCGTATTATCAGTGTTTCTAGAGAACATTTTGACATTGCTCTATGGTTTTTCTTACTCGACAACATGGAAATTAAAAAATTCCTTGGTATATTTGAATGGTTGAAGAATGAAGACTTTTTATTTATTTGGGGTCGAGAGCAATGTAAACATAGTACTATTTATAATTACTCAATGTCTGCATATTATAATGTTGGTGAAGTACTACACATATAGAAAAAGTCGTTCAAGGATGTACTTATCCAATATGGAGATATATATAAAAAAACATACATGTTGTTTATAGATGAAGAGCAATATCATTCAACATATAATAGCAAGGAAAACTACTTGAAAATGCCAACTAGTTGGACATTTGACGGTTCAAAAGAGAGAGAAATAACTATAAAAACAATGGTGTGTTCTTTGTTGAATTATCTCAGGCCTTGTTAAAAAATGGGGTGTTGGTTAAAGACATTCAACTTCAAATGACCGTCATATTATACAGAAAAAAATTCATTTAGTGATTTGTATATTTTGACAACTTCTACAAATTGATGTAAATTTTTTTTTTTTTAAATCTTAGACATCTCTCATATTAGTTGTGGACATCGTATCATGTATCTGGTGATGTGTTTCAAAAATTGCAGAACATGCAAGCAATATACTTAGAAACATTGAAACACAATATTTTATTGAATCAGTTGTGTGCGTTTTTTTTGTTTGTTTGCAGATACTAGAAGATTTGTTACTAGTAAACCATTGATTATATTCGATTTCAATGGAGTTTTTTTTACACGCGGTTCATAAAAAAATGAAATTCGGATTGCCACGAACATCAGATATCAAATCTAACATAAAGTATTATTTTATACGTCCATGATTTAGGGAATTTTTGAAAATTCTTTAGTATATTTGAAGTTGGGATATGGACATGTGCATAACAAAAAAACGTTGACGAGTTTTTGTCAACATTATTAGAAAGAACATGATTGCAAAGGGGATAATTTAGAGTAATTTTAACATAAGAATATTGTTCTTGCATAGCCAGAGAGGGTTATTATGGTGATGGAAATCCTTATGTATTTATCAAGCCTTTAAACAAAGTTTGTGACATTTTGATCCTTGGTTGCGATGCTACAAATACAATGATTGTAGATGACTCGAAAGAAAAACATGTTTGTAATGAGGAAAGAAACTGTATTATAACAAAAATGTATACTTGCTAAGATGCCAATGACACATTCCTGTTAGATCAATTATGGCCTTGCTTGCTGCACCTGAATGGTGTGAGTGATGTCAGGCCAATTGTGAATAAAATGAAAGTATTTTGTTAAATAATACACTTGAATGTTTGTTTGTACTAGTATGTTCAATTTCACTGTGAATATAATACTTGTAAAGTGTTCAGTTTGGTTTTTGAAAGTGCAAAATCAGAGCTTGAAAGTGCCAAAATCGCTTTTCAAAATTGCAAATTTAAGTATTGGAAGTGTCAAAAGTAGCCTTCCAAAAGGGAAAAATTAGCTTCTAAAAGTGCCATTATCATATTTATCATATAAGAAAAGCATAAAAACCAATTTCAAAAGTGGCGATATCAAAAGCAAAAGTATGCTTTTGGAACCTGGATTTGGCACTTTTGGAACCAAATTTTGCACTTTAGAAACCTTGATTTTGGGGTTCAGAAAGGTTGTTTTTTACCTGTCTTCAAAGTGACTTGGACTAGAATATGTCCAATTTTATGAAATAGGCATTTTTTACCCATATTTCCCATCCTATGCCAGTACCCTTTTCCCTTTCTCATTAGGGGCATGGTTTCCCTTTCTTTAAATTCTCTTCTATGTACACCCCTTTACCACTCCACTCTTAACTAACCATTTCCTTTCATCTCCCTTACCTATCCTATCCCAAAGTCTCAATTTTAAAAGACATATATAAGACTTCCACTTTCACTTTTCTCATCGTGTTTCCAATATTTTTGTCCCACTATTTTATACTTGAAATATTAAAGCAGAGATTTACCAATAAATCCTAGCGTTACTTTATCCCACGTTCTGTTCACAAAATTACCTTTTCCTTGAATTCAAATGAAAATAATGAAAGTCCCTTTCACCCTCTATTCATATCCCTATTAATTAAAATCCAATTCCATGTATCCTTTTTATATTCTCCATGGCCCTATTCCTTAAAACCCCCTTTAAATAAAATTACATTTTAAACTCCTTTTCCCTAAGTCCCATGCATACAAAATCTCTTTCAGGGAAGGAGATCATATCCCTTGTGAACAAGTGATGCATGGCATCGTAGTCCCTGCCAGGTGAGTTTAGAATTGAAAATTCTTAAGGATGAGTCTCTTGGTTTTATATTTTGATTGTTGGATGTAGCAACATGACGTAGAGATTAGCTCCATCGAGGCATGTGGGTTATGAAGAAGGGGGATAGTTGAATGAGGATTGATGAAATTGTAGGAGAATAACATAAATTTTGAAATGATATCCCTTGGATCCTATCCTTTGGAACTATTTGAAAACAAATAATAATTTTGAATTAATAATCCCATCATCTACAATGTATAGAAATTCAAGATAGTGCACAAAATAATAATTTCCATAATCGTAGATATGAGATCATTGAATTTGCAATGCATGGAACATCATTATAAGTGCCAGTGAGTGAGAGACACATGGTAAATTTATTATTAATATTGTAATTCATCCATGAGCCTTCCCTACAACACAACAAATACTCATCACCTCTGTTCTCCTGCATTGATTTTTTCATTGAGAGAGACCTAGTGAGAGAGAGCGACATGTGTATGTATGTTCTCAGCTTCCAATTTTACCAGTTTCTACATAGGGATTTGTTAAGAAAATCTATACTATATATGATAAAATATTCCATTGGACTATTAAACATATTAGATGTGTAAGCATTTTTATACACACACAGTGGGTGATGAGGTGGCTACCAGCTTTGCATGCCACCTTTTGAAAATTATGCCAACATGGTGGTTATCGGCGTTGCATGGCACCTTTTGAAAATTATGCCAACATGGTGGTTATCGGCGTTGCATGCCACCTTTGAGGATTATGTCATTTGAACAAATCTATGTGCTATTTTTTAGCACGATGGTAGTGAGTTCAATGGAATCTCTCAAAAGTCTCATCATGCATGAATAACACCTAGCATGACACCGACATATCTAACACAATACAACCAACTTTACATGATGAAACATATCCACGAGGAAAATGGGACATGTAAAGCTCCTGAACATTCAAGGCTTGGAAATTATCCAGCAACAACATGGTTCCCAAACAAAGAAGAAACTAACAATGATTGCAGTAGGTCTCCGAAATGGGAGCTTGTAATTGATTCATACCTCTCAAGATGGATATCACAGGCCAGTCATATGAGTATTGATCATCGACATGATCTGTCTTTGAATCGGATCTGAAAATGTTTGCTCTTTGAAAAACAGCTTTAGTCCCTCTCCATTGAAGAGCTCTAATTGTTCTACTTGAGGATTTGACAAGGAACAAGTTTCCAAACCTATGAAGATATTCATCATCTAATTTCATTAGATTCAGGTTTTGGTTTTGAACAAGTTTTTGTTCACAAATTGCTGCAAAGCACATAGATGACTAATAGAGGATAACAATTAATTGATTTTCAGTACACAAAATAAAATTGAAAGCATAGCATTTGAAGTTCTTAGCATGTTGAGATAGTTGTTTAGATATATTCAATGCATATACTTGCCTTGGAATAATAAAGAAGAAGAAATGTCAGGGAAGCAAGGGTAAGAACTCGTAAGACTTAAAAGGGTCAGTGAAGCACTTGAGGATTTCGACAAGTGGAACAACGAAGGAGAGACTCTTCCCAAATCTAGTGACATCATCGACCATGACATTTTTGAAAGAGTATAATAGAGCGATGGTTGTAACATGTATAGGCATACAATAATGGAAGCCATCGTCCTCCAACACCTTCATAGTGGAATTTGATAGAGGGGGCTACAAATGCACCCAGATCTGCAAAATTTGTGCATCTGAAATGGAAAACTAGATAAGGTGTACATCTAGATGAACTGGTGCAACAATAGTGAATGGAATCATTAAAACTTCAAAGGAAAAAAAATAAATGAGGTATCATGCGAACCATAGTTTATCAATGGAAGAGGTAAATTGATGGCGCAACAACTGATGCTTACGCAAGATAAGCCTAGATATCCGGATTCCATGATCATATGGGAGGTAAGCAAAAATTTACATTTCATATCAAATGCCTGCAACTTTGTATTGATTTTGCAACCAATAATTGCTTGTGACCAATTGTGTGGATGCTCATGCACAGACCATGTTCGCATCATGTTTCTCAAACTACAACAGAGCAACCCTATTGATGGTGCAACAATTGAGGGTTTCACAAGATAGGCTGAGAAGGATCCACTACTTGCAAATGTAAAATAGACTTTGCAACAATGGTGCTGTTAGCCTTTCTAGAAATCACACCCAACAATGGTGCTTTCACCCTTGCTAGAAATCACACCCAACACCGACCACTCTTCTTTGTGAATCCAACCATAACCCATTGCATGAGGCATAGAATAAGAAGAAGCTTTAAGGAAGTGAGGAATCCCTATCCTAAGTCCACAAGACTCATTCGCATGAAGAGGCAGTGATGGTGGCAACATTGATATAGGCAATGCTTATGGCGGTGGTGGCAGTTATTACATTAAATACATACATACGTAAATACAATGTTCTTGTATTGGTTTGTATTTGGGATTACAACTATGTAAAACTAGATTTTGGCATGATTGTAAAAGTGCATGAACTTAAGTGGGATATGGGTGGAAAATGGTGGTGCACTTTTCTATTGTAGGTCATGTAATTTGATGAAAGAGAATTAGGTCATATAATGATGAAATTGGGGCAGTTCAATCCCACGATGCAATAGGTGAATAATTTAGGGAGATTTAGCGGAGAGGTTGAAGTCTCTCACGACAAATTTAGTACTAACATATGGAGTAATTGCAGGGAGTTAATGCAAAAAATAATCCCAAAACCATAGTAGCCACCCCGGTAATAAGACTTCAATGGTTACATCTAATAAGATGCCAAAACAATATTACAGGGAGTTACTATAGGTAATAATCGATAAGCCATCACAACCACCATGGCAATAAGACTTCAATGTTTACATCCAATAAAATGCCAAAAAAATATAATTTATGATTTATTTTAATTACTCTAATAAACATTATTACAATATCCTAGGTTAAACATTGGAAAATTTTAACGTGAGACTTTGAACTAATAGAGAGACAGCGATTATCAATTTGCAATAGTACCCTAGTCTTCGCCAGGTAAAAGGAAAAACACACATGTTAAAAGAGGTGGGAGCCTTTTATGAAGTCTCGATTCCATCATAAATGAAATAGCTTTTATATGGTTTCATTATATTTAAAAAATGAGAAAGTGTGCTTGAATTTATCTTGTTTTATTCAATGCAAAATCTTGTGGTTGCTCCACGTGAGCCAAAGAAGGAAAGGATGGCCGAGATGTGAGTGATAAAGGACAAGATCACCTCCCAAATGTCAATCCGGTTAAAATATATCCAATTATAGTTCAACATCCCCCTAACATAATTGATGTATTTTGAGCTGCTCATAATGGTAAAGCCGGTTTTGATCTCCACCTATTCAAAACATAAAGGTCTCATGAGAGTAATTATTTATGGAAAGTTTTTTGTAAAGGGGAAAGGATGGCCGAGATGTGAGTGGTAAAGGACAAGATCACCTCCCAAATGTCAAGCCATTTAAAAGATATCTAATTATAGTTCAACATCCCCCTAACATAATTTATGTATTTTGAGATGCTCATAATGGTAAAGCCGGTTTTGATCTCCACCTATTCAAAACATAAAGGTCTCATGAGAGTAATTATTTATGGAAAGTTTTTTTTTAAAGGGGAAAGGATCTCCTCATTAAAGTCTGTTCAAAACAAACAATGGTCGTGGTTTAAGACCCATGGAGAAGGGTGAATTAAAGGCATGCTGTAATAATAGAAATGTAGTTGTATTTCGCTAGGGTTTTTCTTGGCAAGAAATGATAATGCCAACTCACCAGGCATCTAACGATCCAACTGTTGAAAGAGATATGTGGTAGAGTACCATTACACATGTAGAGGAAGGTCATGGAAGAAAATAGATGGCCGTCTACAAGTGTATAAGCCACCAGGGTCATTACGCTCATCAGATGCACAAGAAAGGGAAGAAATAAATAATTAAAAAAATGTGCATACACTACAGTCGAATGAAAATAAATGATGGTACCAACTGGTTTTTTGAGACTAAGGTAGCAACAAAAAAATACATTGAAGAACCATGAAATGAGACTGACAGGCTGAGAGTAAAAAACGACAACGTTGGCAGGTATACATTGTGGCATCCAGAGGAGACGCGAGCTGGAAGTCTAAAATCAACAGGAATGAAGGAGCCGGTAGGATAATGGAAAATGAAACAACATCATTACCAACGATGCAACATGAAGTCAAGGAAAAACACCCACCCACTACCTTCAGGTGAAGCAACAGAGTTATCATGAAAACATAGAGAAAATAATAGAAAACCCTAGTGAGTAGAGAATGAAATGTTGCGAGGACAACATACATGAGTGAAACGTTCTCAACGATCACAAGGGAACGAACAAAAATGTATAGAAACGACATGTATTACTAGAAACGAACCCTTCCTCAGCAATTTGTGAGAAACGCAAGGAAAAAATCGATGACAACATTCATCTTATACTGTTGTTGATTTTACAGAGAGGAGTTAATTGTAGTAAATCTTAGAAGCAAGCCCAATCTATTGGAATGTTATATCATCTTTCCTGAGCGATGCCTTATTGTTTTATTGATAGATGTCAAATTACTTATTCGATTTGTTGCAAGGCCGGGGATTTCCCATCAATAAAGTGCACGGTTAAAGCATTACATAGTAGCAATACCAGTGTTTTGGAAAAGTCCACATGAACGGGAAGACCTGTTAACTTGAGTTTTTTCAAGCATAAGCATCCCGGCTATGGACCATTTGGTCTCGAAGAAATAAATTCGAACGTTGTGATGAAGTGATAGCTCATCACACAGTGGTGGAGGTCGGCCGAGTATCATACTCTCCAATTCCTCGCTTCGGATAAATCATGTGTACATGTCGACCACTTCGCCAAAAGTTTAAGATTTGGGCCATTTTTTGGCATTATTTGGATTTTTGAGGGAACTTCAGATAGAAAACCATACCTAGAGACCGATTGTTGGGTAATTTTTCAATAGTGTAATTCTAACAAGTTTGAAAGAGTGAAGGCATTCATAGTCAAAGCATGGGAAAATTCACTATAGTCTTGGTCCAACAAACAAAAACACGCTTATGTACATATATTTTTGAAAAAAAACACCTCCAAAACAGGTCTGAACCTGCACATTGGATAGAATTCATGAAGTTAATTACCTCACAAATCCTCCATACTCATGAGGAAAGTTGAGAAAGTTGAAGCCGAAGGAGCCAAACATTAAAAATTTACATTGAGTTATCTAGTCTCATACCTCTTCATCTTTGAAATATGAGGGTGAGCGTCAGTTACTTGCGGCTCACATTCATTTTAGACACATGCAGAAAAATCAAAGGCTAAGAGACGAACGAACCTTTCAACTCCCAATAGTTGCCACAACTCATAGCATACCCTGCTGCAACCTTTAAAAACTCGATGAAGCTGCTGAAACCATCATCTCACACTCGAGGAAAGAGGTGGGTATTGCTATCTGTCCACTTCTGCCATTTTTCCCTTCAAACTGATTCATGCATGAGCTTAACATGTAGCGATTATAGGTAAGGATACAATCCAGATCCATCCATTAGGGTGAATATAGAGTGTCCTTCAACCTTTTGGTAAGTTTTGTTTTATTGCATGTATTTTGTTTTCTCCTATATATTTTGCCAACTAACGTTTTCATGGACTTAGTTTCACCTCATGAACTTGAGCTATTGATAATTGCGTAGGGTCTCAAAAACCTCTCTTTATTAGGTGTTAAAATATGATTTTGGACATATCTACGTCTTCCTCCATTTTTATTCATCTTTGCTTCCATTTTCATGTTTTTTTTTTCTACATTTAAACACTACATTTTATGTAAATAATTTGTTTGTACATATTTTTATTTCTTAGTTTACAAGCATGTATATATATATATATATATATTTCAACTTTCTATACTAACATGTATATAAATTTATGATTTTAACCCTTAGGCACAAGCCTTTTTGGCACTAGATAATTCCAAGAAAAGTGGTCATCCCACACATTTATGAAAAATCTGTCATGTTATTCATTCAGTTTTATTTATTGAGAAATTTTCATAGAGACTTGTCCCAACACAATCCTCTTCTCTACCCTGATATCCCAATCTTTAGAATGAAGGAAGAGAGGGAGGGAGAGAGAGTGTTTCTTGTAAGCGAGCCTAATTCTTGTGTTTGAATCCATGAGTTCTGGTACTTATGCATGCTTGAGAAGCCATGAATTAAAGGTACATGAATATCTCCGGTGTGATGCAACTTGTTGGAATATTTCTATGTACAAATTGGAAAGGCAAGATGGACCACCCAAGGGATCTAGAATGGTGAACGGGATGCTTGATCCTGGAAGGTGTTGTGTGGGGAAAGTATTGTGAAGCCAAGGCTCTACATGAGCATTTTTCTTGGCATGGAGAGCAGAATGGGTTGTGGGTTGAGATATAGAAACTTGTAGGTGTTTCCTTCACCATTGTTGACCCATAGCCTAACTTGGGGTTGGAATCTTGGCAAAGATAGTATGTGTTGGACACAGTACCTAGGGTGGGGCAAGTATTGTGAAAACAATGATCTACATGAGCATTTGGATTGGCATGGAGAGCATAATGGGTTGTGGCTTGAGATATAGAAACTTGTAGGTGTTTCCTTCACCATAGTCGACTCATAGCCTAACTTGGGGTTGGAATCTTGGCATAAATAGTATATGTTGGAAACAGTACCTAGGGTTGGGTTGAAAATCACACTTACATAGTCAGTTTCCTGGATATTCATTTGATATAAAAGATTTTTGTTCCTTCTCTTCTATTTCAATCAAAATTTCCATGTGATAAAAAATTCCGCGATATCCTACCCAAGACTTAAGCCTGACGGTTTTGTCTAGAAACGTTTCTACAACAAAAAAATAGTCTAATATTTTCGAGATCCATGTCTCTCCTCTTCTAGAGTTTCTTGATGCAGGAATGTACTTAATAGGTTGTGTATCTACTAATTTTATTTTTTCAGAAAAATGGGAAAATAATCCAGCAAAGGTTCTGTCCTAGGTTCCACTCACCTTAATGTTCTCTAGAATTGAAAGTTAGGATGAAAACAATACCACCAATCACATTATCTGCATGGAAAACTTGTTGATATTTTAAAGAGTCCCATAAATATTTTCTATCCTTTTAAGGGTCATAAAGGTTCACTATTTTGAAAAAGTCGCATGAACCTTTTTCCCTACCTTAAAAAATGCTACTTGCAAAAAGACAAACTAAAAGTTCCATCAAAACCATCGTACTGAATAATCACCCCACTTTTAGGGTACAAAAATTCCACTCTCTTAATATGGAAAAGATAAATTTGGTATATTTTGAGCATAGACACATCATTTCTTAGAAGAAAATAGTATAGGCTTGTATATAGTGAGCATCATTTTTAGGATTTGAGGGCTAGTTTTTTTAGGGCACCAACTAAGCCAATAATATTGAGAGAAATAATGATGATGGAAAACCTTGTTCAAGGGGTAGTGATAACTTTGTCTTAGATTTAGAATTATGTGGCTTTCTCCTATATGAGCTGTGACTGATTTCTATCACTTCTAGCCCCCCCTTTACCTTACCTCGTCTTGAACTATTTTTTCTTAATTACCTAAACTATAGGAAGACAAAACTCAAGAAGTATGATTGGGTCTCATTCCTAATGATGCTTCACCTAAACTAGATATCTTCCCCAAATATGATTTTTGAGGCTCTACATAAACCTTGTAGAGTTTAAGAGAATGGTTAATTTATTTTGTGGATAGTTTACGAAAAAGGTATAACATACACCTTAAAATCTTGCTTAAATTGCCATAGTTTTTTTTAGTGCTCCCTCATTAACATCATGTAATGGCATTAAAACATAATTGGAATTGTGCTTACCTTTATATTCCTTTGAAATAGTGAAGGTCAATGTGCAAGTACCCTTTACATGTGATGAAGTTTCTAAAGGAGCCTTTTGTTAAGAACCCTCTCCCAAAATAGTTTCTTCACTGTCCATCTTTTCAATAATGGAAATTTGTTCCTCTTAGTTTTTTTGGGTTGAAATGACTAAATCCTTGGTATTATTAACCCAAACTTTTCATTTAAACTAAGTTAGTTTTCCCTTCGTGCTTTGGAATTCCTCAAGATTCGTCCAAATTCATGACAAATCAAATGATGAAAAGGGAACATTGAATAATCTAGACATTGAACTACGACCAAGGCCCCCTTTGAAAGTTCAATCTCTACTAGAAAAATTTATCTTACATAAACTTCAACAAGAACCCTAGCAAATTCTTTGTCAGATACATCCCAAAAACCCTCATCTAAATATATTAATTTACAAATCTTACTACCAATAGAACCCAGAATTCCCTCAGTCCAATACTCGAGGGGAAATCCTATCAAGATTGCCAATAAATCCCTACACTTCCCTTGGAGGAGATTTTGGGATGAGAATGAGAATGGAGAGTTGGAGGGAGATTAGAAATGGATACCTGAACTCTTATGTCGACCAAGGAGGGAGAAAATTGACTACCTATATTGAAATTCAAAGGATTTGAGTTATAGTCCATTGATAAGCCTGAAGGTATGCTATTTCATACCTCAAAATTGGAGTTCAATCTACCAGCCTCTCACCAAAACCATCTATCTTGGAAGAATGCTCAGATCTGCTAAAACCTTTCTTAAGAATGGCGAGAGGACAACATAAAAGTAGTGCTCATAATGACAACACTTCTCAATAGAAAAACCCTTTAGAGCGACCTAGAACATATAGACCTAAACCCTAGTCCATTGCAAATTTTCCCAAAACTTCAAACTTCCACTAGTGGGTCCCGACTCCCCATCCCTCCTCTAGTTTGATCCCACGATTATAAGGTTCAACCAGAATATTTAGTTTATTATATATATATATAAACTTAAACTTCAATTGTGAACTTATATTTTAATTTTATACATATAAGAAGGTTCATTATTTTTAGGAGTTATATAACAAAGAAAATAAAATTCATATACCATTTACCATATCATACTCAACCAAATTCATATATAATTTTTAATCTTACCACTCCTTAATTATCACACATAAAACATATAACTTTAAAAATTTCCAATTTTAAATACCCAAAACACACGGCCAAAATGAACCAACAACAACAACAACAACAATAATAATAATAATAATAAATAACAAAAAAATAACCTAAATCTACTAATTAACCACTACTATACCTACAAGCCAGCCGACAAAATAGTAACCTTACATCATGAAATAATTCTATTACCTAACACTAATTTAGTAATTTATACCAATTAATAATATTTATTGTTAACAGTGTTATTTTGAAACCGTAGATATCTCATTCTTAAGTTCGCTAGACATTCTTTACTCCTCTCATCAAGGAAGGCTGTTTGACCAGACTTGAAAAATTCGCATTTCCCGGTTAAATCGCAAGTGTAATCTTCGCACTCCTCTCCAATAGAAAGCCCAGGCCTACAGCGTTAAATCCCAAGTCTCATCTTCGGAACCCCCTCCAACAGAATCATTATCATAGTCCCGAGTCCCTTCCACTAATATCAGATTGAATTAGGTTAGTGGGTCGTGCCATTTCATTATGGATCTTTTTCCGGCCCTTCCAGAGGAACTAGGTCTTGAATGTCTGGTAAGAGTGCCTTACACTTCCCACAACAACCTCGCAGCCGTCTGTAGAAGCTGGGAGGCCGAGGTGAAGAATCCCCAGTTCTATCAACATAGAAAAAATATCGGGGTTTCTCAGCAATGTATATGTTTGATGGAGCTCCGGCGGTATGGTGGTGGCGATGTCAATCACGAATTCGATTTTGTGATTACTGTGTATGACCCTCAGCAAGGCACCTGGGAAACACTCCCTCGCCTTCCCCACTTCCCTGGCGATCACCATGGAATTCCACACCATTGCCACTGCGTTTGTGCGAATCGGAAGCTTGTTTTGTTAGGTGGATGGAACCCTAACTCCGGGGAGCTACTCCACACTGTTTTCATATATGATTTCTCAACTGCTAGGTGGATCCGCGGCGCAGACATTCCGCCAGTTGGAGAATTTTTCGCTTGCTCCGTCTCCCCGGAAGGACTCGTTTACGTTGCCGGAGGAACTAACAACAATGGAGAAGCTGTGCGAGCAGCAGCAGTTTACAATGTGGAGGAAGGCGAGTGGAAGCTTCTTCCTGATATGAACCGAAGGAGGGGCAATTGCTCTGGTGCTTTCATTGACGGCAAATTCTTCGTTTTCGGTGGCTACAGTGATGAACAGAATTCGTTTTATGAGCAGAATGCGGAAGTTTACGATCCAAAAACGGGGTCTTGGACGACTCTTCAGAATATGTGGACGGTGCCGGGCGGGGAGGACCGTCAATCGTTCGGATGTACGGTTGGTTCTTCGGACGGTCGCTTCTATTTTTTCCAGAAGGAGCAGGGAGTGATGGAATATGACTCCAACGAAAATGTTTGGAGCGCAGTTGGTTCTCTTCCACAGACCATTGGAACGGTTAGGTGTTGCGCAGCGTGGCGTGACATGATTTTTGTTAGTAGTTTTTTTAAGGAAGGTAGCGGTTTTTGGGTTCTTGGTAATGTTAAGTATGATAATGTTTTCTATATGTTGAAGCGTCCTATGTTGAAGACTCAAGAGAAATTCCTTGGAGAGTGGGTTGCCGTTCCCATTCCGAAACCCCCACTGTCCCGTGTAGACTATGATCAGGTTATACTGTCTGCCGTTACCGTTGAAATTTAAAATTAATTTCAGAGTGCTTATTATATCACGCCGGGATTACCGCTGAATGAATGAAGCAATTAACGACTGAACTCAGCTATGAAAAATTATACAGTTAGTGCTTTCCAAATGTAGTTATTATGAAGATCTGTTAAATATAATGAGATTTTATATTGGGTACTGGTTATTGAATTGTACAGTCTTGGTTGGGTTAAAATTCAATTTTTTTCATTGTAGAAGTCAAGCATGGTTTGGATGGCTAAATGGTACTCTGGATTATGAACATATGTTAATGAGATTTTCTATTAATCGTTTTCCTCCCTACCAACCTGTGTATCGTCGCAATGGGAATCTGTGTGATCGCGGGTATTGTCTGGTTCCATCCATCCATGTTCTCATTTGGGGATGGTACATATTTACAACGTCCCTTTGATGGGTTCAATGAAAATCTCATCTTCACAACGTCCCTTTGATGGGTTCAATGAAAATCTCATCTTGGTCAATGACGGTATTGACGGTATTTTTTATGAAGTGAAGACATGTCCATTTCCAGGTGTCTACTTAGGTAGCAGGATTCCACTCTCATATATTTATTGGGTAGCTTGATTAAATTTGATGTTTTTAATTTCATAATTTAAGCTTATTAAATTTGATGTTTTTAATTCCATAATTTAAGCTTAATTAAATGATAAAAATTGGATTGTAGAAGTTAAGCTTGGTTTGGATGGCTAAAATTTTGATATGTCAAATATATTTATTGGGTACTTGGGATTATGAACATATGTTAATGGAAATAGTTTCTAACCAATTAAATTCAATATTTTTAATTCCATAATTTAAGCTTGGTTGGATAATCAAAAATTCAATTTAGAGTATTTCATTTTTTAATTTTTTAGAAATTTAAAAAAAAAATAATAATTAAAATGTTTTAATACATGTTTTCATGCTTCCTTGTATGTTCATGGAATCAGTTCTTTTCTTTTTTGTCTTTTTAAATCCTTAATCGTTGCAGAGGTGTTTGGGTTATTTTATCATGTTGTACTTTTAGTTAAATTTCTTAAAATTAACTATTTACATGGTCATTCATATATATATAAATTCTATTTTAAAATGAAGATAAAACAATATGTATTTATTGTTAAGGTAAAAATAAATAAACTAAATGTGTATTGATTTATTTTAATTTTAATTATTTATTTAAATTAATAAACTTATTTAGAATTTTATAGATTAAGAAGAAAATTATGAAAGATATGCAATTGCATTGTTCAAAAAATTCTTCATCCTAAATCTATGACACATAGTCATCTTTTGGAAACACATTCTTATGAATGAAAACATCTTATATAGCAGCATGAACTGATAAAAGAATTCATGATGAGTAAGAGCCTAGCCTCACTAGGTTCAATTTGTAATTAAACTCTAATAAATGTGTGCAAAAGAGAGTTTCGCGAAACATGAAGCATCCTCCTTGCATTATTTTCAAGATAAACGTTCATTAAAATCCAAAAATGCAGAACCTTGTTTTGTTATTGGTTCCAAGCACATATCTAAGTTTCATGGTATAATAATGTGCATTTTTAATGAAAAAGACGGCACTTGCACCATGAAAACCTAGAAAACTTTGACATACTCAAGCAAAGAAGCCTCAAGGACCTACACGTGCCTCTTTTCCCTAAAAGATCATCTTACTTCTAGCTAACCATAATCCCCATAATACATAGTGTAAAAGAGCTTTATGAAAAGATATAAATCTATATGTAATTTTCAACACTCAAAGAAATCCAACAAGATAATTTATCCCAAAGATTGTTAATAAATGTAAAACCTCCTTCCATACTAGCTTAGTAAATGAGAAATTAACTAAGTGTGATCCACAATCTCACTTGCTTCCTCATCCTATTCTCCTATCTAGTTTATTTTTTGGCCATTATCCCAAGTAAGTATCTTATTGGCTGGAGCAAGCCAAAGGAACATTTTTCCTTTTAATGGGATTTTAAATTTCTGAAAAACTCTCCACCACCACTACCTCTTTATTTTAACTTCATAAGAAAATTTAGCATTAAGAGCTAATTCCACACCACTTCATGTCCATCCCAAAGATCTAATTCCTCTATTGTTTTCATGTTTTGAATACGAGTTCCATGTTCCATACCACCTTTGGCATTGAATAAGTTCTGTAATTCCTTTGTCATGAAGAGTTTCCATGATTGGATACGGAATCCTAAGATTTCCACTACATCGAATCCAAGGTTCCTCACATATTTTTAATTTATTTCCACTACCAATTTTCTAGGTCACTCAATTACCTAAAATATAAAAATATTTAACCAAACCATTCCACACATTTGATGCTCCTTTTATTGATTTTATCTCTCAATCATGTACAGCTATAGACAATCAGAACCATAGGAGATCATCAAGTTAGATACCGAGCCCTAACAAAGAAACCGGATGATAAAGAAAAAGGGAAAGAACCATAGGAGATCATCAAGTTAGATACCGAGGATGAGTAAGATACAAAGGATAACAGAATGCAGGAGATGGTAGAGGATCTTTCATTGATGAAGCTCGAAGTAAGTAAATGGAAGAATCATGCTAACATGTGCAAGGAAGGAATGGACCCTCTTTATGAGCATAGAAATACCATCAAAGAAATTAGAGAGAGATGGGTAGAAGAACTGATTTTTCAGAAATTCCAATGGGAAAGTGTGCAAAAAGAACTAGGAAAGTTAAGAAAATTCAAGTCTATGCAGAAGGATAAAGAACAGATGTACACTTTTGCTTAGGAATTGTTAAGCTGTAGATCTCCATCTCCTTCTTATTCTGTGTTCCTATATGAAAATATGACTCTGTTCAAATTGAGAGCTTTGAAGGAGGGGAAACCTTATCATATTATGACCTCTCCTCAATTTTTGGAGGCCTTTTTGTAGAGTGATTTCAGTGGGCATAATTTATTGTGTGATTTGTATCTACATGAGATGTCATGCTTTATGGATTTTAACTCTAACCCTGTGCCTTACCTAGGAGATATTCACTTAAGGGATTTCACCTTTTTTTTTACCAATCAGATGCAGTGGTGGAATGCTTTCCAAACCTTTCAAAAGAACGATGACAACTCCACTCTCTAGATTAGAAGAGAACCTCAATCCCCTATGGTCCTTATTGAAAAACATGAAAGGAGCCTTTCATCTACTATGAAGGTTCAACAGTGATAAATTTACAACAGAAGGTCATCTCTACTTTTTTTTGAATGATCTCCCAGCAACATCCTTATGCCCTGGAAGGTAGTAAGCATAAGTGGCAAGCCTCTTCTCCATATTTGAGAGGAAAATACCCTTATTGTTTTGATAAATTCAAGCAGGCTCTGTCTTGGGTGCCTGAGTATGTTAAATGCATGGATACATGTGGACCACGCTGGTTGGGGCTGAAATTCAAATTTCCTCTGATATGGTTTCCTGAGAGGCAATATACGAGCCATTACAGATTGACCAAGAAAGAAGAGAACAAGTGCTGGGCAAAGTTGATTTCCTGCAATGGATTTTTGGTCTGGGGTGAGAAGCATGAAACTTATTTTAACCTTACTAATATCCACAGAAACAGATTAGAGTCAGATTTGGATTCAAACTAGCTGGAATTTTTTGCATGTGGACATGCAACAAGATAGGTGGGGGGAGATGTTGGGTCCTAGAAATGCCTTTTTGCTTACTCTTATTCAACCCTTTTCCCTTGATTTTGTCTTTCATTTTACAACCAAGTCATTATCTTTTCCAAGGACAGGCATGTATTCGAAAAGGTATAATCCACTATTACCTTACTCTCGGTATGATGATACACATGGGCGCTGAAGAACTAGGAAATAGTTGCACATTTCTAGGGATCGGTTTGGATTGTTGCTAAAACAGCTCAGGCTATTCCTCTGCGTGGCCAGCTGAGACTCGTTTAAGCGTTGGATCAGTTCCAAGTTGTAAAGGCACAATTGATGATGAAACATAATCCATTCAAATGTAATAATCATTCTACTCTATTTCTATTTTATGTATTGTATATTCGACATCTTGAAGATCGAAGATCTTAATTTCTTCCTGAATTAAGGAACCTGAATTGTCTTGTCTCAATATATATAGGAAGAAGAGATCATACAGAAGGTTAGGATTATTTTCAAGAGAATTGTAACAGGAGCTGGGAGTCTTTTGTAATTGAACATATCCATTAATGAAAGAAGTAGTGTTTCCCTAAATTTTTATTTGTTGAGTTAGTTTGGTAGCCTCCAACAACATCTTTGTTGGAAGGCCAGGGCCAGTATTCTCACAGAGATTGTTGAGTTAATTAGATGTTTTAGTTTTAATTCATTTTGGTTAATGTGGAGTTATAGTAGGTATTATGTTCAGTTTGCTGCAATAGTAGTTAATTGGATATTTGCATGATTATAGTTTCCCTTTGGTTTGCTGCAACAGTGTGGTGCAAACAATCGACTGTGTAGAGTAGTTTTATTTCCTACGCAAGTGTGTTAATTAGAATTATTGTTATAGTCAAGCTCAGATCTTGCAAATTATTGTTATTTATCTTTCCTAGAATTTGCTGAATGAGATAGGTCATGGTTTGAATTATGATATTTTTAGGATTTAACTTCTTGCAAAAGCAATTATAGTTAATTTATTCTTCGATTAGTTGTTACAGGATTGGTGTTGTAAGAAAATAGGAATCCTTTGAGTTCTTAGATTGATAATTTAGATTGGATTTCACACCGAGTTGAGTTTGGCTTATCAGTTAGGTAGGATGAATGTTCTTTATTTATTTAGTCAACTATTGAAGTGTTTATGCATATACTTTTCTTAGTTACCTTTGAAACAATCAGAATTTCCTGGGTTGACAATTTACATTGAGCACTATGTTTCTTAACTGAATTTAATTAGCATATAGAGTGACCAACAGTGGTCCTATGGCATTGCATACATAACAAAATTGATGCTTCATAGTTAAAAGATTTTTGCGTCAAAATATCAAGGGTAATATTCATTATTGTGCATATATATCATTTGGTAAATAACTCTCATATATTGGTAAGCAACAAAAGCATGCACATCTAAAATTAGAAAATAAATTTAGCAAGAGTTAGAAAAATATAATAATGAAAAAACATGGATATTTTACAATTACAATGATTAAACTTCAAAACTCTTGGAACTCATCTTACTAGTGGACCACCATCATCTCTATTAATCAAATTTCCATGCAATACATTTTGGTTTGATCTGGAATTGCATCCAATATGTTTGATCAGTGATTTATTTATGTAGGGGATTTGACCTAGGGGTCAGAGGGTTCTCTTGATAGGTTTTCTAGAGTAGGGACCTATTTTATTGACATCAAAAGATATCTATGAATTGGAAATCCAAAATGAGAAAATAAATCTATCTCAGTATGCACAATATAAATGCTACACTAACCTTTATTAATAACCTTCGATTTATTTCGTTCTTGCAACCATGGTTGTGGTGTTGCATACATAACAAAATCAATTCTTTTGATTCCTATATGCATCAAAACATTATGGGTATTATTGATTACTATGCATAAACAACATATAGTAATGAATATTATAGCCTGCTTAGCAATAAAATAATGCACAATGGAAATTAGAAAAGCAATGTTACAATCCTTATAAAAATATAAAAATGGAAGAACAAGGATTTCCAACAATGAAATTCATTAAACTTCAATAAAGTTGGATAAAGTTGCTCAGAATACCAAACATAAATACCGATCTAAAAAACTTTCAGGTTCTTTTTAAACATAAAATTTCATGTGAAATTTGCATGTAAATTCTCATAAAAAGGCTTTAAAAGATTAAGTTTAAATATTCAAATCATACACATAAGATAATAAACAAGTATGCAAACCTTGTAGACAACAGATGATGACATAGTTCACCCTTCTTAGGCTACATCTCCTGTCCACTTCCAATGAGAAGGTCGATCTTATTCAGTCTTCAAAATCTTACATACATGAGTTCTGGAAAAACATTTGAGTTCTGTCAGTCAAACTCGGAAACAGACTGAACCACTGTGTTCCTCTCGAAATTGTGAGTAAAATCAGCATAGATCCATCTTAAACCTGTTTTTATCAAGCACCGAGAGGGATCCAATTTCTTGAGGTGTATTTCTTTTTTTAAATTTAAACTCAAGAAATTTGATCTCTCTTGATTGATAGATCTGGGTTTAAGTTTTAAATTTTTATTTTATAAACAAACATCATTAATTAATTGTTGCAGGTTATTCACAACGTTTTAATGCTTCACCCTTGTTGTGCATACCGATTTAATATTTGATGCATAAGATATTAATATGAGCATAAAGATTTGTTTGCTAGCTGCATACATGAATGCGTTGTTTACGGCTCATTTAAAAATAGGAAATCATTCACATGCCATGCATCTTCCACGATTTCATTGGAATTCATAACAACATACGGTAATATGGTTTTTAACTCCGGTATAATGAATGTTTAGGGTAAGGGCGTTAAGCCTGCCCACCGGTATGCACAATGGACTGTTTATGAGAATCGATTCGCTATCTAACTTCAGCAATGTTTAATATATGGAATGTGTTTATATATATCCTGCAATGCTTAACTATTTAAATGTGGATTGCATCTATATCCAGCAATGTTTCATTATTTAATGTATGCAATACACTGTTAAATATTAAGTGGAAACGTCGGGCTATAAAACAATGCATAAGTGAACATATATATATAAGGGTAAAACCCTTGTACACCTGAATCATTTTCATTCTGTGTTCAATACATTTGTAATTAAAATCGCATTCATGTTAGGTAATAGCAAATGTTACAGCGATCTGGATTACCCAAGATTTGCATATCGCCATAGGTGAATATATCCACATCCATATTAATAAAATGAGTATTACAATGTTGTTTGGAATAAACATTATTTGTTTAATTCAGAAAGATATTTAGGCATAGATTCAACTCAGAAATATATGGGTGTGTGCAAGAAGATGAGGGTCACTTTAGATGCAATGCTACTTTTTTCAAAACTCGTTCCTGATACATTAAACATAACGCGTTTCTGATATTTAGCACCTGCCATGGTAATATCCGAGCCTAACATGTCATTGGACATGTAGGATAGGTAACCATAACGCGTGCGCGTTATATAACTACAAAACGTGTACACGTTATGTAGTTACAAAACGCTTACGCGTTATGTAGTTAAAAAACGCATACGCGTTATGTAAATCTAAAAATGAATTTAAATACGCAGTCCCGACGATTGCCGACCACCCGCGGCACTCACGCATCAGAAACGCGAAATAGAGGCAAAATAGACCCTGGACGAGGACGGTTTGTGGCCCACTCAAGTATCGGTGTTGCTCGATTTAGCTGGAGGGGAGACAAATTCACCGGTGGATTGTCATCTAATTAGGTAATTCATTCACCCATACCATTTTTTTGTCATTTCTTAACCTAAATAACTATTTTTTTATTGTTTAAAACAACCTAGTTTTGTAATATTGATAAAATTGGGAATAACCCAATCTCTAACTAAATTCACATCTCCCTCAACCAAGATGAGTGAATAATTAAAATGAATCCCTTTTCAAAAACTCAAAAATTCATAATCCAACCAAAAATTGAAAAAAATAAAACTTCCCCCTTTCTACAATGTATTCATCTAAGTCACCCGACACGAGGACATGGGACACGAGTGTCCCCACCAGGCTTCAAATTTGAAGCCTTCAGGCCACTTCAAATTTTACCCACACGCCATAGAAGGCCACTTCAAATTTTACCATGCAAAAAAAAATTAATTTCATGGTAAGCCCTTCAATAATTAAATTAACCACTACTGTTTAAAATTGCAACAGAAGGGTAGCTTCAAATTTCACCCATCAACAATTTTTAGTGGGAAATTGGGAATGCGGCTACTAGCTAGGTGACTTGGGAGTGGGACTCGGTTACTCTCCAATATCCACGCGTTCGATCATCCATGGATCATGGACCATTGGGCCTCTAATAATATCATTGAGCAACGTACGTGGACGGGCTTACACTGAGCAGCCCATGGCTTGAACGCTTCGAAGTTCTCGTGTTTGTAGCGAGCACTTACGTGTTTAACACATTTAATGGCATCAACAAAATTATTAAACCTGGTAGGTGGCTCATACGTGTTGTTGATAGTGGGCTTACCAAGTTACAAGTTATCATATACCAATTCGTGAATGCTGACTCCGTGAGTTAATTGAGTATTCAATGTATAATATATTATGTTAATGTGCCCCCACAAATTTGGCATTTCAGACAAAATCCACAATCCATAAACTTCTTGTAATGTTGCAGGTTGTTGCTCCTGCCCGTGGCCCCTACCTATAGCCCTATGTTTTCTTTGTTGTATCAAGTTAATCCTACTGTCTACGGCTCCCAGCCTCACACCCTGTGTTTTCTTTGTTGTATCAAGTCAATACTGCAGCTCCCGAGTTCCACCTTTTGTTTTCTTTGTTGTATCAAGTCAATGCTCGAATTCCATGCTTCCATGGCTCCGACCATCAATATATAATATTGCATGAATAGAAACAAGCTTTTTCTTATACCCCTATTCCACTGTGGTTGAGCTACTTCCAAGTTCCACCTACCCTATCTCCTCCAGTCCTCCAGGATAGTTTGCGGAGCGAAGCTGGCAATGCCAGCCTGCCATAAACGTATTTAAAGAAATTCATTTTCTTTGAGGAGCTCAACTTCAAGGCTGACTAGATTTTTGACATCCTATGAATTTACAGGTTTTCTATATCCACTTAAAAATAAAGCCTCTCAACTTTACTACGTCAGTAAACATTGAAATTTTGATGTACTATTACATTTTCAAATGAAAAGAATAACTTATTTTTACATGGCAACATTGAAGGGTTCAATATCTCATAGCCCTTCATAGTGAAATGGGACCCCACCCTTCAAATTTGATCCCTGGTCCCCACTAGACACGGTGACCCCCGGAATTAGGACACGTAGGACACGGTGACCCCTGGAATTAATATATTTTTAAAATATATTAAAATTTAAAAATATAGACATATAGATCCAATAAAATTTAACATTTACAATTACAAATATTCAATAGAAATTACATTTACAATTACAAATATGAAATATTCAATAGAGATTAGATCATTCACAAATCACAACACATTTGTCATTCATAATCACAAATCACAATGAGACATTGAGACACATAGATGCAAACTCATCACTTCCCTGATCCTCCTCCTCCATGCCTAAATCAACAAACTCATCACTGCCCTGATCCTCCTCCTCCTCCTCCTCCTCCTCCTCCTCCTCCTCTCTGCCAATATGACTAACTTACTTTTTAATTGTCAAATGTTTAATTTTAAGTTTTAAATGTATGTAAGTGAATGCCATTAAATTGCTTACTTGAGTTTGATTTAATACATGTTAAATTTTGAAGAGACGCCATTATATACCATGTATATGTTTCTAATGATTTTCGTATTAATGTCTTTATTGCAGTTGCGGCTATGGATACCAATGCCGAGATATTGATTGAGCTTGCCCACTTGAGGTGCATAAGTGCAGCTTTTAGTGGTGGTGATAGGATTCGTCGTTCGCTTGCATCAACCTTGGATGCAATTGTTGACACCATTTCACAATCTACCAATGTACTATATTATATTGCATCATACAGAGAAAGAAAAAGACAACAATATGCTGATGGGATAGACTACAATGCAATAAAAAAGTTGAAAATATCCAAAGAGCTCATATTTGCATTGTTTAGGGACCCTCGGACGAGGGAAATCCCAAATGCAAACAGGCCGCATATCTCCATTGAGTGGTGCACGTTTCAACCATTTGTTGATAACTGGATGGACAGATGGTACATGGTTTTTGATATGCCACCACACAACAACAGGAAAATTCCCTTATATTTCCTTTGAAAGATGTACGCAGAGTTTGTGTTGCATAAACACGTTAACTATTTTTACATCTTACAGTTTCAGGGGATCGGTGGGGGTATGCCCCAAAACCGACCCAATGCCAGGCTTCGAGACCAGGATCGCCCTATCCCTGCACCTCGCAGGCAGTTTCCTGGGCCAGGTGTGCCACCTGCACATTGTATTATTCCACAGACACGGGATGCATTTTTGAGTTTGGCACGGGCGGTTGTTCTCCATGGCACGATGGTTCAACATATGGGTGAGGAAGGGACATCTGTCCCTGGTGTGGTACATACACCAGCTCGTCACCATGCATGACCATCAACTAGTGCAGGACCATCAGGACCATCCACTAGTGCAGGACCATCAAGACCATCCACTAGTGTAGGACCATCGACACATCCCCATCCTAGTACTGATCCTCACGAGTGCACATCATGTGGTCGTCCCTGCTATGGTATTGCCTCAGATGTTTCCTTCAGTGGGTTTTTGAGAGAGGTATGTTGATGGTTAATTGTAATAAATTCTTCATTTATTTTCGTCTTTGTACACATATATATAGTTTGAGATAATATATTAATTTTGTGAACTTGCAGTTGATGCTTTATGCCGGCAGCGATGCCCCAGAGCCGGATGTTCCAGACTCTACAGGGGGGCATGATGCTACCCATTTGGTAGGCCCATCTTATATACCACCTATTGCCGTATCTCACACCAAGGTAAACATTTTAAAATTTCAGTTTTTTAATACTTGTTAATTTGTTAATTTCCACATAGTTTATATTTTAGTTCATTAATGCTATCTACGGTCTAATATTTACAATTATTAAACTTGCAGATGGCAGATCCTTCACTGGGGCAAGGTAATGTGGAGGTAGCACCCATGGTCATACCGTCCCATGAAACATCTGGGCTCCAGGTAAACAATTAAAAATGACATGTTTTAAATACATGTTTGTTTGTTGAATCATGCATGTCTAACTACATGAACACTTGCTGACTGTAGGCACCATCCGAGACATCTGGACCATTGCCTGGATTTGTATCTCCCTCGAGGCCATTCGTGAACAAGGGTCATGTGTATGTGAGGCGTTCTACTCCTAGAAAGACTCCAGCTACCCACGACCATGGGCTTACTCACACCATGGTAATGTATATCCTTCGATGATATTTGTTGTTTAACTTGAAATCCAGTGCATAAATCGTTTTTGTTAATGTTTGAATTGCATGTTTACTGCATCAGGAACCCGAGTTGTCTACTGAAAACCTCGCATCGATGGTTGATGCAGCAGTTAGTGCCGCATCTGCAATGGCAACTGATCACACACAGGTATGTAACTATTTCAACATTATCTTTACATAGTTTATTATTGTTGTCTATTGTTTATTCATGCATTTCTGACTATTTCAACATTTTTTCATTGTAGCCACCACTAGCAGGAGCAGTTCCTGGCCCCCCTGGTTCGACCATCCTGGATGTTCAACCAACGGCTCCATCTGCTACACAAGCAACACAATCTCCTTTGTCAGTTGAGGTGAGATGTCCTTCAGTGACCAAGTGTTTCATGCACTTTCCATGCACCAGTTGATAATTGTTGAGCTAATGTATTAGTGTACATAGTTAGTTGAATTTAACAATTGATATTTAATTTGCAGGATCCAGAGACACACATTGATCCTACAGATGTGCCTAGAGGATCAACGTCAGGAAAGAACAAGAGGAAGCTTGAGTTTTGATGTGTCTTATGGGATATATGTACATTTGGAAACATGTACATGTGGCTTTGATAGTTTTGGATAGTTTTGGACACATGTGCTTTTGGATACTTTTGTATATATATGTACTTTTTGATACATTCAGTTTTGGAGACATGTACATTGACTTTGTTGTGCATGTACTTTTGGAGACATGTACATTGACTTCATTGGATACACATGTACTTTTGGATACTTTTGGATATACATGTACTTTTGGAGACATGCACATTGACATTTCACTTATAAATGAATGATACATTTCACTTTGTATTTGTTCTTCAGTTTCCACGTGTTCTTGTGTCAATCTAATGTGTTGATTTGTGTGGATTATCTATTACTCATGAATGCACTATGTCAAAAGAACAAACTATTATATTCAAAGGTTTCAACGAATTCACTACATGCATGCACTAATTGGTATCTAATTAAAATTTGTGATTTTGGATGATCATTACAAGTTATGTCAAAGTTCTTGCTTGTGTAATTTAATCAAACTAAATGCAATACAATGTTTTTCAAGGTTTCAACGAACTCACTCGTGCACACCCATTGCACATTCTAGGGCAATTGCTAGTTAATGCAAATATTCCCATAAATAAATTCCTAGAACAATTAATGCAAACATTGTGTGTTCCCTCTTTATTGACATCTAAGGAGAAAGGTTATTGTTTATAACACAAAATAACCAAACTGAATAAATGGATCTAATCTCTTTAAATGGATTGACGCCATCAACTACCAATGAAAGTCTAACATTATGAGGTTCTTCTTTAAAAATGGGTAATATTTCCTTGATGATCGTAAATTGAGAACCATTTGTAGCCACTCATATAATACCATCTTCACTTATCTTTGTACATGATAATCCATAAAATGTGCTATGTTTTTTAACCTAAACAATCATCAAAAACCTAGAATTATAGGGATATGACAAAGAACCTTATGGGGCACCTTATATATTACCTAATTAGTTCAATATCTATTGATCCCACATTCATGGTAAAGTATTTGATGGTTATAGGAAAATATTACCTAACAATCTATAAGAAAAAATCAATTTATGTACTAAATAATGGATATCGCAATGTAGTTATTACAATCACAAAAAATATTAAAAACTTATATTTATCATTAGAGTTATTGTGTATACATTAGGATCTTTGTCATACCATTGTTTGAAATGTCATTCAATACCTTCAATTTTATCAACATCAAATTAGTAGACAAAGTGACTCATCTTTGATCTCTTGTATAGGCCTTTGTGTGCCTTATCAATAAGACGTACATCATGAATATTATCATAGGTCTCATACATAGGTGCATCCTCATCCATGCAAACAAAGGTGTCATGCAACCTATTATCCCTTTATTCTCAATAATATTAGTATCATTATCTTCCATAGGATCAAATTCAACTCCATCACCCCCATTATTGCTACTCTAAATTGCAGCCTTAGGAGTTTTGATCATGTGTTTTTGTCTCTTTAGGAGTTTTGAAATATTCTACTCTTTCAAAAATAATATGGAAGTTCAAATATTTAAAAGTGGCTTAAATTATAAAATGGGTGGAAATTCACCAAGTGTCCCTGAACGACATTTTCATGCGACTTGCAACTCGACATAACTCGGAAACCGGACGTCGGACCGACGAACCGTCGACTCCGTTGGTCTCCTGGCGTGCGATTACCTCTAGGGGGCCCTCTCCCTCGTCTCCCCATGGCCCAGTGGCTTCATTGTGCATTCATTTCGTAAACTAGGGTTTTGCTCAATTTAATTGCATGCAATCTCGCATTGGTGGGTCAACTCTGCAAAAACCTCTCCCGAGCCAGTGTTGGAAGTGTTCCCACATCGGCATTGCCCACACACACTTGCAGGAGCCAACAGCATGCAATCTTCCTGCTCCGTTTTCTTTTTGGCTCCCGAACGGAAATTCACCAAGTGTCCCTGAATGGCATTTTCATGCGACTTGCAACTCGACATAACTCGGAAACCGGACGTCGGACCGACGAACCGTCGACTCCATTGGTCTCCTAGCGTGCGATTACCTCTAGGGTTCCCTCTCCCTCGTCTCCCCATGGTCCAGTGGCTTCATTGTACATTCATTTCGTAAACTAGGGTTTTGCTCAGTGTGGGAGTGTGCAATTTTTGCACACAGGGGTCAACTTTGGAAAATTATCCACCGGGCAAGTATGGCTAGTGTTCCTAGCCCGAACCTGTCTAGACACACCTGCAGGACTCCCTGGAACCCGTTTTTGTTGCACGGTTGGAGTTCTATGCCCCCGGTAGGTATCCAGCAGGTGTCCCTGAAGGCCTTCTGGTAGTGAGACGGGACGAGCCATAGAATGAAGACCGTGGCTCGGATCGATGAACCGTCGACTCCGTTGGATTCAGCACACCGGGATAGTGCCAGGGGTGCCCCTCCCCTCCTACCCGATGGCCCATGTGTCACCTTGCAGGTCCATCTTGGAAACTAGGGTTTTGCTCAGTGTGGGAGTGTGCAATTTTTGCACACGGGGGTCAACTTTGGAAAATCATCCACCGGGCGGGTATGGCCAGTGTTCCCAACCCGAACCTGCCTAGACACTTTGCAAACTAGGGTTTTGCAGGTCCATGATGATGATGATGGTGATGATGATGAAGATGTTGATGATGATGGCTTGGTCTAAGGTGGTGCTCTCAAATAGCTAATTCATTATGAAATATTTAACAAGACATGAATTAAATTTAATATAAGTGTATTGTTTAATATAGTGAGCATGAATTGAATTAATTTTGTTGGGTGAAGCCAATAACCAACATGATGAACATAATATAATTTTAGGGTTTACTGATCATATGTAAAAAATGGCATATTCATAAAATTGACATACAAGAGAACTTTTGGCATATTTATAAACAATGTAAACGTAAATTTGGCATATCAAGAACGCAAAATTGACATATTCATATGAAACATCATGTGAAAATTGAGCATATATCAATATTCAATTACAAATAGTATAAATAGTATAGTATTAAAAGTATGTAACGTACCTCATCATGCTAGATCCCACCTATTATCATACAACCAAGCCCTCCGGATCATCTCTTATATTGATGGTCTCCATTAGTCTCTCGTGCTCTGTATCCGGTAAGAAGTAGCGTACCTTCGATGTATTTCGACTAGGCATTGTTCGTACCTGAAGGTTTGTGCCAATGATTAAGTTGGTAAAGTGATACACACTTGCACCTGGTTTGTAATCCCTGTAAACATATCCACCCTTCTTTCTTCCATTGCTGTCCCATGTCAAGTATTCACCTTTAACAACCATAGACCCAGTTGGAAAGTGGTTGTTTTCATCGTCAGTCATGGACATAATGAGGGTTTGCTTTCCATCTATACAGCGTGCCAACCAGTATTCATCACCCCATTCAGTATCTTTGAGGAAACCACCGCGTATATGTGCCCAGCATTATATGATTGTAGGTATATGATCAAAATATTTTTCGTGCGATACAAGGCCATTAATGTGCATTTGAAGACTACGTAAACAAACAAAAAATGTTAAGGAAATGCATCATACCGGGTTGTACAAGGTCTGAGACATGATCAAAATCTGCAGAAATAGATGATTGGTCTTCTTCCAACGGAGTTAACTCAACAATTGCACGCTGATCAAGTGGAAGTGATATGCGATCCCATCCATCAACCCAATCCAATGATTCACACCCATCCCAGTCACCATCACAACAAGGCGGGCAAAAACAAGCGAGTTTTCTGGTCCAAATTTCAAATACTAGGTTATCAGAGCTTCGAACTGAATGAAAGCCACGAGTCCCAGGCACAGTCTTGCATTCCCATGCATGTGAACGATCTATGTCTACCACCTCCCAAAAAATCTCTCCACATGTCTCTTTCTTGTGGATTCTACTCGCATAGTTGATTCCTCTCCCATTACTGACGTGCACCACCTGACTATAGATTGAGCATTTAGAATAGTAGATTCTGTAGATACTTTCAATTCCTCTCTTCGTAGGGATGTTTTGACACATGTTCCGTCTCCATCATGCTCTTCTTTACCATGCCCAGTCTCAAAATAGTTCCACATATGTGGCACTTTGTAGTTTTTATGCAATGAACACAACCACTGAAATATGCGTGCATTTTTTAACTGACCAGCACACCCATCAGACCAAATCCAGTGTCGATCCATCTGCATGTTCCTTCCCTTCAAGTGATCATAGAACATGATGAAGCAATGACGTACATAGTGGAAGTCGTGGCACCTATCATCACTTATGTAGAAGTGATATTCCTTCATAATTTCTCTTTTCTCTTCAGTGCTATTTGGGCCATGCCTATATGTGATATGGACCATCAAGGAAACCTGCTCAGAGTGATAATACTGACTTTGGATCTCATTTTGAGGTTGCAGAGTGTAGTTCTCGGCAAAATCAACAACTGAAAGTATAGTACCAAGGGGAAATGTATCTCTGCATATTCTAAACTTCTCATCCTGCCATCGTGCCACGTGGACATGCTGAACATATTGATGTGTCTTTTCAATAAATTCCTTGATGAAGTCACTAACTTGTACCTGGTGACACAAAATGATCTCAATGTCAGTTTTTTGTTGTAAGTAAGGATTGAAATGTAACTGTTACAACATAATTTTATAGATATAAATGCATACCTGAGATGTCACCAAGTGTATTTTTTATGGTGATGATGATGAAGATGTTGATGACGATGATGATGGTGATGAAGATGATGATGATGAAGAAGATGATGATGATGGAGATGTGTTGATGGGGAACCTAGAGATGACAATGATGATGAAGATGGTGATGGTGATGACGATGAAGATTTTGATGATGATGCTGATGGCGATGATGATGAAGATGTTGACGATGATGGTGATGGTGATGTTTAGATGATGATCATGATGATGTTCAGAAGATCATGATGGTGATGATGGTGGTGATGATGGAGAAAATGACGATGATGGATATGTTGATGAGGAACCTGCAGATGCCAATGATGATGATGATGGAGATGTTGATGAGGAACCTACAGATGCCAATGATGATGGTGATGACGATGAAGATGTTGATGATGATGGTGCTGGTAATGATGATGGTGATGATGATGATGATGAAGATGAAGATGATTGTGACATGATGGAGATGTTGATCTGATGAGGAAGATGATGATGATGATGATGATGATGATGGTGATGATGATGAAGATGTTGATGACGATGATGATGGTGATGATGATGATGGTGATGATGATGAAGATGTTGATGACGATGATGATGGTGATGAAGATGATGATGATTAAGAAGATGACGATGATGGAGATGTGTTGATGGGGAACCTAGAGATGACAATGATGATGAAGATGGTGATGGTGATGACGATGAAGATTTTGATGATGATGCTGATGCTGCTGCTGCTGATGATGATGATGATGATGAAGATGTTGACGATGATGGTGATGGTGATGTTCAGATGGTGATGATGATGATGATGATGATGATGATGATGGAGATGTTGATGAGGAAGGGGGAGATGACAATGATGATGAAGATGTTTATGGTCATGAAGATGATGATGATGGTGATGGTGATGATGATGGAGATGTTGAAGATGATGGAGATGGCGATGAAGATGATGATGATGATGATGATGGTGAAGATGATGAAGAAGATGATGATGATGGAGATGTTGACTTGATGACGATGAAGATGATGATTATGGTGATGATGATGAAGATGTTGATGGTGATGATGATGGTGATGAAGATGATGATGATGGAGAAGATGATGATGATGGAGATGTTGATGAGGAACCTACAAATGCCAATGATGATGATGATGATGGTGATGATGATGAAGATGTTGATGATGATGGTGATGGTAATGATGATGAAGATGATGATGATGATGGTGATGGTGATGGTGATGTTTAGATGATGATGATGATGAAGAAGAAGATGATGGTGACATGATGGAGATGTTGATCTGATTCAAGGAAGATGATGATGATGATGATGATGGTGATGATGATGAAGATGTTGATGATGATGATGATGGTGATGAAGATGATGATGATGAAGAAGATGATGATGATGGAGATGTTGATGTTGATGGGGAACCTAGAGATGACAATGATGATGAATATGGTGATGGTGATGGTGATGGTGATGACGATGAAGATTTTGATGATGATGGTGATGGTGATGATGATGAAGATGTTGATGATGATGGTGATGGTGATGTTTAGATGATGATCATGATGATGTTCAGAAGATGATGATAATGATGATGGAGATGTTGATTTGATGAGGAATATGATGATGATGATGATGATGGTGATGATGATGAAGATGTTGATGATGATGATGATGGTCATGAAGATGATGATGATGAAGAATATGATGCTGATGGAGAATATGATGCTCACAACTCCCTCTAGTCTCTCTCTCCCCAACCATCAATCTCTCTCTCTCTCTCTCTCTCTCTCTCTCAAACACACACACATACACACACATTATATCACTTTCCATTCTCAAACCCATCCCCCCTCCATCCATATCTATCTCCAACTTTCTCCCTCCATCCCTCACCCTACCTTCTCTCCCTCCCTCTCTCATCGCCTGTCTCTCACCTTCTATCCCTCCCTCATGTTATCTTTCCCTCAACCTATCCCAATATCTCCATCACTCCCTCTCTCTCACACACTTTATGTCCCTTCCCCCTCCTCTCATATTCTCTCTCTCTCTCCATCGCCACCACTCCCTGCATGTCTCCCACCAACACTTTCTGTCCCTCCCTTCCTATCTCTTATTTCGTTCTATCCCCATCTATCTCTCACTCCCTCCAAATCCATTCCTCCCCATTGTCCCTCTCCCTCCCTCGCTCTATGTCTCTCCCCCCCTTGTATTCTTTATTTCTCTCTCACATCCCCCTTGCCTCCATCCATTCCCCCTTGTCACTCAAGTCTCACTTTCAACTTCTAACCCTATACCTCTTCAGAACCTATTCTACTCCTAATAGTGCTCTCAAGCTCCACTTCCCTTCACCCCCTGTAGCCCATCATGTTCTCATTCCCTTCATCTCTCCCCACTCAAGCTTCCAACATCCTTCTAAGCCCTTGACCCTTTCCCACCCCTATTAAATATTAACCATAGATTCCCTTGACCCTTCCCCACCCCTTCTCAAATATTAAACAAAAATTCCCTTGAGTCTTCCACACCCCCTCTTTCTCAAGTATTAAACATGTATTTTATGATTTGAATAACGCGAGCGCGTTTTGTAACTATATAACACGTACGTGTTATGTAGTTATATAACGTGTACGCGTTAAGTAGTTATATAACGCGCACGCGTTATGTAGTTATATAACGCGTACGCGTTATTTACATCTAAAAGCGCGGCAATATTTTTGAATTTAAATAGGCCGAGTCACATGCTCACATGTCAACAATAATCCTATGTGTATGCTTTGGAGTTTGCTTCGGTAATTCCAAACCTGTGCTATGTTAATGAAAAACCAAAGCTAATTGGGTATTTCTTTCAGTTTCTGGAGAAGCCTGTGCTTAGCCACTCGCTACAATATGCTACACAGAGTCATTTTTGACGAAATCTTAGACACAAATAGCATTTTTTCTGTAGATTCCAAATATGTAACTTTTATTTTGAAATATTAATTTTTCCTTTTTTCTTTCAATTTCTTTTCTGTCCTACCTCCTTAACTCGTGAAACACACTGTTAGTGTTTCTTCCATAACTTTTTCAATTCTCAATCATTTCAAAAAAAAATTGTATGGTGCACAAGAGGACACTAACCTCCACGTTCTATGAAAAACCCATTTCAAGATTTTTGCATTAAGACCTTCAAAGGCTCTACCCACAAAAGAGGTACTATTTTCGAGGTTTGATCACTTAGACAATTATAAAAAAATTATAAAATTACTAATTTAATTTTCGAAAAATAATGGCGCACAAGTGCTATGTGTTCTCTACATGCATGCCGATTTTTGTAGCTTGATTCCATCATTTAGGCCCTCAAAGGCTCTACCCAGAAAAACATATACCTTATCATTTGCCTGAAAAATAAAAAGTGTCTGTTAAGAAAAATGAAACTTGACATAGCTATGCAAATTTTCAATACATAAAAGTTATATATTCAGAAACGTGATTCAATTTCCTACATTTCATCTTTTTTACTCAATGCAAGATATTTTGCGTAAGTAGATCAAAAAATCCAAGTAAGTTGAGGGATGCCTGCTTTTTCGGTTTTCTATTGCATCTAACGCGCCAAAACTGACCCCCATTAGCTTGCACTGACCCATATAGAAACATATAGTTGGTTCAATGTTCAACAACTTAGCCCAGAAATGCCATGTAAAATGCATACAGTCTATTTGACCACATCTAAACATTATAACAAACTCTGTCCAACATAATACTCAGAACTATATCAGGTTTGAACTCTAGCTTTTTCAGGGTTTATCTTTTCTGAAACAAACTCTACTATGAAAGAGTTGATAAACATAAGGGCTAGGCATGTAAACCTTCAGGTTTACATGTCTTCCCTATTTACAGTATTACAATGCAAAACATATATCGCCATTTAATATGGGAACATATTTAAATATATGCACCTACAATATGAAAGATGCCTCATCGAACCCTAGGTTAGCACATGGTTCATAATAGTATTGTGTTAGCTACTGTAGACATTTTAAACAGTGTAGGGAGCATAATGTTGTGCATCTACTGCAAGTAAGAGGTAGATATTTTCCCAGCCATCCCATAACACAAATATTCCAGGTCTATAAATATGATCATAAGATAACTCATTAAAAAGGTCTAGTGGTCTAGCTGAGATTCAAGCTTAGAATATACCTGAAACAATCACATATATAGTCATATCTTATACATATACCATTCAACAGTAAATCAAATATATTCATAAACATATATAAATACTACTCGAAAACAATTACTTTGCAAGTCAGAATATAAACACTTATTTGAATCTGCTGACGAGTGGAACCAAGCACCAAACTCCCAGCATTTGACCAACAAGTTCTCCTTGCTCTCAGGTCACCCCCGAGTTGAGTTCATAGTACCCCAGGTAGAGTATAAATTTTAGATTACCCTTAACTTGTTATTCCTTAAGTTATTCAGTATATTTCAAGGTAGTAGGCAACCCAACACCAAACTCGGTATTCCTGAGCTCCAAGGTGCTCCAGGGGATTTTAAGCCTTAGCCAAAAAGAGAATCACTAAAAACAGTCTATTTAGGTATATGCAGTAACCCTGCAAAAACTTGGGGTAGTTCTCGTACCTACACACAATTAAGTGGCCAAGCCCATACCAAAATGTATGATTCTTTTTTATCTGAGTCACTTTGGTCCTCCCAAATCTGCCCTCAATGACTTGGCTTCAAGACCAGTTTGGTCCTCCCAAATCCGTCCTCCCTCACCAGCATTCATTGTCTCAAGTTGGTGTTTTCCCATTCACATTGCTCTTTTGTGTTCAGCTCATGAGATTGTGATTAATGCATAATGAGAGTTTCAATGAGTTTTCACCTTTTATTCTCTTAGGGGAGTTTTCCTCATTATTTGAATTCTTTTAATTCATTAATCTCTCAATTCTTTTCTTTAGGGTTTGCCAATTGTCTCCAATAATAATTTCTTCTTCTTATTATTAAGTGGCATTTTCCCTCCAACCTTAGGGGACTGTGACTCCCTCTTTAATGTGCTGGTCCACATGGTCAATAGAAACCTCTTTGGCATATTTCTAAACTTTCCTAAGTATAAATGAAATAATACTTATCAGAAATATAATAAGGGTTTAATTGCCAAAATAGGGGTATTACACCCTCTCCAGGTACCAAAATGAAAACAATACAGTAAATGCGCAATGGTTTAGGGTTTTACCTTCCTTCAAGCGTGGAGTTCCACCATGAGGCCACCACGTGGCCTCATTAAAGTTCTCCTCTACCTCCACTATGGGATTGATTTTACCCTCACTCCTATAGTTGGAGACTTACCATTGAATTAAAGCGCTCGTATGTGATACTTAGGGTCTAGGCATAGATTTCCATTCACCCTTTATTTTACTTAGGATTTTACTCTTCACACCAAGGGTGTTAGCTTAGGGCTCCCCTTGAGTCACATGCAACAAGTAATTTAAATCATTTTTTAGCTTATATGAAAATCTAAATAATCTCGGATGCCATGGAACCCATTATATCAACCTTGAAAGTAAATTCATAACCCATCTAATTCATCATAGTAAAAGCACATACATTTTAGATACAAAGGAAGAACTATAGCGTTTGGATCTTGCATCAAACAAGTAAACAAACATCAATATATATAAATAAAATAAAGTCGCAGAGTAACATTAATGACATATATGACAAACATCAGAGTAACATTAATGACAAACATCAGACTGCTTCGTATGATTTAATATCAGAGTGCTTAGTATATCACGGGATCACCGTTGAACAGTGAATGAATCAATCAGCCACTGAACTCAGGTATGAAAAATTATACAGTTACTGCTTTCAAATGTAGTTATTATGAAGATCTGTTAAATATAATGAGATTTTTTATTGGGTACTGGATATTGAATTGTACAATCTTGGTTGGGTTCAGAAATCAAAACACTTTGTAACATATTTTAAAATTCTTTTTTTTTATTGTAGAAGTCAAGCATGGTTTGGATGGCTAAATGGTACTCTGGATTATGAACATATGTTAATGAGATTTTCTATTAATCCTTTTCCTCCCTACCAACCTGTGTATCGTCGCAATGGGAATCTGTGTGATCGTGGGTATTGTCTAGTTCCATCCATCCATCCATGTTCTCATTTGGGGATGGTACATATTTACAAAAACTTTCTCATTGGCCATGCTTTTTTATAGTCACAACGTCCCTTTGATGGGTTCAATGAAAATCTCATCTTGGTCAATGACGGTATTTTTTATAAAGTGAAGACATGTCCATTTCCAGATGTTTACTTAGGTAGCAGGATTCCACTCTCATATATTTATTGGGTACTCTGGATTATGAACATATGTTAATGAGATTTTCTATTGTTTTAAGAATTCTAAATAATATCTAACAAATTAAATTTGATGTTTTTAATTTCATAATTTAAGCTTGATTAAATTTGATGTTTTTAATTTCATAATTTAAGCTTGATTAAATTTGATGTTTTTAATTCCATAATTTAAGCTTGATTGGATGATAAAAATTGGATTGTAGAAGTTAAGCTTGGTTTGGATGGCTAAAATTTTCATATGTTTAATATATTTATTGGGTACTCGGGATTATGAACATATGTTAATGGAAATAGTTTCTAACCAATTAAATTCAATATGTTTAATTCCATAATTTAAGCTTGGTTGGATGATCAAAAATTCAATTTAGAGTATTTCATTTTTTAATTTTTTAGAAATTAAAAAAAAAAATAATAATTAAAATGTTTTAATACATGTTTTCATGCTTCCTTGTACGTTTTTTCTTTTTTGTCTTTTTAAATCCTTAATCGTTGCAGAGGTGTTTGGGTTATTTTATCATGTTGTACTTTTAGTTAAATTTCTTAAAATTAACTATTTACATGGTCATTCATATATATATAAATTCTATTTTAAAATGAAGATAAAACAATATGTATTTATTGTTAAGGTAAAAATAAATAAACTAAATATGTATTGATTTATTTTAATTTTAATTATTTATCTAAATTAATAAACTTATTTAGAATTTTCTAGATTAAGAAGAAAATTATGAAAGATATGCAATTGCATTGTTCAAAAAAATCTTCATCCTAAACCTATGACACATAGTTATCTTTTCGAAACACATTCTTATGAATGAAAACATCTTATATAGCAGCATGAACTCATAAAGGAATTCATGATGAGTAAGAGCCTAGCCTCACTAGGTTCAATTTGTAATTAAACTCTAATAAATGTGTGCAAAAGAGAGTTCGGCGAAACATGAAGCATCCTACTTGCATTATTTTCAAGATAAACATTCATTAAAATCCAAAAATGCAGAACCTTGTTTTGTTATTGGTTCCAAGCACATATCTATGTTTCATGGTATAATAATGTGCATTTTTAATGAAAAAGATGGCACTTGCACCATGCAAACCTAGAAAGTTTTGACATACTCTAGCAAAGAAGCCTCAAGGAGCTACACGTGCCTCTTTTCCCTAAAAGATCATCTTAATTCTAGCTAACCATATTCCCCATAATACATAGTGTAAAAGAGCTTTGTGAAAAGATATAAATCTATATGTAATTTTCAATACTCAAAGAAATCTAACAAAGATAATTTATCCCAAAGATTGTTAATTTTAAAAATATGTAAAACCTCCTTCCATACTAGCTTAGTAAATGAGAAATTAACTAAGTGATGATCCACAATCTCACTTGCTTCTTCATCCTATTCTCCTATCTAGTTTATTTTTTGGCCACTATCCCAGGTAAGTATCTTATTGGCTAGAGCAACCCGAAGGAAGATTTTTCCTTCTAATGGGATTTTAAATTTCTGAAAAACTCTCCACCACAACTACCTCTTTATTTTGACTTCAAAAGAAAATTTAGCATTAAGATCTAATTCCACTCCACTTCACGTCCATCCCAAAGATCTAATTCCTCTATTGTTTTCATGTTTTGAATACGAGTTCCATGTTCCATACCACCTCTGGCATTGAATAAGTTTTGTAATTCCTTTGTCATGAAGAGTTTCCATGATTGGATACGAAATCCTAAGATTTCCACTACACCGAATCCAAGGTTCCTCACATATTTTAATTTATTTCCACTACCAATTTTCTAGGTCACTCAATTACCTAAAATATAAAAATATTTAACCAAACCATTCCACACATTTGATGCTCCTTTTATTGATTTTATCTCTCAATCATGTACAGCTGTAGACAATCAAAACAACAAACAGTGAGCATCTCCACCATCACGTCTTCCTCCTTCAGTTGCAGATCCTCATTTAGGAGAGGAAATCAAGTCGGCACAAAACAATCTTCTCTTCCTGGTTTCTTCACATCCACAGACAATAGACATCTCCTTCACTAGGAGCTGCAATCACAGAACTGCAACAATAGGAGCGATTGAGGGAGTAAACGCCATATCAACTAGCACGACTGGATATGCACCAATCTAGCTATTACAAAACAAGACTCTTATGCACAACAGACTAACAGACTTTGTCTTCCAGTTACAGACATAACACACCTCTATACTTTGCAAACTTGAATATAATAACACCTTACTCTATTCCTAAACTCCTGCTCCTACGCTTAAGCCTAGTAGCATACTCTTACTTTCCTCTCATGATCCAGGGCCTCCCGTGAGGAAGTTTTTCCCGGACCCAAAGCTCTGATACCATGAAGGAAATGGAGGAGGAGCAGGAATAACAAAACAAAAACAGTATTATATTAAGAGCCTTCAGCCCCAAACTGGATACACACAGAATACATTACAGCATACAAATTTATAGCAGTTTTGCTGGGCTTCTAGAGAGCTCTAGAGATTCTAGAGGTTTTGAGTTGTTTCATGGTTTCCACACCTACCGCAATTAATCATGTTGCTACCGCATTCAATATGGCATTCAACACATATCAATGAATTGGATGAAATAAGACAAGATGCAATTCAACAAACAATTTTAGTACAGAACCAACGTAAGAAGTGGCATGACAAATATATCAAACAAATATAGTCCAAGGCTGGAGACTGAGCACTACTATTTGATTCAAGGTGTAAGAATTTTAAAGGAAAGTTGACTACCTATTGGATGGGTCCATATGAAATAGTTACAGCTTTTGACAATGGATCTGTCGAGATCAAACAATTGATGATTCACAAATTTATTTTGTTGTAAATGGACATAGATTGAGACTCTATCATAAACCAATCTCTAAACAAGATTTTGTGCAGAATGTATCACAGCAGAAGGAGATGGAGCTGGTTGAAGGGGAAGTCCCTCCTTCTCCTAGTTCTTGATTTATTTTTGGGTTATCTTCATTTGTATATATGTAAATATATTTATGTTTCTTTAATAAATGTGAGTCATTTCTGACAGTTGGTTTATATTTTTAGAGGAATTTCATTTTTATGATCAGCTCACAAGATTTCATCAATTAAAAGAGGAAGAATCTTCTCCCTTTCCTAGTTTTTGATAAAATTTTCATATCATTTTTCTTTGTATATATGTTTTTGCTTCGAATAAATCTGAATCATCATTGACAAGTGGTTTGTAGTATGATTACAGGAACTTTTACAATCATCCCATAAACATCATCACTCGAAGAAGGGAAGTATTGTGATTCATTTTCCTTTGATTATTTTGCAAAATAAAAATTCTTGATTTTACTTTAACCACTTCTCTCCTTTGATTCTTTCTTTTGATTTCATTTTTATGTTTTTTTTGTCATTTGGTTCATACATGCACAATGTTGATCAATCGTTCGAATAGTTGCTCACAGACCTATCGTAACTACTATGATTTTCAAAGACCTACTCAATACCTATAGGCTACTGTTTCATCCCACACTCATTATTAAAATCTTGTTATTTAAGTATTTTTTATTAAAAAGTAGCACAAGAGTGAGTGACATTTCTACTTATGGGGAAACATTACTAATCTTTTTATGGAGAAGATAGACCTAGGGGTCAGAGGATAGATTTAGGTCATTCTCTTTTGGCATGAGTTATAAATCCAGACTATTATAAATAAAGTTACTCACAAGGTTAACTCTAAAATTTGAGTTATATGCATACCAAACTTAATACACTCTAGTACCAACCGGATTCCACATACTAAAATAATTATACAAAGCAAACCCGCCGAGGTACTAAACAGGCTCGCTAGCAGCGGGTCCATGCTGAGTAAAATTATAAACAAGGAAGCTTGGTAAATGCAAGAAAACCCGCCGGGGTATTGAACAGGCTCACTGGCAACGGGGATATGCTTGTATGGTACCAAGGTAAACCCGTAGGGGTACTGAACAGGTTCACTGGCAACAGGGAAATGTCGGGTAAAAGAGAGATGGTCAATATATTACTATGCACATGACTCATTTAAACAAAACAAAAAACAAAAAAAACCTAAGTACACAAACACATGCTTAAGCCAATCTTTCATACTGTCACTAGAGAATGGCTGTAAGTTAGACTTAGACCCTGTCATCTAATTCAAACAATACCTAGGATATTGTTATCCTAGAAGTGGGACCCATAACTATAGAAATCTAACAAACTCAAGAGTGAACTTTATCTGTATTCCTTGGATGACAATAGATTTTTTAAAAATGAGTCAAGGATGATTGGCTTCCTATAGGATTTCTACATTATTTGTACTATCATTATTCATATGGTCTTCATGAGCATTGTTACTTATTGATGAATTTGCATGTATGAATCATTTTCCTAGCTAGTTAACATTCCTTTTTCCTACAATAATAACATCTCTTTAGAGTTATCTACTGACTGTTAATTGGAAGTGTTTGAATATCAATCAGTTTTTATTTTGATGGCTTGAGGTTTGAATATCAATCAATTTTTATTTTGATGGCTTGAGGTTTGAATATCAATCAATTTTTATTTTGATGGCTTGATGACACGCCATATTTTTGGTTTGGGGGAGGATTCAAATTGTTTCTATTTTCTGTTTACTTGTAAAACAATTACAAGTTTATTTATGTCTTATGAAATGATCTGTTGTTTAAGGAATAATGTAAGTAACAGAAGAGAAGGTTGTTCTGATCCAAGTTGAACAAAGAAAGAGTGACTGAAGTAGTTCATCAGTTGGGATGTTTTCAGAGAAAGAAGGCTTACATTTCCTTTTGAAAGAAGCAGTCACAGATGCTGCAGTTTCATTCTTGAAGATTTGTTGGCAACTTCAGAAATTGTCCGCATAATCAGAAGTCAGTCATATACAACAAGCACATCATGTTCATTGAAATGGTCTGTATCCAAAGTCGGATCAAGTGTTGAATGCAGTGTCGCATGAAGTGTCGAATGAAGCGAATGAAGTGTCAAATGAGGCGTCGAATGACGATCTAAATGAAACTATAAGCTCTGTAACAACATGACTAAGTATGCCAAGGTATTCAATTTTTGAAATTTGATTATAAAAAAGGAATTCAATTGTTAACCATATCGAGAATTATCAAAGTGTCATCTCTACATACGATTATCATTCCTTGGCTCATTTCGACTTCACAAAACGAATTGATTAACCCAGATAATCTTGCATAAACATGATTTCCAGAATTTTGTCTCACTATATTAGTTTTCGACATACAGTTTCATTCCTCATCAATTCATATGCAGGGATCATCATGCAATTCATCATTTTATTTTTATTAATTAAGGGTCATCATGATTTTTTTTATCCTTATGTTATAATTCCATGATGGCGAAATTTATTTCAACCTGTCCAAAGTTTACTTTGGACATTAGTTGAAAATTTAAACATAGTCATACGATTTCATTGATGCATACATCTTCATCATGGTACACGATTCAAATTTTAAATAATGATATGATCATTCAAACGTGCCAATTTCTACCTTATAATCATTCAAACATTCAATTGGAACTCCTTTTAAACCGACTCCTGCTTGATCTTCACCCTCATTCCTCTGCTCACTCTCATCCATCCTGAGTTCATCCAGCCACATCCTCCATCCACTTACCTCTGTTCAGCAATGCCTACCCGCCACGAGCCCGAGAGCTACCAAAACTTGCTTCGAATACCCGAGTTCCAGGCATGTCATGAGCTCTTCCTTCAAGCGGGTTGGGGACTATTTCTTCATCTCCTCCAGGGCCACGATGATGAAATTTCATTGTTGTTTTCTAAGGGATTCAATGGCAAGGTGGATAGGGTTGGCCACCTTTATATTTCCAGTGACTGAAGAATCCATCGCGGTGGCTATGAAGCTCCCACGGACAGGTGCTCGATGGCACAAGCACCTCTTTCTCCCTTAGTCGGCTCACGACTTCGCTCTCAAGGCTGGTTATCAGCACATTGCAGGTATGAAGGGGTTCGATCAGGAGTGGATCAGGCTAGAGTATCTAGAGCCCTTAGCCATCACCCTCCGCCTTATAACCTGCGAGGGTAAGTTTATGATTTTTAAATCTTGCCATCTCAGGTTGTTAGCACATTTTGTCAACAACCAAGCTCTTAATTTTCCATTCTATTTCCTGCGGAGTCTTGAGAAGATGTCAAAACAGGTGAGGAAGAACACAGCTAATCCCTTTGGTAGTTTGTACCACCACTGCCTCATCAAAATTATGATTATTCATCAATTAAGGGAAACAGGGAAAACATGGGAAAATTTCGTGTTTGAAGTCTTGAATCCACATTTGTCCAAGAAGCCCCTTACTAAAGCCTCTACCTATGCTTCCCGAAAACGCTTTCGGTCTTAGTCTCATGATGGTGAACCTAGCCAAACCTCCACCCGCGTGAAGAGAGATACTAAGTCTGTGCAATTTGATGAGACCATCTCAGGAACAAGGCAACTTAGCCGTTCATCTTCCTCTTCTGAGCCTGCCCATAAGGACGTGATAATTAAACCCCTACTCTTCTCGCACATACCCACTAAACGTAGAGGGAAGAACCGTGTTCAGCCCGTCATTCAGACAGCTCGTTCAGACAGCCCCGACGCCCAACCAAACGAACCTTCTCCTGATGCGTCCACTCTTGCATTGACCGATGCTCCTGCTGACCTGCCTTAGATTTTCGTCCCTGAACTTGTCCCCACTCTCACTCTAGGCAAGGATTTTTCAAAATCAACCACCTCTGCTAATGCCGAAACACTTCCAAGTGGGTTGAGCCCTCACAAGAATTTCGAGCACCCTACAGAGTCGTCCACTCCAAGCCACTAGAAAATGGATAAATTAACACAGAATCTGGCATGTTTAATAGATCAAAATAAAAGGTATGTCAATATGATTTATGAGCTTCATCGAGAGAATATGGAATTGCATCTTCAAGTGAAAACTGTCAAAGACCTCAATAAAGCCATTACATCTTCTCATGACTCTCTCCAGAAGAGGCATGATACCTTGAAGGCCCAATTCAGGAATTCTAGACTCAAATCCACTTCTTCCTCTTCAAAGTCGAAGGCAGCTGTTGCCGCAGCTCAGCCTTCTTCCTGATTTATTTTTCTCTTTGGTCAGTGGGACCTGGCATCTTTCTATTTCCTTGTATCTTGCAATTTCAATTCTTATCCATAGAGTAGAATAGTATAGATTGATAGTTAGGTTAGTTCTATATTTGAAATTATTGCAATCTGTTCAAGTTGTTAGGTTAGATCTGATCTGTTTGATAGTTCATAATTTGATAATCTTATTTCTTAGTTTGACTCGGTTTTTCATTTTGAAAGATATTTAAATCTTTTCATTATTAAACATCTCTAGAATCTGCGCAGTAAACATCTTAGGTCCCCTTCTACCTCAGCATATATTTTGTGACAACTCTAAGTGTACAAACCCCAGTTGATAATTAATATTGGGAATTTAATAGACATAAATTATACCAATAGAGAGGCCACCTTCAAGATGGGCTATGAGGCCACCGGGGCGAAGGAAACACCTATAGGATTCTCTCTCTCATCCCACAACCTTTTCTTCTTTCTATGCTTATCCCAATGCTCATACAGAGCTCTACATGGATCTCACTCAGCCACAACAGCCTTGGATTCCAAAATACCTTCCCCACACAACATCCTTCTTGGATCAAGCATCCCCTTCACTTCTCCATGGTTATATTGGGCGATCCATATTGCCTAGTTCTTCTACTGTGTGCATAGAAGAAGTCCAATTTGATATGTATTGTTATAGAACCAACTGTAGATTCAATTCATGGCTTCTCAAGCACCTATGAGAAACATAACTCAATGTGTAAGGATTCATATCTTTCCCAACCTCTCTGCTCACCTATAGCCATCATTTTCCCCTTCCAAATCTTCAACATAGTCTCCAAATTCAAATTTCTAGGTTAGAAATAGTCTTCTATGTTCATGACAAACAATGGAGAGATATTCCTAGTGTAGATATGCATGAAAGAATGAGAAGATGAGGGTTGAATCCAAGGGATATGATAAAATGGTGAAAATACAATTGAAATAGCTTATGACAGTATAAGAAAGGACTCTTGGAAGCTACAAACTAAATTTTTTCATGACATAGCTGTCACAAAAGTGCGGTCGGTCCCATGCTTCAATAACTGCATGAAGTGAATTTTCCCACCAACCTCACACATGCATTTAATGATTGGAAAATGGTCCAAAAAGGAGATAATTGGATTATTCACATCACATGAAAGAATTTTGGGTGAGTTCTAAGGTTTACACTTAGAAGGAAGGGTTTAGTATCCCATGGACCCCTTTCCTCCTCCCCTCTGGTGGAATCATAGCCCCTTTGGTACTCTTTACAAAACCATATCTTGGACCATTTTATTATTTATGCACATAGTATTTACATATATTTCAAGTTAGCACTCCAAGTCAACCTTACAGTCCAAATAAAATACATACATCGTACATTCCTAGCCATTCATTAGTCAGGCCTTAGCCTTGATCTCCGCACTGGGAATTCATACTAAGCATATTTACATCATTTACATAACTCAGTTAAATGAATTACAAGGTTCAAAGTGGGGGTATTACAAAGCTTTCCACTTTCATCTGCATACACCATTTGAACAGGAAAATCATCATCCATACGATGTGTCCATGTTCCACTAGTATGAATAGTGTAAAGAATTGGATCATTACCACAAGGATCCAAGCATGTCAATGCTACATTTCATCTATGGGACTCATCAATAAATTTACACATAATGATCTCTTCTAAACCATTTTCTCTTTTAAGGAAAGAAACTGTATCAAAATTTGGAACATTGCCCCTAACAAACTACATAGATGAACAACAACGGAGTTAATAAGGAATCTCTCTCGCATTAGGTTGGTCATGAACCCCATTATCATCAGACACTACTTCATCATCAATCCAACTATAATTTTTATCAATTCTATATATTTTTCATGACTTTTGTCATTGTTAGATAATTGTTGCTTCATTTGTCATTTTTTTTCTCGTATGGCATCCTCTTCACCAAGTATTTGGAATGCTTCTTCAACAATTTATGGAGCAAGGACTTCCATTCTTTTTTTGGAAATGGAATAGGGTATATACTAGACATAATTAATATTATAAAAAGTTATAATCTATGATCATGACTAGGTTCCCAAATTGGATACATAGATTATAGATGATATCTTTGAATTGGAAAGCAACTGTGAAAATAACAATCTATCTAAGTAGCCACATTAAAAATGCCACACTAACCTTTAGTTAGAACCTTTGATTTATTTTCTCCCTGTAACCAAGGTTGTGGTTGTTGGGTGCTAGAAATGTCCTTTTTCCTTACTCCTATTCAACCCTTTTTCCTTGATTCTGTCTTTCATTTTACAACCAAGTCATTATCTTTTCGAAGGACAGGCATGTATTCAAACAGGTATAATTCATTATTACCTTGCTACATTAATGCTTAGAAATGCTTGTGATTATGAACTTTATTCCTTGTTATGCTAACTTGTGATGAATTTATGAGAAGCGAGTAAAGACCTCAGGGAATCCAGGACTCTCGACTTGTTGATACACGTGGACGATGAAGCACTTGGAAATAGTTGCACATTTGCAGGGCTCGGTTTGGATCATTGTTGAAACAACTCAGGCTATTCCTCTACGTGGCTAGCTGAGACTCATTTAAGTGTTGGATCAGTTCCAAGTTGTAAGGTGAAATTGATGATGAAACATAATCCATTCTAATGTAACAATCATTGTAACTGTTTCTATTTTCTATATTTTATATTCGGCAACCTGAAGATCAGAGATCTTCATTGCTTCCTGAATTAAGGAACCTGAACTGTCTTGTCTCGGTATATATAGGAAGAAGAGATCATACAGAAGGTTAGGATTATTTTCAAGAGAATTGTAACAAGAGTTGGGAGTCTTTTATAATTGAACTTATCCATTAATGAAAGAAGTAGTGTTTCCCTAATTTGTTATTTGCTGAGTTAGTTTGGTAGACTCCATTTGCATCTCTGTTTGAAGGCCAGGGCCCTCCTTCTCACAGAGATTGTCGAGTTAAGTAGATTTTTAGTTTTAATTCATTTTGGTTAATGTGGAGTTACAGTAGGTAGTATGTTCAGATTGTTGCAACAATAGTTAATTGGATATTTGCATGATTATAGTTTCCCTTTGGTTTGCTGCAACAGTGTGGTGTAAACAATCGACTGTGTAGAGTAGTTTTCTTTCCTATGCAAGTGTGTTAATTAGCATTGTTGTTACAATCAAACTCAACTCCTGCATATTATTGTTATTTATCTTTCCTAGAATTTGCTAAATGAGATAGGTCATGGTTTGAATTATGATATTTTTAGGATTTAACTTCTTGCAAAAGAAATTCTAGTTAATTTATTCTTAGATCAGTTGTTATAGGATTGATGTTGTAAGAAAATAGGAATCCTTTGAGTTCTTAGATTTATAATTTAGATTGGCTTTCACAGCGAGTTGAGTTTGGCTTAGTAGTTAGGCAGGAGGAATGTTCTTTATTTATTTAGTCAGCTACTGAAGTGTTTATGCATATACTTTTCTGAGTTACCTTTGAAACAATCAGACTTTCCTGGGTTGACAATTTATATTGAGCACTCTGTTTGTTAACTGAATTTAATTAGCATATAGAGTGACCAATATTTTGGCATCGTTGCCGATGAAGGTAATTGGTAGACATAGATGGTAGTTGATTAATTTGATTTCATTAGCTATGAATATTTGAAGCCTGCATGAATACGAGAAGAAAAGGTCGGGAACACCCCAAAAATACTAATCCTACAGGTGGAAGAGGTCGTGGCAATAACCAAGGTTTGGGAAGATAGACATTGATTGATGAATTGATCACCAAAGATGATTCCTCTACAAGACTACCGCGAACATATTCAGGAAGAGGAAGATTCATTCTCCCTAACCTTGAAACGTCATCATCAACCATGGAGAATGCAACGGGACCTTCAACTCCCATTCCGGAGAAAATACCTCCTGAAGATAAGGGAAGTGTTGCAGGTGCAGTGGATCGATAAGAGATTTATTGAATCAATGGACATAGAGTAACTAAGGAGGAGTGGTTAGATCATCATCAAGAACTGGAGGAAGAAAGAAGGATAGAGGAAGAAAGAATGAGAGAAGAACAAAGGAACCATGAAAACATGGATAATGAAGATTATGGAGAGCATCAAGAACACCCCAATGACCATGAAGAGAAAATAAGAGATAATAAGCATGGAGACACTGTTGTCACACTTGAATTTCATATTCAAAAAACACCCAGGGTGGCTGCCATGAAGAATATTTCACCTTCATTTTTTCCAAATTTCCATGGTAAGTCCATCGAAGATCCAGATGAATTTATTTTTGAATTTGATATCCTGTGTCGGAGCTATGACTATACCTCTAGTGCACATAAGTTGAAACTGTTTCCTACCACCCTAAAGGGGAATTCCCTACGTTGGTTCAAGATTTTGGGTCATGAAACTATTACTACCTGGGAGCAAATGAAACAAATCTTCCTTGCTAAATATCAAGACTATTGCAGAACTAAGGATAAGATGGTCCAAAAAGAAGAGGAGAGTTTGGAGGACTTTGTTGAAAGACTGTTATATAATTTGCAGAGATATGGTCACACTGATATTGGGAAAGATGTCCTCAAAATTATTCTACTACGTGGAATCAGAGAAGACTGCCTGGACATGCTTAATATGTTGGGAAAAGGGGATATATCAAAAGGACCTTTTGAACATATCATCGATTTATGTCGATTATACTCAAGGGGATCCTCTAGAAACAACACCCGATATCGAGATATCCTCACCAGGGAATAGAAGTCAGCCGGTGGAGGGGATACTTGAGCAGAGATAAGTAATCTTCTTGAAAACTTTAAAACTGACATATGAGTTCCATTTCCTCGCAGTTGGATATTCTGAGAGCATATCAAAGGAAAGCAAAAGAAGATCTGGAACTTGGTGTATTTTGTGCTAAATGTAGAAAGAAGCACCCACTGAGGGAATTCTTGCTTGATAAGGTGGAGGTATGTGGCCTGTGCGATCTAGAGCACAATACTAAAGAATGCCCTTCACTCCCAAAATTCAAATCAGTTCTTAAGGAATCCACCTCGGATGTCGAGCAAGCTTACTTCATCTCTCAAAATAAGCCTTGGCAACCTCAGAATACACGTATGAATCTATATCCCTCATCTTTCAACTCTTGGAATAATATGAATAATCGGTTTCCTTCACACTATTCCTATCTTAATATTCAATGGAATCCACCCAAACCTTCAATGCAATATCCTAATACTTGGACGCCATGGGAACAACACTCAAACCAACAAGCTCCTTGGTATCTTGGTTGGAGAAATCCTTATCCAGGAAATCAGTTTCCTCACAATCAAACTCCTCACCCACAGTATCAGCAGCCGCAGATGCAACTCCAAAATAATGCCACACCAATGAATACACAACTATGACCTTAGCTTCCTACTCATCCTAACCCCAATCCTAATAATAAGGCAGTACAACAATTCGAAACTGCCAACATGTCAGCTTTTTCCATTTCCCCTATCCCTTGAAATGAATTGCACTTACGATCAAGGAGGGTAGTGGAAACTATTGTCATTGAGGATGTTCCATCCTCTATGACTGAAACACCTATTGAGACACCAGCTAAAACTCTTGCAGAAACACATACTGAAACTCAGCCTACACAACTTTTGAGAGAATCACCATATACTGAACGTTTGGCCTTACAGAAGGTAGTGGAACAACCTCGTTTCAATCTCCTAGGAGAATTGAAGAACCTTTATGTTAATATTCCACTATTACAAGCCCGACACGATGTACCTATCTATACCAAAACTGTTAGGGATCAGTGTGTGAAAAATCTAGGAAGGAAGCCTAAGGATCCTCATACAGTTCATGTAGTGGGGAAATTATTTGAACTAATGATGGGAAGGGCTCCACTCACCAAATATGACGACCCAGGTAATCCCAATGTCACAGTATATATTGGGCATACCCATATCCCCAATGTTTTGGTTTATTTGGGTGCAGCGATAAACGTTATGACCATTGAGACTATAAAGAAGTTAGGACTCACTAATCTTAGGCCTGCCCCTACTGTACTAGAACTAGCTAACATATCTACAATCAGACCTAAAGGAATCTTCGATGACTTGGTAGTATCCATTGACTTGTGGGAATACCCTGCAGACGTCCTTGTTTTGCAACCTAAAACACAACTGGGGGACACCCATTAATCTTAGGGAGACCATGGTTAGCTACAACAGATGCGTGTATCAGCTGTAGAGCAAGATCCATGACATTTTGCAATGGAAATGATATCAAAATACTGCCCTTATATCCTCCATCCAGACCAAGCTCAGATGCTAAAACTCCATTATGGATGGATTTGGAGGAAGAGGAACGCACTCAGCCTTTGTTAACAATTGGGAGAGCCCTGAATTTAAAAAACAAAACCGAACATGACACTATCAGGAGTTTTATTAATGAGCCTATGTCTATCACCAAAAACACATATAAAATATTGGATAGTACCTTAAGTGAATAGGAACAAGAAGAAATCACCGAAGAGACCCTAGTTAGTAATGTCGAAACAATCCCAGTAATTGAGAACTCAAAAAGTACCCCAGTAGAAATCGAGCCTAGAAAAACCTTGAATATCAATCCTAATCTTACACCCGATGAATTGGAACGTCTGGTTACATTGCTGAAAAATCATAAGGGGGCCTTTGCGTGGGAGTATACAGACATGAGAGGTATTCCCTCAGGACTGTGTACTCGCCACATCTATATCAAAAATGAGTCCGGGCTAGTATGCCAACCATAACGAAGAATGAACCCAAACTTAAGAGATATTGTGAAAGAAGAGATTCATAAACTATTGGAGGTAAGATTTATCTATCTTATTTCGAACAGCGAGTGGATTTCCCCACTAGTGATCATACTGAAGAAAAATGGGAAGTGGCGAGTTTGTGTAGACTATAGAGAATTGAACAAGGTAACACAAAAAGACAATTTCCCTTTACCATTTATCAATCAGGTTTTGGATACTTTGTATGGAAAAATATTCTTTTCCTTTCTCGATGGTTTTAGTGGATATAATCAGATCCATATTGCCCCTGAAGATCAAGATAAGAACACTTTCACTTGTCCTTGGGGAACCTTTGCATATAGGGTGCTTCCTTCTAGGTTATGTAATGCACCAGCTACATTTCAGCGAGCTGTAATCATAATCTTTTTTGAAATGGTCAATGATTGCATGGAGATATTTATGGATGATTTTACTCCATATGGTAGTGTGTTTTACAAAGCCTTAAGAAAATTGGAAAGAGTTTTAGAACGCTATGAACAAACCCACCTATCCCTAAGTACTGAAAAGTGTCACATGATGATGAGTGAGGGTATAGTTCTTGGGAATTTTATCTCTCCTGCAGGAATCCAGGTAAATCCAACTAAAATAAAGGTAATTGCAAACATTCCTACTACCGGAACGCATAAATAGGTACGTAGTTTTCTTGGACATATTGGTTACTATAGACGATTCATAGAATTTTTTTCTAAATTAGCATCTCCTTTGTTCACTTTGTTAATGAAGGATGCACAATTTAATTGGACAGATGCATGCCAGATTACATTTGCAGAACTAAAAAGAAGGTTGTCCACAACACCTATTTTAAGAGGGCCTAATTAGGCCTTTCCTTTTCACATTTCCTCTGATGCTTTGGATACTGCTATTGGAGCAGTGTTGTGACAGAAAGAAGGCCATAGTCCATATGCTATCTATTATGTTAGTAAGAACTAGGCCCCTGCTGAACTAAACTACATAGTGACAGAAAAAGAATTCCTTGCTATTGTTTATGCCATTAATAAGTTCAGACATTATATCACCGGGTATTCTACTTTCGTGCATACTGATCACTCAACCATTAAATATTTAATGAATAAACCTATTACTAATGCTCGAGTGACTAGATGGTTGCTCTTATTACAAGAATTTGATATTAATATTATTGATAGACCAGGTAAGGAAAATGTTGTCGCTGACTTACTTTCTCGACTAAATAATAATGATGATAATTCACCAGCCGAGGATTATTTTCCTGATGAGTATTTGTTCGCAGTCTCAGCACACTCCCCATGGTATGCAGATATCGCTAATTATTTGGCTGCAGGTAAGCTTCCATCCCACTTATCAAAAAGAGAAAAAAGAAGAATCATACAAAAAAGTGCTAGATACTGTTGGATATAAGGACATCTCTTTTACACAGGGCCAGATTTGGAAATCAGATGGTGTGTGAGAGAAGATGAGATTCATAGTATCCTGAAAGCATGCCATGATGAGCCCTGTGGGGAGCATTTTTCCGATAAGAAAACTGGTCATAAGGTACTGAGAATGGGATATTTTTGGCCAACTGAGTTCTAGGATGAAAATAATTATGTTCAAGCCTGCGACAGCTACCAAAGGATGGGTCAGCCAAACAGATTGGTTGAAATTCTGCTTCAACCACAGTTGGTGGTTGAACCTTTTGACAGATGGGCTATGGATTTTGTAGGTCCTATCAACCCTCCTTCAAAACAAAAAGCTTATATCTTGGTTTGCACAGAATATATGACCAAGTGGGTGGAGGCCATGGCTCTGGTAAGAGCCAATGATCAAGTTGTGATAGATTTATTATATGAGGAGATATTCACCTGCTTTGGGGTACCCAAAGAAATAGTAACAGATGGAGGACCGTAGTTTGTGTCCCATAAGATCGAAGCCCTATTGCAGAAATATCATATTCAACATCTGATAACTTCGCCATATCATCTGCAAGCCAATGGCTAGGTGGAGAGTACGAATAAGGTAATTGAAGCTATCCTTAGAAATACAGTGAAGAGTCACTATAGAGACTAGGCTGGAATACTTCCAGAATCATTATGGGCATATCGTACTACATGGCGCAACACTACAAGTTTCTCTCCATATGAACTAGTATACGGGAAGAACGTTGTCTTTCCTATTGAATTTGAGATCAAAACTCCGGAGATAGCTATAGAATCAAATATGGACTTAACAGAGGCTCAAAGGAACCGGTTGAATTAGTTAAATGAATTAGATGAGAAGTGCATAGCTGTTGTACATCAGACAACATGAATTCAACATAAGCGCTCCAGTTGGCATGACAGGTTCATCAAGCCTAGAAAGTATTATGCGAAGGAGACTGGGATTTATTATATGCTTCACGGTTCAAGAGGGATTTTAAAGGAAAATTGCGTACAAGATGGTTGGGACCTTACAGAATAGACAAGGTATTCGACAACGAAACCATCCTCTTGACCACTATTGATGAAAATCAGATGCCTTTATTTGCTAATGGTCATCAGCTACGGATTTATCATAAACCTATCTCAAAGGATGCATTTATCTCACATGTTGCTGCTGATCCAAATTGTAAATTGGTACAAGAATAGGAATCGACTCCTCCTGTTTCTTCAACTCTTTGAGTTTGTTGCGTGTTTTTCATAAGAAATTTTGTAAATAAATAAATTCATTTTGATTTTCTTTTCTTTTATTTTTATTTTATGGACTGCTTCATATTTTTTATTTTCATATTTAATTGTTATTTTTTAGAAAATGGTGTGCAGGGATGAGATGTGAAGGACCCGAGAAGAACGGGACAGTCATAAGGGGCCAATCGAGTGTGAAATCATGGGAAGTCCTCTGCACCTGTTGGATAAGTCAAGGATCGGAGAAAATCATTGTTGAAACTCCACCAATTTGTTCGCTTTTTACTGAGACTCCACCAATTTCTCCGCTTTCTGCCAAACTCCGCCAATTTCTCTACTTTCTGTTGAAACTCCATCAAACTTTCTGCTTTTTGGCCAAACTTTATTCGCATTTCCGTTAGCGTTCGTACCCTATTAATTTTCTGCCTAAACTCCTCCATATCTTCAGCTAAAGCTTCATCGACTCTTCCGCTTCTTGTCGAAACTCCACCAATTCTCCACTGGAACACTATCAATCCTCCCACTAAATTGATTAGAGCACCTATTACAATTTTTCAAAAAGAATGGAGCTGATGATCCACTAAAACGGCCACTTGTTCATATAATTTATGCTGACATGGACACACTTTGGGATATGGGCCAACCGACTTTATGGAGCCGTGTGTGAAAAGTTGTCTTCATCAACTGATTTGACAACAAGGGTGAGCCACCGAGGAGGATGACAATTCATAATAGTAAGTATGGAGGTATGAGTTCTAATCATAAGTATGAATAGGCATAAAGTGGCAGAATAATCATGATTATATCCTATTTGTACATCCATGTCATCAACCTGTAACTAACCTGTCCACATTGCGACCCAATCTGTATTTATTTACCACCGCCACCATACCCAATCCACGTAAGAAATTTCTAGCATGATTTTATTCCATAATGCACCAACTTTATAAAAATACTTGATGAACCATCCACTATTCAGCACTCTCGCTGCATGCTGCAACTCTAACGTCTGAATTAGGAAAGTTTTTTCTCGTCTCATCAAAGATTATCAAGGAGAAGGAAGTATGGGGGGTTCTGTTGTTCGCCATGAGCCAGAATCAATGGATGACCTTCACATAAACAGATAGGTATTCATCATTTTTAAGGAGGCCAGATGGACTGCATACTTTGCAAGGTTGAGTGGATTTGATGGGGAAATATCACTGCAGTTTGCTATGAATTTGAGAGGTGATCATTTTGAATTTAGGGGTCGATATTTCAGAGCATGTATTAGCAGAAGTCACTGGACTGCCGAGAAATGGGAGAAGATGGTTCGAACGGAAGAGGCCCAACCTAAATGCAGTCGAATATTTCCTCGGATCAGGGCAGAGCGTTCAGCCAAGACGACGCGGCACAACATTGGAAATCCTGCCTCACCCTTAGGACCAAGTGGCCATATTTTTGAAGAAATACATTACATTGAATGTAGGTACAAATTTGTTTACACTTACGATTTTGTGCTACTCTCCCACCTGCGTCATAATGCATTGATCAATATGCATTATTTTCTTTTAAAAACCTTACAAAACTTGGCTCATTATTCCCAATGGTCTCTCCATCCTCAATCCTCCATTACCAATCATTGCCTCATTAAATTGTTAGTCCTGAGAGCCATGGAGAGAAGGAATCAACCCTGGGCACAATTTCTTACTGAGGTTATGGTAGACCAGGTTCCTATAGAAGAAGAAGAGGATAGCAGTGAGGAAGATGATGCACAGAGATTGTCAAATTTAGTTGGGGGAGAAATGGATATCCTGAGGATGTTGGTAATGACTGGGAAATGACTTCAAGGGAAGCTTAAACTATAGAGAACTTGAAAAATTTAAACCCCCTAGAGCCTACAGAGAATTTGCAAAATTTAAACCCCCTAGAGCCTGTTGAGAACTTGCAAATTTTAAACCCCTTGAGCCTGTTGAAAACCCAACTCAACAAGCAGAGGCCAATATAGAGGATAAAAGGGAGGAAATTCAAAATCTGTCTATGTAAATTCATGAAATTCGATCCTTTGCTGAAGGGGAGGAATCAATATCAAAGGACGATTTTCATTATTCTGTCCCAGGGGAAATCGAAATTCTTCCAGAAGAACCTACACCCTCTACATCACGAAGAAAGAAGAGGGGGTCCATAATTCTTCTAGGAAAACCTATTCCGTCTACATCAAAGGGAAGGAAGAAGAGGTCCATCGCTCAGAAATAGTCAAGCAATCCATTAAAGAAAGAAAGGACTAGAGCCACTACTGCAGTAGAGGCATTAAAAAGAGTCGAGGTTAATATTGAAATTCCAATATTAAATCCTCGATCATCCCCTGTAACACAAGAACTAGTGGGTAGCTCAAAATCCTTATCAAAATATGCTGATCCACAAGAACCTGTTGCAAAAGAAGGGAGAAACCAAATGGAAACCCTGCTCTTTGAAAATGATTTGTTGAAACAGGAAGGACAAGTGCTTAGGGAGGAGCTACAGGGATTGAAAGAAGTTTTAAGGAAACAAGAAATGTAGAGATTAAGCACGTTAGATGATGCAGCTGACCAGTTGGAGAAATAGCCCTCTAGTAAAGTAAAAAATTTGGAGCATGAGTAATTTGTGTGCCCTGAATGTGGGGACATTTTTCTAAAGTCATGATTTAAAGTCACACTTGTGGAGCCTTCGGCCTGGAAAATGGGTCAATCAAGACAAGAAATGGATGCAACAACACAAGCAGAGCCAATGGTAGAGGATGATCAGCATCGGAATGAGGGAACAACCCCTTCTACCTTGGATAATAAAAAATCACTGAGTGAAGAACCTAGAAATTTCATCTCATAGGATTTATTGACCCTCGTGCAGGAATTGCAAGGATTAGAAGAGACTTTGCTACAACACTCAGAAAATGTTGAAACACTTCAGGAATATGCTACTGAAACACAAGATCCAGCAGCACAGGGAGAAGTTGTGGAAGGTTCAGAATCAACAAGTCTAGAAATGGATGTTGAAACACAAGAACCATCAGTCCAAGAACAAGTTTCTGAAACAATGCCACAACAAGAAATCGTTAGGTTTTTTGTATTAGTGACTGCGAAAGAGGAAAATGCTGAAACAATGGCACAGAAATAGACTATCAAGTCTCCTGACGTGTTGGGTCATGAAGGCTTTGCTGGGGTTGTGGCACTAGAAGAGGAAACTACAAAAACACAAGAACCAACAGTACATGTAGAATTTTTTGATACTGCAGTGCAAGTCCCCGAACCAATGGATGGAAAGGAAATTGCTGAAACACAACTAACCAGCAGTACATGTAGAATTTGATGATGTTGCGATGCAAGTCCTCGAGCTAATGGATATAAAGGGAAATGTTGAAACATAGGTTTTGGTGTCTCCATACCAAGCCCTAACAAAGAAACCATATGATAAAGAAAAAAGGAAAGAACCATAGGAGATCATCAAGTTAGATACCGAGGATGAGTGAGATACAAATGATAACAGAATGCAGGAGATGGTAGAGGATCTTTCATTGATGAAGCTCGAAGTAAGTAAATCGAAGAATCATGCTAACATGTGCAAGGAAGGAATGGTCCCTCTTTATGAGCATAGAAATACCATCAAAGAAATTAGAGAGAGATGGGCAGAAGAACTGATTTTTCAGAAATTCCAATGGGAAAGTGTGCAGAAAGAACTAGGAAAGCTGAGGAAATTCAAGTCTATTCAGAAGGATAAAGAACATATGTACACTTTAGCTCAGGAATTGTTAAGCTCTAGATCTCCATCTCCTTCTTATTCTGTGTTCCTCTATGAAAATATGACTCTGTTCAAATTGAGAGCCTTGAAGGAGGGGAAACCTTATCATATTATGACCTCTCCTCAATTTTTGGAGGCCATTTTGTAGAGTGATTTCAGTGGGTAGAATTTATTGTGTGATTTGTATCTACATGAGATGTCATGCTTTATGGATTTTAATTCTAACGCTGTGCCTTACCTAGGAGATATTCACTTGAGGGATTTCACCTCTTTTTTTACCAATCAAATGCAGTGGTGGAACGCTTTCCAAACCTTTCAAAAGAACGATGACAACTCCACTCTATGGATTAGAAGAGAACCTCAATCCCCTATGGTCCTTATTGCAAAACATGAAAGGAGCCTTTCATCTACTATGAAGGTTCAGCAGTTGATAATTTTATAGCAGAAGGTCATATCTACTTGTGTTTGAATGATCTCCCAGCAACATCCTTATTCCCTGGAAGGTAGTAAGCATAAGTGGCAAGCCTCTTCTCCATATTTGAGAGGAAAATACCCTTATTGTTTTGATCAATTCAAGCAGGCTCTGTCTTGGGTGCCTGAGTATGTTAAATGCATGGATACATGTGGACCATGCTGGTTGGGGATGAAATTCAAATTTCCTCTGATATGGTTGCCCGAGAGGCAATATAGGAGCCATTACAGATTGACCAAGAAAGCAGAGAACAAGTGTTGGGAAGAGTTGATTTCCTGCAATGAATTTTTGGTCTAGGGTGAGAAGCATGAAAATTATTTTAACCTTACTAATATCCATAGAAAGAGATTATAGTCAGATTCGGATTCAGACTAGCTGGAATTTTTTGCATGTGGACATGCAACAAGACAGCTAGGGGGAGATGTTGGGTCCTAGAAATGCCCTTTTTGCTTACTCCTTTTTAGCCCTTTTTCCTTGATTTTGTATTTCATTTTACAACCAAGTCATTATCTTTTCCAAGGACAGGCATGTATTCAAAAAGGTATAATTCATTATTACCTTGCTCTCGGTATGATGATACACATGGGCGCTGAAGAACTTGGAAATAGTTGCACATTTCTAGGGATCGGTTTGGATCATTGCTGAAACAGCTTAGGCTATTCCTCTGCGCGGCCAGCTAAGACTCGTTTAAGCGTTGGATCAGCTCCAAGTTGTAAAGGTACAATTGATGATGAAACATAATCCATTCTAATGTAATAATCATTCTATCTGTTTCTATTTTCTGTATTGTATATTCGACATCCTGAAGATCGAAGATCTTAATTTCTTCCTGAATTAAGGAAGCTAAACTGTCTTGTCTCGATATATATAGGAAGAAGAGATCATACATAAGGTTAGTATTATTTTCAAGAGAATTGTAACAGCAGTTGGGAGTCTTTTGTAATTGAACATATCCATTAATGAAAGAAGTAGTGTTTCCCTAAATTTTTATTTGTTGAGTTAGTTTGGTAGCCTCCAACGGCATCTTTGTTGGAAGTCCAGGGCTCGTCTTCTCACAGAGATTGTTGAGTTAAGTAGATGTTTTAGTTTTAATTCATTTTGGTTAATGTGAAGTTATAGTAGGTATTATGTTCAGATTGCTGCAATAGTAGTTAATTGGATATTTGCATGATTCTAGTTTCCCTTTGGTTTGCTGCAACAGTGTGGTGCAAACAATTGACTGTGTAGAGTAGTTTTCTTTCCTACGCAAGTGTGTTAATTAGCATTATTGTTACAGTCAAACTCAGATCCTGCAAATTATTTTTATTTATCTTTCCTAGAATTTGCTAAATGAGATAGGTCATGGTTTGAATTATGATAATTTTAGGATTTAACTTCTTGCAAAAGCAATTCTAGTTAATTTATTCTTAGATCAGTTGTTACAGGATTGGTGTTGTAAGAAAATAGGAATCCTTTGAGTTCTTAGATTGACAATTTAGATTGGCTTGCACACCTAGTTGAGTTTGGATTAGCAGTTAGGTAGGATGGATGTTCTTTATTTATTTAGTCAGCTACTGAAGTGTTTATGCATATACTTTTCTTAGTTACCTTTGAAACAATCAGAATTTACTGGGTTGACAATTTATATTGAGCGCTATGTTTCTTAACTGAATTTAATTAGCATATAGAGTGACCAACAATGGTCCTATGGCATTGCATACATGACAAAATTGATGCTTCATAGTTAAAAGATTTTTGCGTCAAAATATCAAGGGTAGTATTCGTTATTGTGCATATATATCATTTGGTAAATAACTCTCATATATTTGTAACCAACGAAAGCATGCACGTCTAAAATTAGAAAATAAATTTAGCAAGAGTTAGAAAAATATAATAATGAAAAAACATGGATATTTGACAATTACAATGATTAAACTTCAAAACTCTTGGAACTCATCTTACTAGTGGACCACCATCATCTCTATTAATCAAATTTCCATGCAATACATTTTGGTTTGATCTAGAATTGCATCCAATATGTTTGATTAGTGATTTATTTATGTAGGGGATCTGACCTAGGATTCAGAGGGTTCTCTTGATAGGTTTTCTCTAGTAGGGACCTATTCTATTGACATCAAAAGATATCTATGAATTAGAAATCCAGAATGAGAAAATAAATCTCTCAGTATGCACAATATAAATGCTACACTAACCTTTATTAATAACCTTTGATTTATTTCCTGCTTGCAACCATGGTTATGGTGTTGCATACATAACAAAATCAATTCTTTTGATTCCTATATGCATCAAAACATTATGGGTATTATTGATTGCTATGCATATACAACATGTAGTAATAAATATTATAGCCTGCTTAGCAATAAAATAATGCACAATGGAAATTAGAAAAGCAATGTAACAATCCTTATAAAAATATAAAAATGGAAGAACAAGGATTTCCAACAATGAAATTCATTGAACTTCAAGAAACTTGGATAAAGTTGCTCGGAATACCAAACATAAATACTGATCTGAAAAACTTTCAGGATCTTTTTAAACATAAAATTTCATGTGAAATTTGCATGTAAATTCTCATAAAAAGGCTTTAAAAGATTAATTTTAAATATTCAAATCATACACATAAGATAATAAACAAGTATGCAAACCTTGTAGACAACAGATGATGACATAGTTCACCATTCTTAGGCTACATCTCCAGTCCACTTCCAATGAGAAGGTCAATCTTATTCAGTCTTCAAAATCTTACATACATGAGTTCTGGAAAAACATTTGAGTTATGTCAGTCAAACTCAGAAACAGACTGAACCACTGTGTTCCTCTCGAAATTGTGAGTAAAACCAGCATATATCCATCTTAAACCCATATCTATCAAGCACCGAGAGGGATCCAATTTCTTGAGGTGTATTTCTTTTTTTAAATTTAAACTCAAGAAATTTGATCTCTCTTGATTGATAGATATGGGTTTATGTTTTAAATTTTTATTTTATAAACGAACATCTATTTTTTAATTACTTTTCATAATATTTTATTTTATGAATAAACATGGATTTTTTTTAAATACTTTCCATAATTTAATTTTTTTCTTTTATGAGCCGACATGAATTTTTTTAATTATTTTGTTAGTAACAAACGTTAGATGACACACTCACACATGTTACAACATCTCCCCCATACTGGGTTGTAGAACACCTCGTTTCACTCGGTGCAATGAGTATAAAGTCGACTATGTTTTCCTGAGGCCTCCTCTGGAACACAAATCGGGACAACTATGTTGAAACTGTACGGATAGTAGGGATTTCCTACGTCATAAATCATGCCCATTAATGGAATTTACTTGCCTAGGGATCTATTCCCATACTGTGTCTTGGGAACTATGCAAGTCATGCTCTGTGTAGTGTTTTTCATGGCTCCAAAATGTGATTTTAAATCAGGTTTTAGGCATGAGTTTGGAGGGCCATGCACCTTTTTGGACCCCAATTTCAGCCTTTACTTCTTAACCATATTCCACCGAAAACCACATAAAAATGGGTTGTGGACCAGTGGTAAGTTGTTGCACTATGGGGGCAAAGGTCCCGAGGTCAAACCTATGGGCCTCTCCCCATTCAACGTAACTTGTTGTTTATATTTTTTGGCGGTTTTGTCTGCGGCGGTATTGTTGGCATGACTTGGCTCTATGGCTTATGACTTGGAATATGTGTTGGCCATATGGAATTGTTTGTTGGTTTGATGTATTGACACTTGGATTGGCTACATAATTTTAGTTTCTGACCTGGCTCCAAATAATATATAACACCTTATGTCCTTGGTGTTAGCCATGGGATCGAGGGGTTATCCCTCGATCCCTCCCTTTTCTACACCCAATCCAACATTCAACTTTAAATAAAATTTAAGCCCTGTAGTGTTAAGAAAAACCGGTGGGAGCCCTGGCTAGGTGGGATCTGTGGAGTCATTGGTGGTATTTTAGGTTGCAGGTTCGATCCCCATGACCTCCACATATTTTTATCAAACAATACAATACATGCCAACAGGGTTGCCATATGGCAGACCATGATTGGCCCACAATGATGTGCCAAGTCATCAATCCTATCCATGTGGCACCTTATGGTGCTTCCATGTGGATCCAAATGATGACCTATCCATGCCACGTGGAATCCTGTGGATGTGCCATGTGGCCCCCTTTTTTTCTCTTTTTACATCAATTTTAACCTTCTTATTGAAATTTCCAAACTCAATAACTTTCACATCCGGAAGTCATTTCACGTGAAACGAACATTGTCGGAAATCTCCTAACAATATATACGCATATGTAATATTATTTACATCTTTTGAATACTTTAATTTTTATCAATCTTGGAGATCCTCTTAGATCAAACCTTCCCATTGGGAAGATTTTGGTCCACCAAAAGCATGGGATCATTCAGGAAAAAAAAGGTGAGGATACAACTCCCTCACTCTTTCGGTCTCTACCCACCGTGATTTGATTGGATGCATTCCTTTAAGTCCCACACAAAGAAACTCCATGTCACCTTTGCGTGAAGATATGACCTTCTTATCAAGTATAACATCTTCCTAAAGTTCATTGAGAAATTCAGGAGCAAACTCATCAACAGAAGGTACTTGAAGCTATAAATCTTGGTCCAAAATCATAGGAGGCTCATACAGTTTCAAGTTTTCCACATTAATAACAGAATACAGTTTCATATAAGGAGGAAAATCTAACTGAAAAACATTATTACCAAATTGATCCAAAATTGTAAAAGGTCCATATCTGATTGGTTTCAACTTTCTACCTTCACCTTGCAGTCGGTCTTTGCTGATATGAAGCCATACTCAATCACTAATTTGAAAATGATGAGCCAACAGATGTTTTTCATGTCTTTATTTATATTTGGCTTGACTTGATTCCAACTACTCTTGTAATGCTTGATGTATTAGTTGGATATATTGAATAAACCTAAAAGCTTTATCTGCATCAACTTGACCATATCCCACTACATCTTTCCCATAAACAAAGTCTAAGGGATACTTTGTTAAATATCCAAAACATGTCTCGAAAGGAGACATTTGTGTTGAAGAGTGCATAGCTATGTTGTAGGCATGTTGAACATAATGCAACTGCTCATCACACAACTTGGGATGCTTGGCACAATATCCTCGAAGAAGATGTACTATTGTTCAATTGACCACTTCAGTTTTTCTGTCGGTTGGTGTATGAAATGTTGTGCTTTTCTTTAACTTTGTGTCCATAAGTTCCCATAAAGATGACCAAAATTTCGCAATGAAATAGGAATCTCGATCCGAAATAATAGAAGTCAGCAGTCCAAAATGGACCCATACATGTTGAAAGAACAAATGAGCAGGAAACTCAGTTGTGATCTTCTTTTTACAAGGCATTAGAATGCATATTTTACTGAATCTATCGACAACAACATATAAGTAAACATGTCCCTTTCTAGACATTGGTAACCCTCCTACAAAATCCATCAAAACACTTTCCCATGGACAGGAAAGAACAAAAAGTGGAGTGTACAAGACTAAATTTTTGTTACATGGCTTTCTTTTTGCACACATAACACATACTTTTACATACTTGGACACAATATCATTCATTCAAGGCCAATAACAAAACTTTTGTAATTGTGCTACAATTTTTCCTACACCAAAGTGCCCTGAAATGAGAGAAGTATGAGCTTCTCTTATCACATGTACTTTTTCACTTTGTGGAATACAAATTTCCACAAGATGATACAACAAATTTTCATGATCACGATAGTTCAATTCTTCATTTCAGATCCATGTATTAGTGATTCATATACTTCTTTATAGTCTTCATCCTTAGTATATTGTTCAACATAACTTGAATGTACCAAAGGACTTTTTTGAATAACAATAGAAGCATTTGTTGGAGGTTTTGATAACATATTTGCAACTTTGTTCTGAATACCTTTCTTATACTTAATAATCAAATGAAATTGTTGTAAAAAACCCATCCACCTGAAATTTCTTAATTGTTGTAGCCTAGTTTGAGATTGAATATATTATAGTGGTTGATGATCAGTATGTATAATTTTTTCCCTACCCATTAGGTAATGTTTCCACTTTTTCACACTTTGTACTAATGCATACAATTCTTTATCATAGTTTGGAATGTTAATTATTTCTTTAGAAAAGGTTTCAAAATGGTAGCGTATTGGTTTTTTAAGTTGCATTAAGACTTCCCCCATGGAATAACCACTAGCATCAGTCTCTATCTCAAATGGCTATTGTAGATACGACAATGCAAGTACTGGAGATGTACTGATCTTTTCTTTCAGAGTTTCGAAGGATTTATGTGCTTTTCCTTCCCACTGAAATACTTTTTTCACACCTGTCAAAGCATGTAATGGAAAATATATAAAGGAGAAGTTAGCAATCTTCCTCTAGTATTGGGTTTATCCCAAAAATATTCTTATCTCGGTTACATTATTTGGATTTGGCCAATTAAAAATGACCTCAAATTTAGAGGGATCTATTCTCAATCCAACACCCCCTACAGTGTAACCTAGATACACTAAATATGTCTTCCCAAGCTCACATTTGGACATCTTTAAGTACAATTTTTCTCTTACAAGTACATCCAAAACTTGTTTGACATGCTTGACATGTTCTTCCCAAGTATGACTGACAATCAAAATATCATCTAAGTAGACTATGAAAAATTCATCAATGAAGGGCCTATAAACATCATTCATCACCCTCATAAATGTTGTGGGTGCATTACAAATCCCAATGGGCATTACCATCCATTCATACAATCCCCGTTTAGTTTTGAAAGCAGTCTTCCACTTCGCTCTTAATTGTGATTTTGTTTAGTGCCCTGTAATCAACACACATACACCATGTTCCATCCTTCTTTGGCACCAAAACAATCGGTGAACCACATAGAGAGGAGCTTGGTCAAATTTCTCCTCTTTCAAGCAATTCTTGAACCCACTTCTTTATCTTTGCATTTTCAATTACCTAAGACCTGTACATGCCAATGTTAGGAAGTGGTGCATCCTTCTGTAAGAGAATCTCATGTTGGATTTATCTTTTTGGAGGAAAACCTTTAGGTTCTTGAAACAAGACATTATAATCAGTTACAACTTTAGTTAAATCTTTATTAAGTCTTGGATCACATCCTTTAAGAGATTCACTTTGACCAACATCCTTTGCTTTAACTATCATAAGAACAAAATTCTTACTAGCATTTACTAGCCTCTTCATTTGACTTGTAGAAATTAATGAAATAATATTTTTTATGCGATGTGCACAAACAACATATTCAATACCATCTTTAGTGATATGATACCTATTATCTTCCCTGTAAAACATAGCCTTCCTATCATAAAGATAAGGACTTCCCAATATAATACCATAGATATCGAATGGAACCACATCCAAATCTACTTCATCAATGAATCTAGAAGTAATAGCAAACCTAAGTCTACACTGTTTTTTAACTTGCAGTTGTGCATTATAACATACCCATCCAAGAGGATAAGGTTTAGGCTGTAACTTAGTTTCCAAATGAAGTTTTTCAACTATCTCTTTTGAAATGATATTGGCTTGTGATCCACTGTAAAAAAGAGTATCTATTTTGTATGCTTAGAGATTACTCTTATATGAAATAACTCACTTTTCTTTCTTTAATAAACAATAGATTCATGCTTTGTATTAGAAGGATCTTTACCTTGTATGCCTATAGCAACAATCTTAGTCTCATCCTCTGATTCAGACCCCAAATCATGTTAGATGGATGTAGCGGTGGTCTTCTTGTCCTCCTTATTCTGAAACTTGTCAGGTTTGAGCTCCGAATGAAGCCTCCAACATTTGGATGCATCATGACCCTTTTGCTAGCAATGTGAGCATGTAGGTTTATCTCCTTATTTCTTCATTGTATTTGTATGCTTACATTTCCCTTTACCTTTGAACTTGTTTCCATAAGGTTTGAAATATTTCTTTGAAATTTTTTCATTTGTATTCTTCCCTTTAGACTCCATATGAGTTGCTTGAACGCATATCTCATCAAGGTTAGTTGGATTAAGCATAAGTATCATATGACATAAATAACTATGTAATCCACCTATGAACTTGAGAAGAATTTATTGAGTGTAGAGATGCATACCAAGTACTAAAGATCTCTTGCTGAATTCTTGTGTGTACTCTTGTACACTTTAACCCTTACCTTGTCTCATATTTTTCCAATCCATCATGGATTGTTGCATGTATCCCAATGGATAGACTTGCTTCTTTAATGCTGAAGTGAACTCATTCCAAGAGCAGATGATGTTTCCTTTTGAGGCCATATCCTTTTAGTTCTACTCTCCCACCATATGAGAGAAGTCCCTCCAAGTTGGAGAGAAGCTAACTGATTTTTTATGCTATCTTTAGTGAAATTTTGAATCCTACAATAAACCTCTATTTGATGGATCCAATTATCCAATTTTTCAGCATTAAGCTCTCCATTATACTAATAGGTAATTCAAACTTAATATCAATCCTTAGTTGAGGCACATTAAAATTAACTCTTTTTTTTTTCAAATGAAGAAAGCAAAGATCCATCAAGAAAAGATGGAGAATATGGAGGAGTTTTAGGAGGTTCCTCACCACCTCCTTCGTCTTTACCTTTGGCATGATATGGACCACCTTGTTCACCTTTCTTCTGATCTTGATAAATCTTTTCCACCATACTTTGCATCCTCATGAAAAATTTAAGGAAGTCTCCTGCAGATGGGATTCAAGAAGTCCCATATTCTCCTTTTTCCAAAGCCATTATTCCTCTTCTTGAACCAATATCTGGATCAAATTATTCAAGCTCTCCTTCACCTCATTGAATCCTTTCTCTTGTTACATTCACAAACTCACAATGCAATTGTTAAGTTTCTCTGATACCAAACTTGTTCTGAAAAACTTTTAGGATATTTTTAAACATAAAATTGCATGTGAAATTTGCGTGTCAATTCTCATAAAAAAGGCTTTAAAAGATGAATTTTAAATGTTCAAATCATACACCAAAAATTTGTAGACAGTAGATGATAACGAAGTTCACCTTTCTTGGGATACGTCTCTGGGACACTTCCAATGAGAAGTTCGATCTTATTAAGCCTTCAAAATATTACATACATGAGTTCTGGAAACACCTCTGAGTTATGTCAATCAAACTTAGAAACAGACCGCACCACTGCATTCCTCTCGAAATTTTGAGTAAAATGAGTATAAAATCGACTATGTTTTCCTGAGGCCTCCTCTGGCACGTAAATTGAGACAAATTTTCCTGCAACTATAGGGACTGTACGGATTTCCCACCTCAAGAATAGTGCCCATTACTGTCCTATAGTTGCCTTAGGATCTGTGCCCATACCTTGTCCTGGTAACTATGCAAATAGCGCTCTGTGTAGTGTTTTTCATGGCTCAAAAATGTGATTTTAAATAAGGTTTTGGGCCCGAGTTTGGAGGGCCACACGTCGTTTTGGACTATTAGGAATCCATGTCAACCCTCCTCTTAACTTTGTTAGTATATTGTTGTTGGACACATATGCCTTGTAATTCATCCCGTAGTATTATATGTTGATCCGTAGTTTGTATTAGCCCATAATATTGATCCATAGTATTGGATGCATATTCTTTGTAAGTCTTCCCGTAGTATTATATGTCCCATGGTATTGACCCATAGTATTGGTGCCTAGAATTAGTATATAAGTTTGTGTTAAGTCCAATGAAGGCACCGTGAAGTTATTTGTATTGAGATTGCTCAAAGTGGCCCCCGATCAATAAAATATTATGTGATCTAATATATCATGTATTTCATCAATTAATTGTTGCAGGTTCCTCACATCTGGTTTCAGAGCACTTTCTTGGGCTCGTTGGGTGGAATTTCTGCCATTTTTTTTCGCATCTGTTGCAGGTTCAGATCTGGGAATAATCCCTATCCGCTTAACTATGGGAAGTACTTGGGCATAAGCCCTAAAACTCATTGTGGGGAGTACCACAGGAACCCCATAGTAGTTGTCCCATTGAGAGGACCTTCCAGCGAAAAGCGAAACGACCCCTACCTGATTGACTAGTTCCCACCCATGAGGTAAACTAAGAGCTTTCATTTGTGGAAAAGAGCTTATTGATTTTAGTTGATCTGTGGAGTGAGGGGTACTGCCCCCATACGCAACCCGTCAGACAGCATTGGTGGTCGATTGAATCCCCTGAACCGTTAGGAAGCCGATCATTGCTGGGGTCCATATCTATTTTCAGTTGATAAATCGTAGATTACATCTGTCTAGAATTGTTGTCAATCACTTCTGCGCTATTGCAGATCCATTACGAAGAAAAACAAAACTCTCATGGTTATGGTTGTCACCCGCGCAGGCGCAAAAACCATGGAGGAAGAACTTGCAGCCCTCAAAACCAAATTCCAGGATCTGGATGAAAAATTTCTCGACCTCCATCTTGAGCATTCAGCCATGAACAATAAACGATAGTCAAAGTCTTCTGCAGACAATGGGTTCTCTTCTTCCAGCAATTTCTGTGGTCCGAAGCTTGATTTTCCTCACTTCAATGGTACTGATCCGACTGGATGGATCTATCGAACAGAACAATATTTCAGTCTGCATAATACTTTTGATGTCAACAAAGTTCCAATTGCATCCTTTCATTTGGAATAGGAAGCTCTTCAATGGTACCGTTGGTACATCAAGGCTCATGAAGAGCCAAAATTGCCAGATTTTTTCCAGATCCTTTTGCAATGATTTGGTACTAGTGCTTTTGATGACTTCACAGGATCCCTCACTAAAATTCACCAAATTGACATTGTGAGAGAGTATCAATTTTTTTTTGATAAACTAGCCAATCACACAGAAGGATTGCCTGATCACTTCTACATGAGTTGTTTTATCAGTGGTCTCAAGGATGCAATCCGATCTTAGGTCAAAATGTTCTATCCCAACACCATGATGGAAGCCCTTGGGTTGGCTAAGTTGGCAGAAGACAAGATTGCAGAACAACAGTTCTCCAAACCCACTTTTGTTCCCTTCATAAATATGGGTTCCCAACAACCTCCCATCCTATCAAGAATTTGTCTAAAACAGAGATGTGAGCACGTAGAGAAAAAGGGATTTTTTATAATTGTGATGAGAAATTCACTTCGAGACACAGATGTGTTGAGCAAAAGCTCTATCTCTTGGATGTGTATTCTCCGCTTGCCTCTTAAATTGGTGAAGAAACTCTAGATACAATAGATGATCAGGTCAACATTCAGGATCCTCCTATTGACCCTCTGTCTCAGGACGACCACCCAAAGATATCTCTCCATGCTTTAGCCAAAGTTAGTACCCCCCAAACAATGCGGGTCAGGGGTTACTTCAAGAAGCTTCCTCTTACAATACTCATTGATTCTTCTAGCACTCATAACTTCATTGGCCCTCGGATCGCCAAACAGGCTGATTGTTTTGTCCATCCTTACTCCAACTTTGAAGTCATGGTTGCCACTGGGGGCACCTTACCTTGCAAAGGGAAGTGTCACAATATGCATATCTCTATGGGATATTATAACCTGCGCTCTGAGATGTTTGCCTTGGCCTTAGGCGAATGTGATGATGTTTTGGGCACTCAATGGCTACGCACAATTGGCCCCATCTTATGGGATTTTGATGAACTTTGGATGCAGTTTTCAACCAATGGAAAAAAACACACATTGACAGGCTTACAACCAGAGTCTCTTAGCATCATCACTTCCCATCGCATGGAGAAACTTCTTAAGAAGAATTCGCATGGTGTCGTCGCTCAAATCCATTCCATTCAAATGCAACCATCAGCGGTCTCCACTACTCCTTTGGATCTACAACAAATTCTTGATAGATATACAGGTGTCTTTGCTGAACCAGTGGGATTTCCACCTTCAATGCTAGAGGACCATCGTATTCATCTCCTTCCTGGTAGCGTTCCTCCCAACATCAAGCCCTATCGCTACCCATTTCTTCAAAAAATAGAGATTGAAATGCTCATTCGGGACTTACTGAAGCAAGGTATTATTCTCCCTAGTACTAGTTCCTTTTCTTCCCCAATTCTTCTTGTCCGAAAAAAAGATGTGTCATGGCGCCTCTGCATTGACTTTTGAGCGCTTAATCACCTCACAATCAAGGATGTTTCAAATTCCTATTGTTGATGAGCTTCTTTATGAGCTTCATGGTGCTCAATTTTTCTCCAAGTTGGATCTTTGTTTGGGTATCATCAAATTCGGGTTCATGAGGAGGATATCCCTAAAACAACTTTCCGCACACATGATGGCCACTATGAGTTTTTGGCCATTCCCTTTGGCCTCACTAATGCTCCTTCAACATTGGCATTGATGAATAAATCATTCTGGCCCTATTTGCGAAAATTCATTCTAGTCTTCTTTGATGATATCCTCATCTACAGTAAAACATGGGATGAACATCTCCATCATCTGGATCTTGTAATGCAACTTTTCTTTGACCATCATCTCCAAGCCAAACAGTCTAAATGTGTTTTTGGACATAATTAAGTAGAGTATCTTGGGCACATTATTTCAGCACAAGGGGTTCGCGTGGATCCTGCCAAAATAGATGCCATGAACAATTGGCTCCCTCCTTAGACACTTAAGAGCCTTCGTGGTTTTTTGGGATTGACTGGATACTACCGCAAGTTTGTCAAGGATTATGGGAATATTGAAGCTCCATTAACTGCTCTATTGAAAAAGGATGATTTTACATGGACACATGCTACTGAGTGTGCATTTGACAAACTAAAACAAGCTATGTGTACTACACCTTTTCTAGCTATGCCCGATTTTTCCAACCCTTCACTATTGTGAGTGACGCTTTCGGCAATGGACTTGGTGTTGTTCTCCTTCAACATGAACATCCAATTTCGTTCACCAGCAAATCCCTTTCAAGTAAGAATTTAGCTTCCTCTACATATGAGAAATAAATGATGGCTATTTTGCATGCAGTACAAAAGTGGCGACCATACCTATTAGGGAATCATTTCTGCATCAAGACTAATCACCAGAGTCTGAAATATTTCCTAGAACAACATGTATCCTCCCCAGCACAACAGAAATGGGTTAGAAAACTCATGGGTTATGACTATGAGATCACTTACAAGAAGGGTAAGGGAAATATTGTGGTGGATGCTCTTTCTTGCACATTTGATGCCCAAGTTTCTCGTTCAACTATTTATATGCCTGTTCCAAATTGGTTGCAATCTGTTCAACAGGGCTATGTCAATGACTCTTCATTATCTCAAATCATCCAATGCTTGGCCAAAAACCATTCTGTTGTACAACATTAATCTTGGGATGGTGCTTCATTGAGATACAAGGGTCATCTGGTGCTTCCCCAGAGCACAGATCCTAAACGGGATGTCTTCTATGAACTCCATGCTTCTCCATCGACGGGGCACTCTGGGTTCCTCAAAACATATGAGCGGGAACGATGTAACTTCTTTTGGCAGGGAATGAAAAGGAAAATTAAATAGATGGTGGTTGAATGTGATACCTTCCAGTGTAATAAGGGTGAAACGACACTCCTTCCAGGATTGATCGAACCCTTTCCCATCCCTACACGGATTTGGACATATATTTCTATGGATTTCATTAAAGGGATCCCTAAATCTGGAGGGAAGACAATGATTTTGGTTGTGGTTGATTGCCTCTCCAAATATAGTCATTTTGTGCCCTAATCCTTCCCTATACAGCCTCCACAGTCGCACAAATTTTCCTGGACCAAATCTTTCGTCTTCGTGGAATCCCTTCTTCCATTGTCTCGGATCGCGATGCAACTTTCACCAGTAATTTTTGGACAAAACTATTTCGCCACACTGGCACCAAACTGAAGATGAGTTCAGGGTATCACCCACAAATAGATGGTCAGACTGAAATTATCAATAAATGCTTGGAAAATTATCTTCATTGCTTCACCTCCGAACAACAACATCAGTGGGCAAAGTGGCTCTCTCTCGTTAAATGGTGGTACAATATCTCTTACCACACTGGCTCTAAAATGACTCCATATGAAGCAGTCTATGGTCAGGCACCACCAGTTCTTCTTCCATACACCCCCATCACTAGTTCAAGCAGTTGACATGGTCCTTCGAAACCGTGATCAGATTCTTTGCATTTTGCGGGACAATCTTCACATGGAAAGAAATCAAATGAAGCAACAAGCCGATCAACATTGTTCTTTGCGCACTTTTCAAGTTGGTGATATGGTTTTTCTTCGTCTACATCCTTACAAGCAATCCTCCCTGAAACTCAAAGGGCGTCATAAGCTCGCTCCAAAGTTCTATGGGCCATATAGGATTCTTCAAAAGGTTGGGTCCATTGCTTATAAATTGGAACTTCCTCCTTCTTCCCGCATTCATCCTGTATTTCATGTCTCTTTTTTGAAGAAAGTTCTTGGCACCAACATCAGAGGACAAACTATTTTACCAGAACTGGATCATGAAGGATCCATCCTTTTGGAGCCGGAGGCCATCCTCAATCAGCACACTCATCAAATTCTCTCTCGCTCTATCACAGATTTATTAATTCAATGGCATGAAATGCAACCAGAGGATGCTACGTGGGAACCACTCCTTCATATTCAGCACCAATTTCCACATCTAAAGCTTTGAGGACAAAAAATTTTCTAACGGGGAGGGGATGTTAGGAACCCATGTCAACCCTTCTCTTTACTTTGTTAGTATATTGTTGTTGGACGCATATGCCTTGTAAGTAGTACCATAGTATTATATGTTGATCCATATTTGTATTAGCCCATAGTATTGATCCATAGTATTGGACACATATGCTTTGTAAGTCGTCCCATAGTATTATATGTCCCATGGCATTGACCCATAGTATTGGCGCCTAGAATTAGTATATAAGTTTGTGTTGAGGCCAATGAAGTAACCATGAAGTTATTTGTATTGAGCTTTATCAAAGAAGGTTTCCCCCTCGAAGTGGCCCGTGATCAATAAATATATTCTGAGATCTGATATATCATGTATTTCATCAATTAATTGTTGCAGGTTCCTCACATGGACCCATATTTCCTCCTTCACTTATTAACCACATTCCACTGAAAACCACATAACAAATGGGTTGTGGCCCAGTGATAAGTTGTTGCACTATGGGGGCATAGGTCCAGGGGTCAAACTCACGGGATTCTCCCCATTCAATGTAACTTGTTGTTTATATTTGTTGGTGGTTCGGTCTACAGTGGTATTGTTGGCCTCACTTGGATTTTTGGCTTATGACTTGGCATATGTGTTGGCGATATCGCATTGTCTGTTGGTTTTATGTATTGACACTTGGATTGGCTCCGTCGGTTTACTTTGTGACCTGGATCCATATAATATATAACACCTTACGGCCTCGGTGTTGGCGATGGGGTCGAGGGCCTAGCCCTCGATCCCGCCCTTTTCTCCACCCAATCCAACATTGAACTTTAAATAAAATTTAATCCCTATAGTGTTAAAAACAACGGTGGGAGACCTAGCTACGCATACTCTATGGAGTCATTGGTGGTATTTGAGGTTGTGGGTTTGATCCCCACGACCTCCACATATTTTTATCAAACGATACAATATATACATGCCAACAGGGCTGCCACATGGAAAACCCTAATTGGCCCACAATAATGTGCCAAGTCATCAATCTTGTCCACATGACACCGTGTGGTGCTTCCACATGGCTCCAAATGCTGAACTATCCATGCCACATGGCATCCTCTGGGTGTGCCATGTGTCCCCCTTTTTTGCTCTTTTTACACCAATTTTAACATGCTTTCCAAAATTTCCAAACTCAATAAATTTCACGTCCGGAGGCAGTTTCATGTGAAACGAATGTTGTCGGAAAGATCCTGATGAGTTATACGCATCTGTAATATTATTTACATGTTTTGAATCATTTCATTTTGATCAATCTTGGAGATCCTCCTATATCAAATCTTCCCAGTGGGAAGCTTTTGGGCCACCAAAATCATGGGATCATTCAGAAAACAGGTGAGCGTACAACTCCCTCACTCTTCCAGTCTATAGCCACCATGCTTTACTTGGCTGCATTCCTTTAAGTCCCACACGAATATACTCCATGTCACCTATGCATGAATATATGACCTTCTTATCAAGTATAACATCTTCCTGAAGTTCATCGAGATATTCAGGAGAAAACTCATCAACAGAAGGTACTTGAACCTGTACTTCTTGGTCAAAAATCATAGGAGGCTCATACAGTTTTAAGTTTTCCACATTAACAATGGAATACATTTGCATATAAGGAGGCAAATTTAACCGAAAATCATTGTTACCAACTTGATCCAAAATTGTAAAAGGTCCATTACCTGAATGGTTTCAACTTTATACCTTTACCTTAGAGTCGATATTTGCTGATATGAATCCAAACTCGATCACCAATCTGAAAATGATGATCCACCTGATGTTTGTCATGTATTTTTTTTATACTTGGCCTGAATTGATTCCAACTGCTCTTGTATTGCTTGATGTATTAATTGGATCTGCTGAATAAAATTCAAATCTTTATCTGCATCAAATTGACCATATCCCATTGCATTTTTCCTGTAAACAAAGTCTAAGGGAGACTTTGGAAAATATCCAAAACATGTCTCGAAAGGAGACCTTTGTGTTGAAGAGTGCATAGCTCTATTGTGGGGATTCTCAACATAATGCAACTACTCATCCCATAGCTTGGGATGCTTGGCACAATATCCTTGAAGAATATGTGACTACTGTCTGATTAATCACTTCAGTTTGTCCTTCGGTTTGTGGATGAAATGTTGTGATTTTATTTAACTTTGTGTCCATAAGTTCCCATAAAGAAGACCAAAATTTCCCAAGGAAATGGGAGTCTCGATCAGAAATAATAGAAGTAGGTAGTCCAAAATGGACCCATACATGCAGGAAGAACAAATGAGAAGTCAACCCAATTGTGAAATACTTTTTACAAGGAATTAGAATGCACATTTTATTGAATCTATCCACAACAACATATATGTAATCATGTCCCTTTCTAGACATTGGTAACCCTCCTACAAAATCCATTGAAACACTTTCCCATGGACATGAAGGAACATGAAGTGGAGTGTACAAGCCTAACTTTATGTTACTTGGCTTAATTTTTGCACACATAACACATCCTTTTACATACTTGGACACAGTATCATTCATTCAAGGCTAATAACAAAACTTTTGTAATTGTGCTACAATTTTTCCTACACCAAAGTTCCCTGAAATGAGAGAAGTATGAGCTTCTCTTATCACATGTACTCTTTCACTTTGTGGAATACATATTTTACCAAGATGATACAACAACTTGTCATGAACATGATAGTTCGATTCTTCATTTTGAGAGCCATGTATTTGTGCTTCATATACTTCTTTATAGTCTTCATCCTTAGTATATTGTTCAACATAACTTGAATGTACCAAAGTACTTTGTTGAATAAAAATAGAAGCATTTTTTGGATTTCTTGATAACATATCTACAACTTTGTTATGAAATCCTTTCTTATACTTAATGATCAAATGAAATTGTTGTAAAAAACCCATCCACCTGAAATGTCTTGATTGTTGTAGCTTAGTTTGAAGTTGAATATATTGTAGTGGTTGATGATCAATATGTATAATTGTTTCCTTAACAATTAGGTAATGTTTACACTTATTCACACTTTGCACTAATGCATACAATTCTTTATCGTAGGTTGGATAGTTATTTATTGCTTTAGAAAATGTTTCAGAATGATAGCATATTGGGTTTTTAAGTTGCATTAAGAATTACCCCATGGAATAACCAATAGCATCGGTCTCTATCTCAAATTGTAGATCCCACAATGCAAGTACTGGAGTTGTACTGATCTTTTATTTTAGAGCATCGAAGGATTTCTGTGCTTTGCCTTCCCACTGAAAGACTTTGTTCATGCCTATCAAAGGATGTAATGGAAAATCTATAAAGGATAAGTTAGCAATAAAATTCCTCTAGTAATGGAGTGCTCCCAATAATATTCTTACCTTGGTTACATTATTTGGCTTGTTCCAATTCACAATGACCTCAACTTTAGAGGGATCTATTCTCAATTCACCACCCCCTACAATGTACAAGTTTTCTCTTACAAGTACATCCAAAAATTGTTTGACATGCTTGACATGTTCTTCCCAAGTATGACTGAAAATCAAAATATCATCTAAGTAAACTATTACAAAGTCATCAATGAAAGGCCTAAAAAAATCATTCATCACCCTCATAAATTTTGTGGGTGCATTACAAATCCCAAAGGGAATTACCATCCATTCATACAATTCCTGTTTAGTTTTGAAAGCAGTCTTCCATATATCATTACCATGGATTCGAATTTAATCATAGCCACTTCGTAAGTCTAACTTAGTGAAATAATTTTCATTCTTAAGTTGATCCAAAAAATCATCAATTCAGGGAAGAGGATACCTGTTCTTAGTTGTGATTATGTTTAGTTCCCTATAATCAACACACATGCGCCATGTTCCATCCTTCTTTGGAACCAAAAAAATTGGTGAACTACGCTTAGAGGTGCTTGGTTGAATGTCCCCTCTTTCAATCAATTCTTGAACCTACTTCTTTATCTCTACATTTTCAATTTCTAAAGACCTGTATATGCCAATGCTAGGAAGTTGTGCATCCTGCTGTAAGTGAATCACATGTTGGATTTCTCGTTTTGGAGGAAATCCTTTAGGTTCTTGAAACAAGACATCATAATCAGTTACAAATTTAGTTAAGTCTTTATTAAATCTTGTATCACATCCTTTAAAGATTCACGTTGACCAACATCCTTCTCTTTAACTATCATAAGAACAAAATTCTTACAAGCATTTACTAGCCTCTTCATTTGACTTGCAGAAACTAATGAAAGATTAGTTTTATGTGATGTGCACGAACAACATATTCAATACCATATTTAGTCAGTTGATACATGTTATCTTCCTTATAAAATATAGCCTTCCTATCATAAATATAATGACTTCCCAACACAATACCACAGATATCCGATGGAACCACATCCAGCTCTACTTCATCAATGAATCCAGAAGTAATAGCAAACCTAAGTCTATACTATTTTGTAACTTGTAGTAGTGCATTATCACATACCCATACAAGAGGATAAGTTTTAGGTCTTAAATTAGTTTCCAAATGAATTTTTTTAACTATCTATTTTGAAATGAGATTGGTTTTTGATCCACTATCAAAAAGAGTATCTATTTTTGTATGCTTGGAGATTACTCTTATATGAAATAACTCACTTCTCTTTCTTTCATCAACAACATATTCATGATTTTTATTAGAAGGATTTTTACCTTGTATTCCTGTAGCAACAATATTAGTCTCATCTCGTGTGCCTGACCCCAAATGATGTTGGATGGATGTAGTGGTGGTCTTCTTATCCTCCTTATTCTGAAACTTCTCAGGTTTGAGCTCTAGATTAAGCCTCCAGCATTTGGATGCATCATGACCCTTTTTTTTTGGAAATGTGAGCATGTAGGTTTATCTCCTTCTTTCTTCATTGTAGTTGTATGCTTACCTTTCCCTTTACCTTTGAATTTGTTTCCATCAGGTTTGAAAGGTTTCTTTGAAAAAATTTCATTTGTATTCTTCCCTTTAGATTCCATATGAGTCTCTTGAATGCATACCTCATCAAGGTTAGTTGGATTAAACATAAGTATCATATGACGTAAATAACTAGGTAATTCACCTATGAACTTGAGAAGAATTTCTTGTGTAGAGAAGTATACCAAGTATTAAATCTCTCTTTATGAATTCTTGTGTGTACTCCTATACACTTTGACCCTTACCTCGTCTCAGATTTTTCCAATACATCATGGCTTGCTGCATGTATCCCAAGTGAACTCATGCCAAGAGGAGATGATGTTTCCTTTTGAGGCCATATCCTTTTGAGTTCTAATCTCCCACCATATGAGAGAATTCCCTCCAAGTCGGAGAGAAGCTAACTGAATTTCTATGCTATCTTCAATGAAATTTTGAATCCTACAATAAACATCTATTTGATGGATCTAGTTATCAAATTTTTCAACATTAAGTTCTCCATTATAAACAGGTATGTCAAACTTAATATCAAGCTTTAATTGAGGCACATTAAAATTAACTTTTTGTTTTCCAAGAGAAGAATATAAAGATCCATCAAGAAAAGATGGAGAAAATGGAGGAGTTTTAGGAGGTTCCTCACCACCTCCTTCGTATTTACCTTTATCATGAGATGAACCACCTTTTTCACCTTTCTTCCGATCTTGATAAATATCTTCCACCATACTTTGCATCCCCATGAAAGCTTTAAGGAAGTCTCCTTCAGATGGGATTAAAGAAGTCCCATCTTCTCATTTTTATGAAGCCATTCTTCCTCTTCATGAACCAATATTTGGATCAAATTCTTCAATCTCTCCTTCACCTTATTGAAGCTTTTCTCTTGTTACCATTCACAAACTGACAATGCAATGGTTAAGTTGCTCTAATACCAAAACTGATCTGAAAAACTTTCAGGATCTTTTTAACCATAAAATTGCATGTGCAATTTGCATGTAAATTCTCATAAAAGGGCTTTAAAAGATGAATTTTAAATGTTCAAATCATACACATAAGCAAATAAAAAAGTATGCAAAGCAGAAATTTGTATACAAACGATGATAACGAAGTTCACCCTTCTTGGGATATGTCTTTGGGCCACTTCCAATGAGAAGGTCGATCTTATTATGTCTTCAAAAACTTACATACATGAGTTCTGGAAATGCCTATGAATTATGTCGGACAAACTCAGAAATAGACTGCACCACTATGTTCCTATAGAAATTCTAAGTAAAATGAGTATAAAGTTGACCATGTTTTCTTTAGGCCTCCTTTGGCATGCAAATCGATACAACTCTGCCTGCAACTGTACAGATTGTAAGAATTTCCCACCTCGGGAATAATTCCCATTAATGGCTTGTACCTGCCTCAAGATATGTTCCCGTACTTTGTCTTGGGAACTATGCAAATCATGCTCTATGTAGTTTTTTTTGTGGCTCCAAAACATGATTTTAAATAAGGTTTTGGGCACAAGTTTGGAGGGCCACGTGCCCTTTTGGACCTCGATTTCCTCCTTCACTTAGTAACCATATTCCACCGAAAACACATAACAAATGAGATGTGTCCTAGTGGTAAGTTGTTTCACTATGGGGCTAGAGGTCCCGAGATCAAACCCGCAGGCCTCTCCCCATTCAACGTAACTTCTTGTTTATATTTGTTGGTGGTTCATTTTGCGGTGGTACTGTTGGCATGACTTGGCTCTTTGGCTTATGAATTGGAATATTTGTTGGCAATATGGCATTGTTTGTTGGTTTGATGTATTAACACTTGGCTTAGCTCCATCAGTTTAGTTTTTGACTTGGCTCCACATAATATATAACACCTTACGACCTCGGTGTTGGCCATGGGGTCGAGGGCCTAGCCCTCAATCCCTCCCTTTTCTCCACCCAATCCAACATTAGACTTTAAATAAAAGTTAAGCCCTATAGTGTTAATAAACACCAGTGGGAGCCCTAGCTAAGCGAGATCTGTGGAGTCGTTGGTGGTCTTTGAGGTCGCAAGTTCGATCCCCGTGACCTCCACATATTTTTATCAAACGGTACAATACATGCCAATAGGGTTTCCACATGGCAGACCTTGATTGGACCACAATCATGTGCCAAGTAATCAATCATGTCCAATCATGTCCACATGGAACCTTGTGGTGCTGCCATGTGGCTCTAAATTCTAACTTGTCCATGCCACGTGGCACCCTATGGGTGTGCCACGTGGCCCACTTTTTTGCTCTTTTTACATCAATTTTAACCTTCTTTCCGAAATTTAAAAACTCAATAACTTTCACGTTTGGAGGTCGTTTCACGTGAAATGAACGTTGTCGAAAAGATCCTGACCAGCTCTACGCGTTTGTAAGATTATTTACATATTTTGAAGACTTTAATTTTGATCGATCGTGGAGATACTCCTAGATCAAATACAATCATGTTTAAAACAAACAAACAAAAACATCTTCAATATATATTTATACCCTTCTACAATAAAATTAAAACTTATCTTACCAGTGGACCATCCCCATATTTGTTTAGAAAATTTCCATGCAATTCGATTTGGATTTAATCGCATTCGATATGATTTCATCAGTGGTTTTTGGGGATCCAACCCAAGGTTCATAGGGTTCTAATCTATTGACAGGTTAATGTTATAGAGTTCGTGATTTTGGTTAAGCAAGGAAGATGATGTAGACTTATCACAGTTTTTAGGTAAATTGAAATGGGCAAAAAATGGAGAGAATTCTTGATTGTTACATGCTCATGAAAAAATCAAAATTGTGGGTCAACCCCACATCGTTCTACATGAAAAACATGTTAACCACACCACCTTACCTCACCTAGTTTATCGTGCACTTGGAAAATATTTCCAGTGGATTTAGGAGTTTGATTGATTATGTGATTAATAACGCTAATTACATGTTAATTAAATTTTAATCCATTTCTTATTTAGGATACATTTTGGGGTGGGTAATTTTTTATGCTTTGTAGATTTTTTATGTTTTATAGATGGGAGTATACAATTTAGAAGTTTTTGGATTTTTTTTGTTCTCTTTTGTACTTTGGATTCCATGCATTAGGTGAAAACAAAAGGATTTATTTTCTTTTATTTCCCTCTTTTCTTATTGCTTTGCATTTTGTGTGAAAGGAAAGGACATAATTTATTGATTCTTCTTTTATTTTCCTTCCCTTAGGAGTGAACAAGAGAAAATTGATATTTTCTTTCTTTGTTTTCCTTGCAGTACATATTAAGTGAAAAATAAAATCTCTTTTTGGATCATTTTTGTGTTTCTTAGTGCACCCTAGGTGCAAAAACAAATATTGGTTTTTATCATTTTGCATGAAATAAATTTTGCTTTGATTTATACTAAAATATCATGGGAATTTGAATGTTTTTGGAAGTTTCAATATATGTGAATAAGCTCTCTTTCATCTTTATTTCCTTTGAGAACACCATTTTTCATCCACTTCCACATCCCTCCGAGTAATCGAACAACTGTAACGCCCGTCTCAGCACTTGTGATTGATTAGACTATTGAGACTTATGATTGGTTAGACTAATGAGACTTATGATTGATTGGACTATTGAGATTTATGATTGATTAGACTATTGAGGGAACTAGTTGAAGTGACCCGGTTTTTATAAACTTAGACCATGGAAATTGATTTGAAAATTATCGTGTGAAATGAAAATGATTAGATAAATGATGGATATGCTCGACTGACTAAGAAATGATGATGAATGATGAAAATGATTTATAATCAAAATGATGAATGTTCGATTGAGTGGGACATAATAATGAATGATGAAAATGCTTTATAATGAAAATGATGAATATGCTCGACTAACTAAGACATGATGATAAAAGATGAATAATTTGTATGCTCGACTGACTGAGATACTAGAATAAATGATGGAAATATTTTATAGTGCAGCACTACTAATGTGCGCTTGAGTGTGTGTAGTGGTAGGTAAGACGATTTACCGACTAACCCACAATGGAATAGTAGGGGTTGTATGAACGGAAAGAACACATAGGGGTACGACGACAGACTGTCGACCCTGAATTAGAAATCCACGCACGGGTAGGAATCTGTTTTAGCTCACCCGGGGAAGCATGTGTCGTGCGAGTGAGGCCATAATGACTTAGTCACGTACGATGAGTTGAGAGGCGCGCGATAAGGAGGACCTTATCCCTCAGTAGCCCTTAGTCTCTCAGAAGGCATAGTCAAGAGATCACGGTAACGACTCCCTGATCGCTACACAGTGTTCCCATAAGAAGAAAGAAAGGAATTGTCAGAAGGGCCTGCCGAAGAGGTACCTAGACAAAAGAAAACTGAAAATAAAAATAAAAATAAATAATAAAAAAAAATTATTCATGCATGCATAATTAAAAATAATATATATGTGGAAATTCTAGAAATTTTAATAATAAATTATTCTGTATGTTATTATTATTATTATCATGATGATTTTACTATTATCCTTGAAAAAGGAAAACTGAAATTAGAAAAATTGATGTTCATTTGCTTTTTATCATTTGAAATATATATGGATTATTTCAAAACAAAAAGAAAAGAAAAGATTCGAAATAGATTAGAAAATATATTAAATAAAATATTTTCTTTTATTATAAAAATAAAAAATAAAAAAATTACTTACTTTGGAAGAGGGACCCTACAACAACCCCTAAAAGCAATGAAATTAAAGTGAACTAGATTTGAGTTTTTGTGATAGAAAACCAACAGTGGTCTAGGTCTAAGGCCTCGGTTGTAGGATTGGAGTTAAATTCTCCAATTCCACATAAAATGGAACTAATAATATACTAACTAAGAGGATAAAACCATTAGTAGAAGAGGAATTTGTTGGGAAAGCATGTTTGACACATGCGTCAAGCATGGGGTTAAGATAGTTAGGAAATTGAAATTTTCCCCTCATTTTTTTTGTGTGGGATGCATGAGAATGGGAGCTCTAAGGAAGTGGAAACTCCTCATAATGACACTAATTTTTCTAGAGTTTAGGGTCTAGGAATTGTTTCCTACATTCCATATGCATTTGTGGAAACCTAACCTACAATTATTCCACCCAATTTTCATCTGTGAAGTGGTGGCCATAGATTTTCTTCCTAGGTAACTCGTAAGAGGTGACTACAAGGATAAAAGTCTTATGGTACATAGGGAAAACGACTAACATCCACTCATATCCCTTGGAGGGTACTCATTTTGACAAGGGTACTTGGCCCTTGGGATATTGTTGCATGAAGTTTAATGTAATTGTCTCTTGTAGCTTCATTGATTGGACTTGGGCCGTCATCATCCTAGGATCATAGATTTCTTCACTAATTGGACTCAAGTTTTAATCGCCCTGGGTCAAATTTTAGGAGATCCAATTTTCTTAGTTGCATCTTAGAGAGCCTTTTATAGGAATGTGTTTATTGTAATTTTTTAACCCCTATAGAAGGCCTTAGATATTTCTTATTTTGTAAATGACAACATATAGCTAAAGTCCCTATAGAGATTGACCAAGGGATGTTTGTGCAAGAGAATCCTTATTATTTTCTATGGTTTGGGAATGTTGGTGTTGCATTGATGGCCACCTTGAATCTTCCTGGATTCTCGATGTGGCTACTAGTCTGGTATCGTTCCACTCTGATTGGCCTGAATGGTTCAGGTGTTCCTCAATTAGGAACTTTACGTCAAGAGTATCAAAGAAATAATCAGTAGTTTCCTTTTTCAATGATATCTATTCCTCCTCTTTATACCTCATCTAGTGAAAGGGAAAGTCCTAGTAGAAAGAAGTATAAAAATAATAGGAAGAGGAAGAATAAGAAGATGTAGAGACCAGAGGGAATGCCACTAGTCACTACAAGACACAATGGAGAAAAATATTTGACCACTACATTTCATGTCATAGATAAGTCATTGACCACTACAATTCATGTTAGAGTCTAGAAACCAATAGCTTCTAGTGATCAAGCTAATGGTAAGAAATAAATTGATGTAATACATGTTGGGGGTAAGCATTTATTCACTACAAGTAATAATGGAAATAGGTTGTTGACCACTATTATTAATGTTGAGGACACACCATTTACCACTATGAGTCATGTGAATGATAATTCATCAGTCATTGCAAGAAACAATGGATACATGTTACCATTCACTGCAAGACACATTGGAGAAAAGAAACCAACCACCAAGGATCATGTTGAGGGAAAATTTCCAACCAATGAAAATAAGGTTGGAGATAATTAAGAGATAAGGAAATTGAAATTCCCTTGTAATTTATGCACAAGAGAACACCTTACCCACCATTTCTCTAGTATAGAAGAGGCTTCATGATTGTTGGAATATAGTGTTGTTTCCCAAAACAAAAAAAAATTGAAATGCTTCCCAAGATACTTTTTTATCAACCTTTGCTTGATGAAGGGATCAAATTGGTGCAATATTCGATCGATCCTAATATTCCCTTGGAAAGTGACAAGAGTCAAGTGGTCAAACTAATGAAATCTTTGGTTGATCCTAGCCTTTATTTGGAGAGTGATGTGGCTACTAGTCAAGTTTTTCTTTATTACCATTTCACAACTCTCTAGAAAAGAGGGTTCTCCATTTACTTCGAATGATCCCCCACCAATATCTAGGATTATTCCTTTGATTGGAATAGCCTAGCTAAGCCTCTCCTTCCTTGTTCTACACCCTTCCAAATAAGGGTTCGAGTTAAACACTAGATGTTTTTTCAATGTATTGTGAAGGATCCTATGCTACTATGCTATCCACATATGCTTGGATAGGTGCGAGTTCTACCAACCTTGTACTAGTTTCTAGTCAAGTGATGTCCTTTGATAGAAGACCTACTGAACCTTTAGCGTTTCTTCCTCAATTTCCTATTACAATAGGTGGTAATACTATATTAGTCAATTTTAAGGTTTTGGAGGCCCCATTGGACTTCAATATGCTCCTTGAGTGTGATTATGTATATGATATTACTGATATGGTGTCTATGCACTTTAGTGTGATACATTTTCCTCACAGCAAAAGGATCATCACTATTGATAAATTGCATTTGTTGATCGTTCTCATTACCTGAGTTTAGACAAAGCATCCCCTTTGTTTGTTACTAGTGTTTCAATAGAAACTACCCTACCATGGATAAATTATATGGCATCATGTTCCTTGTGTCGAAATTTTGTTGAGAATAACCCTTTGCATTCATGCTCTCCTTCTTGGGACTTGGTTCCTGTAGTTGAGAAGGTGATTCATATAATGGGGGCATTGGAGCCTATTTTCCACCCTATTGGTCCAAGATGTGAATGTTCTAAAATGTGTTCTCTATGGGATGGCATCCTTGCCTCAGATGAATCTCTCCTAGAATCAATGATAGAATCCAACATTCCTTCATATATTTACATCATTTCCAAATATCATGTCCCTGGATTGGACCTAGTTGCAATCGAATCCATCCTCGATTGGCCTTTTGAGTTTGATCCCACTATTTGTGGATCCTCAAATGGTGGCATTTTTTAGTCTTTGGACTCTTCCATTGAGAGAAAGTTGGTGTTCCCAATGCTTGTGATTCTTTTAGTATATTCTTAGTCTCCTGCAATGATGGCTATGTTCGCATAAATTAAATTATTTATTTAATATTCAATATTCCTCATAAGTTTGATATTTTTTATTATAGGTATTTATGCCTGAGTGCTCTTGAGTCTTCATTGGTGGAATATGCCTTAATAATGAATATTGATGAATACATTGAAGTTGAAAATACGCCTATCAAAGTGACCCATATCATAGTTTTCTTTTAATACTTTTTAGATAGGATCATGGTATTGTTGTTTCTTGGATACATGATTTTAAGTTGGATTTGAGGTTTCTTAGGGATCATTATTTGCACATTGGTCGATCTAGGTAGGTATTTTTGGAATCTTCGATAAAGGTTTAGGCCTCCCCTCTGTCACAATGCATTTGAATTTTTTTCCACCTAAATATTCCATAGGGTCGAACCTATTGTATATCAGTGTGTAAACATTGTAAGGATATCTCATCATTCAGTATGTACTTTTGCATGCATGCATCCGCATGCTGCCCAGTCATCAGTTTGGTACCTCCAGCACCTAGTCCCTAGTCTGCCAACACCCGGGAGCCTATTTCCACTATGTTTTAGCCCTCCTAGCCAGGGATGCGCCCACTTCTCACCTTCCACTGCAAAAGGGCACCTTTTCTCACCTACCACTCCAGTTCACTTCAGCTAGCCATTTGTCTTGCCTTGATTTAAGGCTAGACTGACTCCTAACTATTGTTATCACTCCGATGGGCCTCCGATGAGACTTGACTACCTATTTAGACTCCAGATTGCTCCTAATGCGCCCTCCATTGAGCCTCCATCGCTACATTAGTGCCACTTACCATCAATTACACTTATTACACTCAGTTAGACTCGGTTTGACACTTGTCTGACAGTTACTTGTGCATTGATGACCACCACTGATTGAGATGAGGACTCCTAGTTGGATCCAAGCTACACCATGCAGTATATTCGAATGACCTCCTTAGCTAATTCGAATTGCTCACTCATTGTGACAGTATTGTATTGTATTTCCATTCTTCTGGATTAAAGAGCACTGATGCATCTCTCTTGCACAGTTTTTACTCCAAATTGTTTTACATCTTTGTGATTGATATTCTTGTTCAATAGATCTGTTGTGACTAATTTTACATGGTATCAGAGCCATGGCAGGGACAAGATCTCTCTTCTACAGGTGTTCTACATGAAGAATTGAGTGAATTTGCTCAAAAATATTGAATATTCGGCATGCAAAACTGCTCATGCATTCGCTAATGCTGAATTTTTCTCTCCAATCCCACTCCAGAAGCCTGAGTTTTCCACATAATTCCTTGATATGATACATTGGATCTTCAAGCTTGCTTGATCTCCAATCCCAGGTGTGATGCAACTCTAAATGGGTGGATTGTTCGACCTTACTGTTCTGTTTTGATTGTGATTTGCAGGTTAATCATCTCCATCAAGTGCATTCACTATCTTGTGATCTACAAGTTCTTCTCCATCAAGTGCATTCACTCTCATTGAGATGGATTCTTCTTCTTCTAAGCTACTCACTCCATTCAATTATTTTGAATGGAAGAATGACATGGAGATTATGTTGCACTCAAGAGGGTACTACAAATTCACCATGGGCCTCGAAGTTGAGCCCAACACACTCATTGAAAAAGCAAAGCACTTCAACAAGTTGGATGAAGCATATGGTCTTCTTTGCCTCAATATTTTCAAGGATATTCTCTTTCACCTCAGTGGATTGACTACTCCAAAGGCAGTATGGGAGCAACTCGAACAGATTTATGGGAAACAAGATGACATGTGGTCTCTTCAATTGGAAAATGAATTGATCTCCTTGAATCCTGAGAATTTCGAGACCATTAATGACTTTTTCACAAGATTCAAGCATTTATCTTTGCAATTGAAGAACAGTGGAGTTGTGAAAGAGGATAAGCAATTGATCCTCTCCATTCTTTCAAAACTTGGTAAAGATTTCTCAATATTTGTCTCTACTTTCAATTCCAGTCGGCTAACTACCCTGAATTGGAAGATGCCTACCTTGAATGCCTTCATTGAGTCCGTCACAAAAGAGCATGACAAGTTGATTCAAATGGGGTCCATAAGCTCCAAAGATTCATCCCTCTTTGCTCAAGGATCCAAGAATTCGAATGGAAAAGGAAAGCAAAGGAAAGAGAAGCACAAATTCGAGCCTACCAAGCAAAGAGAGAAAGGCAAATCATCTAATGCACCATCTGGTTCAAGGAACAAGCAAAAGGGTAAAGAGGGCAAAGAAAAATCTAAATGTACTTATTGCAACCATGGCCTTTCATCCTGAAAATTCATGCATGAAGAAAACAATAGATCAAATGGCTCTCCTTTTGGAAAAGAATAACATAACTCTTCCTGACGGTGCACAGAAGAAGGATAGAAATGATGATCATGAAAGAGGTCAAGCACTCATGGCAACTGTTTCGAAACCCACCACTCTACTGATAGATTCCAGTGCCTTGAATCATATAGCTGCAAATATTGACTCTTTTTCTTCATTTGATCCAAACAGCTCCATCCCCATCCATTTGGTATATGACCCAAAAATTTCATCAAAGGGTAAAGGTACCATCCATTTAGAGCATGGAAGTTTTCAGAATGTTCTCTATGTGCCTTCCCTGGCTTCAAATCTACTTTCTGTGTATCAAATGACAAACACCAGTGAACCGAAGCAAGTTACATTCAGCCCTAACAAAGTTGAAATTTCTGATATTGAAAGTGGAAGACTTATTGCAGTCGGAAAGGTAAACCATTTTGCAAAATACTATGAGTTTTCACACTTTGTGCCGCTCGAAAAGCCCACTGCTCTCCTCACTCATGGAAACGAGGTTAGTAGGATTTGGAATGAAATGTTTGGACACCTTAACTACAAGTATTTGTTGTTTTTACAACAGAAATCCATGGTTGATGGTCTTCCCCAACTCCGTTCCTCGAAGGGAATTTGTCCGGTTGTATTGTTGGGAAGCACCCCAAGCACAAGTTCGACCGCGAAAAAGCTAGCAGAGCTTCTACAATTTTGGGTCTCATACATTTTGATATCAATGGTCCGCTGCCAAATATGTCCATGAATGGTTCAAGGTATGTTTTGACATTCATCAATGACTTCTCTCGCTTTACTTTGGTATTTTTTCTCAAAAACAAGTCAGGAGTGCTTGGAAAATTCAAGGATTTTAACGCTTCTGTTGAGACCGCCACTGAGAGAAAGATCAAAGCTCTTATATCTGATAATGGAAGAGAAGAACGGTGTAGCGGAAAGGAAGAATCAGTCACTGAAAGAGATGGATACCTGTATGCTTGAGTCAAAAGGTTTGGTTGAAAATATTTGGGATGAAGCCATTAACGTTGTTGCATATATTCAGAACCGAGTTCCGCATTCATCCATGAAAGGAAAAACACCTTTCGAAGCATTCTTTGGTCGCAAACCGGATGTGTCCAATTTGAGGGTTTTTGGCTCCACTGCATGGGATAGAATTCCTTCTGATAAGAGAAAAGATTTGGATCCACAAAGTATTGAATGCATCCTAATAGGATATGGAGAAGAATCAAAAGCATATAAACTCATGAATATCAGATCTAAAAAGATATTCATAGAGCGAAGTGTGAAGTTTGAAGAACCGCTTCCAGATCTGAAACTAGTCGAGGAAAACACTGCCGATCCGCAGTCTCTACAAGAAGAAGTTTCGAGAGAAGATGAAGAAAGAATTGGATCTGATATTTCTGATATTTTATCAGAATTTTATGGACATGACATATTAGGTTCAGAATCCGACCATAATGATCCTCCTCAATTACCAAAGTGGGCCCAAAACACTCTACAATCTGCTACTCCAAACATTGGAAATCCTACTGATCTAAGGAGAACAAGAGCAGAATTTAAAAGAGAAGGTATGGATCTTTCATTTTTTGATCCATTATTATCTGAGAAATTTTATTTGAATATTGGTTTAGATCCCAAATCATACTATCATGCCCACCGAGATCCACGATGGCAAACCGCCATGGATGAAGAGTACAGTTCTCTTCAAAAGAACAACACATGGGAGCTAGTTTCTCTTCCACCTGGAAGAAAATTAGTTCAATGCAAGTGGAGATACCACACAAAAGTTGCTGCTGATGGCTCTATCAGCAAATACAAAGCTAGGCTGGTGGAAAAAGGTTTCTCCCAAGTCCAAGGAGTGGACTACATTGAGACCTTTGCACCGGTTGCAAAGATGGATTCCATCCTCCTAGTTTTGGCCATTTCCGCATCCAAGCACTGGGAAGTGCACCATATGGATGTGAAGAGTGCTTTTATACATGGAGATATCGATGAATAAGTATATATGAAGCAACCAGAAGGATACATTTCAGATCCATCATTAGTTTGCAGGTTGAAGAAATCTTTGTATGGGTTGAAACAGGCCCCAAGAGCTTGGTACGCAAAGATGGACTCCTTCCTTCTTTCTCAGAATTTCAAAAGATGAAAATCTGATCCAAATGTGTACCTACAGCAAGTTAAAGGTAATTTGTTGATTGTGGTTTTATATGTTGATGATCTTCTCATTACTGGTAGCACTATCCTTATAATTAACAAGCTAAAAACCGCTTTGAATCTAGCTTTTGACATGAGCGATTTGGGCTTGCTTAAGCAATTTTTGTGCTTGGAGATAGCTCAAAATTTTGATGGGATAACATTATCTCAGCAAAATTATGCTTCAGACCTGTTATTGAAGTTTAATATGGTAGAATGTAAGGCTGCTCCATTTCCATTCCTCTCAGGAATTAGTCTTGAGGAGAGAAAATCCACACCGCTTGCAGATTGCACTATGTATCGACAGTTGATTGGTTCACTACTCTACTTGACACACTCAAGGAATGATATATATTATGCCGTGAGTGATGTATCAAGGTATATGCAGGAGCCCCATGAGCTTCATTGGCGAGCATCCAAGCGGATCTTGCAATATGTGCAAGGTACAAGACATTTTGGCATACATTATGCTGCAGATTCTGAGCTAGATTTCATTGGTTTTACTGATTCAGATTGGGCGGGTGATAGCATAGATAGGAATTCCACTTCTTGATATGTTTTCATGATTGGCCATGGCCCTATTTTCTGGTCAAGCAAAAAGTAGGCAGCCATTGCACTTTCTTTAGCAGAGGCAGAGTATCGAGGGGCAGTCAATGCCTGCATTCAGGCAGTTTGGTTGCAGGGTATTCTTTCCGAGTTTGATTTTGGTAGCACTACTTCAACTGTCATATTTTGTGACAATCAAAGTGATATTAAGATCTCCACAAATCCAATTCAGCGGCAGAGGACCAAGCACATTGAGATTCATATGCACTGCATCCGAGAGTTGGTGCATGATCGCACTATTATTCTGCAATATTTCCCTACCGATGAGCAAGTTGCAAACATCTTCACCAAGAGCTTCACTGAGAAGAAGTTCTCTTACCTTCGTTCACTGTTGGGGGTGAGTTCCATCATGGTGGAGATAGATTAAATCCATTTTATGTTTAGCTTGAGGGGGGGCTTTCTTCCCACCGGGTTTTCCCTCTTTCCTCACTTAGCTTTTTTTCAACATTTTTGGATTATTGTATTAGGGTGACCTTTGGTCTCAGTAACCAGGGCCCTACATTTTATTTTTTACATCATAGTATATCTTGAGGGGGGTGTTAGAATATCTCATCATTCAGTATGTACTTTTGCATGCACTCTGCATGCATGCATGCATTGCATGCATCCGCATGATGCCCAGTCATCAGTTTGGTACCTCCAGCACCTAGTCCCTAGTCTGCCAGCACCCGGGATCCTATTTCCACTCTATTTTATCCCTCCTAGCCATGTATGCGCCCACTTCTCACCTTCCACTACAGAAGAGCGTCTTTTCTCACCTACCACTCCAGTTCACTTCAGTTAGCCACCTGTCTTTCCTTGATTTAAGGCTAGACTGACTCCTAACTATTGTTATCACTCCGATGGACCTTCGATGAGACTTGACTACCTATTTAGACTCTAGATTGCTCCTGATGCGCCCTCTACTAAGCCTCCATCCCTATATTAGTGCCACTTACCATCAATTACACTTATTACACTAAGTTAGACTCAATTTAACACATGTCTGATAGTTACTTATGCATTGATGACCACCACTGATTGAGATGAGGACTCCTAGTTGGAGCCAAGCTACACCATGCAGTATATTCGAATGACCTCCTTGGATAATTTGAATTGCTCACTCATTGTGACAGTATTGTATTGTATTTCCATTCTTCTGGATTAAAGAGCATTGATGCATCTCTCTTGCACAGTTTTTACTCCAAATTTTTTTACATCTTTGTGATTGATATTCTTGTTCAATAGATCTGTTGTGAATAATTTTACAAACATTCTCTATCTACAGTTTGTGATTGTCCGACATAAGAGCCTTCCTAACATGGGACAATGTAGTTATCTTCCTCTTTCCATTTTGGTTCCCATGCTGATTTTTTATCATAGAATTTGGAGCCTTATTAGATTTACCATGACTTTGATAAGAATCCACATGCCTTTCTTTATCATCTATTTTTTTCCATTCCCTATATGGTTCCCCTTTTTGTTCATTATGTTTTTTCCTTTTCTAATTGCTACTTGCATCTAATGTCCACTTCACCCAACCCAACCAATGGGAGGGGACAGTAACTGATTTTGGGCTCTCAAATTTCACCCCGTAACTAATTATGATTTCATAACGTGTAAAATATGTGTGCAGATGAAAAATAAAAACACACAACATAAATAAACTTGATCCACACACACAACATGCATTTATCAACATAATTATCACATGCATAAAATTAAAATATTTTGGATTCAAATACATGAGAATACTTATCTTTATCCAATGCAGAACCAACCAATTGGTTGTGTAAGAGCGATTTTCCACCCAACCATAGGTACTCCGTCCAGCATCTACTATTTATACTGAGAGGCCACCCCCAAGTTGGGCTATGAGGCCACCAGGGTGAAGGAGACACCTACAAGCTTCTATCTCTCAGCCCACATCTTGTTATGTCTTATGTGCTTAGACAAATTCTCTTACAAATATCTACAAGGGTCCCACTCGTCCATCATATCCTTGGCTCCCACAATACCTGCTCCACACAACACCCTTCTGGGATCAGGCATCCCCTTCATCGATCTAAGTTTCTCTTTGGTGATCCATCTTACTAGGTGCTTCCAGTGTGTGCATAAAAGAATTCCAATATGATATGTGTTGTTGGAGAACCACCTGTAGCCTCAATTTGTGGCTTCTCAAGCATCTATGATTAACATATCTCAATGAGTAAGGGTTCCTAGCTTGCCCAACCTCTCTTCTCACCTACAACCATCAATTTTACCTTCCAAATCTATAACTTTCTCTCCAAATTTGAATTTATGGGTTAACAATATTCAGGTAAGGTCATGAACAACAATACAAAGCTCTTCATAGTGTATATCTACTTGAGAGAATGAGAGAATGAGGGTTGACTCCAAGGGATAAAAGAAAAATGGGGAAAATATAATTGACATAGGTTCTGATAGTAGAAGAAAGGACTCATGGTAGCTACAAACTAACTTATGTCATGACAGAACTATCACAAAGTGAAGTCAACCTCATGCTTCAATAACTGTATGGGGTGACTTTTCCCACCAACCTCACACATGCATTCAATGATTGGAAAATAGTCAAAAAAGGAGATAATTGGCTTATTCAAAACAGGTGAAAGCATTTGGGTGAGTTCTAAAGTTGACACTTGGAAACAATGATTTAGTCTCCCATAGACCCCATTTCCTCTTCCCCTATGGTGGAATTAGAGCCCCTTTGGTTCTCTTTACAAAACCATTCTTGGACCATTTTATTATTTATGCACATAATATTTATATATATTATAAATCAACATGTAAATCCAACCATATAGTCCAAATAAGAATATTTACATCATACATTTCTATCCATTCAATAATATGGCCTATAAAACACACTAGCATAAAACACACTAGCATATTTACATCATTTACATAATTTTGGTTTAAATACATTCCAAGTAAAAAATGGGGGCATTACAATCCCATCCCCCTTGGAATAACACTATCGTCATTGTTTACTCAAACTTAGAACAAAAAAGGGTATTCCTCTCTCATGGCGTCCTCTAGCTCCCATGTAGCCTCACTGGGACCGAAGTGCTTCCATTGCACCTTTACCTGTATGATGGCTCAGTTCTAGATCCGATGTCACCTTCCTATCTAGGATGCATAGTGGCTTGGTTTGGATCTCTCCCTTGAGGTCCACCTAGATCACATCCCAATCAAGCACATGGTTAGGATCATGTACATATTTCTTAAGTAAAGAAACATGAAAAACATTATGAGCTATAGTGTTAACAAGCAATGCAGTTTTAAATGCAACTGGCATTATTCTCTCAAGCACTTCAAATGGACCACAATATCTTGGTGACATCTTGGAACAATTTCCAAGCTTCAAGGAACTCTTCCTTGCCCTCACTCTAAGGTAAACATTATCCCCAACATGAAACTCCCTATTCACTTTATTCTTAACTGCATAGATTTTTTGTTTATTTTGGGTAGCCTTTAAAATATGCCTAATCCTTGCAAACTCTTGCTCCATTTCCTTAAGCAATTATGGACCAAGTACAATTCTATTCACTGGATTATCCCAAGTAACTGGTGTTCTGCACCTCCTTCCATACAAAACTTCAAATGGACTCATGCCCCACGATGTTTGCCTCCCATTGTTATATGAAAATTCTACTAGTTGTAGATAATATTCCCACTTGGATGGTTTGTCCATCACATACATGTGTATGATATCTTCAAGCACTTGATTTACTCTTTATGTTTTCTCATATATTTGTGTATGGTAGGAAGTACTGAAGTTCAGTTATGTACCCAAATAAACGAAAATAATTTTCCAGAAATTTCAGGTGAACTTGGTATCCTTGTTTGAAATTATCGCCTTAAGCAACCCATGCAATCTGAATATTTCCTTTTTAAAAATATTTGCAATAAAATTCGTTTTATATGTATATTTAACTAGTATAAAATGTGTTTCCTTTGATAATTGATCCACAACAACCATGATGGAATCATGTTTCCTCACTTTCATTGGCAAACTTTAAATAAAATCCATGGAAATCACTTCCCATTTCCATTCTGGAATTGGAAAAGGATGCAATAAATCTAATGGGTGTTGATGTTCAACCTTTACTTGCTGACATTTCATACACTTATAAATATACTCAACAACATTATTTTTCATTCCTAGACAAAAATGTTGATTTTGCGTTGTAGAAAATGTTTTTTGGTATCATGGGTGACCGGAATATGGCATTTTATGGATTTCATCCATATTTATTCTTCTCAAATCTGCCACATTTGAAATATAAATTCTTTTTTTATAAATGAGAATTATGTGATTCTCCAAATGGTAAACTTCATACCTCTTTTCTAAATTTTGTTGTTGTATTTTTTCATTTAGTTGCAAATACAATTCATCTTCAACAATACAGTTAGCAATATGCTACCTCAAATCTTATTGGTAGGTACTAATGGCTTCCACATGCATTTCATGCATTTTTTTGCTAAGTGCATCAACCACCTTATTTTCCTTACCCTTTATGTGTTTGATCTTAAAATAAAACTCACATAAGAATTCCAACCTTCTAGCTTGCCTAGCATTTAATGTTGGTTGCTCAAACAAATATCTAAAATGATAGTTTTATGTCCTTAGCTCGAATTTTCTACCCATTAAATAATGCCCCCACATTTTCAAGGTGTGCACTATGGTTGCAAGTTCTAAATCGTGGGTAGCATAGTTATTCTCATGTTCTTTCAATTTCCTTGACTCGTATCATACCACATGTTTAACAAGTTATACAACTTGACGAGAATCCGACATTGTTCTCAATTTTTTGGGGGTCAATTTTAGTAGTTTTTATTCCATTTCAAAAAGTGTGTATACTAGAAGCACCATTTTTCATTTTGAGCCATTTTTTGTGATTTTGAAACTTTTTGGTCATGATAAAATTATAACTTTTATTTACAAGGGTGTTTTTTCAAGGTTTACTAAAAACTATACATATAGTAGTTACTTATAATGAAAAACATATACATTTTTTAAATTTTGTTAACATTTAGAAGCTTTGTTAATATTTAGAAGCTAGATGGAATGAAAAATATATACATTTTGGAAGTTTTTTCTTTAAACTTTTTTCTTAAATAAGTCGTTTTTGGGGCAAATTTGTAAAAAAGTGAGAAAATAAAGACATTACAAACCATTTTTAACATATTTTCATCTATTTTATGTCTAGAAATGATTATATTCAACATTATTTTCTATAAGGTGTTGATTCACATAAACTGAACAAAAAGTATACCATATATTTGTAAATAACATATTAAAAACATACTATTTACTCTCAAAATAAACTCTTAAAGTCAAAACATTACAAAAATGTATTCATTAGGGGGAAAGGTAGGGTTTTTTTGTTTTTTAATTTTATTTTTAAAAAATTTAATTGTTTAAAAAAAATAAAATTGGTGAGTTTTATAAAAAAAGATTAAATGGTTTTTTTTTAGTTTTTATATATATATATTTTTTATAAATTATTAAATTTTTTAAAAAATGATTTATTTTTAAAGTTTTTATGATTTATGTTTTATAAAGTTAATAAAATACTTTTTTGGAAGATTTTTTTAATTTCATTTTATTTTTATTATGAATATTATTAAAAAAAAAAATATTTTATGTAGAAAGAGTGGTGAAATAATTCCTTGAATAATTTGTGTTAAACAGAGTGCAAGTTTTATATAGCGTTGCTATGAGATTTAATAAATACAATTTTAAATTATGACAAAATGATATAATAATGTCATTTTTCGAAAAAGTGTGCTATCGGGAGCATTAGTTTTCAATTTAGGGCTTGATTTTAAGATTTTTGTAAACAACAATAAGTATTAAGTATTGTTTTGGTCCGTTTCTATATTTTTAACCACAAAAAAATGGTGTTACCGGTAGCACCACTTTTTTATTCGAGGTTGTTTTTTGGTGTTTTTTATGCAAAAATATGATTTTTTATGGCTAGAGTTGTCGTTTTGAGTATAAATTTCTCGTCAAGTTGTATAACATGTTGGTTATGTTGCATAAGAACTCCTCCAAGTCCATGTTTACATGCATCTATACATGCCACCAAATATTTTTCTGGGTCTGCAATTTTTATAGTTGGAGCACTTGTGAGAAGCTTCTTCAAAAGCTGAAATCTTTCTTCACATTTTGGTGTGGAATCTTTCTTCACATTTCGGTGTCCACTCAAAATTTATCCCCTTCTTTTGAAAAGAAGTGATTGGGTGTGCAGCCTTGGAGAATCCTTCAATGAACCTCCTATAATAACCAACAAGACTCATAAAAGATCTTACGTCTGTCACATTTCTTGAAGTTGGCCAATTCATGATGGCTTCAATCTTCTCAGGGTCCACCGATATTCCTTCCTCTAAAATAATGTGACCCAAATAATGAATTTTATTTTTATAAAAGTCACATTTTCTTAGCTTTGCATACAACTTATTCTCCCTTAGTAATTGCAAAGCCATTCTCAAATGTTCTTCATGGTCTTCTTAATTCTTAGAATAGATAAGAATGTCATCTAAAAAAACAAGAACAAACTTGTCCAAATAATTGTTGAAAACACCATTCATGAAACACATGAATGTAACTAGTGCATTAGTGAGACCAAATGGCACTACCACAAACTCGTAGTGTCCGTACCTTGTTGTAAAATTTGTCTTCTGAATTTCTTCTTCCTTGATTCTCACTTGATGGTAACTAGACCTCAAGTCAATATTTGGAAATACCTTTTCCCCTCTCATTTGATTAAAAATATCATCAATACAAGGCAAGGGCTATTTTTTCTTCATTGTAACCTTGTTAAGCTAACTCTAATCAATAAATAACTTGAGTATTCCATCTTTCTTTTTAACAAAAAGTATGGGTGCTCCCCATGGAGACACACTTGGCCTTATGTACTTCTTTTCCAACAATTCTTGCAATCAACATTTTCATCTCTAAAAATTTCAGTGTACTCATCCTGTAAGGTGTGTTGGACATTGGTGCAGATCCTGGCACAAGATCAACTGTAAAAGAAATGTACCTCAGTAATTCCCGGCACTTCATCGGGAAACACATCCTTGAATTCTTGCAAAAAATAATGGTCTTCCAACTTAGGAATTTAATTTTCTATTTTCTCCAAAACATGGGATACATACAATTGGAAACCTTTCCTACAAAATTTCTTCAACTACATGGCTGAAATTTTCCTAACATAAATTACCTTTAGAATTCCATTTACAACCATTGGTTTTCCTTCTTCATCAATGTATTCAAAAGTAATTCTCTAGCAGTCAAGTTTAACACTATGGGCCTCTAACCAATCCCTTTCAATAAAGATATCATAGGAACCAAGTGGAAAAGTGTTCATATTTGCAAAAGTGGACAATCCACCCATTTCCAATGGGCATTTCTCCACCATTTCACTAATTTTCCTCTTGGTTCCAAGGGCTAGTTGGACTACCCATTATTTACTATGCTTTGATTTCTTAAAAGCACACATATCATCAATTTTAGGAATGATATAACTGTGAGTAGATCCATGTTCAATCAAAATAGAAATAGATTACTTAGCAATATTACCTTCAAATTCAACCAGAGTTAACTGATGGTATTCTTAGCGGTCCTCTAGGGATGCATAGATTCTAGGGATGTTCCTTGCCACTTGGCCCACAGTTTTAGCTCCTTGGATGTTGTGAACTTTCTTTGCACTCCCATTCTGATGTGGCCAGATCCTAAGCATATAGTCCTCTCCACATCCCCAACATTGGATTGGCTCTCTTGGATCCCTTGGCATGTCTCCCATCATCCTAGTTGGCTTAGTCACACCCTATGGTGGCTTCCTTGGCTAATTTATGAATTGAGGAGGCTTCAAGCCCTTCTTCCTTTGGTCAAACTTCTCATATTTATTGTCCTTCCATTCCTTATGGAATTCGGGTTTGCTTTTGTTTTGATCATAACAGTACTTGTCCTTTCTTATGGCCTCATCTAGACTTCGAGGTTCATCAAACTCAATTCTGTCTTTGTAGGACTGAGGTAGCCCACTTAGAAAATGTTGAATTTTCACCTTATCAGCTATGGTATACCTGACATGCCTCAGTATCTCCAGGAATTTATTTTCATATTCTTCCATAGACATTTGTCCCAATTTTAGCTCATTGAAATCTTTGATTTTTCCATCATAGTACCTATAAAAAAGGTACTTTTCCTTGAAGTACTTCTTGAAATACTTCCACACAATATTTATTTCATTGTTCCTCTTTACTTGCATAAGGTGATCCCACCATAGAGATTCTATTCCATTCAGATTGAATATGGCCACTCTTTCCTTCATATGTCCTTAGTAGTCTTGAACTTGGAAATACTTCCTCAATCCAAAAAGCCAAGCCTCAACTTCTTGACCAGATTTTACCTCGCCATCAAAAGTAGGAGGTTTGGCCTTCTTAAATTCTCCATTTGAGTTGTCCTTGGAAGGACTCTTCCTCTTATTCTTATGAGATGGATAGATTTATCCCTCAATGGATTCTTTAGAGTTAGATGACTCACTAGAAGCAATTTATGGAGTATATGTCTTGTCTCTAGAAATCCTTCTTGAACTGTGGGAATGCCTCCTTGAGATATTCCCACTCTTTTCTTGATTTTGTAAATTCTTCCCATGGTTAATATTCCTATGAATGACTGTCAAAACTTGAAGCATAGTTTCATTCAGGTGATTCTGTTCTTGTTGAGATCTAATCAACCTCTCATTGTCTGCTCTACAACTCTGCAGTTCCAGCCTGAGGCTCCTCGTAGTTTTTGCAATGTCTGGGGGAGTTACTTGGTTTCTTCTACCATTGGATTATGCCTCTACATTCTCAACCTATATATTCTCTCCCATTGCATCTTCATCGGCTTCATAAGGATCATGTGCATCATCCATGATGATGACCTTCTTGGGCCAACCAAGACCAAATATTTCCCAACTAAATTAGACTGAATTCTAACCCTTAATAGTCACTTACATGATTTTGAATATGCAAAAGTGTTTATAAACACATTTGTTAGTTGCATTATATTATCAGAAATTATGAAATTATTTTCATGTATTTTGGGAACAATCCATATTGACAATTTCTATCAAATCATAGAAACATCTAAATCAACCCCCAAAAATCTAACTATTCACGGCCGCAGTTGAATTCTAGAACCAAATTTGTAAATTTAAAAAATAAAAATGGGGGTAAGAAGGATTTCCCCTTTGTGGCCTCTGCTGTAGGGTGGGTCGAGGGGAGTGCCCTTATCTTTTTTTTTGTAAATCTGTCCATTTCACGCAATTTGGTGCATAAGATCAACTGCATTTTTCGATCTCAGCAACCCAAAACACATCTGTGAGAATTATGCTCTTTCTGTGATCTGTTCCCTTCATATTCCACCTACATCTCCTTACCATTTTTCATTCATAAGCGGTTTCATGCTCCAGGAAGAGTGGTTTCTTGAAACTTCTTTTACGAGCCTGAATGCATGAGAGGGTGACACGTCGCAAGGTGGTTTTCCTTTCAGGATCAAGCCAATTAATTAACCTTTATGCACCTTCATGAGCATGAAGCAATCTCAACCGTCGATTAAATATGTACGATCCTCCCATACTGACATGAAAACCATGGGTTCCATCACCCTAGACACCTTCACACACCATGCCTAGTCCCCATGTCACATCACTACCTTTCAGGTCGAAAGTGGATTCAGGCTCCAAGGAAAGTGGTTTCTCGAACCTGCTTTCACGATCCTTAGTGCGTGAGAGGGTGACACATCGTAGGTCAGTTTACCACTTCAGGGTCCTGCTAATTAGTTGATCTCCACCATTTCCCGATGGTTATATCTAATTTTCCTTCTCAATCCATCACCTACGGTCACTTGTGCACATGGATCTAGTGTGATTGGTCCACAACACATCCTATTCCCACACAACTCCTCCACATTGGACCTCTTTCCCACGTGGCTCCTCCACATCACCCATCCACCTAGAAAGGGGTGGGGCCCAACTAAAATTTTCCAAATTTTTATAATTTGTAATTGCACCAAATTTCAATTCGGTAATAACAAGAAATTATTTGTGTGCCCTTATCTTTCGCTTAACATAAACGAATTTCCACATAACCATTCTTGATTTTTTCCTGTAAATATGAATTTCTGACCCATATAGCTTCAGTATTGCAACCAAAAGCTCTGATATCATTCTTTAACGTCCCATTTTCCCAATCCAACCAACAGGAGGGGACATTAATTGATTTTGGGCCATTAACATGCCATTATCAACATAATTATCACAAGCATCAAATAAAAATATTTTGGATTCAAATACATGAGAATACTTATCTTTATCCAATGCAGATCCAACCAACTGGTTGTGTAAGAGAAATTTTCAACCCAACCATAAGCACTCTATCCAACATAAACTCTTTATGTTGAGAGGCCACCCATAGGCCGAGCTATGAGGTCACCAGGGAGAAGGATACACCTATATTCTTCTATCTCTCATCCCACAACTTGTTCGTCTCTATGTGCTTATACAAATGATCCTATAGAGGTATACAATGGTCTAACTCAGCCATCAAATCCTTGGCTCCCACAATACCTTCCCCAAACAACACCCTTCTAGGCTCACGAAGCCCCTTCACCGATCCACGATTCTCTTGGGCGATCCATCTTTCCAGGTGCTTCCAGTGTGTGCATAGAAGAATTCCAATCTGATATGTATTGTTGGAGAACCACCTGTAGGCTCAATTTGTGGCTTCTCAAGCATCTATGAGAAGAAGAACTCAATGGGTAAGGGTTTCTAGCTTGCCCAACCTCTCTACTCACCTACAACCATCAATTTTTCCTTCCAAATCTACATCTCTCTCTCCAAATTTGAATTTTTGGGTTAAAAACAGTCTGGTAAGGTCATGAACAACAATACAGAGCTCTGCATAGGTAGATCTACCTAAGAGAATGAGAGTATGAGGGTTGACTCCTAAAATGAGAAAAATGGTGAGAAGACAACTGACATAGATTCTGATAGTAGAAGAAAGGACTCCTGGAAGCTACAGACTGAATTATGTCATGAAATAATTATCACAAAATTGTAGTCATCCCCATGCTTCAATAACTTCATGAGGTGACTTTTCCCACACATGCATTCAATGATTGGAAAATACTCAAAAAGTAGATAATTGGCTTATTCAAAGCACATAATAGAATTTGGGTGAGTTATAAGGTTGACACTTAGCAACAAGGATTTAGTCTCCCATAGACCCCCTTTCCTCTTCCCCTATGGTAGAATCATAGCCCCTTTAGTGCTCTCTACACAACCATTCTTGGACCATTTTATTATTTATGCACATAATATTTACATATATTCTAAATCAACATGACAAGCCAATCATACAGTCGAAATAACAATATTTACATCATACATGCCTATCCATTCACTAGTGGAGCTTTGGCATTGATCTCCACACTAGCATATTTACATCATTTACATAATTTTGGTTAAATAGATTCCAAGTCAAAAGTGGGGGTATTACATTGAAAAACTATTCCTGATGCTTTGCTGCATATTTCATACTTCCATGGCATTCATTATGTTCCTCATCACTTGCATCTATTGCATTTTCATTCTAGACTGTATCCTTGGAAGAAACATGATGACGAGTGTCCACATATTTTCCAAAACCTTCTTTTTCATTTTATTTTGCATAGGTCTGTTCTGTGCACTTGGAACATAGTTGCATGCCTTGCAACACTCATTTCTTCTACTATACTAAAGAATTTTTTTATTCTTTTTTTGTGATTTATAATATGCAAAACACAAAAAATAAAATATTTAAAAAAAAAGAGGGATGGGGGGAGATTTAAAATATCTACTATATCATGGCAGCAAGTCATGTCAGCGTTGGACGAAGCACTAGTCTTAAGTCTACTCAACAAATTGGGTTTTAATATGACCTTAAGAATTGAATCATGATTGTAGAGTTTATACTCATCTAGATGGTTACTCTTCCAATCATTATGGAGAATCTGTTAATGCCTCTTGCATTTCATATTTATAACATTGTTCCCTTTGTGCCAATTGCTACACATGACACGTGTTGGCGCATGGGAAGACCTAAGGTTCAAATAAATCACACCAATAAAACCCCAGAAACCAGCCCTTTTAGCATCACCGCCAAGTAGATGACGTCTCACCCAAGGTATCAAAGGGGACTGCAGTAACCAAGTTTCAATAGGGTTGAAGGGATGTGGACACACATTCAACAGATCTACTATTCATTTAGTTATTGCATAATATAACATTACTTCCATCATAAAAAAATATAAAATTTATGACAACATCATATTATATCAACCATGTGTGAGAAACAAAATCATTCATCACATTTAACAAAAATGTAAGTTAATGTAACCGGATGTCCTCATTCTCATTAACAACATGATCGTCTTACATAGCTTGAGAGGTATGCATCAATACTTTATTTATTCATCAACTACCCAACATTACATAGTAACACAGTGACAATACTACAACTACTATCTTCCAACTACTACCAACTGGCTATTTACCCCTACATATTTATACATCAAAATATGGGGCGAGCCCGTTACAGAGTGGACACAACTCCTAACTAACTTCTAACTAACTTTATCCATTTGGGAAATTTTGGTCCAATTGTTGAATTGTCATCTGGTCCATCTCTTGTGTGCGACTTCCAAGACAGGTCCAAAACCCGCTCCAACAACATGTGTCATGGTCAATGATCAAGGGTTGTCCTAACTTGTTCATTCCATTCCTCAATCACATTGACTTTGCATGTTGGCCTTCCCTATTTCCAAGTTGTTCTCAGTTTGTATAATTATAACCAATTTTTTTACTCATGTTACCGTGGAAGGTCCCCATTGACTTCTCACTGATGGGTGATGTCTCATCAACAAAAACTCATTGCTATGATATTTTGACCCAGAGTAGTAGCACCTTGGGCCTATTTACATCACTAAAAGTTACCTTATGTTAAAAAAATGACGTCTCATCATTGGTCTCTAATTGAGTGGTTTCCCGATTGTTCAATATCAAGAAATTTATGCACATTTTCGGATTCGTGATGTACTTTGGATTCCAATTTCCTCATTGGTGGATGTCCTCGCCTCTATTAATAATTTCCTTATTTTTTATTTCTCATGGGGCCTATTTCATGTATTATTCAGATATAGTGCATGTGAGTGACATGCTCGATGGTATGTCTTGCAATACTTTGTCCAAGTCCTTTCCAGATCAAATAAGTTCCTAATACTACCTCATTATGTTTGATGGAGGATTTCTTAATGCTCCGCTTCCAATGGATATCTTCCCATCGTCTTTAATACATCCTACTCTAGGAATGAGATTTAGATAATTGGTAGTACCTTGGGGCTTGTAGTCATCAGTGACAAGTTCCCTCACTATTGATAGTGGGAATACATCATTGTATCCTGCTTGATATATTCTACAATTGTTCAACTCCAATATCTTTATTCACACTTGTTAGAATGTCCTAGGTACCTTGGAAGCCATTATCATTATTGATGGGTTGTCTCGTTTTTTTTAATGGTTTACATCAATGATCAGTATTCAAATGGTGTCCCCAATGTTTGACTCCAGATCATCTATTCACATGGTAAGGACTCGTATTTGGAAGTTTGGATGGAATATCTCAAGCAAATAGTAGAATTCCCTCAATTTTCTATTGATCGAGTTGTGAAAGACGATACCATACACCATCTCACATTGGTACTACCTAAAGAACCAGTCTATACTTAGCTCAGTTCTAGTTTTTTTCCTGATATAAACAGATACATTGATCCACTTTGTATCTATTTGTGGTGATGATCTCTCTTGAAATGGATCCACAATGTATCATTGGCAAGGTCATGGTCCAACATTTTATATATACTCCTTGGATCCACTATGTACTCTTTTTCGTGGCCATGTTTTTATTTTATACATATGCCATGGATCTGTAGCATACTTGATTTGGTGACCATGTTTCCTTACATTTGAGCATGGTATTACCACATCGGGGAAGATAATTTTTTTAACATCTTCATCTTTGTTGTAGGTACATTTTTGAGCTAATGTTTGGGAACCTCCAACTTGATACCACTCAGCTTCCCTTCCATGTAATTATAATTCATTTTGTTCATCACCTTGCCTTTTGACCTCACAGATTAGGGGAAATTTATTACAGTGAAAATTGGCACTTCCACGTTTGTGACGATCATCTTCTAAAATGACACATAAGTCTCCAAGAATGATCATAAAAATGAGCTTATTGTTGTGGAAGAAGCCATGAATATGATTCTATATGATAGTCAGAACACTCAAGTGGAAATCCCCTTTCTTCCCACCTTAAATATCTAAAATATGAGCAAATTTGAGTCCCCATGCACTTCCTCCTTGAGTAGGGTGCATGGTCATTCTCCTTTCCCTTTTGTAGGGAGAGTAAGCCAAGAAAATTACACAAAAATCTATACATTCCCAAAAATTCATGAAATGAATTAGTTTAGAGGTAGTTGGCCTCAATTATATCTCCTCACACTACATGGTAACCACATTAACCATCCCAAATGAACATAAAATTATGAAGTGGTGAACCAAGACGAGAGACCACACCCTATATAAGGTTATGATGGAAGAATTTCCATATCCTCTTGAGCATGTATGCCCTATTTCCTCCTTAATGACCCCTTGTCCTTGACTTATATTTCCCTTTTCCATTTAATTAATCCCTATCAATGTGGCATCTACTTTATACACCATTAGAATATGAAGATCTGAAGATCTTAGAGCATGAGTAGTTCATATGTAGAGGAACTTGATATATGGTTTCAAAAGTGTTTTATTTGTTATAAGAAATATATCTTATTATTGCAGTTCATTAATAGAAATTTCTAATCTTCCACACCCCCACCCTCAACTTTGTGTATAAATTTTATGTTATTCAATCTTTGTTGGCTAAGGAGGGATAGCCTCCCCAGTAAACTAGTCAATAGTGTTCATGATTATGTTTATGCATTTGAATTGATTAATATATTTGTTGATTGCATAAGCTTTGAGGAAGGTTTATATTTGTTTTGCAGGTCTCAAAGCCTTGGATTTGAGGATTTCAAGTCTCAAGTGTAGGAGCAATGATAGGACAACCCATGAAAGAAATTTCTCCTCCACTTCCTATCTCCATTTGATAATCTTTTTGCTTGATGTGATATTTGTATCTTTCATTCTGTTAGTGGCCAACCCTAACCATGAGTAAGTTTCCCTTATAACATTATTCCAAGATCTAGGTCTTCATGTAATAGTATTTTAATATTTTTTCATCTTGCATGGATACTTTTCACTGTTATGTAAGACTAATTGTTCTTCCAAATGAAGATTAAAACATTTATTTCAAAAGAAAGTTATGCTTCTTGATATTTAATATTATCTGGTTATTTTTCATTTAGCTAGTGTGATTCCTCTATAACATAGTTTTTTCATATTATATATTTCATAAAAACATCAAATTGTATAAGATAATTAATCCAATATATACTACCTTTCATAATTCTAACCCTAATGCCTCTCTCTTTATAATCAATTCTCAAAAGAAGAATTCCATATATGGTTTGTTGGAGTGTTACCTCCCACCTAGATCTATGTTAGAATCTACTCTAAGTATTTCCCCTACTTCAGTGCAAAACATAAGTTTATTTTTTTCCTAGGATAAACATTTATTTTATGTATATTTGGTCCATGGAATACCAACCCTCCCATCCAGATCTTAGTGTTTTACTTATGCATTCAATACATTTTCGAAGTTTTTAGTTCTTTCAACTCTCAGTACCAACAACATGATTGATTTATCCATTCACCCCTCTACAAATCCAACATGTTCCTTACCCTATTCATGATGGTTTACCACTATTCTATATTACATCTTAACTCCCTCACATGCCTAGACATTAGGGTTTTCCAGGCACAACTCTTACACAAGTTTCTCTCGCACAAAACCTCATGGACCCAAATAAATATTCTAGCAATGACAAGTTCAAGTGTATCGATGCCCCTCTACACCCAAACATTATCAAATTATTAAATGGAATGATCATCAATAAACCCCAACCCATTATATCTTAGTTGGATACCATGCAAGATACCACAGATTAATCCTTATTAAAACTATAATGGAAGATTCTTCACCATGAAACTATAATGTTTTTTCCAAACCCTCAAAATCATAGTGCCCCTCTTGTGCTCCTATGAATATTGGGCCCTCTTTAAATTACCCTATAAAACATTATTTCATTGTTCTCATGCCCCCACCAAAAATCAATGTTCTCCACTTCATTTTACCCATAGCCGATATATCATATTGCAAGGTCCCCAATAAACCTACGATTCACAAGCATTGTTTATCGATCACTCTTACGAAAAAGAAAAAGAAGCTCAAGCTGAAAATTCATCTCTTCCATCTCCAGAAGTGGTCTTAATGACCAACCCTAGAACACTTGATCCATCTCTCATTCTTCTCACTGAAAAGCACATTATCACCCCTCCCATCTGCCTCTTCACACACAACTACCAAATTAAGGATCAAATAGCCACAATGATCTTTGATAAAAACAACTCAAAATAATTTGGTTTTGCAAACCCTTGTTGAACTTATAATATCCATATCACACCTCTCCCTTATCCTTACCAATTTTTATGGGTACAATCGAATGGAAGCTAGTTACTTAACAACTAGTGGAGTTTCGCCACCTTTGCGACTGGTCCATTCAATGATAAAGTAGACAATGGTTATTTCCCCCTTAATTGCTTAGACCTCATCATTGGCCTCCCCTACCAACAACAACACCCACACCCTCATCAAAGATAATAACACCTACATAATTACAACTACCAAGCCCTCTAGTCAACCATGTGACCAATTACAACAACTCAATATTGGCAAGTTCCTTCCCTTTACATCCCTAGTCCTATCCAATACAATTGTGGCCTTAAACACTTGTTTTGAAAACTTGGATCACATTTCGACCTATGGTGCATACATATCCTTATCCTATGTTTTCCCTTCTTCTACTTCTTCCAAAAGAATGTTATCTACAAGAGAAGACACATTCTTCAATACCTCGGTTGTAGGATGACAAAACACACTAGCCACCAAAATTTTTTCTAGAGATTTTAGTACAAAAAACTAGGTCATTGGCATCCACAGTGACATGGTTCCAAGTCAATAGCTCATATAAACCACATGCCTCTAGAGGCATTTCTATACTCTAGTTATATTCTTTTCTATTTTCATGTTTCAACCACCATACATGGCTCCAACACCATACAATCAAGATATAAATAAAATACATAGCCATCACATATGGATTAGTGTAATGCATCACATCCTAGCAACATCCACATTCACCCATAGCCATATTTTCAATTCCAAATGCACTAGTTCCCATCAATTTCCAACAATTTTTTTCCTAGTTATCTTAGCACTAAAACATTGACATTTGTATTTGCAATACTCGACCACCATATCAATGTGTAGGTTGGACACTATTCATGAATTTTTCCAACAAAATGATTGGCTCTCTGGCATTCCATGGAATACTGCATCAACAAGATCTATAGAGAACCTCACATATTTCTCACATGTAGCAATTTCAAACAACACTTTCAACATTCACCCTGTCATCCTTGGGAAACTATACTCATAGGAAAGAAATCAGTCTATTTTTTATAAGGTGGCAATTCATCACTATACACTTCTTTATCACACACATGTATGCCAAAGTCTTATTTTTTTGGGATAGGTCTCTCCCAACATATGATATTCTCAAGGAAATCATTTGACCCTACATCATTTTTCTTCTCTAGTGTTTCATATGAGCAAACATAGTATTTAAGGACCACTAGAAACAACAAACCTCCATTGTCCCCAATTTGACCTAGGAACAAATTCATGAATTGTACTCCTCGTGTATTTTCTCTATAAAATTATGAGATGTTACTTCGCATAGAATATGTTGTAAACATAATTCATCTTCCCACTACAAATGCAAAAAAAATATTGTCTACACAACTCTCATGGTTTAGTTCTAAATATCATTATCATTCTCTTTTTTTGGACATCAGCTACTTAGGTATTCTCCACATTTACAACACCCCAACAACTTCGATACCTTCTCTCCTTAATGAGAGTTCCAGTCCTTACAAGCAACATTTAGTACATGGTCCCCATTTTAAAACGAGAGGCATGGAGGATATCTATATCATCAATTATATCATTCTTCTAGGTATTTCCACTTGCTTCAGCAAGAACAACTCTTAGACTATTCAAAGCACATCAAGGCCTCTAGTTTCTCTATATTCTCACTCCTACATTGATTAGAAAGCAAGGATATTTTCAATCTAAATCAAGAGGAGCAAATGTATATAAGGTCCCAAATAATCTATGCAAGAAGTTTTACCCTTTCTCAAAGGCCATATACAACTTAATGGACCATGCACAAACCATGTAGTCAACCTAGGCATCTTCCCTAAGGAGGATGCATGCATTAACCAACTCAACAAGAAACCATTGTGGGTTCCTCACTTCTATTTCTTGTTTGACTTGAGCATAATTGTGTGTGGACATTTAGATGCATTTTCCCAACTCTAGAGCTTCATGCATTAAAAAAAAATTAATATTTTCTCATCTTGAGTGGACACTTTGTATTGGAATATAAATTAACCCATTTTATTGCCAAAGAGAACTAGATCACTTTCTATTGTTTTTATTGTGTTTCTTGATATTGAATATTATTTGAGTTATTTTCCCTTTGGTTGGTGTGATTGCTCTTTAACCTAGGTTTTATAGGGTATAAAAAACTTATAAATACATCCATCCCTAAACCATTACAAAGCACTATTTATTTTTGCATATTTATTTTCATATTTGTTTCTATACAATAAGGATCTATGATATACATCTCCTTAAGAGAACCTTGCTAAAAAATCATGATATCATAAATAAATAACAAGGGAGAAATCAAATCAAATCACGCTACCTCTTATATGCCATTCTCTATTAACCTCTAAAACCAATGTGCTTAAGCCTTCAACCAATGATAAAAATAGAAATGATGAAAATGGAAATCCTAATTACATTGATTGGTAGGAACATTCTATAGTTTATGCCACCTAAAATAATTATATAAAAATATTATACAAATTCACAATTATATATAAATATATGATATTTCAATTGTGAATATATATATATGAACATTCATTTATTTTTAGGAGTTAGAACATTGAAAATAAAATTTTGGGTTCTTGGAACTTTTCTTAAATGCTTTATATTTTTAAAACGTTTTAAAAATGTCCTCCAAAACTTAAAATTTTAGTTTGGACTTTCTTAATGAATCTATTATAAATTATTAATGGTTATCAATGGTTATTAAAAAAACTATGGTATTTAGTTTTGAGGAAAGAACTATGCCATAGCATTAAAACATTACTAAGAGTGGACATTTCACTCATAAATAAGGTATAGCTTTGTAATAACAAAAAAGAGAGGGCCATGGATTATTCATTATCACTATGGGAATAAAATGTTTAATTAATCATTTTTACTAAAACTTTATGTCAAACAAAGTTATTTATAATTAATAATTTTATTTTTATTTTCAAAATCCATACATTATGAACCATGTTCAAATATATTGAATCATATTCAACCAAATAAATCTTAATAATAATAACAATCTATTTTTAAGGTCATATCTAAGCCAAACACCAAATTGGTGTATGAGACTCCCTTGTTTTGTGGGACAAGGGACCCCTTCCCCACAACAATTTGACTACAAAGCCATACATTACCAACCATGTTCAAATATAGTGAACCATATTCAATCGAAGAAACATTAAACATGGTAAAGTGGTGGTGGTGGTGATGATGATGATGATGATGATGATGATATTTTTATGGTCACTCAAGCCAAACACCAAATTGGTGTATAAGACTCCCTTGTTTTGTGGGACAAGGAACCCCTCCACCCAACAATTTGATTGATAAAATCTACATCTAGAAAGGTGTACATACCCTACCCCACATATTCCCCACATATGTTACACATGGTCAAATATGGTTGATCATATTTAAGCATGGCCAATGATAATCAACCAAAGTCAAACATAATTAACCATAACCATCCACGTTCAATCATTCACTAAGATTGTCTTTCATCATCAACTCTAGTTAAATATAGACTAAAGTTTATCAACCCTTGTTAACCATATTATTTTGACTCAAAATAAAACACTCCTCGATTATCACACTTGAACATGCCACCTTAAAGGTTTCAATTTTAGATACCCAAGACTAGCTCTGTCACGTCCCCTCCCGTCATCCCAACCCACAGAGGGAACATGACCGCAACATGGGGTGTCTAATTCTTGCCCCCAGCCATATGTCGAAATTCACAATTAAAAACCAATGCATAATTAAATTATACAATGTAATAATTAGAACATTTTAACACACAAATAAAGTAGAATGCATCAACATGTTTCTCCCAGTTTGAAGGGTGAAACAACATACAGATAGTTAATCCCCTTCTCATGCTATACACCGGATTTATGTTGATTAATTTAAGATAATCATTTCATTCAATTAACAAAACAATCACTAATTAACACATTGCAGAAGACATAATGAACATAATTCAAACCACAGAGAATACTTATCTTTAAGATGAAACGGTCCAAACAACTAGCTATGTGAGAGCAACGTTCCACCCAACCATAGGTCCCTTTCCAGCCTATATTCTTTTAGCTGAGAGGCCACCCCCGAGATGGGATGTGTATCCACTAAGGAGGAACTAAACAGGCTCACTCACAGCCATGGTTTTACACAAAAAATCATGCTAATCCAACACACAGTTGCGTTTATCAAGCATTTCCAACCTTTGTTCTATCTTCTTCTCTATCATCCACGCTTGGATTTTCTCAGTTCTGTTACCAAATAACTATGTCCCGTAATTGGATTTTCGGGCTATAAAATCAGGGTTTTCCTATGCATTTATGGGCATCTAACACTCTCAAATTCGCCCCAAGGTTCAAGTCTATGGATCCCCCATTGGATTTCACTGTCCACACAAGTTTCTGGGCGTTTTTGGCACTTCAAAACGTGGCTTATCTCAGAGTTGCGATTTCTGGTTTTTCTCACTGCTGGGACTGTGTAATGGATGAAAACTGCAGCTTAGATGTTCAACAATGGAATGGGAATGGGGAAGCATGAATTTCCATGAGGTAGAGTGACTTGTGGGTGAAGGAAACAAATCCCATACCTACCATATGAATTTCTGGTGTTTCAATACTTGATAGTGAATGATATGAATTATGGTGAAGAAGGGTACTCAAGAGGACTGTATGGGCAGTGGTAACCTTTCTACACTCACACTAAGGGACCCTAGAAGAGATGGATAGGCCCAAGGAGCTGTGTTGCAGAAGAGGGGTATCATCCTTATGTAGTGTGAGTGGGTATTGTGGGGACATGCTAGCCTGCAGTCAAGTGAGTAACCTATGGAGTTCCTAGGGGGAACCACTGGTTGCATAAGAGAAGGAGCCACGTAATCATATTATGTTGTTTATATTGCCTGATAAACCCAGTCGATGTACTAGTTTGGCAATGCTTGTTGTATGCCTGATAAACCCAGTCGTTGTACTGGCTTGGCATTGGTTATTTGGGTGTTATTTCCTGACAAACCTAGTCGAAGAACTGGCTTGGAAATGGTTATTGTATGCTTGATAAACCCAGTCGGCATACTGGCTTAGCATACTGATTTTTGAAATGCTTGATAAACCCAGTCTGCGTACTGGCTTAGCATACTGATTATAGGGATGCCTGATAAACCCAATCGGCATACTGGCTTGGCATTGCCTATTCGGATGATGTTGTGGAGTAGAAGGTGTGTTAGCCAAGCATCCACCCCACAAGTGATCCAAGGCTTGTAAAGCAGAGAAGGAAACCTGTGGAGTAGTGAGGAAAATGCACAATACAGATAAGTATTCATTTCATTTATTTCTTGTTTGGAAAAATGAAGATTTCATGTATAAGTCTTATGACAACCAAGCTAATACACTATTGTTTCTTTGTTGGAAACCTTGGCCATTGCAGGAAGTAAGGACCCTGAAAGAGCCACAAACGCTTGGTAAGACAGAGAGTAACCGGTCATGCATTATGAAATTCTTGATAAAACCAAAGAGTAACTGGTTGTGCAATATAAAATTCTTGGTAAAACCAGAGGGTAACTGATGCTCGATAAATTCAGAGAATAGTTGGTGAGAACAGTAACCACTTGATGTTGTGGAGCAGCCGGCGTGCTGGCCAAACATTCCTTAATTAATTGATAAAACCAGTCAACGTACTGGCATGGCATTGCCTATTCGAATGATTGTGGACTAGCCTACGTGCTGGCCCAACATTCATAGTTGTGTCCACGGGAAATCCAAGGCTCATAAAGCAAAGAAGGATCCCGTGGAATAAAGTGAAGACATCCAATACATATAAGTATTTGGTTATCTTGTAGCTTCTTGCTTATGAATATAAGTGTGTATATGATTTGGTTATGATTTCTCAGACTCTTGTTTAGAGAAAAACCTTATGAAATAAACTAAACATGTGAATTGATTCAATGTTTGAGTGTATATATTGTTGGAAGCAAGGACTAGGAAGGCATCATAGGGATGCATATGGACACATGACCGTCCTAAAGAGCTCAATATGAGCAGTAATAAAAGATGGTGCTAGTGGGAATGTGTGGGTCCTAGCAGCCAAAGGTCCTGTAGGCAACAATTGGAAGGACTCCCACATTGAAAATCCTTAAACAGACCTTAGACACTAAGTGTCATAACCAAGAACGGGCAAGTCAAGCATTCACATTGAAGTGGAAGAGGCTAAGGAGCATGAAACCACAGTGATGGTATGGCTCCAGATTGGAACAAGACTAAGAGGGGGAAACTCTTACTCTTCTCTTTCATTTTTGATTGATGCATTTTAGAAACAAAGGATTGTTGAATGCATGTTATGACTGGAAGTTGATTGTTGAAATGAATTGTGAATGCTGAAATAGTTATTTCCCTGTGAAAGGATGAAAATGAACGAGTTCATGTGTATGTTGGGAAAGCATGAAATGTGTGGAAGTCTCATGGGTAAAGCATGGACGTTCCATGTCAATTGAGCAATTAATTGACTAATTTTAATATTGTGTTATGCTTGTCCTGACAAGAATTGCCATGATGAATCTCATAGGTGAGATAGTGAAAGCCATTGGTTTTGGCTGAAAATATTCCTCAAATAATTTCCAGGACAGCAAGAAAGATGGCATCCATGAAATTCTAGACTTGCAGAGTAGTTGGAAGGTGAATAAAAGGAAGGGATTGTTGTGGAGCAATGCCCACCTGCAGAGATGGAAGGTCAAAGCCAGCAGGAGCAATTGTGGAAGCCAAAGGAATTGATCCTGAAGGTTCAAAGTAAAGAGATGAAACGCCGGACAGACCTACCACCAATTGTGAATTTTGAGGCATGTGTAAAGTGGGTATATATTCTGAAGTATTGGAACACTGAGGACGTTGTTATTCCAAGGGGAGGGAATGTCTCATCCCCATCTTGACCCCATTGCATTAAAATGTAAACGATGTAATATTGTTATAAGATCATGGTGAGGAGCTCAAGGCCAAGGCCCTGCCATCGATTTATTGATGCATATGGTTTACGTGCTAGCCAGGCACATTGGAATTGTAAATATGCATTTTAATAAAATACCCACAAGTAGCTATGCAATGCAACAAGAGATGGAAGCATGATATTACAAGGAATTGGGAGGGAAAACATTCAAAACCTTGAGCCAATGAAGTCAAGCCAAGTGTCAATGAGAGAACCCATCAACCATCAACTACCCATGTTGACTTTGGTGCCCAATCATTCATTTCTCCCAAGAGTTGGGTGAAGTAGTTAATGTCTTGGGGATTGGGAAGGTATGGATGTCCAAATTCGAGTATGGGAAAGCCACCCTCATGGAAAATCGTGTTTCTCCTTCTTGGGTAAGAAAACACCCACGAATTGCCTTCCCAAGCCATTATTCATGACCAGATTGCACTCTCTCACGTTTTTGGAGCTTGTTGGGCGTTTCTCTCATGGAGTACGCTGTAAATTCACTGGTTTTCAAGCTGAGAATCCCGTTTTTGTGATGGCTGGACTATGGGGAAAGAAGAGAATCCATTGGGAAGCTAAACAAATAATTTTGATAGCTTGTTGTTTCCTTATTGTTGTGAAATCATTTTTGAATGTTTCCATCAATTGTGTGACTGTGTATGTGCCAATTTCAGGTGCCAACCTGTCACGGTTTTGCCCAAAAACCGTGTTGGTTCCTTGCTGCCAGTTAATGACTGTGTGAAGGTCGTTTTGGCCCTTGAATACCCAATCCTTTGCCCTCTCACGCAGTCTGAGCTAGATGGGGCTTTTCCCATCACGTTTTTAATCTATCTCTTGCATTTTCCATGCCTGGGAACTCGTTTTTGTATTGCACAGTGGCTGGGAGGAAGGGAGGCATTAATTTGGGGTTTATGGAGACCGTTTTTGTCCTTGAGTGCTCACAAACGTTTTTTGGAAACGATTTTTCTTTCCTAGGGTGATTCCCCAATTGCCATTTTGTTTTTGGTTGCCAAACGCTTTTTCTTCATGCCCAGAAATTGTGATTTTGCTGTTATGTGTATCCATGCTCAGTTTTGAGTTTTATGTGTGTTAAGAATTGTTGGGGGTTGAGATGGGTATCCATTGCTTTGGGCTGTGATGAGCTTGAGAATCTCCTTTTTCTTGTAGATATCATGCCTAGCTCGGGGGTGGTCTCTGAGTGCTGAAATAATACAGGCTGGGCAGAGACCTACAGTTGGGAGAAACATTGCAACGACATAACTAGTTGTTTGGGACGATTGCACAACGAAGATAAGCGTTCTCTGTCTCTGTATTTTACTTCCGCAATGTCTAATTTGATGATTATATTGATATGTTGTATGCATATAAAATGTGTGTGGATGATTTGTTTATTTCCGCTGTGCATATTCAATTGAGTTGCATCTGCACACAATGTTTTTTTTTAATTGAATGAATCTAATGAATGGGTTGAGTTTTCATGAAAAACCCCATAGATTGGCATCATGTTCCCTCCCTTGCCTTGGATGGATGGGTGGGTACGTTACAGGGCATGAAGGTAATATAGTTTCCATGTTGCGGTCACTGAATCAATAGTCAATCCATAATTTGTACACATTGGTCTAGTCAAATCCATATGTTGTTGTCTCCTGGTCCAAGTCCCATATATCACTCAATGATTTGTCTAATAATCGGTCCACTCATTATTATAATCGGTAAAGAGTCTACTGGGTTTGAGGCATCAAGAATTGTAATATGCAAGGACTACGGGGTCAACACCATCATATGTGATCATTGCATTGATTTCGGAACCTCACCCTTTCTCTCATTTGGTCGACCTTCCCTGGACTCAGGTTGGTCTTTTGGTTGCTCGATCATCTCATCTAGTTTCTTCATATTTCTTCTATTACGTATTGGGCTTGCAATGTCCCTTAACTCCTCTTGTCTCTTGAACATTTTTTCTCTTTCTATTTTCTAGATATATGTTGTTTTCTTATGGATGGCTGAGAATTTATTTCGTCATGGTGGACTTGGCTTCTTGTTGGGCTTCATTCTCCAATTTATTTGTTGACTAGCATCATCCTTCTAGTCAACACACATGGTTGGAGACCTCCCCTATGCCGACCCGAATCTTAGTGATCGATGGAAGGCTCAATAACGGTTTTCATTTCCTAAGAAAATATTCCCACTCATGCTTGGTGATGAAGCACTCCTAGCCTTTCTACTTTTTCTCCCTGATTGATGTAGCAGGAAATCCCAGTGGAGGTCATAGCCCGACTATACAATCCACTCCTTTTTCGATTAAAAATTGATATAGCAAAGTTGATGTTGTACAAAAAAATCCATCATGAAATTCATTATAGAATTTGCTTCGGGTTCATCAATAGAAAGTCTTTCTTCCATGGCTTGCTCTTTGCATATTTTCTCGATCCACTCGTATAAGTTTGTTCTTCCTCCATTATTGAGCTTGTGCATTAACAGTATTTCATTCTCGGCATCTTGCTTGTTCATGAACGTCGTCGAGGAATTTCTTTATTTCATGAACCATTCATGGGACTCAATGAAGAATTATTCTCTGGCCTATGCAATTGTTAACTTGTTTCTTCTAGCATAGTTATGTATATAATTTGCAATTTTTTTATTCCACCACTCTCTAATTTCTCCCTCATTCACCATTTACATATATATGATCATTTCATTTCTCGGGTCAATACTATGGGCAATGAAACCAATGCTGCAATCTAATGGATTACAATGAGTTACCAGTAGTACATCATCCACATCATATATAAAGATACATTGCATACAAGATCATGCATACATAATGAGAGCAAAGGAAATTGAGTAACTAGAACCAGAAGAACAAGTGTCTTTATTATCAGAGTAGAACTATCGTGTACAAAAAGTAGAGCTATATCCATCTTGGCTAACCAATGTAATATATACAGGTTACAATCAGTTACTCATTTATACATTTATGCTTCTCTAACTGCTTAGTCAGTAGGCCTAACCAACTTGACCAACTAAGCTAATTGGTCTCTAGTCGGTCGGGAGGATTTAGTCAGTTGGCCGACTAGGCTCCTCCAACAGGAACTATACATTGGAGGTGATCATGTTTTCCTATAGTACATGCACAAGCTACGTGTATGTTGGCCATGCACACACACCTTGTGCACGTACATTAGTATTAGTCACAATGTAAATCTACATACATATTGATGATTGTTGTGTTATCATGCATAGTGGTTGGTGGGTGTAATAAGATTGAGATATGATATTAATTATGCTATTAACTTCTTGCTATTTAAATTTACAATGCATTAGTAAGATTCCATAGTATTAGGTTCATTTAAATTAGTTTGTATTAATCATTTAAATTGTAATTTATTAATTACATCAATTTGATTCTCATTGGTGATTAGTTTAAATTGGCAATCTCATTACACTAGTTATTCTAATTAATATGCATAAACATTGATTTCATGTCATGTTATTAGTGGACCAAATAATGCTTGCCCAACAATTAATGATGTGATTGATAGTGGACTATTAAATAAAAAACACATTGAAATATTTTATTAGTTAATAGTATTAAGATTTAGGATAATTGGGTAGAGTTATGGTCATAGACCTACCTTGTTGGGGTGTAGTTTGTCAAATCATTAAAGTGGTATGTGAGTCATTATGATTGTTTTATTATAGTTTGACCTTCCTAGGGCCCTTCTCAAGAAGGGAGGAAGGAAGTGGTCAGGGGGCTAGGGAGCAGGGGGCATAAAAGAAAGTTTGAGGAATGAAGAGGGGGATAGGGAGCAGGGGGCATAAAAGAAAGTTTGAGGAATGAAGAGGGGGATAGGGAGCATGGGGCATAAAAGAAAGTTTGAGGAATGAAGAGGGGGTTTTTAGGGGGGAACTTTGATGGAGAGAGAAAATAAACATGGAGGGGAAAACACTTGGGAAAATAAAATTGGATCTGGATATTTGTCATTGGGAGATGGGAGGTCAGAAATGAGGTCACTATTATGGTTATCAAAGTTGTGGGCATGGAGGGATAAGAAACCCCATTGGTTTCCTAGAACTAAAAGCAAGCATGGTTCAACACTCCTAGTTGGTTGGACTACTTGGCTAGACTAAGGATTGTCTTGATAACTTGACTAGACCTTAAGGTATTCTATTGGTTCTCAGTTAAGTTGAAATTATTATTGCCTAATTAAAATCTTGTGGACATGTTGTGAAATTTTATATAGATGTGTTACATTTACTTTTAGTTCAATTTAAAAAGAAAAGGAACATGCATAGAAATCAACTATAGAAATATAAAATTATACAGTTGTCTTGCGTGCATGGTTTTAATTGCTTAGTTGTTGCTAGATGGAATTTATTTCAATCATTGTTGTTAACTTAAGATAACTAATGCCCATCACTAAAATGGGTGTGAATCACAAAACATAATGAAATATGGTAAATAAATATGTTTTCATATTTCTTTTTATATTTTATTTTCTAATTAAGTTAATGTTATTGATAAATAATAAATACCCTTAAAAACCACCTTAAATTAATGTAACTAAATTTAATTTAATCAACTTAGATTGTTTTACTTTCTTAAATTACTTTCTATCTTCTTATTTTTTTCTATAATACTAATTTGGGAATTCTTATTATTAAGACTTGATCTTTAAAATTGAAATACCTTAGCTATAACTTAACCATGATTATAAATATTTGTAGTCTTATTCCATAGGTTTAAATGTCACATTCACTACTTGGAATGTGAGTTAATCCAAAACACATAACCAAGAACATATAAACCATATATGGTCTTGAGTGCAATCTTACAATCTTTATATATGAACCTTTGTTTCACAACCTAGGCATCAAAAGGACAATAAGGGTCAGCAAAAGAACTAAGTCAAGGGAATCTAATAAAGAATTGGTGAACTAATATTAGGTAGCAAGCATTAATTTTCTTGATTGTGAAAATAGACCTCATGTGATGTAGATAGCCAAGGCACACTCTCTGAGGAGGACTCACCCCTCTATCCAACAACACTCAATTATTTCTTTCTCTCCAAACTAAGATCATCAAAGGTTCCATTATAAATGTTAACTTCTTAAAATTACATAAAAAAAGAATTCCAAAATATTTCCAAAGTAATTTCAATTATTGAATTTAATTTCAAATCACAAGTATTTCCATTTACTTGCGTGAACCAATTTTTCACCTTCCGGTGGCCCATGCAAAACTGCCCGGATCCTTACTGAGGGTAAGACTGTATCGATAGGTGTCCGACAGATTACACCTAACCCATGAAACCTCACACTTCTATCTCTAACACAGCTCTGTACGTAGTCAATTTTCTACTTAATTGCACATCCAATAGCTAACATTTAAACAATTAAACAAATATAAGAACAAGTACAAGAGACCAATGTGTATGAGGGTGGCACCCCAAACTCGGAACGTTCCTAACACCCTGTTATAAACATATAATGGTTACAAGCTACGTTTACATACAACAACGGAAGGCTACCACACCTTGGCACCTCATTAGTAAGTATACCCTACTTGGCAGCTCAAAATACAACATCAATTGGCATGTGCTCTGCCACTATATAGTCTCTACTGTAGTAGTAGCCACAGCTCGCATCCATACTTCACTCTGCATCTCTGCCGCACTCTATCGCGAGTCTCCCGGCCTACTACTGTTTGTTGTATCCTATCCAACCATCTCAACATAAGCCACTATCTATCATGACCTCACCATCATCGCAACAAGATTCTATCCATCTCAACCTTGCCATCCAACTTGGCACAACTCTCTTAGCCAACCATGCCATAGAGAGTTCCCATAAGTCTATTATCCGTCGCAGGCTCGTCCACAAGATCCACCGTGAAATTGCCTACTCGTAGGTCTCACTGTCTACCCGATTCGCACAACTGCCTACTCGTAGCCAAGTCTATCACACATCTAAATGTTCCACCAACACTTAGACTACACCAAGGGCACCTGACTTAAGGCTATCCTAAGGAAAAGACACCTCCAACAAGGCCTAGCACGTGCCTCTTCCTGACCTATGGATTTGTCACATCCCCTCATAAAAAAACATGCCCAAAGCATCCCGCACATGCTACTTCCAAAGACAAGCGCACCCTCCTCTGGTGCCACCAGAGGAGGGGCATGCCCTTGTGTTTACCGCAGACCCAAAAACAATGTGAACTTGTTTAGAGCCAAACTTGCTTCCACTTGATTGATGCCTCCCTTTTCTCCCATCCACGTGCTATATATATGTGACATTTGCACTAGATTTCCCTTTGAACGCACTCACCAAGCCGATCCGTCCGAAAGCCATGCATGGAGTGCAAATCACTTGGGTGCCCCACCAAGTCGACACCCACGCCCACACTTGGTTGTTTCTCATGCTGGTGGTTCCACACTTGTCCTCCGTGTGCACCCACCCTCACGTGGTGCTCGCCCCCAACTAACATACCATGCTATCATGCCCATGGGCATGGGCGTGCCTTGCTTCTCACGCAACATCCCATCTGCCCGCAATCAAGCTAACCGAAGGTATAAACAAGTTGTGTCACACCCAACACTTGCCCATTTTCTCACGCCACCAATCGATGAGCCATACTCTAAGTGGTCTGAGGAACCCCAACAATACTCCAACCCAAGGTCACGACACCTCTCCTCTATAATATATTATTACTCATCCCACTTACGCTTACCATATTTAGAGGACCTTCTTGAAATGCCACTTATGCCTCCCCTCTCTAATATATTATTAATCCCTCCTAGATAGGGGTATGCATTGGATGACTATAAGCCATTTTAACAGAACTTAAATTTTTACCTTGTGTTTTAATACTTAATAGAGCTAAACGACCGGCGGACTTACTTATTGTTTCACAATCACATTCACTTTGACTTCTTGTTGATGAGAGTTATACCAAGACAGATGTACTTCTACAAAATCATCGTCACTAGATAAAATATCTGATGGGCCGATTGTTTCAATCAATAATATTGCTGGCAAGGGGGCATGTTAAGCCCTAAATGTGGGCACATTTCCCCTATGCACATTTCGTCGAAGCAAGCATTCGGTTTGAACCAAGGTACATATGCAAGTTCCCACGATCCAAATTGAGGCCTTCGACGAGAGGTCTTGCAACCTGTACCACCGACGAGGGAGATGGCAGGTGCCACGAGCAAGAATTATTAGCTCATCCATGTATCCACTAACCTTCTTAATGCCTTCAGGAGCCATCCGCCGTGGTGAGAGGGAAAACCTCCACTTGTCCTAACACATAAGTGTCATTGGTGCACTCCGTACGTTCGAGACACTTGACATGGGAAATTGATCGCACTGTTATTTTCAATGAAGTGGGTGATTTACACTTCCTGAAAGTAATTGTTTTTGTAGCTCGTTGCTGGAAGGTTGTTGAAGGCATTATTATAAGACTATTGAGAGTACCAACAAAGATCAAAATTGGGTGGGCCATCTACCAAAGCACCCATATGTTTAAACCATCCAAAAAAACACTACACAAAGCAGCCATCGAGTTGCGTGACATTGTGTGGAAGGTCATCATGGGGTTGGATCCCAACCTATACTAGTGATTATTCACAAAAAAATACTACTTTCTTTTTCACTTCATCACATGTACTTCAATTTTTTTTCCTTTCAATGTTTCTTTGCAGTTATTGGGACAAGTACTAGTTTCATAATGGAGTGGGTTGAAAAGTGTACAAATGCAACTTTTTAAATGATTTTTTTTCCAATCAGATAAAATTTTACCATAATCTCCCCATTTTTTGAAATTTTTATCTATTTTGTTGTTGTTAGAAGTGTTTGTCACTATGTGCGAGTGCATTTCAACCGGCTAAGAAACGAAAATCAACCCTTAATATGGCTCGATTTTTTGGATGTCTCCTTCCAACTAAGTCACAGTAAGTATTGAACTCTGATTGCATAGCAAATAAAACCCACACCTTAACTTGATTAGCTAAAGAATTTTTATCTTTTTAAAATGAATTAAAACATAATTTTATTATTGAAGTTCTTATCAATAAATAACCTTTCATCAAAAATGAAAAAGAAATAAATAATGAGAAAATACTAAACTTGTTATGTTATGCATGAAAAATGGAAAAAAAATAAATAGATAAGAAAATATTAAACTTATTAAATTTTTAACTTTACTTAGTCCATCTAAGAATGCCATCCATGGGCACATTTTCGAAATACAAAAAGAATTCAATGTTTGACCCGCCGACCTCAACGCCTAGACATTACTGGATTCTTCCGGAGATTGGTTGAAATTTGGAAGGGGCGTCCGAGAATGCATATAAATAACGATCTGCCCCCCTCTTCCTTTCATTGTGATATTTCATTCAGTTCTCTTCAGTGCGATTTCAATCAAGTTCTGTAAATCCTCGGCGAATCAACCAAACTCTTTCTTCTCGTCTCTGCTCACATTTCTTTCAGGTACTGTATCGTAAGCCGCCATGAATTCTATCGTCTTTTCGGATTTTTGTGCTTTATATCTGTTTATATTTTAGGCTGTCCAAATTCTTTGTTTTGAATTTTCGATTGGAGTATTTTTCACATTTGATTTTCGTATAAAGTGCAAGAAACGTATTATTATCCTTTTGCCGATCGACAATTGGTTACCCTATGAATTTTTTTTGTTTCCCTGGTCCGTATGTTGTAAGAGGGTTTTCTATGGAGCGTAGGGTTTCATTGTGTGTATTGTGAGGTTCTGGGTTTATGTGGAGTCTCTAATGGTGCACTACCACTGTGCAGGTGCTGCGTTTGTAAAATTTGGATTTCAAGATGCAGATATTCGTGAAGACGTTGACCGGAAAGACTATAACTCTTGAGGTGGAGAGCTCAGATACCATTGACAACGTCAAGGCGAAGATTCAGGACAAAGAGGGAATCCCCCCTGATCAACAGAGGCTCATATTTGCTGGCAAGCAGCTGGAAGATGGCCGAACCCTCGCCGATTACAATATTCAGAAGGAATCCACTCTTCACCTCGTCCTCCGTCTCAGAGGTGGAATGCAGATCTTTGTCAAAACCCTCACTGGCAAGACCATCACTCTGGAAGTTGAGAGCTCTGACACAATTGATAATGTCAAAGCTAAGATTCAAGACAAAGAGGGGATTCCACCCGATCAGCAGAGGTTGATCTTTGCTGGAAAACAGCTCGAGGACGGACGCACTCTTGCTGATTACAACATCCAGAAGGAATCGACACTTCACCTGGTACTCCGTCTCAGAGGAGGGATGCAGATCTTCGTCAAAACCCTCACTGGCAAGACCATCACTCTGGAAGTTGAGAGCTCTGACACAATTGACAATGTCAAGGCTAAAATTCAAGACAAAGAGGGGATTCCACCCGATCAGCAAAGGTTGATCTTTGCCGGAAAACAGCTCGAGGACGGACGCACTCTTGCTGATTACAACATCCAGAAAGAATCGACACTTCACCTGGTTCTCCGTCTCAGAGGAGGGATGCAGATCTTCATCAAAACCCTCACTGGCAAGACCATCACTTTGGAAGTTGAGAGCTCTGACACAATTGACAATGTCAAGGCTAAAATTCAAGACAAAGAGGGGATTCCACCCGATCAGCAGAGGTTGATCTTTGCTGGAAAACAGCTCGAGGACGGACGCACTCTTGCTGATTACAACATCCAGAAGGAATCGACACTTCACCTGGTGCTCCGTCTCAGAGGAGGGATGCAGATCTTCGTCAAAACCCTCACTGGCAAGACCATCACTCTGGAAGTTGAGAGCTCTGACACAATTGACAATGTCAAGGCTAAAATTCAAGACAAAGAGGGGATTCCACCCGATCAGCAGAGGTTGATCTTTGCCGGAAAACAGCTCGAGGACGGACGCACTCTTGCGGATTACAACATCCAGAAGGAATCGACACTTCACCTTGTTCTCCGTCTCAGAGGAGGGATGCAGATCTTTGTCAAAACCCTCACTGGCAAGACCATCACTTTGGAAGTTGAGAGCTCTGATACAATTGACAATGTGAAGGCTAAAATTCAAGACAAAGAGGGGATTCCACCCGATCAGCAGAGGTTGATCTTTGCCGGAAAACAACTCGAAGACGGACGCACTCTTGCGGATTACAACATCCAGAAGGAATCGACACTTCACCTTGTTCTCCGTCTCAGAGGAGGGATGCAGATCTTTGTCAAAACCCTCACTGGCAAGACCATCACTTTGGAAGTTGAGAGCTCTGATACAATTGACAATGTGAAGGCTAAAATTCAAGACAAAGAGGGCATTCCACCTGATCAGCAGAGGTTGATCTTTGCCGGAAAACAACTCGAAGACGGACGCACTCTTGCCGATTACAACATCCAGAAGGAATCGACACTTCACCTGGTTCTCCGTCTCAGAGGAGGGATGCAAATCTTTGTCAAAACGTTGACGGGCAAGACCATCACGCTTGAAGTTGAGAGCTCCGACACTATTGATAATGTGAAGGCCAAGATTCAGGATAAGGAGGGAATTCCTCCGGATCAACAGAGATTGATCTTTGCAGGAAAGCAACTTGAAGATGGGAGGACTCTGGCCGATTACAACATTCAAAAGGAATCTACGCTGCATCTCGTCCTTCGCCTCCGTGGTGGTATGCAGATATTTGTTAAGACGTTGACGGGTAAGACGATCACACTGGAGGTTGAGAGCTCTGATACGATTGATAACGTGAAGGCTAAAATTCAAGACAAAGAAGGCATTCCTCCTGATCAGCAAAGGCTTATTTTTGCTGGCAAGCAGCTGGAGGATGGCCGAACACTTGCTGATTACAACATTCAGAAGGAATCTACCCTCCACCTTGTCTTGCGTCTGCGTGGTGGGTTTTGAAGACCTACTCCGTAAATGATTTCGTGTTTTAGATGTTGATTTCGTATTCTCTGTTGTTATTAGATATTGGATTACAGGGAGAGGTACTATAGTAATAGTTGTCAATCGTCTTTGATTTGTCAGTCTTTGCTCTGTGAGTAAAATTACAATGGATTACTCAAGAACTTTCGAGCAAATGCCATTTGTTATACCCATGATTCAGTTTTCTTATTTCACCATGGAGGTTTCAAGTAGATAATTGTCAATATTTATCATGTAAATAGTACTTTGCCTGCAATCTCAATTTAATTTTATGCAAACTTCGACTCTGATGATGAAGTCTGTTTTCTTAGATCAATAGCAATACCCAGATCGATATTGCAGACACTTGGCTGTAACATTTAATATTTTTGGTACATTTCATTTGGACATTTCTATTTTCTTTACTTTTCAATGCTATGTACTTTTCAATGCTATGTATGTTTATGTATATATAGTGCATGAAACAAATATAAATGTATATTTCTATTTTCCTTACATTTCAATGGTATTATGTTTATGAATATATAATGCTTATGTTTATGAATATATAATGCTATGAATATATAATGCTTGATATGTCATGGTTATAAGAGTTATTTTTGTTATATTTCAATGGTCTTATGTTTATGTATATATATAGTACCTGAAACAAATATAAATGCTTTAGAAGAGCAATATTTTCATTACATTTCAATGGTCGCATGTTTATGTATATATAATGTATATTTTTATTCTCCTTGCATTTCAATGGTCTTATATTTATGTATATACATTACATTTCAATGGTGGCATGCTTATGTATATATAATGTATATTTCTATTTTCCTTGCATTTCAATGGTCTTATGTTTATGTATATATAGTGCCTTTCAATGGTCTTATGTTTATGTATAAATAGTGCCGGAAACAAATATAAATGTCTATTTTTGTAGACATTGAGATATGTCGTGTACTTGGGTTATAAGACCAATATTTTCGTTACATTTCAATGGCATGTTTATGTATATGTAGTGCCTGAAACAAATATAAATGTATATTTCTATTTTCCTTACATTTCAATGGTCTTATGTTTATGTATATATAGTGCCTGAAACAAATATAAATGTATATTTCTATTTTCCTTATATTTCAATGGTAGCATGTTTATGTATATATAGTACATGAAACACATATAAATGTATATTTCTATTTTTGTTACATTTCAATGGTCTTATGTTTATGTATATATATATATAGCGCCTGAAACAAATATAAAAGTATGTCTATTTTTGTTACATTTCAATGGTCTTATGTTTATGTATAAGATATTATGCACAACATGACACATACTAAATGCAAGAGGTGCGTGGAAGGGGGACTCTCACCCACATTCGGGGGTGAGAGTCTTAGTTGTTGACATTCTGAAATTGATTGCCAGTGTTAGTGTTGGTGATTTCCTACCAATCCTAGTTAATATTTTTTCCCTTGTTGTTGACTCCCACATTCACCAGGAAGTCGAAAATTTTGTTGGTTGATCTGCATACATACTAGGACGAAAGGGATGCATGTGTGTTCATAGCATGGATTATGGCCACCATTTTTTCATTTTTTGCTTCCAAACTCCATTTGGTGTATATCGTGTAGATTTCAGCACTATTTTGCACCTTTTGCATCATATTGATGATTAGCAACAAGTCCCCCTCCAACATGAGTTTTTTGTAATGGAATTGACTGGCTATTTGGAGACCCTTGATGAGAGCTTGTAATTTTGTTGTGTTATTAGTGTCATTTCTACTGGCCCATGCATAGACCCTGAAGATATCCCCCTTATCATTACGAAAGACACCACCTATGTGGTATCTATAGGATACTATGTGGGAAGCATACCTGTAGTTGTTTCAAAATTTTGTATATTTACTTAGTGTTTAAGGGGGAGGGAAATGTTTAAAAACCATGTTTTTGACACCAATATGTAATGATGTAAATAATTATGAAATGGATATAAATTGGACATGAATGGTTTACTGTTACCATATGATGTAATTATGTATATTTTATATTAATATAAAAGCCACGACTATTGCAGAATAAGGACGAAGAAGAGATGGGGGGATATGATTCCATAAGAAGGAGAGTTAGAAGCGGGTTTAAGGGGAAGATGACACTAATGACATATAATTTAAGTCACTATCTTGATTATTATTTGTTATCCTAAGTTTTATACTCTTAAATTAAAGTACATTAGCCTTAACTTGAGTTAATTATCTTAAACCTAGGGATCAATGAGGAAAAAGGCGAACTTCCCCTGAGTTCCATTTGTCCAATTCTCCTTAGCCTTGCATTCCTCCTATCTATTTCTCAAGAAATAGCATCAACCTCCATCAAGGTATCACACCTCTCCTCCAATGGAAAATTGAGAGGCATACTAATTGAAGAAACCAATGAAACATGGCTAGCATATCTGCCAGGAGGTATATCCTCACTAAAGATCTAGGAACTTCTATAAGATATTGAGCCTCTTGAAATTTCTAAGTGAGTCCTAATCATACCTCATCTCCCTCTTAAATTGGCTCATATTGAGTCTTCGAATATTAAATAACAAGGGAATATACAATCCTAATCATACCTCATCTCCCTCTTAAATTGGCACATATTGAGTCTTCGAATATGAAATAACAACCTCCTCGTTCTCCTCAATGAATGAAGGTGAATCCAATGAACTCTAATATCTCACATCCTCATCAAATATAACATCTTTACATGCCATAGTATCCAATTATGCCCAATACTAATCCTATAAGTTAGAGAGGTATTACTGCATACATTAGTACAAGATGCTCTCACAACTTCTCTAATCATGGAATCAATTATTGAAACCACAATAGTTTCTAAGCCTATCTCCATGTCATCCCACTATGCATGTGCTTCCTCAAGTCTAGATGGTTTTTATATCCTCCCACTGCAATGTGAAAGTGCCATTCAATTAATAAGTAACTTGTAAAAGAAACCCTCTCTCACCCCTCTATAATCATTGATGGTGAACTATTGTCCCTCAAATGAAACTCTCCATTGTACATATACCATACAACAAATTGAACAATGGAGAGTTGCAATTCAGGGACAATAGTTCACCCCATTGTCCCTCAAATGCAACTCTCCATTGCACATCTGCCTTACAATAAATTGAACAAATATTATTCTTCAACCTAGGAATAAACAAAACATTATCCAACTCAATAACATTACCTAAAGACATCTAAAATGAAATGGATAAGCTCTTCTCATATGATAAGTGGCATCACCACCAAGCTCCATGCACATGCGTTCCTCTTGCTCCTAAATCGTATTAAATAATGAAAATAAAACCATGCCGTCGAATAATCGCATACATCTATCATGTACCATTGACAAACATGGATAAAAAAACCCATCTATCATAGGTCTTCTTGGGAATTGCACAAGCTGACAAAACATCCATAATAATCATAAATGTAATGGATCCAAGTCATTTCTCATCATAAGAGAAACTCATCAAAACCTCTCATAGGTGCAAGTGCTCAATTCAAGTACACTAGGGATTCACACTCAATGATCTCAAACAAGTCCAATCACTTCTCCCAAGTAATCTCAGACTAAATACAAACTCCCTCATACTCTAGAGTGGTCTCAACCAAGACAATATCTGACACCCAACAAAATTTCTCATAATGCAAATTGCTTTAATCAAGGTATTTGAATTTTAATTCAAAACATACATTTCACCTCCTTGATATAGGTTTCCTACATTTTAACTTTGTATCATGAAGCCATACTACTCCTTCGAGATAATATCACTCGAGATAGGATTTAACCTTTGTGCAATGATCTTAACTATCAGTTTGTAAATTGGATTGCAACAAGAGATGGGCCTAAAGTCATCAAAGGAGGAGGACTTCTGCTTTTTCGGAATCAATGCGAAAAAATGAAGAATTAATTGAGCCTAACACTTTACTAGAATGATGGGATTCATGAACCACCTTCAACATATCTTCTTTAAAGAAATCATAAAATGCTTGGAAAAATTCCATCGTGAGTCTGTCTAGATCTGGACTTTTCCCTTTTTGAAGCGAATGCAAAATGTAACTCAATTCTTCCTTTGAAACTTCTTCCTCTACAGCTTTGTTCATTTCATTTGAAATAAGCCTAAGGAAAACCCGCAATACCTGCATTATATCTTGAAAAGGGAATCCTTCAGGTTCATTGAACACGGATAAAAAATGCGAAACTTTGGCTTGAGCTTTCTTCCTTGGCCTCCACTTCCTTGAGTTGCGCCTGCTTCTTATTATTGTAATTTTTGCTCCATTATTTTGAAGCTTTCTTAATTAACCTTAGCAAGGGTGTACACAAACTGATGCATGAAAGAATGTGAAGGAACAACCTAGAGGGGAGTACAAGTGGTCTAGACAAGCTTCTTATCATCCTCTTCTTCTAGCCATGCAGGGTTGAATTTGAAGGGAGAAGGAGGTTTTGGCTCCTGGTCTTCTATAGCCATAATGATTGGCCGAAGATCTTAGAGGCTTCCTATTTCAACCCAAGAACAAATCATCAAAGGTTCATCTAGCATGGTTTATGAGACTAAGAATTAGTCCAACCATTTGGAGATAGCATTTTTGCCGCTTCTTTTGTTCCGCCAAGTTGGCTCAAGCTTCTTTGGTTGAATGTCTACTAATCCTTTGGAATCAAAAAGGGAAGAGAAATAAATGCTCATAGAATCAGGTCTCGCATTAGAACCCCAAACCTCCCCTTGAAGAAAGGGAAGGTTAAGATCACCACCCAAAATCACATTATGAAACAGAAGGCCCCCCTATGCTGAGGAAAAGAAGGGCTCCCAAAAAGCATGCCGATCATGAAAAGGGCCATAAACATTGATAATTTTCAAGATAACACCTGTCAATTTATCTTCCAAGACAAAATTTATTACTGACTCATGATAGCTGATAGAAACAACATTCATAGAGGGTCTCCAACTTGAACGAAGGCCCCTAAAGAGACCTCCAGAGCTTATTGTCACAAAAGATGAGTACTTTAACCAAGCGATTAGATATTCTTGAGATCTTAGACCATCTACCATAGTTTCTTGAATTAAGATGATGGATGGACTGAGATTTTACACCATCCTTTTGAGGGTGTTCAACTTGGGCCCACCCCCTGGGCCTTTAACATTGAAAGAAAGGCAGATCATGAGAAACCCTTCCTTGGGTATTTCTCTGCTCTAAGTCCCCTATTTATAGTGGATTGTTTCCCATGTTTATATATCCAAAAATGCTTTGTTTTGAGCTTTTGAAATGAAGGTCTTCATTAGAGAAATTTTGAGGTCAAAAAATGGCCTCAAAACAAAGAAAATGTACTATAAAAAACAACCAATCACATTCTAGTAGATGACATCATCCCCCTTGGTTGAGGTGGCATTGCATGAGTTAATAATGCTTATTTGTCAAATTTTCTATGGTGGATGAAAACACATAGTTAACCAAGGTAGTGGTGTAAGTACTTTTAAGTCATAAAGTAAAGTACTCATAATGATAGTATTTTCATAAAATAATATTATTGTCATTTTCAAGTAAAGTACTAATAATGAGTGTCTTTTCACACTTTCTCATAAAATAATATTATTGTCATTTTCAAGTGAAGTACTCTTAATTTATAAACAAATTCCTTTCACATTTGTTTATAAAATAATATATTATCTTTTTTATGTTTTTAATTTTAAATTATATATTCACTCCACTCTATTTAATAACATAATGTCAAACTAATAAAGAATAATAATAGATTTAATAAATAATAATAATAATGCAATGTGGATTATAATAATATTATTAACATTTTACATGTAAATAAATTTTCAATTAAATTACATTATATTAAATTCATGAGAAAAGTACTAAATATAAAAAGTCAACATAGAATTAAAAAAATAACTCTTAAAAATGTTTTTTATTATTTAATTTCATTTGCAAGTTCAAGACAAATAAATGATAAAGGACAATAAATTTTTAGGAATTTACAATGAATCTTAGTCACATCAATGTAGACTTATTTTATTAATTTTATTTCTAGTGAATTTTGAGAAGTAACTCAACCATGGTTATTTATATTGTGCATAGAAAATAGTGTGGGAGGTGACTTGTCATATATACCTACCCCATAAAACCCCCAATTCCTAATATTTTAGTATATCTCATATTTTTGTAGTACATCTCTTAGGAGGCCATTTTTTGACCTCAAAATCTCTCTAATGCCTACCCTGAAGATCGTTAGGGGAGGATTTAATGCTAACCCTCCAACATAAGATTCTTCTTTGGGAGCTCTAATAGTAGCTCTTGAATGCAAATCATACTACTTTTGGGGGTTGATGAAGGGCCACCTTTCACACTGTGGAGGATGGAATCCCTGCCTGAGGAAGGCTGATTTGGACTTTTTGGGGGGGGGGGGGACAAAAATCAGCCAGAAAGGAATGCTAGATATGATTCAAGGCTTGGGGAGACATAGGACAAGGGGAGGCTTGTGTGGCAAGGAAATCTACAAAAGGACTAGGGATTTTATCTGAAAAAGACGAAACAACGGGAGGAATTAAGGGCTTACCAACAGGTGATGCTGAGATATTTACCACCTTTAAGAATGTCCCAAACAATTCCACGTCCCTTTATCGAGGAGTTTGACCTCCACCTTTCTCTTGACCCAAGCTCGACCCATCCTTATTCTCCACGTCCAAAGCCAGGAGATGATGTTTTCCACCTTTTTCCATCCCGATACTCATCATAGCCTAGTTCTCATAGACTATCTATGTCTTCTTGACCCATAATTTCTTGTGTCTCTGAAATCTTGATAAGGATTGAGTACAATTCTTAAGAAGATGGTGAACACATTTGTAGGCAAAAACACCTAAACGAAACTTTCTAGTAATCCAAATTTTGGGACTAGATACTTTCATGCATTTCTAGCTTGATTTCTTCGTACATACCATTGTTCATATCCAACTCGACTAGAATCCTTGTGCATCATCTATCCACCTTCGTATCCCAATTATGCTCCAGGGAAAAATACTTTTCAAGCTTATTACCGAAGTCTCCTTCAAAATAGAACTTTGTCGGAATACCAAGGGAAATCCAGATAATATTACCTAGACTTGTTGAATATTATGAGGTTCCTTATCAAAATCAAAACTTACATGCCATCTTTTCAACACAAGGCCAGAGGGGCCCCACTGAAAATATTGCTCCAAGAGCTTAATTTTGTCACCTTCAGAGCCGACCTTAAACATAATTCATCCTCTCAATAGAATATGGAACTCAGGAGTATAACCAAGGCAGTACTTCCAGTTATCTTGAAGCCAACTTTGAAGATTGTCCTTCCCAATAACTTTTCCACAGAATCTCTTGACCAGAGCAGTGTATAGATAATCTAGAATTTCTTCTATCCCAATATCCTTTCCAACGGATAAAGAGGCATGATATTTCTTTGTACAAACACCCTTCCTACGATCGAGCGATCCTTGAGAATGGAGTGCACCATGATTAACCTTATCATCTGAATTATCCTTCGGCATGGGAAGATATTAGGAGTTAGGAGAAGAAGGGAAATTTCTCGAGGACCTGGACTCCTCATATCACTCCATAATTCCTTCCTTGTAGTTTGATTTAATTTCTTGATCTAGACTGAAGATCAGACCAATGGGAGAAAGGATGGCATATTCGACTTCATCCTCCACCATCTTTCCTCCTTAACGGAAGAAAAAAGTAAATCGTCTTACACGAGGCATCTAGTTGAGCTAGGAAACCAACAATAAAAAGAACCCTCACTCTTTAACTCCATGGTGGAAGAAACATGATAGACGAATCCTAACTTTAGGCAGGAAGGAACTAGTACATATGGGCATATTTTTCCACGAAATATTTCCACGTTTCGAACATTCGTGGAAAAATACAATGAAATTTAAGATGTCTTTACATTTTTTTTATCATGGCGGAAAAACCGTGGCAATATTGACGTTTTTTTAACTTTCGATGAACTTTCGTCTCTATATCAACGAACTATGGCTATCTTTGCACACCCGCCAAACCAATGCCAGTTTCCAAGTACGGCTCTTGGATTTTTACGCGTGGGTCAACTCATGCATTTGCGTCGATAGCTCGACAATCATCGATCTGTAAATACATACTTTAAGACAATTTTTGACACATTTTCTATAGTTGCGACAAGGTTTTTGGTGATTGATTGAGCCCGGATTTTGAACTTGCGACAAATTTCGTGGTGATTGTTTGAGCTCGGATATTCTACATAGCTCCAATTTTGAACTTGCAAGGTTAGTATTTTTATATTTTTTTGTCTATATGTTAAGAAAAAAAATTTAGGATTTTTTTAACATGCATGTTTGAACGAAATTTATTTTTTATTTTTTATTTTTTTAATTTAGCATTGCTACATATATTTCGTGTGATTAATTATTTATACTTACATGTTTTTATAGGATTTTCATACGATGATTATATATTAATTACTAATTAAACCTCTTCTTTTTTCTATAGTTCTATTAAACCCGAAATCAAAATTGAAAGCCACCTTAGTAGTATCCCATAACTTCCAGTTATGCTTGTGATTGCCTTGGATTCTTCAACACTTGAACTGTGAGATTCAATTGTGTAACACGTTTCTGTTTCCATTGTTCTTTGTTTTCTCTTGTATGTTTGTCCAATAATATAAGCCATACAATCATATACCAACAACAAGTGTTTCCTAAATACATTCTTTATCAACCATATCCAAAACTAGAGAGAGTCATACTAAACAATCAGCTGGTAAATTCATAAAGGTAAGCATTCATCAAGGACAACTTTCATTTGTACCATTTGGGCCACCTAGTGTTCCAATGCCCAAACTATCAACGTCTCCTTGTGAGTAAATCGAAGGCCATTGCACAACACTTGTTGGCATCAATGAAAACTTCAGTCTTCATGTTTTTCTTTATAGAAATTGGTATATAATATATTGTATTTAGAAATATAGTTATATCTAATGTATTTGACAAGTTATTGTTTGTTATGGTGTAGGTAAGACAATTACTTGTCACTACAAGGATTTGTCACTATGAATGAAAATGCAAGGAAGCTTGCTCAGTTTAGAGCGGCATTAGAGGCGAGGTGAGATGGAAAATGTTATTGCCCTTGCTCTAATTGCATGGGCTTGCAAAGAAGAATACTTTAATAACAACAACTGAAAGACATTGTAGGGAGAAGGGGCACGCTGAAGGGGGTTATGAATATCGTCCCTTGGTAAGAGGTTATTCAATTTTTAATGTATTCTCTGTAATAGTCATCATGTCATGAATTTCAGTAAAATGTCTTATCGTTTTATTATATGTTTTATACACACTAATTTTACTACGTTGTTTGTAAATATATAGACAATGCCCCCAAAATGTCTCCCTCTAGAGATTTATTTTCCAAGTACTAGCAAAAATGCTCATTTATAGGGTGACGAACATCTAGATAAGAATATTGAAGCTGATCAAGTTCTTAATGATGATATGGATGGAGATAATGTTAGTGATACAACTAAGGAAGATGAGATACATAGATTGATCCAAGACACATTTGATCCAATGGATGAGGACAACCAGGATGATAGTCATGATGTTGATCCTTTACTCGAGAAGTCATGTCAACCTCTTTATGAAGGCTCAAGAACAAATCTTCTATTTGCTATATTGTTGTTAGTGAACTTGAAGGTTTTGAATGGTTTATCAAACATCTGTCTCACACAGATACTAAGGTATGTAATTTGTTAATTATTTATGTCTGCATGTTCACATGTACATAAAGGGTTGAATTTTTTCCTATATTGCTATTGTTATCTAATTTGTAAAGTATGGATGCAATATTAATGATTAATATTGTTTACATTGACTTATTCTTTTGAATTTTGTAGATTGTTAGGTGAATTTCTATTACCAACGTCAAATATTTTACCATGCACATATCGAGAGATATATGTGATTATGAAAGAATTTGGAATGGAGTATCAAGCTATTGATGCATGTCCTAATGATCATATCATATACTATGAAAAATATGCATTAGAAAATGAATGCCCACAATGTCAAACAAGTAGGTGTCGAACCGATAAAGTGACAAAAAAGGTGCCTCACAAAGTTCTTCGTTATATTCTAATAATTCCACGTTTACAGCGGTTGTTCAGGTGTCAAAGTATAGCACAGTTTATGGATTTCCATGCAAAGAACAGAAGTTGAGACGATGTTCTTCCAATGCCTGCAGATGGTTCTGCATTGAGGTACATTGAAGAAAAGTGGCCAATTTTCAAAGAAGAACCTCGTAATGTTAAACTTTCGTTGGCAGTTGATGGTGTCAATCCATTTGGAGAGCTTCATTCTACCTACTCAGTGTGGCTTGTGTTTGTTATAAACAATAACCTTCCTCCTTGGATTTCGATCAAGAGAGAGCACACAATGTTGGCAATGATTGTTCTAGGTATTTAATTAATTTGTATTTTTTTACTTGAAATTTTGATCACTAAGTATTTCATTTCTTTGTTTTATGCATGATAATTATGTCTTTTATATATAACGACATATAGCTAAATATAATTAATCGTGTATGTTGGACCAATTAGGTAAGTACCGGGTTAAAGATATGAACATATATATTGAGCCTCTTATCGATGAGTTGTTGAAGTTATGGACTAGCGTCACTATGTATGACATCTCTAGACCAATAGGGAAAAAATGATTTCAATTCCATGGAATACTTGCATGGACAATTCATGATGCTCCCGGGTTAACACATTTTTTTGGTATATTGTTACTTTCTATTGTTCTTTAATAATATATATCTATTGAAAATATCATGCATTATTTTAAATGGTAATTCTAATTCGCTGCACTAATTCATATAACTTGTAGGTCTTCAAACACAGGGTAAATTTGCATGTCCATTTTGTGGTCCCAGGATAAAATCTCATTGTTCAAGGAGTTTAGTAAATGAAGTGTTTGATGAGTATAGGCACTTTTTGCCTAAGAACCATAGTTATCGAACTACAGACAAAGCAAAATTCAATGGTAAAGAAGAGAATGGAAAAAAACCACGAAGAATGACACCTCACCTATGGAAGTTGGAATATAATAGAAATCGTCAAGGTATGCCAAATTATTTATGTATTGTTGGAATATTAGTCAATACTTAGCCAAATTTTTGAATATGCAAAACAATATTTTTCCTACTTTGGAAGATTGATTTATTGCACATGTGACCATCATAAGGAAAACTGAAAGCATGGGTGGATAACCACTTCAACAAGGAACAGATCTATGTCACCCTATGAATTTTATTAGCACAAGGACACCTCCTTGCGGTCATTTCCAAATGGCATTTTAATACTGCTAATTCAACACTTAAACAAAAATTGTCAAACCCTAGGGTAACATGAGATTTCTATTTTCACCAATTTTGAAGTTTGAGACACCCAATGAATAGAGGCCAACAAGGTGACTTCATCTAAACCAATTTCACCTCTTGAAGCCTCTTTCTCTCTCCTCGGAGGGCATTTTACTACAGTAGTGCAAATCAAGCTGAGAGGCACTTTTGGTAGATTGATATTGATGACCATAGTTGTCATTGATGACAAAGACATGGAAGTGTTGAATAAGACTATGACAAGGCTAATGCATGACAAGTGGGACAAGATGATGTGGAAAGTATTGGTAAGATGGAGGAAAAGCAATGGACAACACATTAATGACAAAGTGTTGATGACTCAACAAAGGAGAATGCTAAGGCAAGCAAGATTGATAGGATGACAAAGGAGTATGACAATGACAACAATATGATGGTGCAAAGATCAAGCAAGCATGATATCATGTCAAGCAAGCATAACAGATGTTGCTGACAGGCATGATGAGGATGACTTGTTGACATGGAGGAAGCATGACAAATGTTGTTGACTAAGCAAGCAAGCAAGACAAATATGATGACATACATGATGATAAGCAAGACAAAGATGATGACATACATTTTTACAAGCAAGCATGGATTGATGATGAGGTGGACAAAGTTGATGGAAAGCAAGACAAGGGTGACTGCGGGCCAATTTTTTTTAGTGTTGCGGTCATTTCCTTAAAGGAGCTGCGGGCATCTTCAAGGCCCTTGTAGGCATAAGGTTGAGGCTGCCTGTGGGATTTTAAATGAACATGTTTCGGGCATTTCATATGCCCTTGCGGGCATATGAGGTAGGACATTGCGGCCATATCTTAAGGCCCATGCAGGCATATGTTGAAGAGCCATGCATGCATGAAGAAGAAGGCTCTTGAGGGCATATTGGAAGACCCTATGCGGGCATTTTTATGGAGGCATGCGACATTTACATGAAGCCACTAAAGGCATAAATAAAAGGCCCTTGCGGGCATTATGGATGAAGGTTAAAATACATAACATAAAAAATGAAAAAGTCGGTTGTCCCCTTAATTAAAGGATGGCCCCTCCCCAAAAATAAATCTTATTTGGTGTATTTTATTAATTAATTGAAAAAGACCAAATGATGTGGCATGAAAATAAAATGGTTGAAGGATGGCCACCATAAGTATTTCTTGTTGGATGTTAAAAATGAAAATGACATGGCATGGTTGGTTAATTCCTTGATTAAAGGATGGCCATATTAAATAAATCATATTTGATTTATTTAATCATTTTAATGATAAAAATAAAAATAAAAAGGGATGTCGGCCTCCAATTTTTATGGAAAGAAAAAGATATAAATAGAAGACAAGATCTTTATTTTTAAAAGAATCAAGAGGTGTAGATTTTGGAGGTGTGCAGCAGCTCTGATTTCGGTGGTCTAACTTTTCTGGGTATTGGGGTAGCAACAACAACAGGAAAGTCAATGAAGTAATCTTCCTTCTTTCAGATTTAGTTGGGGTTAAACTGAGGCAACAATTTGTGATGAACATGCTTATTTGATGAAATGTTGATGATATTCTGGGGTTGCTGAATGAAGTGATCATGGACAAGATACTCCTGGACAGAATGTTGATGACATGTTAGCAAATGATGAAAACATAAAAGATGTGCTGAATGATGTGCTGAAGGACAGAATGAAGATGAGCTCGGGACAAAATGTTGAATTACTCATGAACATAATGTTAAAGTGCTCATGATGAAGCCAACAACAAATTGATATGAGATGATGACATGATTGTATTTTTGTTGACAACTTGACAAAGATAAGATGGCTGAAGATCTGTTTATTTCTGGGCATGATAAATTCAAATATGTGTGATCCTAGACAACAACAGATTAAGAAGGCATGGAAAACATGATGAGATGACAGTGACAGTGATTAATGTGGACAGTTCTGGTCAAGACGGTGACAAGTTGATGATGAGATTGGTTGTTGATGACGTGATATGACAATGGATGAAGATATGTGTGTGTGTGATGATATGAGTATGTATACTGTATAGTAAATGCAAGCTAGTCTTGCATCTGGGGTTTGGAAACCTCAACTCTTCTTAGGTGGGTCTAAGAAAACTAGGATGGGTCCTGGATGAGGAGTTGGTGTTATTTGTATCGGTTGGTGTTGAATTACCTTAATGGTTGTAGTCGGTCCCACAAAATACAAAAAAAATACAAAGATTAAATTGTGTTGAGTTCTCTTGCGTTATGGTTCTTGTTATGATTCCATGATTTAGATGCTTATGATTCATGAATGATTAAGTGATGGATGTTTATGAAATGATATTGTAAATGGTATAATAATGTATTGATGAATTGTTAGTTGATTGGTAGAAGTTGAAAATGATTGAAAATTGGCCTCACACGGGCCCCCCTTTCAGTGTGAACATTGTGTCCAACATATATATTCCTCCTCAGAGACTCTTTGGACAATCTGAGACCATGGTCGGATGCACCAAACAACATTTTGGAGATCCATACTCTCAAAATGATTTAAGACATCACACTCAAGACATGGCGGGCATTTTACTGAGGTCACTTAGGCAGTTTTAGTGATTTTACACTTAGACAATTTTGCACTTTCCTAGACTTGGTCCAATCTGCCCGAAACCCTGTTTTGGAAGATCCATAACTTCTTCCTTAGACACTTTTAAGTCAATATGAGAACATGGTCAAGTAGAAAAAACAACCTACAAGATGACCATATGGTACATGCATTTTCTTCAACCCACAAACTATGGCGAGCATTTCCCTAAGGCCACTTAGGTAGTTTTGCTACTTTGGTGTAAAAGCAACTTGAAACCCTGTTTTGGTAGGCTGTTATCTTTGTCATCAAACACCTTTTGTGAAAACTAAGTCCATGGTTGGATAGCCTCTTTGACAATCTAGAGAACGATAGTTCCAAATATTTTTTATCATTCTCCCATGAGGTATGGAGGGAATTTTCCCAAAGCCACCTGGACCAGTTTTCCAACACTTAGCCATTTCCAAGAATTTCTCCAAGGTTTATCCTGAAACCCTATTTTGGCAGACTTATAACTTTCTCCTCAGACATGATTAAGGTAGACCGAGACCATGACTAGATATCCACTTCAATGAGCTATACCCTGCTATGTTGATGCATGCATTTTATTCAAACCACGAATTATGGTGTGCATTTTCTTAGAGTAGTTTTGACTACTTTTTCATACTTAGTCAATTTCCAAAGTTTCACAAACCATTAGGGGAATTTTGAGGTCTAAAATGGGCCTCCTGAGAGATATAATAAAATATTATGAGTGCTCAGGCATTTTGTGGGGGAGGCATATTTACAACTTAGCTTTTATACTACAACCAATGTAACTATGATTAAATTAGATTGAAAAGATGTCTAAAATAAAAACAATTAAAAAAACTTCTTTGATGTAACTAAAAGTAACAATACTTTTAAATACATGAATTGCTTTTAAATATAATATGATGAATGTATTTATAAAGTAATGTATTTATAAGTTTGAATTTTGAAATGTAACTTATTCAATATTTAAAATATATTTATAAAACTATATATTTTGAATTTTAAATTTTAATCATAAAATAAATTTGTATGAATAAATTATCATTTTTAAGAATATATATTTATTATATAAATCTAACTTGCTCATTAAAAATAAAACTCAATCATATATTCATATAAATTGTATTTATGTTTTTTTTTTTAAATCTAACTTAATCTTTTATTTATATTATTATTATTATTAATATTTTTAAATATATTAAACATCAATTTATATAAATATCTACATTATTTAAATATATTTAATAAAATTAAATATTTTTAAAATATTAGTTTAACAATCAATCAATTTCATTTGTTTTATTTAATTCAATAACATAAAGGATTTAATAGGAATCAGTGATCCCATAACAAGTATTCCATTGCATATATATCTATGCATTATTAATTAAATATAAAATTAAAAATTCAATAAATTAATATAATATGTAGTTGTTTTAAATATTAATTTAATGGATTTACTTCTCATTTAATTTATTTTATTTTATGTAGAACACGTGACATAACAATTATAGATTTTTAAGTTGAATACTACGTATTCATTAGATAAGGAGTAAATATTTAAAATAATATGTTCTATATTGAAAAGTATTTACACATGTTTTAATGTTTTTTATATTTTTAATTTATTATTTAAAAGTATAAATTTTATATTATAAAAACCTTTAAATATATAAATATAGGTATTATAATATTTAATATATATATTATAAAGTATAAATTATAAATTTTATATTGAAAAGTATTTAGATGATTTTGATTTTGAAGAGATTTCAATGTTTTTTATATTTATAATTTATTATTTAAAAGTATATATTATGTACATTGAAAAGTAATTACAAATTTGATTTTGAATAAAGCATTTATGTTTTTGGTATTTGTAATTTATTTTATATTGAAATATTCAAAAGTAATTTATAAGTACTATTTTCATTATGAGTACTTTGGTTAATTATGGGTTTTTATTCTCCATTTGGAATTTGACAAATAAGCACATTTAACTCAACCAATACCACTTCAACTATTATAGATGATGTCATTTTCTAAAATGTGATTGGTTCTTTTAAAGTTGATTTTGATAATACATTTTTTGTTTTGAGGCCCATTTTTTACCTCAAAATTCCCCTAATGTTGCCATATTTTTCCAGAACGATGTCAGATTACAACACTGACTTTCTGATAGCACCAAAACACCATCATGTGTCTTTCCAGCCCTATCATACATGCCACATCATTACTTCCTTTGTCATTCCTTTGTCTTTCACTGAGTTTACCTTGCCATCATGTCTTTGGTTATCCTTTTGTCATTCACTAAACTCCTTTGACATCAATGACAATCACATTCAACATGTATCATATATTATATAAATCTTTGTTTTTTTTAGTGAATTGTGTTCAGCGCGGTATGTACCTATATTGATTAATTAGTGTTAATTTGATTTTGTTGATGTTTCATGAATGTCGTTAAGGCACGAATGGGCTTCCACAATGATTGAAAATTTACCCGATGCAATTTAGTAGGCTGCCATACTACGAGCACCTACAAATAGTTCATTTGTTTGATACAATGCATATCAGGAAGAAAATAACAGAAATGTTATGGCGAATATTAGATGGAAGGACTAACAAAGAAAGAATTGGAAATATTTGTAGTGACATCCAATAAGCTAATCACGCATTGCAAAGTGTGATCATTAATTCTAATGGTGATGGCCGTCAACAAAATATTATTCTTCCTTGGTGCTTGACAGGGAAACAGAGCAATATTGTAAAAGAGGTCATCAGAAAAATCAGGTTTCCGACGGGGTTTTCGTCCAACATAAAGATTATATTAATGAAAAAAGATGATTTTGCTGGGGTTAAAACACGAGTGACATACATTCATTAAGGTAATTATGAGTTTATAATATATTTCCTTATTGGTATGCACTATTTATTCTCTTATTTGGAAATAAATAATAATTATGTGTTTTTTGATACAGTATGTTCTACCTTTCTCTCTCCCAGACGACTTTGACAACAACATAAAACAAATTATTTATGTTCTTGGAAAATACATGAGGTAAGTAGTGTTTTATATGGAAAATGTACTTGGTCTGTGATTTGTAGCGGAACTTATTGACATATTATGTTTTGCCCAAAAATTTGATATATGGTTTGATATTATTTTATTTCATCATTTGTAGGTGGCTTTCATCAAAAGAAATCCATAAGAAGATATAAGGTATTGGAAGAGAGAAATTCCCCGACTAATGTGTGAAATGCAACAGTATCTACCTCTAGCATTTTTCAATGCACAAGAAGACTACCTCATACACCAAGTTGAGGAGATTGAATTATGTGGACCAGTACACACAAGGTCGATGTGAATGGTGGAGAGGCAGTTGAAGTCATTGAAGGATTTTGTTAGACAAAGAGCACGTCCTGAGGGTTATATGGTTGAGGGATATATGGTATATCAATGCATGGTGTATATTAGTGAATATCTACCTAAATTAGCAGAAAATATGAATGTACCTCACATTTGGCATCTCGACTCCATCAACAAATTCGAAGGGGAGGTCCTATTGGGTAAAGGTACAATGACGACCGTGAAAGGTAATTATTAGATTTTGTGGAATTAATATATTACACATGTATTTTTCCAATTTTATTTTATCATACTGATTTTTTATTTTTTTATTAATCCTGCATATTCAACTATATTAAACTATACCTTTAAGGATATCTAATTAATGATATTGAATTGTTATTTTTTCATATAGTTGCTCGAGTGTGGGATGCTTTACATTTATACATTACAAACAACCTTGATTGGATGGAGCATTGGATAGAAGATTGTGAAGAACACTTCAGTAGGTTATCATGGGAAGGGGTCAGTAAGATGATTAAAACAGCTCATCGTCATCGACATCAATTTCTTGAGCTTACGTTGCAAAGGGAAGTTGATTTAGCCTATGGTTTAAAATATAAAAAGGCACGTAAATTGTTTACCCACATTTTTCTAGTTACTTCCCATTTTTTTAATGTGTTTGGTTTGTTTAAGTTTTCAAATATATTTTCTAAGTCCTATATGACATTTATTAATTCACAATGTATTTTTTACTTGTTGTCAATGTTGCAGTTGAAACATCACAAGGATATGTGGTGTAATGGTCGTAAATTTCATATCAAAATGTTGGATAATAAGATGAAAACCTCAGATTGTGGGATAACTGCAGTGTTTAAGGTAACTAATGTTTCCTCTGGAAGTGACAGACATCCAGAAGAAAATGAGAATAGGTACTATGGGCATTTAGAGGACATAATTGAGTGTGATTTTGATTCCTTTAAAATAGTTTTGTTTGAGGTGAAGTGGTACAGGCTACAGATGCATGAACTGTTAGAAAAACAGGATCGCAGAGCAATAACAATAAACAAAAATGCAAATATAATCACACATACACATTACAAGAGAGACACAGATATATTGTGGTTCACCAAACTTGGGCTACGTCCACACTGAATTTTCCATTCCTTATTATTATTACCATCCAGCAAGGTGAAGGGATACAACCTGCAGCACAACCGCTGCACTTCCTCTTCACTGTCTCACAATATCGCTTCTTGATCTTAGAGATCTTTACAATGCATACAACCTAATACATCCACCCTAACCGTATTATAATGTATTTCTTTCATAAGGGAAATACAATGGGAAAATACCACGGGATACCCAAAACCATGGGCCTGAAAACTGTTGGCGAAGACAACCCCGAACCCCAAGGTAGGGGCATGAGTGTACAGTCCTCTGAGGTGCACGGCTAAAACAATATCATCTATGAGACTGGAAGATCTGGCTCCACAACCAACATGAACGTGATCCTAAAAGAACTTTAATTGAGCATGATCATGGATTTACCATGGTTAATACAAGGGCATTTGAACCGTGTACATAGCCTTAGCCTTATGTTCTTCCAAGTCAACGCGAGCAAGTCTTTTACTCAAAGGTACCAGGAAGCAGGTTGGTCATACGTTGTTAGATACGATCCAAAAGGAAGACCAGTAAAGTATAATCATGTAGATGATGAAGATAATCATGAAGAAGAAGAAGATGATGATGATTCAGATCAGGAGCAGGTGGTTGCAATCGATGTGTTAGATGAATAATTTGAAGAGTTTGATCATCCAAATGTAGTAGACGATGATCTCATTGACAATGTCGATGACTATATTAGCGAAGATGACGTTGATGATGATGTTGTTGTGAATCAACCTTTCATCAATATCTATTCTGAACCAAAACCTAATACAGATGTTGAGTTGGATGAAGAAGAAGATGAATGATATTTAATTTTTGAAAAGTAGAAGCACGTGTTTGTATCATTTATATCATGATGATATTTTTATGTTTTTATTTTGTATAATAGAGTATGTTGCATGTTCTTTAATATTTCAAATTGGGTATGGGGAAATTGAGAGTGATGTGATGGGGGGGGCATAATTAGAGCTTCCACCTTCATGTGGTTTCCCCTTTTAGTAGAGAATGAACTATTCTCGAAACCAAGAGAAGCTCAAAATTGGGGTGTATACCATATATAGCTGAAATTTGACATGGTTTCGAATGACATGTTGGAATATTGGTCAATACTGAGAGGGGGGGGTTGAATTAGTATTGTTATCTTTTTAACAATTTAAACCAATTTTTGATATTAATTAAAACATGGAATAATGTTGAGGTGAGTCAATGCGAGGAGCGAAAAGGGTTGCAACATCTAGGGTTTGGAGGATTGTGCATTTTTTGCAGCCGTCAACAGTGCCTACTGTAAGGGTCGCGCTCCCTGCGTGTGCCCTAATGGATGCCCCAGACCATGACGTCTGTGGGATTTCCATCCACGGGGGTAAGGAAAGGAGATGAATCCCAGTGAAGTGGGGGACCGGGAGAAAGGTGTGAAGCGGCGACTGGGGCGGGGGGGTTGCCTTCCCAAAACCCTTTCGATCCCTGCCATCCAGATCCATGCAAAGAAAGTTAGAGAGAGAGAGTGGAACAGTGGAAGGAGAAGGCCTTGATTGGAAATTTAATTGGGATCTAGCCTCGGGAGAAAGATCTTGTTAGATGGATCAAGAGCACGTGGAACCCAAAAGGGGAATACGATTTACACCTGGGGGCAAAGGGTTTCTTCACTATAATCTTCTTCAATGTGGAAGATAGAGACAAAGTGCTCGAAGGAGGTCCATATTTCTTCTTTTCGGCGGGATTATATCTTAGACCATGGGAAGAACGCTTCAACCTGGAGACAGAGGATCTGAAGGTGGATTCGGTTTGGATCAGGCTCTATTCTCTTCCATGCGAATTTTGGGATATAGAAATTCTGTAGGCCATTAGCAACACCCTTGGCGAATTCATAAAAGTGGCGGAGCATACAAAACAACAAAGGTACACGGCGTGTGCCTGGATCTATGTCTACATGGATCTTTCTATAGAACTCCCAGAAGCCATCAGTCTAAACTACGAAGATGAAGAATGGATCCATCCAATTAACTATGAACAACTACCTTTCAGATGTAGGTTGTGCCATGAATATGGTCATTTTGGAAGGAAGTGCCCACATGCCAACTAGGTTAATCCTTCATCCAGATCTGATCAAGAAGGAAATAAAGATAAGGAGGGATTTACTCAGGTTCGCAATCACAGAAAGAATAGATATGGTGATAATCATCGGAAGGCTAAGGAAAGGGTGGACAGTGGCTCTTCCAGCAAAAACCCTTTCCAAATCTTGGAGGAGGTAACTGACGATGGTGAGATCCACAAGGAAGAGAAGGAAATCTTGGCACCGACAGGGGTTGATGCCATGTATACACTGACCTCGGACCCGATTCCAAAAGACCCTTCAGTTTCCATGGAGGAAGACGACAAGGAGGAAAAATATCTGGGGGAACTAGACTTGGATGAGCTTGAAAAAGAGTGCAAAAAAAGGGGAAGGGGTATGTCTCACGTAGACAATTGGAACTTCTCCACGAAGCAATTATCAAGACCAAATCCAATCAGAAAATGGGCATTCGAGTAGATGCTCAGTCAGGGAATAAGCGCAAATATCCAACAGAGGACTTAAAACGGGGAAGAAAATCCAACAAGCAGCGGATAGCAGAAATCGGGGTTAAGCTAATCGAGTCTGGGCAGTATCCGACAATCAAGGATGCCTTTTCTGATGTCAATAGTGTTACCCAATGAAGGTAGTATCCTGGAACATTAGGGGGTGTAATCACCCTCGAAAAATAAAATCTCTAGCTAGGAAAGTGAAGCAGGAGAACCCAGATATCCTCTTTATGAAAGAAACCAAATGCTCCTTTGCAACCCTAGAAAGGATAGGGAAGAGAATTTGGAGAGGTTGTGAGGTTATGGAAATTGATGCCTCTGGAATGCCAAGGGGTTTAGCTGTCCTTTGGCGACCCCGATCCATATCATTAACTAACTGAAGAGCCAACATGTTTTCCCTTACCTGTGATTTCTCTGTGTTTGACTCTGTAGCTTCTGGTACTTTGGTCAATATCTATGGTCCAAGTGTTACCCCTTTCAAGGACTCCTTCCTCCAATTTTTCTCCTAGGTTTCGGCTCAGGATTTGGAGGGATCTTGGATTGTGGGTGGGGAATTCAACCTGATCTCCTCCCTTGATGAGAAGAAAGGAGGACGATGGATGCTGGATAGATACCAGGAAAAATTTCATGATATCTTTAGCCTCAGTTCGTTGGTTGATGTCGAAATTGGCAATGGCTAGTATACGTGGAACAACAAACGTGATGGGACTCACCTGGTTTCCTCCAGGCTTGATAGCTTCCTTTCCACGGAGGATATTGCTCATGGGGCAGGTGAGGTCAACGCCACTGTTCTCCCGGCGGCTGGTTCTAATCATTGGCATGTCTGCTTGACTTGGGATCTTTCGATCAACAACCTTTTCAAACCTTTTCGTTTTGCGCAATTTTTTTTGGATCACAATGACTTCAAGGATTTGGTGGGACAGTGGTGGCAGGAGCTAGGCCCCTCGGCAGGATCTGGAATGTATCAATTCCAGCAAAGGCTGAAGGCCCTGAAATCTAAGATTTGTACTGGGAACAGGGAGGACTTTGGTAATATCTTTCAGGACAAAATAAGCTGAATGAAGATCTTGAACTCCTTCAAAGGAAGGGAATGGAGTCGGGATGGGATGAAGAGTTAAGAGAGTAGGAGCACTGCCTTCTGGAGTGTCTTGAAGCTTGGGAAAGGCAAGAAGAGACCTAGTGGAAGAAAAAATACCGTATCAAGTGGATCCAGGAAGGTGAAAGAAACACAAATTTTTTCCATAACTTTGTCATCCAAAACAGACATAGATAAAAAATCCTCAAGATTCACAAATCTAATGGGGTCTAGGCGGAGACTAGAGAAGAAATTGAAGAGGAACTTGTACACCATTTCTAAACTATCCTAAAATAAGATAGAGTTAATCGGAGTCAGGATATTTCTAGGATCACTCGACTCATCCCTCCTCTTGTCACTCAAGATCAGAATGAGATGTTGAGTAAAATGGTTTCCATGCAGGAGGTGCAGGATGCAATGAATCAGATGGCTTTGGGGAAAGCGTCAGGGCCTGATGGCTTTACCTCAAACTTTTTTCACTTATTCTAGGACCTTATCAAGTCGAAAGTTCATCAGATTGTGGAAGAGTCACGATGCTGCGGGGGGGTATTGAAAGCCTTCAATGCCTCTTTCTTATCCCTCATCCCTAAAGAGGACGTTTCCGATACCCCGGGAAAGTTCAGAACGATTGTATTATGCAATGTGATCTATAAAATTATATCCAAAGTTATTGCTAATCGGCTCAAACCCCTTCTCCCCACCGTGATCATCCTAGAGCAATCAGGCTTTGTGGAAGGCATACAAATTGTTGATGGCATCATCTTAGTTCAGGAAACCATGCATTCTCTCAAAGTAACCAAGAAACCAGGTATGTTTTTCAAACTAGATATAGCCAAAGCCTTCGACAAAGTCAGTTGGAAATATATGAGAGGCATTCTGGAGGCTTTTGGTTTCAGGAGGGGGTGGATTGCTTGGATTATGAATCTGGTCTCTTCCTCGTTCTTTTCCATCCTCCTTAATGGTTCTCCTACTAGACTTCTATAGGCTTCTTGGGGTATCAGGAAAGGGGATCCCCTCTCTCCTTTTCTCTATATCCTTATGGCAAAAGGTCTTAGTAAAATTTTGCAGTCTCAAGCTGGTAGTGGCGGTATTCGTGGGATCCTTCTCCATGAAGGTATGGATAAAAAGACGCACCAACAATTTGTGGATGACACCATGCTTATGGGGCACCATTCATTCCAAGAGGCTAGGGATTTCAAAAAGTGTCTAGTGCTCTTTGCGAAGTCCTCGGGGTTGGAAGTTAATCCGGGAAAATATCAGGTATTTTTATTCAACACCCCGATCCTGCCAAACGTAATATTCTAATAATTCTTGGATTCACCCGTGAAATATTTCCCACCAAATATATTGGTGTCTCGTTGACTGAAGGCGCGGTTCGCAAGATCTCATGGCAGGAATTATTGGACAGAATGAAAAGAAAACTGGCCAGCTGGACTCTTCACCCCCTTAACCTCCCCAGTCGCTTGATCTTGGTCAAATCCATCCTCCAAGCCATGGCAGTCTATCTGTTCTCAATGCTTTCGGTCCCCAAGTCTATTCTCAAGGAAATTCAAAGCATTCAGAGGTCTTTCCTTTGGGGTTGCAGGGAAGCTAAATCCAAATTCGCGCTGGTTGGTTGGGCTAACCTCTGCAAACCAAAGATAAAGGGTGGTCTTGGCATGAGAGATTTTGAGATTTTAAATGAAATTTATGGAGCCAAAATTTGTGGAGATGGTGCAATCACAGAACTGAACCTTGGGATAGGCTGTGGCGTATAAAATATGCCAGGGACAGATATTTGGGGCTCCTAATCCGATTTAACGAGGAAAAGAAGGGATCTCATATTTGGTTAAAATATTTCTTAGGCATAAAACTTATTCATGACCATTGCTTCTGGGAGATTCACAATGGGGAATTGGCCAATTTCTGGGATGATTCTTGGAACCAGCTCCCCAAGCTCGGGGAATACCCTAGGTGGCAATCTATTCGGGACCGTGGCATAGCTACTGGTAGAAGAAAGGTCAATAATTATTGGGATTTTAATGCCCAGGAAGGACACATGACATGGCTCCACGCTGAGAGTTGGGATGATTCTACCTCTGCCAAGAATCTTTCCTCTTTTGATTTACTCTTGAAGGAACGGTTCAGCAGGACAAATACTACCTCGGACAAGCTCAGATGGGGATCTTCCCAGAAAGGCACGTTCAGTATTAAAGAAGCATACGAGATTCGCATTCAGTGTGAGGAGGAAGTGGAAGAAATATGGGGGAAAATCTGGGAAATGAATATATGGCCGAAAATCACTGTCTTTTGTTGGCTTGTTGTGTGGAAAAGGATTTTGACCAGCGAGAGCTTGAGGAAGCGTGGGATTCTTGGGCCTTCCCATTGTCCTCTCTGTTTAAACTCGGAAGAGACTATCGAGCACCTTCTTGATTCCTGCCCATTTTCTTCATCACTTTGGGATAAGGAGGAAACTATTTTCAGGGGAAGTCATCGTGTTAGAGGTCATCCTGACCCAACCCTCAAGTCTTGGAATCTAAAAGATTTCTTGAATCCAATCATCAGCACTCTTTGGAAGCTTTTCCCGGGAATGGTGATCTGGACTATCTAGAAAGAAAGGAATGAATGCATATTCAGGGATAAACCCCACAGGGAGGAGGTTGTGTGGACGAAGGTGGTAAAAAACATGACATAAATGATCAGGAGCCAGTAATGGAATGACAAGGATAAAGACCTATCTTAGGGTGACCTGTGCATTGCTGCTGGTTGGGGGTTGCATCAGTTTGATCTTATGGGGTTTAGACGGAGAATCATGGTTTGCAGACGAAAATTCCTGTACGGTGGTCTCCCCCCCCTTCTCCTGGCTTCAAGATCAACTTTGATGGTGCCTCTCGAGGAAATCCAGGTCCTACGGGTCTCGACGGGGTTTGCAAGAACAGTTCAGGCATCATCGTGAAGTTTTTCTTTGGATCTATTGGCCACAATTCCAATAACTCTGTAGAACTAGAAGGCCTTATCCAGGGCATCAAATTATCTCTCTCGGAAGCTTGGTCCCCAGTGACCCTGGAAGGTGACTCACTGATTATAATCCACATGGAAAAGAAAACTCTTCACGGCCAATCCCTGGAGAAAGCTTCCTCCAGCTGGTGTCTCCTGACCAGTTTGGAGTACCTGAAGGATCTTCTTGCCAACCGGTCGGCTATTTCCTTTTCCCATGTAAAAAGAGAAGCCAATAAAGTGGTGGATCACCTTGCAAATCATGGTATTGTGGCGGGAAATTCCCTCTCGTTTGGCACCGTGGCATATTTTCACCACGCTGACTGGATAAGGCCCTGTTGTCTCCTGGCAGAAGCTGATCTGGTGGGATGTCGTTAGCTTTCTGATCATGTGGCCACTTTCCAGGCGGACGTCAGCAGGCGGGCAGGGGAATAACTCTTTTCATACCCTTGGTTACTATGATTGATAGGTTTAGGATCAGCCTTAAGCATGGCATACTTGGTGAAAAGGCCGGGGGTGGTTTTCAATGTACCCTCACCAGCGCTTCTCTTATTTCCTTTTATGGGCTCTTACTCCTGCTGAGATTTAGCCCGTACTGTGTGACAATAGTCCATCAACTCGTAGTTTTTTCCATGATGATGATTCCAATTTCAAATAAGACCAGCTCGTCTCGCACTTTCACCCATCTCCCTATTCCTCCGCCTGTCTGTTGGTTTAGTGATTTTGTTGAGAGTTTTGCTGAGTGCGAGCATTTTTCTGAGTGTGAGCGTGGGTGGTTCTTCTGGGTTAGACCACCTGAACCTCTAGCGGTTTTTGTTATGGCCCCAAAACGTCGGTTTAATTCCTCGAAGCCTATGGGTTCTCGGGCTGGTAGACTTCCTGCCGGAGGAGAATCGTCTGCGTAGGGCTGCATTCGGTCGTGTCATGTGACCCGCGCCTCATCCAAGTCTCGCCTGCAGGATTCTGCTTCTTTTTTCTGAAATTGTATTCCCCCATCAGTTAGGGACGAAATTGAGGGCATTGAGAAGGATCTCTAGGACACTGTTCAGAACCTCCCTATTGAGGAAGTCCACTGGGAAATTGAAGAGTGGGTGGTAGACCCAGGCACCACTGCTAACCGTGCCTCTATCTATGAGTGAACCCTCATGACCTACTGGGTCATAAATAATTTGATGGCCCATGTTTTAATGGATTCCTCCAACAAACATAGAGGGGATGATGAACCTGTAAGATCATGGAAGACCCACAATTCGGAGAGCCGTGTGACGCATTCGAAGATCGACGCCATTGCAAAGAAAATCGGTCTCACCTTCATCATACAGGGGAAGGGTGACGGGGAACTTTGCAGCAATGCTCATGGTGGAATAATGAGTCCTCCTGGGAATGCTGGGAACACTGCTAAAGATCAAAATCAGCCGTCTAGACCTCATTAGACCCTGGAAACTGGTGGTAGGGGTCCTCCTACTGTCACAATAGACTAGCGCTCTAGTTTTTGGGTTTTCTTCCAGGGTTTTTTGAAACATGTTTTCGTTTTCATATGTATCATACGGTAATTCTGAATGGTCTAGATGATAAGGGGTTTGAACATAATTATCCTTGTCTATGTCAAATTCTTGTTTGGCAGATCTTCTGTCGTGAATGTCTCAGATTATGCTTGATATGTCTGGCTGGTGCATGGATTCCTATTTGGCTGATCTCAACTGGGAATGTCGAAATTTCGATGAAACTGTGTGACAAGCTCTGTACTCTTTTTAAGTAGTAATATATAGTCATTTTTATTTACAAAAAAAGACATGGAGTAAACAAGATAAATTCGATCTCATCAGGCTCATATAAGTCCTACAGACATGTGAGTCTACGAGAATGGCCTGCGGGCATATCCTGCGGGCATTTACAAGTGCCTGTGGGAATATATTTAAGCCTCGCGAGCATAAGCCCTTCCTTTGATGGAATACACCTCTTCCAATGGGCATAGGTCTTCAAGCCCTTCCTTGCGGGCATAGAAGCCCTCCATTGCTTTTGTGCGGGCATAAGTGTTCAAGCCCTTCCTTGAGGGCATGATATTTATCCCTTGCGGGTATATGATTCTTCCTGCGTATATTCCTAATCCCCTGTGGGCATTTCTAATCCCCTGCGGGCTTTAATCTTAGCCCCTGTGAGCATCCTTAAGCCTTTGCGGTCATTTATTTAGACCCTACGGCCATAATTAAGCCCCTGTGGGCATAATAAATCTCTTGGGAGATTTTTATTCCTTAATCCCCTTTTGGGCATTCCATAATACCTTGCAGACTTTTTACAAGCCCTTGCGAGAATTTTACAAGCCCTTGCGGGCATATCATAAGGTGTTATTAAACCTTATTTTTCACCTATTTTGGCAGGCCAAAATATTGCGCGTGAGAGCACCAAATAGGAATCTGACTCCATGGATGGATAGCCAGTTAATCAAGGAATAAGACCATGCTAACTGATGAATTTTATCAGCAAAAACAAACCTCCTTGTGGGCATTTCCAAATGCCTTACCAACCTATATTTGAACAAGAAAACAACATTTTTCTCATTTTGGCAGGCTTCTATTTCGCATGTGTGAACTCTAGAGGAGAATATGAACCCATGAATAGATGACCAGTTCATCAAAGGATAATACCATGCCAAATGATGAATTTTCTCAGCACAAGGACACTTCCTTGTGGGCATTTCCAAATGGCCCCTTAGCCTTGTGAATTCAACACTTAGCCAAATTTCTGAATATGCAAAACAATATTTTCCCTACTTTGGCAGATTGATTTCTTGCACATGTGACCATCATAAGGAAAAATGAAAGCATGGGTGGATAACCACTTCAAAAAGGAACAGATCTATGTCACCCTATGAATTTTATTAGCACAAGGACACCTCCTTGCGGGCATTTCCAAGTGGCCTTTTAAATTGCTAATTCAACACTTAGACAAAAATTGTCAAACCTTAGGGTAACATGAGATTTTTATTTTCACCAATTTTGAACTGTGAGACACCCAATGGATAGAGGCCCACAAGGTTCCTTCATCTAAACCAATTTCACCTCTTGAAGACTCTTTCTCTCTCCTCGATGGGCATGTTACTGGAGTAGTGCAAATCAAGTTGGGAGGCACTTTTGGTAGATTGATATCTTCCTCCTCATGGACTCTTTGGACAATCTGAGACCATGGTTGGATGCACCAAACAACATTATAGAGATCCATACTCTCAAAATAGTTTAATACATCAACCACAAGACATGGTGGGAATTTTACTGAGGTCACTTAGGCAGTTTTAGTGATTTTACACTTAGACAATTTTTGCACTTTCCTAGACTTGGTCCAATCTGCCTGAGTGTCTGTTTTGGAAGATCCATAACTTCTTCTTCATACACTTCCAAGTCAATATGAGAACATGGTCAGGTAGATAAAACAACAACCTACAATATGACCATATGGTGCGGGCATTTTCTTCAACCCACAAACTATGGCAGGCATTTCCCTGAGGCCACTTAGGCAGTTTCGCTACTTTGGTGTAAAAGCAACCTGAAACCCTGTTTTGGTAGGCTGTTATCTTTGTCATCAAACACCTTCTGTGAAAACTAAGTCCATGGTTGGATAGCCTCTTTGACAAGCTAGAGCATGATAGTTCCAGATAATTTTTATCATTCTACCATGAGGTACGACGGGTATTTTCCCAAGGCAACCTGGACCAGTTAAATCCAACACTTATCCATTTCTGAGAATTTCTCCAAGGTTTATCCTGAAACTCTATTTTGGCAGACTTACAACTTTCTCCTCAGGAATGATTAAGGAAACCCGAGACCGTGGATAGATAGCCACTTCAACAAGCTATATCCTAGTATGCTAGTGTGGGCATTTTTCTCAAACCATGAATTATGACAGGCATTCTCTTAGAGCAATTTTGACTACTTTTTCCATACTTAGTCAATTTCCAAAGTTTCACAAACTTGCCATACTTTTCCATAATGATGCCAGATTGTAACACTGACTTCATGATAGCACCAGAACACCATCATGTGTCCTTCCAGCTTCATCACACATGCCATGTCATCATACATGCCACGTCATCACTTCCTTCAATGCCTCTCTTTGTTGACAAATCTTCTGCAATTCAATTGGCCAAGAATCCCAAATTCCATGTTCGAACCAAACACATCAACACTAAATATCACTTGATTCAACATCATGTTGAGGCCAACAACATTCATCTGACACATTGTTCTACTCCAGATCAAACTGCATATGTATTTACTAAAGCACTGGGTCATGAAAATTTTTAAAAAATCAGAATGCAGCTTAGCATGTCAGATGTCCCTTTAGTTTAAGGGGGTAAGGTTGACTAATATTTTGAGGTTAGTTATATAATTTATAGTTAGTTAGAAATTTTATTTAGTTAATAAGTTACAGAGACAGAATTATCTCTTCTTGGTTTTGTATGTATATAAATACTTCTAATGTTTATCAATAAAGTGTATTACATTGTAGAGTTTTATTTCTCACAACGTGTTTCAGTTGAATACCTCTGAGCTAAAGAAAAAGATGGAAAAGATGTCAATGAAAGTTGTATTGGAATGGAAAAAAGAAAGAAAAGATGTCAATGAAAGTTGTATTGGAATGGAAAAAAGAAAGAAAAGATGTCAATGAAAGTTGTACTGGACTAGAGAAATGAAAGAAGAAAAAAAAACTGTTCATTAGAGTAAGACTCCACTCAATTATTGTACCTTCACTTTACATTTCTTCATTTCAAAAAATATTTTTAATTTAAAATGTTTTGAAAAAAAAAATCTTTTAGGCTTTCAAATATTAAAATCATATGCCAAATTTTGAATTTAAAATATTGTAAAAAAACATTAGGAAAATAATGGAATGGATAACATTGAAAGTAAATGCTCACAAAAACATAGATTGCAATGCAACGATTGGAAAAATAAATATAAGCTACTCCTAAAGAAAAAACTAATGAGCCAAAGAAAAAAGATGAAATGTGTTGGAGTTGAAAATTTTACCTCAATTCTAATTTATCTTCCTTGTTTTTCCTTTTTATGTTTCATTTTTGATGTTATTTACTTTGTTATATCATTCAAACATTACCTTAATGTTATATACTTTATTTTTATTATTTACTCCTTAGTTTTATTATTTACTTTTATTTGTGCTTAAACATTGGCTTATAAGTAATTTATCTTCCTTTTGGTCTTCAAAACATAAGTTAATATTTTCCTAACCTTTTTGTTGAGATTGTGTGAACATTTCAACTATGAAATGTAACCTAGTACATTCCGACAGCGCAATCGTTTAGCTTCATGCATATGGGCGCTGTCGGAATCCTGAAATCATTAAAGAGCATGATCGACACCTATCTAAGTTTATGCACTAGTTGTGATGAGAGATTGCCCCGAGGTTTTGTCAGGAATGATGTAACACTGTCAGGTGTGATCATTCCTTCACGAATGTTTTGAGAATAAAGGAGGCCACGCATTAACCCTAGCTCTATTCCACCTTCACTCCATTTGTTCACCGGTGAAGGAACTCATGTCAAGCATAGCAAGCACGAATAAGAGTGGAAATATGTGTAGATTGGAACCAACAAACATCGAATGGGCGAATGATTTCCCTGAGTGCGCAGAACTGTTCAGGAGGGCTGATTGGTTCGTATTTTTTGAGAAAGTTACAGGTTACAATATGGAGGTCACTCGTTCTTTCGCTCAGAACTGTTCGAACTCCTATGTTAGTTTTCAGACCCTAAAGTTTGAATTGACAGAAGAATTGATAGCCGAGGAAATTGGTATAGACATTGAGGGGGAGCGTTGGTTCAAGAAAATTCCATTCGAATTTAATCCAGGCTCATTTTTGTTACACGGCTTCGAATCTCTTGACTGGAACAAAGGCATTCATCTTAGTACTGTGAAACCTAAATGGCGGGAGGTCATTGGAGCTGGGAAACGCTGCATCACATGTGAGGGAAGGTTTTCCATAGTTTACAAGTACCACTTCAGGTTCCTATTGCATTTGAATGGTCAATTAAAAAAGAATTTACCCTTATACCTTTTAAAAAACCTCATAAAAATGTCTAATAGGGTAAAGGGTCATTTGGATCATACGAACCAATCTTTCTTCTATCATATCCTGGTTAAGTTAATAGTGTTAACAGAGCTGGAAAAGAGAAATTGTGGTTGGCCACATTTCTTATTTTGGTCAGGGTTTGAACCAGAGAAAAAAAGTTAATTTTTGAGCATCAGTTCAATATGATCTAGGATCTTATCTGAGAGAATAACATGTACAACATATCAATCACAAGAAGCAATCACAAGAGACAATAGACACACAGAGTTTCCTTGGGAATGAGTGTATAAGTGAGAAAGTGAATCATCAAATAGAGTGCCTCCTGCACTCTATTTATACATTGAATTTCCTAATAACCTTACTAGGTCAGCCTCAACTTAATCACATAACATAATGCTGACAGGGCCGAACCCCAATAGGGTGGTGTAATAACCCTTTAAACCACATGACTTATACAGGGCTGACCCCATCAAGGTGGTCTAATAACCCATCAAGTATAAGTTACGACACTTACAATATAAATGACGACACTTCTGTATAGAGGAATAATAACATCTCTATAGGAATACAATATACATATATGAAATACATTCCGAAGTTACAATTACATCAACACTCCCTCTTAACTAGGAAGGTATTTCTCAACATAGGTCTTTAGCACAAGTTTTCTTCTCTGGATCATCGTCACTGGATCATCGTCATCGAATCATCGTTGCTGCTATCTCAATCAATATCTAATCTACTCGTCATAGGAAGTTCTATAGAGCCAGTCCTTTTTCATACTAGATGTAGGCCCGCCACCTTCAGGTCTTCATCATCTACAGAGCCAACCATTTTTCATGCTGGATGTATCACATCTACAGAGCCATCCCTTTTTCATGCTGGATGTATCACATCTACAGAGCCAGCCCTTTTTCATACTGGTTGTATGCCTAGCCTCCATGTAGTTCGTCATCATCTCTGCGAGCAAGCCATCAAGTAAGTACACCTCAGGACTAGTTACACAGCCTCTGCAAAACCTGCAAGATCTCTCAGGACTGATTACGCTGCCTCTGCAAAACCTGCAAGAGCATCTCAGGACTGATTATATGCCTCTGCAAAACTTGTGTACCATATTGTCACCTCATCATCTTCAGATCACCTCATAGTCCAAGGAGCACAACCCATATGCACATCACACAACACTTACACTCACTGGCATGGGAAGACACACTTCAACCATCCGTGAAAGGCTCAACACTTATATCTACGCCATGGGAAGACACACTTCAACCATGCGAGAATGGCATCGCACTTATATCCATAGCCATGGGAAGACACACTTCAACCATGCTAGGAATGGCATAGCACTTATATCGCAGCCATTAGAAGACACACTTCAACCATGCTCGAGTGGAACAAAACTTATATCGCAGCCATGGGAAGACACACTTCAACCATGCTCGAATGGCACAGCTATTACATCAATGACCATGGGAAGACACACTTCAACCATGTCGAAATGGCCCCAGCCCTTATATATGCACCATGGGAGGACACACCTACCACCATGTGAGAATGGCTCATGTGCATCTGTGTCTCAGGACTCATCACTTCCCCTTGGAAGGAATCTCGATCTGAAGTACACCAAGCCTCTCTCTAAAGTACTCAAACTTCACTCTAGCCAGTGGCTTGATCAACACATCATCTATCTGCTCGTCCATCGCAACATACAGACGCTTCAATGATCCTCTCTGCACCATATCCCTGATATAGTGGAACTTGATCTCAATGTGCTTCAACTTGTCATGGAACACTGGGTTCTCCGACAACTTCACACAACTTTGGTTGTCGCAATATATACAAGTAGCACTCAGCTGGAGATCAAACAAATCAAACAGTAGCTTCCTAAGCCATACTGCCTCACAACTAGCCGAACAAGCTATAACATACTCTGCTTCGGCTATACTCAGTGCTACGTAGGATTTCTTCCTGCTAAACCAAGAGATCACACCTGATCCCATACTGAAGAAGCACCCATAAGTGCTCTTCCTATCTGCAACACTGCTTGCCCAATTTGAATCAACATAACCCTCCAGGTTAAACTTTTGATTCGCATCATAATTGAGCCCATAATCAGTTGTACCCTTCAGGTACCTCAGAATATGCTTTACAGCAACCAGGTGAACACCTCTGGGATCCGTCAGGAACTGGCTCAATGTGTTCACTGCAAAGCAAATATCTGGTTTGGTGTTAGTCAGGTACATCAAGGACCCAATCATCTGACAATACACTGTGACATCAACCGGATTAGACGACGCATCACACAGAAGCTTCAGGTTTGATGCCATAGGTGTGGCCATGGCCTTGTAGTCCATCATCCCTAACCTCTTCAGGATCTCTATTGAATACTTCCCTTGTCCAAGGAATATTCCATCTACACTCTGCCACACCTCCATACCAAGAAAGCAGTGCATCATACCCAAGTCCTTCATCTCGAACTCGGCAACAAGATTCCTTTTCATGTCGACAGTCAATCTGTCCTCACCTGTTACAAATAGGTCATCCACATACAATAGTAGTATCACTGGATTGCCTTCCTCAACCTTGTAGTAAAGGTTGGAATCTTCTTTACTCTTGGTAAATCTCAAACTGTATAGAAAGTTGTCTATCCTACCATACCAAGTCCTAGGAGCTTGCTTCAAGCCATACAAGGCTTTCTTCAATTTGCACACATGAGTCCCTCTATCATGTGTCTCAAAACCAAGTGGATGCTCCACATACACTTCCTTTTCAACTACACCATATCCATCTGGTGTATCTTCCATTTCATCATTGCAGCCAGAGAAAGTACTGATATGATGGAAGTGTATCTGGCTGCAGGAGCAAAAGTCTCTTCATATTCTATTCTCTCTTTCTGGGAGAAGCCACGAGCTACAAATCTCGCTTTGTATTTCTCTATGCTACCAACTACAGCATGCTTGATCTTATAGATCCACTTGGAAGTCACAATAGACTTCTCTTCAAGTCTTGGGACCACATCCCAAACATCATTCTTCATGATCGACTGGTACTCTTTGATCATTACTTCATCTCGTATCCTGGGAACTTCATATTCTTCAATAGATAGCTTTGTTGCTGGAGTAAATGTTGTAGTCCTACTTTTGTAGGTGATGGTATATGATCTTTCCTACAAGACAAGTTAAATTGCATGATTAGAAAAATCTCATAGTTTTCAGAACAAATTCTTACACATAAAGAAATATGTCATACAGTCATGCAATTAATTTAGTCAATGTTTCAATACAACATTTATCCATATCCCGTAACTTTCTAGACGCCTTCCAATCTCTACCAGAACATTGTTAAGAGTGTGCACAACTCCCAACATGTCAGCAAAAAGGTTTCATTCTAGATAAGTAGCAATGGAATGTTGTACAATGCCATAGGCCACTTACCCATAACATGCATATTAGTGGTATACTGTTCATTAATGAAATTATTCTAATATGCATGATACACAACCTAAGTCTAGGAACATAAGTATATACATCATTTAACAGTATTATTTAAACATTCAAATATACAAGAAATGACAATTCAAATACTTATGTTTGTTTTTTTGTTGGGTGGACTCCCTCTCAATCTTTGCTTCCTTGTAGGAACTTATTGGAGTGTACTCCCTCTTGATCTTTGCTTCCTGGATTACCAGTCTTTGAACTCATATTCATCATGGACCACTATGCATGCTTAAATGTGCACTAGTGTCATCATTGTGTCATCCTCAAGATCTCATACACAATCATACATTAGTATAATCTCAGAAGAAAAAAAAATCTTAAACATGTATAATCATGAACATTTCAAACACAGATAATAAGCATCAGTATTCGAGGTTTCAGGGAAGACTTCTCTTACTCATGCATATTCATATTTGACCATAGAACTCTTCTGGTTAGTCATATCATCAGTCAAGGTAAGAGACATAATATTCATAAACCCTTGATTACTTAAATTTCTAACTTCATGAATAATCATATACAAAAGTATAAGATCCTAACATAGGGTAGGATTTTAACTTGATATAGGAAAAACATACCTGGTCATCATATTTGCTAGTTATGTCTAGCAATGTTTTCTTATTCTCTTAAATGACCTACATAACTCATATGTTAACCATTGTAGAACCAAATTATACATACCTCTATGTGATCCATGACTATGGATGAGTCTTTGTCTTCATGTCACTATGGTCTTGATCTAGGACTTGATTTGTACCTTCATGTTAGCGGATAACATTATCCTCATACAACACCACAGTGGATTAGTACAATCATAATACAATCATAAGTGTCATAACCCTAATCAATGAATGTCTTCTATCATGCATTCATACTTTTACTAGGGTGATACGACAAGTCTAGAATTAAACAAGATTGTTACTAAACTCAATAACATGAAGACAATCATATTATAAACTTATTCATGAACAGATTTCAAAACATACCTGTAAATCATACCTGTCAAATTGCTTGTGGTAGTAGTTGTTGTTGTTCCTTTTTTCTTATGACAATCAGAGGAAAAGTGTCCTCTTCTTGGTATGTGTTGTGAGAGCTTGATCTTCATTACCCATCTTCTCTTCTCGAGCTACAATCCGAGCTTCTTCTGATAGCCTACTGAATGAGATAAGTTTCTTCCTAGCACAAATTCCTTGGATGAAGGAATCCCATGATCTAGGAAGGCCATTAAGAGTGGTCATTACCACTTCTCCATTCTCTATATCTTCTCCCACAGCTTCAAGTTGTTCTTTTATCTCGGAGACCCTTGATAAATAAGACTGCATGGTCTTCGCATTCTGGATCTTGATATTCTTGAATTGATTCCTCAAGGTCATCTTCTGATTTATGTTCTTCCCTTCAAATAGCTTGGTCAAGGAATCAAACATCTCCTTGGGTGTCTACATGTGGTATGATATGGTCTTTGATAGAATCAACAATGATCCTCTTAGCCTTGACTAATTTCCTCTTGTGTAAGGCCTTAGTCTCTTCTCCCTCTGGGACAGGAACCCATTCACTTGTGTAGGTGTCCAACTCACTCTCTTCTAGAATTAACCCAATCCTATACTTCCATGCTCATAAGTTATCATCCCCTTCAAGCTTATCCTCAAGCTTGGTGTGGTGAGACATCTTAAAGAGTACTTCAAATGAAATAGAAAAGATTTAGGTCTTTCTACTTGATTTGCAGAAATCTGGATCTGGAGCTGGATTAGGGTTTGTAAGAGAAACCCTAAAAATTCAAACTTTGAATTTCAAACTTCTGAAAGGATAGAAAGATGCGCCTTGATGAGATGATAAAGCTGGTATACTCAGAATTTGAAAACTGCAAAGTTTCACCCCTCAAATTTGCTTTTCAAACTTTCGGATTCACTAGGGAGGACCTTGAATTAGGATTTGATTTCCCCGGAGCTTCACCCATCCAAAAAGTTCAATCTTGGTCTCTAAACTTCGATTTTTCATAGGATATTCTATCCATGGTCTTAGATTTCAGAAATTCCAACTTTTGTAGAAAACCTAATTTCTGGCTTCACTAGATAGGACCCCAAACTAGGGTTTGATTTTCCCAGAGATTCACCCAACCAAAAAGTTCGATCCAAAGCTCTAAAATTTGATTTTTCCAAGGAGCTTCCATCCATGGTCTCAGATTTAAGAAATTCCTATTTTTGTGGAAACCCTAATTTTTAGGGCCAAAACTGAAAGTGCTCAGAATTGAATTCTAATTGGACAGAAAGATGCACCTTGCCGAGGAGAGTCAATCTACCCTACCGCCTTTCAATATCCGTGGAGAGAAACCCAAAAAACAAGAATCCCTAGCTTCCGCAACTGCACAATGTCTTCTTCTCAGGTTAGCTCTGATACCATGTTAATTTTTTAGCATCAATTCAACATACTCTAGGATCTTATCTGAGAGAATAACATGTACAACATATCAATCACAAGAAGCAATCACAAGAAGCAATCACAAGAGACAATAGACACATAGAGTTTCCTTGGGGAAAACCATAAAGGTGAGAAACTCCAATAACTTCCTCAGAGATAGATAGAGCAATGATACAAAACCCAAGCATAAGAGATAGTCTCCTAGCATCAGCTTCTCCTCCTCCACTAGTGTGCCACTCTCCAAAGAGTGTATAAGTGAGAAAGTGAATGATCAAATAGAGTGCCTCCCGTACTCTATTTATACATGAATTGACTTGCCTAATAACCTTACTAGGTCGGCCTCAACTTAATCACATAACATAATGCTGACAGGGCCAACCCCCAATAGGGTGGTCTAATAACCCTTTAACCCACATGACTTATACAGGGCCGACCCCATCAAGGTGGTCTAATAACCCATCAAGTATAAGTTACAACACTTACGATATAAATGATGACACTTCCCTATAGAGGAATAATAACATCTCTATAGGAATACAATATACATATATGAAATACATTCCAAAGTTACAATTACATCAACAAAAAACGAACCTGGAAGAAGCCGAAAGATTAGTTAGTATGCAGAAGAATGAACCTAGAAGAATTCCTTTTCCAAGAAGACAACCCAACATCATAAACATGTTTAAAAGGAACATGGTTGAAGAAGTACATCAAGCTGAAGAGTGTGGTTTGCAGGAAAAGTTTGTAAAGTCGAATGATGTAGAACATAAACATATATCAGAGGAAGAACCCTTGGACTCACATGATAAAGATATTTCTCATGCCCCCGATACTCCGTTTGTTACCAAAGAGAGACTTATAGAGGAAGGAATGTTTCCTTCTCCCAAAACTGATGCTCATATCCAGACTATAGTTGAGCCCGAAGTTCCCAAATGGAGACCTAAGACCAGGGCATCCAACAAGTTCAGATTGAATATGAAAAGAACTCTAAAGCCTAAGCTGGAAAAGGAAAAAGTTACTGCAATTCAGGATTCTTCAAGTGATGAAGAATCGAAGGCTAAAATGGTAGAGTTAAATCCATAGGAATTCTTTGAAGATACAGAGCAGAATTACCAGAGTTTGACAGAGCCATTGAAAAAGTGTTGTGAATTTTTTGAGGAAGAAGCAATTCAAAGCTTTGAACCTGGATCGAGCTCAAAAAATTTCCATTTGGCGGTTTCAACAGAAGAAATAAATGAAAAATAGTCAGAGAAGGGCTATGAAGCATGAGAATAAGTTCTTATTAAAAATCTTGAAACTCCATCAAGCTCAGTTAAAGATCCAGTACATCAAGAAACAATTCAGACAGATTCTGAGATTGAAATTCTCAAAAAATCATTGCAATAGTATAAAGCACAAAATGAATACTTCAATGATGCGAATGATAAGCTTATGCAAGCTAATAGAAGGTTAAGGGAGGATCTAGAAGAGGTGAATGATGATTACCAAGAGCTCATCTCAGCAGCTAAAGAGGTCTTAAAAAGCAAAAGGAATGCACAGGGACAAATAGAAGAGCTAACCAAACAAAATGGAGACCTAACCAAGCAAAATGAAGAGTTGTCAAACAAGGTTCAAGTCATGGAAGCAGAGCAAGATCGTCTCCTCAATAGGTCACAAGAGTAGGATGGATTGACCATTTTGGAAAAGGCATCTAGACAAATCTAAGATCCAAATGATCCATCTTACAACTGTCTAACAAACTCCAAATGACACAGCTTTGGAGATAGATACGAATGCCTACTTTTGAGAATTAGTTATACTGTTTTTGGAGATTCCTTTTTGTATATAAATTCTAGAATGGATTCGAATCCTCAAAAGATGGATCTTAAACTTCCTTCATGTAATTATAAAAATAGCAGTGATAGGAGGGATTAGGGTTGGTTTTTTGTTCTGGAAAAGGGTTAGAAGTGCTGAAGCTATTGTATTGAAACACATATGATACACTCTCATGTAAGTTTTTGAAGACTGAATGTTTGGACTGAAATATACTATATAATCCATATGTTGATCTTATTTTATGGTTGATGTTTATGATCGGTTTGATCACCTCTCTTACTATTTCATTTGTTAATAAAAGTTTTTATCCTGAAAATGCTTTTAAGTTTGTGGACATAACTGGATTCTTTATATTTATATTTATGGTTTACATCTATGTTTCAGATTCCTTCATTTCATATCTTTGTAATATCTTTCTGTTTTAGTGATTATATGTGATTTATATTTCCTTACCTTTTCCATGAATGATACCTTCAGAATTTATAAAAATTAAACCATTCTCGTTTAGTTTTTATTTGGATGTTCTAGCTTGTACCTCTCTGTAGTCTAGGTACAATTTCTAGTCCAAACAAAATGGATGTCAATGATATGAACTAAAGAAAGAAAGAAGAAACCAAAATAACTTTTCACTGCAGTGAGATACTGTTAACACCCAAAAAGTGCTCACTAGCTCATTCCCTTATTCACATGACCCGTTTGTCCACTTTTCCACCATCTGAGCCTCTGAATCCAACAAAAGGTCACCAAAAGACCTTGGTACACCCCTTTTTCCCACTCAAAAAGATTATTTTTCCTAAAAAAGCATAAAAAACCCTCAAAAAGGGTCCAAAATTCCCAAAATATTAAAAAAGGGAATAAAAATATTAATTTTATTCAAAAAAGGAAAAAGGAGGGAAAAGTACCTAAACCATGTTGGTCAATACCATTTGGTTTCCACAAAACCACAAATGGTATTCCCCACCACCAAAACCTATAAAAAGGTGGTAGGGGCTCTTCATTTCACATCCATCCATATTCCTATCCTCATGCTGCCAAAATCTCCCTTGAGTATTTGGCCATTGTAGCAACCTTGGAGAAAGGACCCATTGGAGATTGGAGCTGCTCACCATTGGAGCTACACAACAACCTTCAGCATTTGGAGGTATTGTTATTGCAAGCACTTGCTTGCCCCCATTTTTCAATACAAAATTATTTCTTATGTTTCTTGTTCTTGTTTTTTAATTCAAAATGCACATGCTAGTTTAGTTTAGTTTAGTTTATATTATTGTTTTTGCTTTATATTGAAACTGCTGCTACTAGTTAGCAGGTACCCATAGAACTAAGCTTGGTTGCAAAACCAAGCCAACAGTTTTTGGCGACTCCGCTTCTTTTTGAATCTTTAGATCTTACTTTTTGATAGTATTAGATAGTTTAAATCATAGATCGGCTACCCTAGATAGCAGATCCATTGCTGTTCTAGATCTTGGCCCATTTTTTAGCCATTAACAGCCTGAAATTCTCAATTTTTGGCGTCATTTTTCGGCATCCGCGTACGGCTTTCGCCTCGTGGATTTTTTCCCAACAGTCGTGCGGCGCATCGCGACTGCGCGGCTTTTTTCCGCGCAGTTCACCGCGGCTTCACGGCCATTTAGCGCGCTGCACATCGCGGCTTCGCGGACCTTTTCCGCGCTGCACATCGCGACTGTGTGATCAAAACCCGCGCTGCACATCGCGGCTTCGCGGTCAAAACCCGCGCTGCCCATCGCGACTGTGCAACAGAAACCCGCGCGGTCCATCGCGGCTTTTCTGTCAGAACCCGCGATGCTAATTTTTTCATTCGGCCGAATCGTTTAAAAAATTAATTTCTTACTGTATTTTCTGCCCACATAGCACATTTTCCAGTATTAGAAATCCTGCATATTTTACAGCCATAGAAAAATTTTACTATTTACAATGCATGTGAAAACGCCTTTTTAAATTTTTCAGAAATTGAAAGGAAGATCTATTTTTGCATTTTATCTAGATTTAAATTTTTTGTTGTTTGCTTCTTTAATTTTTGCCCATAGCAATTGTTGAAAACGAAATCCATTTATTTCTCAAAGAAGTTATATTATTTGCTTTCCTATTTCAAGAAATCCTTTGTTTTTTGAATAGTCCTTGAAACGCATTTAATTTCCATCTATTAAAAAAGTCACATTATTTGCTTTTTTATTTCAAAAGATCCTTAGTTTTTTGAATATTTCTGCAAAGCATTTACTTTTTTCAATTTCAGTTTAAAATATCACACGTGCACCCACTCAAACACTAATTTTAAACTGAGCCTTAAAACTTACCCTAATTTCAACCCACTTTTAACCCCACTTGGGGAACACTAAAAGAACTTTGTAGCTAGGTAGTATTGAGGGGATAGGTGTTCCAATAACACCCCTTAGTTATTACATCTGAGACATAGTTGTTGTCCATTAGGGAGCTAGAATCTCTTAGTATTTATTGGCGCGGTCACAACCGGTTTGTGGGAAGGCCTCTCCCCTAGGAGGGTTGAAGTCGCGAGGATGGTTTCGGAAGCCTGAGTGGAATACCGAAATCCATTCAGTAACCGAAGGGCTACCATTCGCAGTTCTCGGGATATCCCTGTATTGGGATATTGCGATAAAGGACCAAACGACAGATTTACCTTTTCTCGACGCGTCATGAACGGAGTATCCTAGTAGCCATTCTTTAGGATTGATTACCCGGTGTCCCTCCCGGTAGGGGGATATCTAGCCGTTGACTCAACACTCATATTGTCTGACTTGGATTTCATCACCTTGCAGAGAATATAGTTTGTTGATTCACAATACTTTTAGTTAGGTGTTTGCATGATTCAACCCACCTTTGGTATAGTTACACCTATTTTTTCTAGAAGCTGTTTGCAGGTTGGTACTCTGACCATTTTTTGCATCCCTCTGCTTATTATAGCACAACTGCTATAATAAGCGCCTTTTTGAGGTTGATTTTTTGGCCTGAGAGCCTTCATTTTTCACTCCCCTTATTGCACCCTTGGTTGCATTAGGGTTTTGAGTTTTTTATACATTACCATTTTACTCAAAACAGATTTTTTACACTAAAACTTATTTCTCACCATTGAGAACTTTAGACGCTCTCGTCGTCTTCAGGGCAAACTCCCAGAGTTTAGTCTACTTGGCTCGCCACGTCACCGACGATGAGCATTATCCCTTGACTCGACACATCGTCAGTCAACCAGACAGTCATCCGATTCTGACTCGCCTCGTTTCACATCTGATTCGGAGGCAGAATCCGAAAACCCCACAGAGTTATTCCCAACCAACCTTATGGCTGGAACACCATTTGACCCACTGTTTACCAGCAGCATAGGTGAGACATCCACAGACCCTTCTGCCGCAGTGCCATCCATGGCAACCACCACCCCCTTAGGTATGCCTAATATGGCGGACACTCCACATTTAGGAATGCCCAACACAGGGCCAACCCCTGTTATAGGAATTCCCAACACAGGGCCACCACCTATTATGGGTATGCCCAACATAGGGGTCACACCCCTTCTGGTTTCCACAAACCCTATCCCAGGAATCCCTACCGCTATTCCTAACCCAAGTGTAACCCATGTTGCACTTGGAAGCACTGGCCCATACTAGACCACACCCATTGGAGGACACATACCCTCCATACCTAGCATACCTTTAGGCACTACAGGACCCCTACATCATACCACCATGACTAGGCATGTCCCAGTCCCAGTCACTACATCTGCTAGCTTACCATACATGGCGAGTCTGAACTTACCAGACTTAGCCAGGCTCACTAATGACCCTATCAGACATGATCCTACGTGGCCTCACATGCCCACCAAACTCCCCTCCGACATCCTTAAGTTTGAGGGAAAGGCAGGCGAGGACCCCCAAAACCATATCATGTCCTTCCATCTATGGTGTTCCTCCAACTCCATAGTGGACAACTCTGTCCGCCTCCATCTATTACAACGCACCTTCACTGGCTCTGCAGCTAAGTGGTATATCGAGCAGCCCCATGGGATGCATGCCACCTTTACCTCCCTTGCCTCGACCTTCCTGCAGTTCTTCCAGTTACCTGTCCGCTACAATGCGGGCGTTGAGATCCTACTTTCTTGCAGACAGAACACGGCCACCCACATCACTGACCACATTCATGAGTGGCGTCGACGCCGAAGCCTCTGCAAAATCAAGTTAGACGACCGTATCTTCCTAGATTGGTTTCTAAAATCCCTTCTCCCTCTCATTGCGAAGGATGTGGCGTCTGAAAGACCCCAGTCTGAAGAAGAGGCCATCCTCAAAGCCCAACAGTTTGATCTCATTTACGCCCAGTCAAGTTATCTATATACCATTATACCAGACGCCCCTCAGGCCGAGTCATCCCAACTCGATGCGCCGAGGGAATCCCATGCCACTGATGGCATCATTGGTCATATGGCCTCGCATCCCCAACCTTTTTCTATTGCACATCCTAGCCATGGTCCCGACCTTTCGTGGGCTACATATTAGTCTGGCGCAACCAGTTCATATGCTCCCATGGCACATGACCACCATACCCATGGAACTTCATGTACACCTCAGTGTTTTGGTCATGCACCACCTGCATACGCCCCTCCAGCTACACCTCAACCAGTGTACTATCCACAGCAAGCTGTGGCATCTAACCCAACACCTCCAATAGCTCAGGGTTACCAACAACCCCAGCAGGCAACTGGACCACCTCCAGCCCCACAGGCTTATTATCCACCACAACCTGCTCTCGCACCTGCGGCGAACCAAAATCCTCCAACTGCTCAAGGGCAAGTGTACACATAGCACAACCAGCCCCAGAACCAAAACAACCAGCGCAACCAAGGTGCGCAACAGAACCGTGGTAGAGGTCGTAACCATGGTAATAACCAACAACATCAGCAAGGTCCTCCACCTCCCAATCCCCCGCAAAATAACAATGCTGCTCCTCCCAACCGCAATCCGGATCAGAATCCTAAGCAGCCTAGAAATAATAACCTCAGAACAAACCACCCTTGTTCTATTTGCGGGGTCTATGGTCATTACACGCATTCTTGCACACATTTGGAGCGAGCTCGACAACTCTGGACCGATGATGCCCATCGTCAAGGGCAAGCGGCTCCTAAGCCGCCACCCAACCCTCCACCACCTCAACATCAACCTTTGGTGCTGCAAAACCCCTTTCCAAACCAGGGTGTAGTGAACACTCAGACGTTAGCCCCCCCTCAGGGCAACGTGCCACCACAGCAGATCACCTATGCAGCCCCTGATCAACCCATGTTCGCTTCAGGTACTCACCATTTGTTGATGATGTCGACTGCCGACGCCAACCTCCAAACCCGTCGGAACCAATATGGTTCCACCACTGAAGCCCCTACTACCGACAAAAACACTAACATTAATCCCACAGATCAAACGTTACGTATACCCCTGACTCCACTTGATGGCGCTCCCAAAGCACCTCGCTTCCCACTTCGTCGCATCAACAATAACCCCAATGCACGTGCTGCGTCGAATTACAACATCGTAGACGACTTAGCCCAGTCTCCTGCAGCCATGTCTACTTTAGAAGTTTTGAAAAACTATCCTTTGCAGTGCAAGACTTTGCTCTCTGCCATTGGCGCCATTGACCCCAATGATTCACAGCTGATTGCATTCGATTCAGACCAGTCTGAACCACGCCTGCCTTCCTCTTTAGCATTCCAAGTTTCCGTTTCTGTTCGGAATCTTGTCATCCATCGGTGCATTATCGATGAAGGGGCCTCCACATGCGTCATGTCCACATTCATTTGGCAGAAGTTGGGATCCCCTACTCTCCAACAGTCCACCACTGCATTACAAGCCTACGACGGCCGTTCGGCTCAACCCCAAGGTCTTTTAGCCAATGTCCCTGTCCAGCTAGCGGGTAAAACCGTGCTCATTGACATTGAGGTCATCAATGCCCAACTAGACTATAACCTTTTACTTGGTCGCAACTACATGTATGCCATGCGGGCTGTTGCCTCGTCCGTATTTCACACCATGCAGTTCCCCCATGAGGGACGCGTGGTCAAGGTCGACCAGCTCACCTATTACGATCCCAAGGCCCCCGCCACACCTAAAAATGTTCTCCCCATGGTTGAACAACCTGTTTGTGGTGCGACTACCTCATTCATTTCCTCAGTAGGACCCGGACTTTACTCCGAGGCGTCGATGACCTCTACATTCCAGGCCATTCCACCACCGTCACCGGAGACCCACGTCACTAACCTATGCACTCTTTCACAAACACCCGGTAATCAACCCTCCTTATTACCTAAACTACCATTGGTCCCTAGTCACATCGGTGTTACACCCATCCACACAATCCCCTTTATATTTCCTCCTTCGGGTGTAGTAAGCGCCCCGGTAATGGCTACCCTTAGTCTCCCCGGGTTAACATTGGGATTACCCGTGTGGTATATTACGCCTCCCATTCCCCCGCCGACACCAAATTTCATCCTGCAACCGGTGCAAACCATTCTCACTTCTACCCAACCACCTCCCGGTATCACTACTCCTTCGTCATCGATGAATCCCCCTCCACTCATTAGGCCCACTAGGGGCAGAGGCCCACAACCATACACTGCGGTACCCCCACCCAAGGGAGTTAAACCTCCCCCCGTATTCCGTGCTCCTCCAAAATGCTCGTTGTGTGATGAGTTAGTCCATCCAACCCATCAGTGTCCACAGTTACCTGCATTGCAGGAACGCATGCAAATGCTGGACGACGACCCCAACATCCCGGTTGTCAAACTCGATCCAAACCCCATGCCTCGGGACAAATCACTGCGTACCAACCACCCATGTGCGATATGCGGTATTTACGGCCACTACTCACATCACTGTCCTGACATCCCATATTACAGAGCAGCTCTCTATGAGATGAATAATTTGGATCTTGAGACGGCACCCCCTACTATCGAGGAGATCTACCCTCCCGCATCATCCTCATCCGGAGAGATTAACACCATCTACATGATCTCTTCAACTACCACTACCTCATCACTTGATTTGACCACTCAAATCTCCCACAAAGATGAAGAAATTCTAGAGGCTCCTACTGAAGACATGCACCATCATCCATACTTCCTCCCGGAAGAGACTTCATCCACCACCGCTACCCAATCCGCGGTTGAGTCCAAAGATTTCCTTCCTGTTAAAGAAGACTGGGTGAAGGATCCTATTCCTACCCCTGATGCCTCTCAGGAAAATAACATGGCCGATATTCCTCCCGTCATCCACATTGACATTTCTGACCCACTTGGTGCCCTTCATACCATTACATTAGGAGCCTCCCACAGTGAGCATGAGATCGGAGAATACCAACACCTGTTCCAAGAATTCACTGATGTCTTTACTTGGTCAGATACCGGAATGCCTGACCTTGACCCCGCCATTTATACGATCTCCACCGCATACCCCTCTGTCCGGTCGGCTCCTTCCCTTGATCCTGTTCACACACACATTCCACTCTGCTACGTCGGTTTTGCCGATGGTGCAAGCCGTTGGTCCCCCAATCTGGCCTCCGTAGCTTGGGTAATATATTCCCCTTCACATGAGTTGATCCACATCGACGGAGTATGTTTGGGTGCCGCTACCAACAACCAGGATGAATATGATGCCGTGACCGGTCTCTTGGCCACAGCTCTCCAAATGAGCATACGTCACCTTAACGTTTTCCTGGACTCACAACTCCTGGTTTCCCAACTCAACAATGCTTACCAGGTACGCGATCCCTATCTGTTCAGAAAATTTTTGCACACTAAACAAATGATTCGACAGTTTGAATCCATTTCATTCACACATGTCCCAAGAAACCTCAATAGTGTAGCAGACCATATGACCAACAATGTACTTGACTGGCACACCAATCGCATCATACCATAACAAATAATGCATCCACGTGCATAACATGTGCCTCCACGGGCATATACCAAAACAAATGTGCATCCACGTGCATACCATGTGCCTCCACGGGCATATACCAAAAACAAAATGTGCATCCACGCGCATACCATGTGCCTCCACGGGCATATACCAAAAACAGAATGTGCATCCACGTGCATAACATGTGCCTCCACGGGAAAACATAAAGACAACAAGTGCATCCATGTGCATACACGACTATATATCCAAACATATATATACATATATATATATAAACCGTGATAGTCAACATGTCATAGGTGCCCTCAGCACCCAATATACAAAAAATACATCAGCCGTACAAAAAGAGCTTCCCCATATGCTCATCAGCATTTGGGGGCAAATACATATCATCTAGTCATCAGGATCCCTGGGCCCCTCTGGCACCCCCTCCGCGGGCCCCACCAGATCATGGCGAGCATGAACTCTCTGCTCTTCTGGCCCTGCCGGATCATCTCGTAGACGGATCCTCCTCTCAGGCGTGTTAAGTTTAAACCAAATAGACAAGCAAGATCACTGAAAGAAACACAATCACAAGATAGACACAGAATATACCCTGGGAAACCCTCATGGGGTAGAAAACCCAGCAAATCTTTCCTCAATAAGATGATCAACCAAAATACAAGATGTGCTCCTTCCTTCTTTTTCTCCTTATCAGATCTCCCAAACAAGTGCGCACTCTTCCACAAGTGAATGAATGATCTAATGAGGAGTTCACCTCTCTTATTTATACTGACTCCTAACTGACTAAAAGACCTAATGGGGCCGACCTCTCCTAGAGAAGTCTAATAACCCCAAAAATATAACCACAGGGCCGACCCCCACATGGTGGGTCTAATAACCCTAGTTAATACAAACCCTCGGAGGAATAAACATCTTCGGATACATAATAGGGTTACCTCGGAGGGATGAAACATCTCCGGAATAATAAAGTACAAATATAATATTCTTTGAAGTTACAATATTCAACACTCCCCCTTAACGAGAAGGATATTATAACAGCATCTGCAGGAGCAAGGAGTCACTATACATGATACATCTATAAATCATCGGAAGCTTTCTTCAATTTGTCTTCATCAGTAACTCAAACAGTTACTGGTACATCAATGTCAACATCAACATCAACATCACGATCTTCAACATCGTCTTCACACGATCAGCAGCATCGTCATTACACGATCAACAACATCGTCATCACACGATCAGCAGCATCGTCATCACACGATCAGCAACATCGTCATCACACGATCAGCAGCATCGTCATCACACGATCAACAGCATCGTCATCACACGATCAGCAGCATCGTCATCACACGATCAGCAACATCGTCATCACACGATCAACAACATTGTCATCACACGATCAGCAGCATTGTCATCACACGATCAGCAGCATCGTCATCACACGATCAGCAGTACAAGTATTCATGCCAATACAAGTAACCATATCAACAATACGAGTATCCTACCGATACAAGTATCCATACCGATACAAGTAATCACATCATCAATACAAGTATCCTACCGATACAAGTAACCACATCATCAATACAAGTATCCTACAGATACAAGTAACCACATCATCAATACAAGTATCCTACCGATACAAGTAACCACATCATCAATACAAATAAAATCACTTTCTCGGAGACCATTCGTCTACGGATCAATTCAGGGACCGAAGTCCAGGGATGATACAATCCCCACTTCTCGGAGACCACACTTCTACGGATCAATTCAGGGACCGAAGTCCGGGGATGATACAATCCCCACTTCTCGGAGACCACACGTCTACAGATCAATTCAGGGACCGAAGTCCGGGGATGATACAATCCTCACTTATCGGAGACCACACGTCTACGGATCAATTCAGGGACCAAAGTCCGGGGATGATACAATCCCCACTTCTCGGAGACCACACGTCTACGGATCAATTCAGGGACCGAAGTCCAGGGATGATACAATCCCCACTTCTCGGAGACCACACGTCTACGGATCAATTCAGGGACCGAAGTCCGGGGATGATACAATCCCCACTTCTCGGAGACCACAAATATACGGATCAATTCAGGGACCGAAGTCCGGGGATGATACAATCCCCACTTCTCGGAGACCACACGTCTATGGCTCTCTTTAGGACTGAAATTCCAGGGATGATCCAATCCCCTCAACTGTCCACTAAGGACTTCATTCTCGAAGACCTCACGTCTACGGCTCTCTTTAGGACTGAAAGTCCAGGGATGATCCAATCCCCTCAACTGTCCACTAAGGACTTCATTCTCGGAGACCTCACGTCTACGGCTCTCTTTAGGACTGAAAGTCCAGGGATGATCCAATCCCCTCAACTGTCCACTAAGGACTTCATTCTCGGAGACCTCACGTCTACGGCTCTCTTTAGGACTGAAAGTCCAGGGATGATCCAATCCCCTCAACTGTCCACTAAGGACTTCATTCTCGGAGACCTCACGTCTACGACTCTCTTTAGGACTGAAAGTCCAGGGATGATCCAATCCCCTTCTGTATTCTCATCTATACAGGTACAAATATCCAAGAGCATGTATCACATTTAGCATGTATTCTCACTAATACATCTAATCATAAAAACATGTATACATCACAACTAGCATGTATTCTTACTAATACATCTAACATCAAAACATGTATACATCACATCAAAACATGTATACATCTAGCATGTATTCTCACTAATACATCTAATATCAAAACATGTATACATCACATCAAAAATATGTATATACCTAGTATGTATTCTCACTAATACATCTAGCATCAAAACATTTATCCATAAAAATAAAAGATATATAAGAGTTCTAAATCTAAATAATTGTAAGTAGCTAAGTGCAACAAAACAAAATTGTTATCAAATACTATACTACTCCCCCTTTCGAGGAGGGTCCTTCTGGACTATACCAAGCATGTCTCGGAAGTGTTCAAACTTTACTCGAGACAAAGGTTTAGTCAGGATATCGGCAATCTGATACTCAGTGCTTATGTACTCGAGCTTGATGGCTCCTCTCTGCACCATGTCTCGTATATAGAAGTAACGGATCTCAATGTGTTTTGACTTATCATGGAACACAGGATTTTCAGTCATCTTAATGCAGCTTTGATTATCACACATAATCACAGTGGGATCCATTTCTAAGTCAAAAATTCCAGATAAGAGTTTCCGAAGCCACACTGCTTCACAGCTGGCAGAGCAAGCAGCTATATATTCTGCTTCAGCAGTACCGAGGGCCACACTAGATTGTTTCTTGCTGAACCAGGAGATCATGGCAGATCCAAGGCCATAACATCCGCCTGAAGTACTTTTTCTGTCTGAGACACTACCTGCCCAATCAGAATCTGAGTAACCATGTAACTTGAGTTCATTACCTCCAAGATAGTATAGGCCAAAGTCCACTGTACCTTTTAGGTACCTCATTATATGCTTTGTAGCTATAAGGTGAACCTTTCTAGGTTCTACTAGATATTGACTTAGGGTATTTACAGCAAAGCATATATCCGGCCTAGTATTTGTCAAATACATCAATGATCCAATGATTTGTCTATATAGGGTTATGTCCACTAGTTCTGATGAATCATTAACTAATAGTTTCAGGTTGGAGTCCATGGGAGTGGCCATGGCTTTGCACTCCAACATATCAAATCTTTCGAGAATCTCCACAGTATACTTACCTTGATTTAGAAAGATTCCTTTTGGCTCTTGCCACACTTCTAGGCCTAAGAAGTAGTGCATTAATCCGAGATCTTTCATTTCGAATCCTGAAGAAAGCTTCTTCTTGCTTTCAATGATTTGATTCTCATTTCCGGTTAGAAATAGATCATCTACATATAACAGCAATATAACAGGTTCATCATCCATCACTTTAAGATAAAGATTGGGGTTAGCTTTACTTTTGGTAAAGCCCATGCTTGTTAAGAAACTGTCAATCCTTCCGTACCAAGCCCTGGGAGCTTGCTTCAATCCATATAATGCCTTTTTCAGTTTGCATACATGGGTCCTTCCGTCTTTGACCTCAAAACCTTGAGGTTGTTCTATGTATACTTCTTCTTCAATTATACCATTCAGAAAAGCTGTCTTAACATCCATTTGATGCAATTTCCATTTCATCATGGATGCAAGTGCCATGATAGTTCTAATTGAAGTATACCTAGCAACAGGTGCAAATGTTTCTTCATAGTCAATTCCCTCCTTTTGAGAGAATCCTCTGGCTACAAACCTTGCCTTGTATTTTTCAATGCTACCATCTGTAGCATGTTTTATCTTGAAAATCCATTTGGAAGAAACCACACTTTTATCTCTTGGTTTGGGAACTATATCCCAAACATCATTTTTCATTATCGACTGATATTCTTCTGTCATTGCTTCTACCCATTCTTTCTTTTGAGCTGCTTCTTCATAGCTAGTAGGTAGTTGATCCACAAGATCACACATCAAGGCCATATAGTTGGACACTAGCTTTGGTTTCTTTTTTTCTCTAATGGAGCCTTCAGGAGCACCATATTTTTCAGCCCCTTGGATAATATCTCTAGCCCATGCTGGCCTTCTTTTCTTTGATAAATCTGAGATAGGAGGTTCTTGTGGTTCCAACATGTCATGATCCTCTGGTGGATTATCTTCAGGGATGTGAACAGCCTCTGAGTTTCTAGAAGAAGGATCTTCTTCATAGATTTCTTCAAGTTGGCATTTTCTTGATTTCTTGAGAGCTGCTTCTTCATCAAAAGTTACATCTCTACTGATTTCTATATGATGAAAGCCTGGTATGTAAATCCTGAAAGCTTTGGATGATTCACAATAACCAACAAATATTCCTTTCTTACCAGAAGGATCCAACTTGGTTCTCTTTTCTTTTGGAATGTGGATGTACACAGGACACCCAAATATTTTAAGATGGCTTACCTCGGGCTTCTTTCCAGTAAACACTTCTTCTGGAGTTTTGAAATCAAGAGCACTATGAGATAATCTGTTTTGAACATATACTGCTGTCTTGGCTGCTTCAGCCCATAGATACATGGGAAGATCCTGGTCATGTATCATAGTCTTCACAGCTTCCATGATGGTTCTATTTTTCCTTTCTGCAACCCCATTTTGTTGGGGATTGTAGGGAGTGGTTAGTTCTCTCTTGATTCCAACTTCTTTACAGAATTCTTCAAACTCTTTTGAAGTATATTCTCCACCATTGTCTGTTCTGAGAATCTTGATTTTCTTTTCTGAGAGATTTTCTATTAGAGCCTTGAACTCTTTGAACTTTCCAAGAACTTCATTCTTACCCTTTAGAAAGTATATCCAATTTTTCCTTGAATGATCATCAATGAATGAAAGATAGTATTCAAATCCACTTAGAGAGGTGGTGGGCATTGGACCACATACATCTGAGTGTATTAACTCCAAGATACCCTTAGTCTTTGTTTCACTCTTTGGGAAGGGGTTCTTGACATTCTTCCCTTTCTTACATCCTTTACATGAGCCATCATGATCAACCTTCAAATCTGGTAGTCCTATGACCACCTTGCTTACATAGGGTAAGGCTTTGTAGTTAATGTGAGCTAGTCTTCTATGCCATAGCTCACTGGGGCTAGAGGTTTCATGAACAAGAGCAGCTTCCGGATGACCCTTGAGTTTATATAAACCTCCTTCCTCTTCACCAATAACAATTGCATCCTTAATAGATTTGCCTTTGGACCACATTAACACTTGTCCATCAATGAATGCAACTCTATAGCCTTTCTTGTCTAAAGCTGAGATTGAAAGCAAATTCTTCTTCAATCCTGGAACATATAAAACTTCCTTCATCTTCATGGGAGTTCCAGAATCGAGTTTGTAGTTTGCTTCACCAATTCCCTTAATGGGATATTGATAGTCATCTCCTAGAGATACCTTTTGGGGAGAAGTCTTTTCTTCAAGATTTGAGAGAGTCCTTTTCTGTCTTGTCATGTGCTTTGAAGCACCATTGTCAATAAGCCATGTACCTTCTCCAGGGGTTATAGATCCAGAGAGTGCGGAGAAGAGAACATATTCTTCTGCATCTTCTTCTGCATTTCTCCTTGACCTTATTTTGAAGAAGGTCCTTTCTTCTTCTTCCTCTTCATTTCTAGGTCTTTTATTGTGAGACCTTTCTTCCTCTACTTCTTCTTCTTCACTATCATCTTCTGCAAGATGTGCTTGGTGCCTTTTGTAGTGAGTGCCCTTTTTCTTCTGTAGAGGGAAATCTCTAGCAATGTGTCCTATTTTGTGACAAGAAAAGCACTGGAAAGAAGAGTAATCTCTTCTTTGAGTAGATCCTCTTTTCTTATGAAATCTGTGTGGAGGATGAGACTCCTTGTGACTACCCTTTTTGGAGTAGGATTGACTCCTTCTTCTTTTGGTGTGGGTAGCCAAGGCTTGGTTATCCTCTTTGAGCAAGGCTTCTCGATTTGCAACCCTAGCCTCCTCTTGTACACAATCCTCCCAAACTACATCAAACTTCATACTTTCTTTTTTGGCACACATAGTTTGAATGAATGACTCCCAAGGTCTAGTGAGACCATTTAGGGCTGTCATCACAAGTTCATCTTCATCAAGAGTATCACCAATGGCATCTAGTTTCTCTTTGATTAGAGAGACTCTTGAGAAGTAGTCTTGAATGGATTCTCCTTTGTGCATCTTGGTACTCTTCAACTGAGTCCTTAGATTCATCTTCCTATTGATGTTCTTTCCTTCATACATTCTTCCTAGGGCATCATACATTTCCTTTGGAGTCTTCTTGGAAGCCACTTGGGGAATCAAGTGGTCTTTAATAGAATCAGCTATGATTCTCTTTGCCCTAATCAAATCCTTCCTGTGTTTTTCTTTGGCTTCATCTTCTTCTGGTTCTGCAACTTCCTCCTTGATATAATGAGCAAGATCATTCTCCTCAAGAATGAGACCAATTATGTATTTCCATGCCTGGAAATTCTCTATACCTTCTAGCTTGTCTTCAAGCTTAGTGTTTGGAGCCATCTTCTCTTGGGGGAGTCCAAGAGACAGAGTAGACTTACCTGGGAAGTTACTTTTCACTTTTCCGGAATCTGGAACAGAATTTTATCGCACTTTTGGTAGAATTAGGGTTTGACTTTCCCGGAGTTCTACCCAACCAAAAAGTTCGATCTATAGCTCAAAAGAATTCTCTTGAGAAGGGCTATCCAGCCATGTAATCAGAATTCAAAAATTACAACTTTTTTCTGAAACCAAATTCTGACGTATCGCACTTTTGGTAGAACTAGGGTTTGGATTTCCCGGAGTTCTACCCAACCAAAAAGTTCGATCTATAGCTCAAAAGAAAGGTATTGAAAAGAGTTATCCAGCCATGCAACCAAAAATCAATAATACCAACTTTGGGCTGAAACCCTAACTTCACCAAAGAGAGAGAGAGAGGTATTCTTACCTTGTGAAAGATGTCCTATTCAGTCTAGCTCTGATACCATGTTAAGTTCAAACCAAATAGACAAGCAAGATCACTGAAAGAAACACAATCACAAGATAGACACAGAATATACCCTGGGAAACCCTCATGGGGTAGAAAACCCAGCAAAGCTTTCCTCAATAAGATGATCAACCAAAATACAAGATGTGCTCCTTCCTTCTTTGTCTCCTTAGCAGATCTCCCAGACAAGTGCGCACTCTTCCACAAGTGAATGAATGATCTAATGATGAGTTCACCTCTCTTATTTATATTGACTCCTAACTGACTAAAAGACCTAATGGGGCCGACCTCTCCTAGAGAAGTCTAATAACCCCAAAAATATAACCACAGGGCCGACCCCCACATGGTGGGTCTAATAACCCTAGTTAATACAAACCCTCGGAGGAATAAACATCTCCGGATACATAATAGGGTTACCTCGGAGGGATGAAACATCTCCGGAATAATAAAGTACAAATATAATATTCTTTGAAGTTACAATATTCAACAAGGCGGCCCTGCCGGGTCATCCCGAGCACCATCCCTGTGCTCGGCCACAAAAACCGTTGTCCTCAACAGGAGCGACCGCCACTCAGGCGGTGCACCGAAGCAACGCTCCACGACATCCCGGTCCAGGTCTCTCCAGCCATCCTCGGGGAGTCCAACTAGAATCATGTCAAAGGTCTGTCTGACACCCTCTATGGCATCATCTCGAGGGCCAACCCCTCGCCCACAAGCTGCAAATCCTCCACCGCGTGGAGGTGGTACTGCTGCAACCACCATCGCCCGCCCCGGCTGAGCCACGTAGTCGACCAACGGCACTGGACCAACATCTGCACAATGCAAGTAAGCCATCATACGCATATCTAACTATAATCATATACAGATAAATCAAACAACACATGATATAGTATAAATCAAAAAACACAAAACGTACCGTCTAAACTCTAGGCCTGTCCTGGGGCACGAGGCATCTCTGGGTCGCCTCGATAGTCCATGCCGGCATATGGGAAATACTCAATCAACAGGGGCATCTGCTCCCACTGCTCATAGACCTCCTCCGTAAAGAAACCGCGGACACCACCGCCGCCACGAGGCATCATCTGCCCCCACCGCATCATGTGAGGCTCACTCACCATACCATCACGAATGGGCACCCGTGGTCGCAAGGTCGGAAACCTCTCGAAGAAAAAACAACATAGAAAAGAGGCATAACAGAACTCACCTCCCTCTCGACTGGCCTTGTCCAGATCTCTCCAGACACCAGCCAGAAACATCTGCCCCTAGGAATAATAAGTCCCCCGAAGAACAGAGTCCACCAACATCGTTTGTCCCCCAGACAAACGATGTGGCGCAGCAGCACCCAATATCCGCAGAACACATGCCCCAACAGCCCGCATATCCCACTCACATAGTGATCGCAGACTAATAGAACTGTTCTGCAAAACGGCATCATCAACACAAAAGGTCTGTAGCAAATCCTCCATATCTACACCTGGCGGGATCCTCGGCAGCAGATCTCCCACCTCCCCTAACTGAGGCAACCCAGTCAGAAAATAAACATCCGTGAGGGTGATCTCTAACCTCTCACCCCCAATAATAAAAGCACCCTCCGCCGGCACCCACCAACTCACTAACTTGTTCAGGAGCCGTCTCACTAAACGAATAGGTGGGATTTGAGCGAACTTCAAAATTCCACTCACCGCTAAAGTCTGCCTGACCCCCGGATCAGTCTGAATCTTCTCCATTAGATCATGATCTATCTCCCGCTCTCACCACGAAGTCAGCGGTCTCCTCAACATCCTGCCAAAAAACAGAAGAAATTTTTAGCCCCAGCAAAAATTTTTTGCAAAAAATACCATCGCGGCCTTTCCATTAAAAGCCGTGATGACCATCGCGGCCTTTCCATTAAAAGCCGTGATGACCATCGCGGCCTTTCCATTAAAAGCCGCGATGACCATCGCGACCTCCAGGCAAGAACCCGCGATGAACACCGCGGATATTTTCCAGACAGTCGCTATGAACATCACGACTATCTCCCATGAACTCGCGATAAACATCGTGGGTTCGCGGTTCATCGCGGGAAGAGACCAGAAACCCGCGATATTCCACGTTAGAGGGTCAACATGGAATTTCGCGGCCTTCAGGGGCCCGCCGCTAAGCAAAAAAGACATAATTGAAAAGGCTAAGGAAAATAGAGTTACCTGAAACTCGTAGAATCGAAAACCAACGGTCAAATCTCCCAAAAATTGAGAAAGAGCTCTGACTGCTCTGCCAAACTCGCACGTAACAATGACACGTCATATGGGCCCCACGCCCTATTTATAGAAATTCCACCATTTTTCAAACCGCCATTCCGGTCTCATACGACGTCCGTTTCTCAAACCGTTGGTACCATTGGAATCAACACAGTGAGAACTCCATGATAGATCTTTCCTTTTCCTGTTTTCATTAGGTCCATTTTTTTACCATTTTTTGGGTGCCCTCGTCGCCTTGATTTGCGTGCCACATCGGCCGTCGTCCATTTTGGACAAGTCTTATATCGCCGGATTCAGTTTTCCGGGTTCGTGATGACGCTTGAGATCATATCTTGCTCTCACCTCCAGATTTTTCGGGCATTTTTTCCATGCCCCCTTGTCGCCTCGGTTTACGTGCCACATCCGCCGTTCTCCATTTTTTGACAAACTTTATATTTCCGGATTCAGTTTTCCGCGCCTGTGACAATGCTTGAGATCATTTCTCACCCTCACGCCCATACTCTTTTCAGCCACTTTTTCAAAAGTGCCCTCTCATTGACTCGGTTTGCGTGCCACATTGGCTGCAGCCCCCTTTGTGACAATCTTTATGTCACCGGATCCAGTATCCTGCACACATGATGACGCTTGAGACCTTTTCTTGCTCCCATCAATCCTTCTTTGTTCGGTATAATTTTATCCCTTTTTCGGGCCGAGCAATCCCTTTTACGAAAAAGGCACTTAGGGAGTTTCTGTTAAGCTCTTTTCTGACTCCTAAAACAATGAAAAGATCGCCGAGCAACCTTGCTTCCTTTCATGCTTGATAAACGTATCTGAAAGGGCGTCTACCTAGTATAAGTTTACCCCTTTTCCGGACCTTGTAGACTAATTACGAAAAAGGAATACTCTAGTCACATTGGCTAGAAGAGTTCTCCATTTTGCATCATTTTATGCTTTTTCGGGCCTTGGAGACTAAACTTACGAAAAAGAACACCAATGGAGTCCACTTACCGCTTTCAGACTCTCTAAACATGAAAGCGACCACGAGCAATCACCATCCTGGGCTCGTAAAACCAACAGGACAGTAATCATAACTACTGCAGAGTCTTCTTATCGTTTTCAGACTCCTTAAAAATGAAAGCACCAATGAGCACGAACAGTCCTGGGCTCACAAAATCCACAGGAAAGTACCATTTCAGAGCACACTTTTATCCCTTCTTGGAGCTCATTAAAACCACGAAGAAGGTCCCAATGGTGCCCCTTGGCGCCACAACAGATCACATCTACTCATATGGCAGCTTCCCACATTTTGGTCGCCTTTGTTCAGAGTATTCTGTAGTGTGTCACCCTGACAACCCCTCGACAGCACCCATCAGCTTGATTCCCCCCCACAGTCAGTACATACCCTCCACTCCTTAAAAGCAATGATACCCACACCTACAAGTCAGTTCCCTATGCTGCTAGGTCAACCATGTCATCATGCTCTGAACAAAGGAAGTTTGAGTCTACCCACTATATGACCCCACTTACTTCCCATCCCCACAAGTATGTCAGTCCTATCATCAGTGCTAACACACTTCAGTTTTACACCTCGCGCTCCTATCAAGGAAACATCATTGCCTTGTTAGTTGCTGGTCTCCCTCTGTCGACGACAACCACATTTATTCCAGAGGATAGACCTAGAGGTCCCTGTGTCTTGGACTCATCACCATTTTATGATGAGTGCCTACGAATTGTTTCGAGAAGAGTCCTCAGTGCCTCTCCAAATGGTTGTTTCTCACATGCTCGACTTCAACACCTTGATCACATCGTTGAGACTCGCACAGGGAATTGGTCCGCTTAGTTATTAGTCGAAGACCCCGGATACCTTCTGACTCCTCCACATTTGAGACTCTACCTATGGATACAACCAGTTACACTATTCCTATAGATATCCGGGTTGCGTATGGCGACAGTATTCAGATGTACCCCAGTTTTATACTCCCTCGAGTATACAGTTACAGATACTTCCCAGAGATGGCTCATAGTCATTACGTCCCTATAGATGTTGGACACCTTCAGTTCCAACAGTTCATCAGTTATTCCAGTGTATCAGTTATTGAGATCAGCCATGTCATGATCATGAGTACATCCCAAAATAATGTACCCTCTGGACCATTATGATGTACCAGTATATTTTTTATGTATTAGATCCCCCTTCTTGGGACTAATTGTAATGTATATGTCTTGATACGAGCATGGGTATGCCCGCCTCGTCCATTATCAGAGATTATCCCTCATTCATATTGAGGCAATGTAATATTTGTTTAATTTTTTGCAGCTTCCCTGGGACGCGGATCCAGTCTCCAATCGGTCTCTTCTCGTCCCTACAACCCCAGAAAAAAGACAAAAGAACTATGATGTCTATCAGCCATACGATGAGCTCCTACCCTCACACATTAGGGGGCAATCTGTTAACACCCAAAAAGTGCTCACTAGCTCATTCCCTTATTCACATGACCCATTTGTCCACTTTTCCACCATCTGAGCCTTTGAAGCCAACAAAAGGTCACCAAAAGACCTTGGTACACCCCTTTTTCCCACTCAAAAATATTATTTTTCCTAAAAAAGCATAAAAAACCCTAAAAAAGGGTCCAAAATTCCCAAAATATTAAAAAATGGAATAAAAATATTAATTTTATTCAAAAAAGGAAAAAGGAGGGAAAAGTACCTAAACCATGTTGGTCAATACCATTTGGTTTCCACAAAACCACAAATGGTATTCCCCACCACCAAAACCTATAAAAAGGTGGTAGGGGCTCTTCATTTCACATCCATCCATATTCCTATCCTCATGCTGCCAAAATCTCCCTTGAGTATTTGGCCATTGTAGCAACCTTGGAGAAAGGACCCATTGGAGATTGGAGCTGCTCACCATTGGAGCTACACAACAACCTTCATCATTTGGAGGTATTGTTATTGCAAGCACTTGCTTGCCCCCATTTTTCAATACAAAATTATTTCTTATGTTTCTTGTTCTTGTTTTTTAATTCAAAATGCACATGCTAGTTTAGTTTAGTTTAGTTTATATTATTGTTTTTGCTTTATATTGAAACTGCTGCTACTAGTTAGCAGGTGCCCATAACACTAAGCTTGGTTGCAAAACCAAGTCAACAGATACCACTCAATCATTGTACCTCCACTTTTATGTTCTTCATTTAAAAATAATAATATTTCTCATTAAAGTGTTTTGGACTTTCAAATATTATAATCATATGTTATGTTTGTAGTATTAAATTTTGAGTTTAAAATATTGTAAAAAAAACAAAAACAAAAAAATAAAGATTTGAATGTATATTTTGTTTTCATAACTAAAAAAATAAAAACCCTAAAAGGAAAGTTGTATTGCATTAGAAAAAAAGAAAAAAAGCAAAAAAAAAAAAATATTGTTTAAAAACATTAAGAAAATAATGGAATGGATAGTTTGATTTCTTGCACATGATTTCCTACTTTGGCAGATTGATTTCTTGCACATGTGACCATCATAAGGAAAATTGAAAGCATGGGTGGATATCAACAAGGAACAAATCTATGTCACCTTATAAATTTTATTAGCACAAGGACACCTCCTTGTGGGCATTTCCAAATGGCCTTTTAAACTGCTAATCCACACTTAGACAAAAATTGTCAAACCCTAGGGTAACATGAGATTTTTATTTTCATCAATTTCGAAGTGTGAGACACCCAATGGATAGATGCCAACAAGGTGACTTCATCTAAACCAATTTCACCTCTTGAATTCTCTTTCTCTCCCCTCGACGGGCATGTTACTGGAGTAGTGCAAATCAAGATGGGAGACACTTTTGGCCCCTGCGAGCATCTGGGAATCCCATAAACCCTTATAGGCTTAACCTCATCTCTTTGAGCTTTTAACCCCTTTTATGGGCATTTCATAAGCCTTCTGCGAGCATAAATGAGCCCCTTGTGGGCATCTTTAGCCCCCTTATGTGGGCATGTTTATAAGCCTCTTGTGGGCATATTGGAGGCCCCTTGCGGGAATCCTAGATCTCCCTTGCGGGCATATTCCAAAGCCTTTGCGGGCATAATATAAAGTGTCTTTCAACCTTATTTTTCACTGATTTTGGCAGGCCAAAATCTCGCACGTGAGAGCACAAAATAGAAATCTGACTCCATGGCTGGATAGCTAGTTCATCAGAGAAAAGGACTATGCCATATGACTAGTTTTAACAACTATTGAAAACCTCCTTGCGGGCATTTCCAAATGGCCTCTGAGCCATGTGATTTTGACACTTAGACAAATCTTTGTCTTTAATATGCAAATCATGTTTTCTTTCACTTTGGCAGATTGATTTCTTCCTCATGTGATCACCATAGAGAAAACTACAAGCATAACTAGATAGCTACTTCAATGATGAAAAAGACCATTTAAAAATCTGAACTAAGTAACACATACCCATCATTTGGCGGGCATTTGAAAGTGGCCTTCCAAACTGCTGATTTGCCACTTAGGCAAAATTATCAAACCCTAGGTTAATATAATGATATTTTTCTTTTCATCAATTTTAAGGTGTGAGACATCTACTAGATAGGGGCCAACTAGGGGATTTTATCCAAATCAATTTCACCCGTTGAAACCTATTTCTCTCTGCTCGACGGGCATTTTACTGAAATAGTGCAAATCAAGCTGGGAGGCACTTTTGGTAGGTAAATATCTTCTACCTCAGAGACTCTTTGGTCAAGCCAATGATATGGTTGGATGCCCCATACAACATTATATATATCCATGCTCTCAAAATATTTTAAGACAAAAATAGGAGATGGCGGGCACTTTACTGAGGTTACTTAGGCAGTTCTAGTGAGTTTACACTTAGACAATTTTTGCACTTTCCTAGATTTGGTCCAATCTGCATGAAACCTTGTTTTGGCAGATCCATAACTTTGTCCTCATGCCCTTTCAAGTAAACGTGAAAGAATATTTAGGTAGACAAAATAACAACCTACAAGATGACCATATGGTGTGAGCATTTTCTTCAACTCACAAACTATGGCGGGCATTTCTCTAAGGCCACTTGGGAAGTTTTGCTTCTTTGGTGTAAAAGTAACCTGAGACCTTGTTTTGGCAGGATGTTATCTTTGTCATCAAACATCTTCTGTGAAAAATAAGACCATGGAGAGATAGCCTCTATGACAAGCTAGAGCATTATAGTTCCATATAATTTTTATCATTCTCCCATGAGGTATGGTAGGCATTTTCCCAAGTCCACCTGAATTAGTTTTCCAACACTTAGTCATTTTATGGAATTCCTCTAGAGTTTATCCTAAAACCCTATTTTGGCAGACTTATAACTTTCTGCTCAGACATGCTTAAGAAAAACTGAGACCATGGTCAGGTAGACAAATCAACAAGCTACAACCTGACCATATGTTGCGGGCATTTACTTTAACCTATGATTTATGGCGGGCATTTTATTGAGGCTACTTAGTGAAAAGAGAAATCTCTTCATATTATAAACCTAGGGTTTGATAATTTTGCCAAGTGTCAAATCAACAATTTGGAAGGCTAAGAGGCCAATTGGAAATGCTCGCAAGGAGGTGTCCTTGTGCTGATAAAATTAATCAGGTGGCATAGGCTTGTTCCTTGTTGAAATGGCTATCAATCCATAGGATCGGACTTGCCTCTGGAAATCACATGTGTGATAGACAAGCCTGCCAAAATGAGAAGAAATTTGTTTTGATGTCCAAATAAGGTTTGAAGAGGCATTTGGAAATTCCCACCAAAGAGTGTCCTTGTGCTAATAAATTATCTAGATGGCATGGACATGTTCCCTGCTGATCTTTCCATCTAGCTCTGGTGTCAGTTCTCTCTTTGAGGCTCACATGTGTGAGATTTTGGCTTGCAAAAATTGGGAAAATAAGGTTAAATGACACCTTATGATATGCCCCCAAGGGCTTGTATAAATGCCCGCAAGGGCTTGTAAAATGCCCAAAAGGGATAAAGGTTATGCCCACAGGGACTTAATGAATAAACTCACAAGAGCTTAAATATGCCCACAAGGGCTTATGTATTCCCACTAGGGGCTTAATGTATGAGGGCTAAAGAGATTCCCACAATGGCTTGTAATATTCCTGTAGGGGTTTGAAAAATTCCCACAAGGACTTGTAAGATGCCCGCAAGGTGCTTAAGGAAGAAACCCGTGAGAGCATGGGATATTCCCACAAGCCAAGCGAGATAAGCCCGCGAAATTTTGGAGTATGCCCGCAGGTGAAACAAGAGAATACTGCTGGCTAAAGATAAAGGATAGCTCGTAGATGAAGAAGCCCGCAGGCCTAAGATGGAAGAAGCCCGCAGATGACCAAAGAAGGTTAATTAATTAAATTAATTAACAATTAAATAATAAACATAATTCTGAATTAAATGTTAAAAAGAACATAGATTTGAAGAGACATGTCATTTATGCCCAATAATGTTGTTATTTCATCATATTATCTAGTTAGAATGGCGGTATCATTTCATTCATGACAAACAATTTTATCCACCGTCATTGTATGCAAAGTGGTGAAGAACATAACATTCGTAATGAAATGACATTCATATGCTCTTAATATATTAAGAGGCCTATTTTGTTGATATTTATGGCCTTAATGTCGTAAGAGACCTGTTTTGTTGAAAATATCAAAATGATCATAACGCAACATTGTATGCAAAGTGGTGAAGAACAAAACATTCGTAATGAAGGTGAGGAAATTATATGGACAAATTCTATGGACCTGTGCATATAAAGTCCATCAAATAAGGTGAGGAAGCGGTTGGCTCGATGAAAAAAAGTGGTCATAGGTGCAAAAATGTCACTATGAAATTGTTGAGAATCATGCCTCACATCACAATAAAGTATAAACCAAAGCATTGGCTGTAGAACCACTAACTCTTGTACATTAAGAAGATCTCAATAAAAAAAATGAGGACTTCATAAACATGAATAGAATACGAATGAGCACTGAATAAACATGAATACCATACTTCATAAGCATTGACTGTAGAACCACTAACTCCTGGACATAAAAAGTAAGACAACTAATTAAAGCATTTTCCATTATTTGTCGATAAATACAAAACTCCATCATACAAATTTTTTGTTTTCATTAATTGTCGATAAATACATATATACATTGATTTATACATTTCTAGCATGTTTCTGAGATGGATGCAATCCCTCCTCTTGATCAGAAGACAAATCTGAATGGTCTCTCTTTCCTTTCGTAGAAGACTCTAATTGTTTTGTAGTTGGACAAGGCACTTTTTGCAATTTGTTTTCAAGCTCTTTAATTCTCTGTGAAACTTTTTTTAAATTTCCAAGCAAAACATTTTTTCCTCCATCAGTTTGTTCAACATTTCCACATTTTTCTTATACTTCGTTGATTCCTGTTTTTCCTTGACCTCCAATTGTTGTCTGGTATGTTTCAATTGATCTTTAACTTCAGTCAATTCACATTTCAGATTCTTTATTTCTTTCTCGTGCTCTTTTTCCCTTGACTTTGTCTCGTTGGGAAGGACAGGAATTGCAGTCATTGCAGTAGTTGGCTCTTTTAATTCCTTCTCCAAATTAGCAATTGTGGATTTAAGTTTTGGAATTTCCATATCAAATCCCAAATGTTGAACTTTTCTACCGTCTAAGATTTTTGATTCCATCTCCCTTATTTTTGCATCTTTCCTATCCATCTTCTCTTTCATTTCGTTATGTAATGGTGATGAGCCAAACAAATCACCTAGTGAAATGCTCGTTGAGAAGCATTCTTGTAATATCTTCTCTCAATTTGGTAAGGACTTCTGTCGCTCTTCTAAGGACATTGTACCTGTGCGTTTTTTTTCCTTCTACCCTTACCCTCATCTCCTTTGGTACCCTTACCTTCACCCTCACCACCTTCTTTATTGGAAAATTTTTTCCTCTACTTTGGTTTTGAAGTTTTAAAGATTCAAAGATCCTTTCTAACCTTGTGACTTTCAGCTTATCAGCTTTCTTAGAAATGTTTTTTCTCAAATCGGAAATTATTGATTCTAATTCTCCAACTTTTTTTCCATGGATTCCCTCCCACTCTTTCAACTTCAACTAATATTCTTGTACTTCATGTTCATATTCTTTAATTTTTTTCTCCATGACCCTTAAAGGACCCATTTCTGTCCTCACTGGTGGTACATTGAGAACATGTGTCCTTTTTTTCAACTCTTCTTTGAGTTCACTCGCTTCAGCATTAGCCTTTTCCAAATCCTCTTTATACACAACCCTCACTGACTCAATTTCATTTTCAGCATCATCAGTGATTTTTTCTACTTCTTTGGATAATAATTTAACCATTTCTTCTTTCCCTTTTATAATTTTGTCCACTTTGAATTGATTATCCACAACTGTCTTCTGCAACACTACTATCTGTTTAAGGCATTCTAAAATATTATCATCTTTTCTCAAGCACTCTTCCGCCCAATTGCATATATAGGAAGCTTGTTCCTTGAAATGCTCCATTTTATCATATAGGATGAACACATACCTACTATCAAACTTATATGATGCAATGCCTAAATGCATAACGGAAGCCCTTGATTTTGATTTGGAAGAACAATCATACTCAATTGCCAACTGTTTAGGAGGAATTCTATCAAAAAAATCTTGAGGAATGGAAAAGTGAGCAGTAGTTTGTTCCATTTCGTTTCCTGTCACCTCCTCCCAATGACCTCTATCTTCGTGTCCCTGTAACTCTTTCAAATTTGTGGCAGCACAAACTACATCATTTGTGACAAAATCAGGATACTGTACTCGTAATTCGCCATGGTGCTCAGGACTTTGTACTGGCGATTCCTTGTTCTGTTAAGGAGGGTGTAATGGTAATTCCCCATGGTGCTCAAGAGATTGTACTAATTCCTCGTTCTACTGAGGATACTGTACTGAAAATTACTCATTATGTTCCCTGCTATTACGTTTCCTAGCGTATGTTTTATGAACAGGTGGTTTTGGCAAAGATATATTTTCATGCTGGTTGATATCACCAATCTCTGTTTCAGTAGCATGGGGTCGACATAAATCAATAATTTTTTGAAGTGTGCCTAGGAAACTAAATTTAACCTTCCTTAATTGGATCTCTTGCAGGGAAGAGTGGAATTTCTTAGCCAATAGATAAGGAATATCTACAGGTATATCTTCCACCAAATATATCACTACCCGCATTCATTCACCCAAAATGTCATTCCTGTGATGATTCAAAATTGTCCTAAGGACAATCTGAAGCAATGTTTTGTATATTCCGGGAGGGACATCTTGCATTTTTAAACCATTCCTATGAAACATTTGCTTCTCACCCACAAAGTTTACTGGCCATTTGGTTCTTCTCCTGTTTGGGGGTTTTCCTTGAGCTTAAAATCGCCCCCCCCTCTACGTGGAATATTTGTAGCTCAGGAAACTAAATTAGGGTTGAGGTATACCCGCTTCCCAAAAATTATGAGTTATGTATTCCTAGCATCATATTTCGAAATTGCCTCATCTATCTCCTCATGAACATAACTAAACATTCCAAACAAAAAGTCGAAAACTTCTGCTTTCCTCAGGATAGTTTCCATACCTAGTGGCCACATCTTTGCATCTCTCCATGCATCAGAATACTCCTCGAATTTTTTTTCTGTTATCCTATCATCTATGGACGACTGTGTTTCAACTGGGGTTGCAGAGGAGGATGCCCGTGTTTCCACTGTGCTCGTGGTAGAAGACTCCCCTATTTGAAGTTTAGCCATGGTTATCTAGGTTCAAAGCAGAGGTGAGGTGATGCGCACATACTGTATTTCAGGCTCACAAATTATGTCTGTGGACTATATTTCAAGCTCACAAATTATGTCCGTGGACTGAATTTCAGGCTCACAAATTATGCCCGCAAAGAGTATTTCAGCAACAAATTAACGCTTATAGATAGGGGATTATATATTCACTACCTAGATTATAGACTTGTACTCTTTTTTGTTAACATGGATATTCGATTGCAATAATGTTATATGAGATGCATGTTTAAAACAATTGAGTTCATTAGAACAATCAATATTCAATATGAGCCATTTCTTAGAATCTCCATGTAGAGAAGATGCATTGAAAGGGCATAGCTCCAAGGAAGAAGATAAATTTCATATAGATTGAGGTAAGTTGCTTAGTAAAAAAATGTGGAGATCATGTTTCTCTAGGTTAAGATGAATTTTGAGAAACACGTGTTGAGGAGGAAGACTAAACATCAAAGAGGGAATGCTTTGAAAGTAGTGAGCATGGAATTTTCAAAATGAAAATGTTGGCCACATGCAAAACATTGGAGTAGGAAAGTTTGAGAAATATTACGATGATTTAGAGAAGTTATTTGTAAATTTATTGTTGAGATAAAGCTTTTGCAACTCACTCGATGCAAATAGTGCTAATTGGACTACTCAATATCATAATAAATTTGTCATCCTGAATAATACTGATGGGATATTGGTCATGCCTTAATGACATACTCTGAAAATAATTCAAAAAATGTTATCTCAACTTTATAAGGCTCAAATTCTTAAAGAGATATACTCACATGGTTTTGTGGTAATGCCTTGATTATAATTTATATGTAATTGTAGTTGACACTTGGAAACCTATTGGAAGTAGGGCACATTCAAGACTAGACTAGGAAAATGGCGGGCATTTTACAAAGGTCACTTAGACAGTTTTACTAGTAATTTTATACTTAGACAATTTGTGCAATTTCTAAGGTGGATTTTTTATTTCACCAAAATCCTAGACCAATGCCACAAATGATGTAGTACACCTCACTGAGGACACCTAAGATGATTTTACTCTCAGACTCATCTTTATTTTCCCTAGGTGAGAATTTTACTGAACTTGGTGCAAAATTGCCTAAAACCCTGTTTTGGCAGACCTATAACTTCCTCCTCAGACATTCTCAAGACAAATCAATAAGCTACATCCTGACCATATGTGGTGGTAATTTTCCTTAACCCATGAATTATGGTAGGCATTTTACTGAGGCCACTTAGGCAGTTTTACTCCCTTTGGTGCAAAACAGACTGAAACCCTGTTTTGGCAGGCTTATAACTTCCTCCTCATACACTCTCAAGACAAACTAAGGCCATGTTCAGGTAGAAAGATCAACAAGCTTCATCCTAGTGCTTCCAGATATTTTCTATCATTATCCTATGATGTATGGTGGGAATTTCCCCAAGGAAACTTGGACCGATTTTCCAACACAACCATTTTTCAGAATTTCTCCAAAGTTTATTTTGAAGCCCTATTTTGGAAGACCTATAACTTTGTCATAAAGTACTCTTTTGAAGAAATGAGACTATGGTTAGATATCCTATTCAACAAGATATAGCCTGACAGGAAGGGGTGGGAATTTTCCTTAACCCATGAATTATGGAGGGCATTTTACTGAGGCCACTTAGGCAGTTTTACTCCATCTGGTGCAAAACAGCCTAAAACCTTGTTTTGGCATACTTATAACTTCCTCCTCAAACACTCTCAAGACAAACTGAGACCATGTTCAGGTAGACATATCAACAAGCTTCAGCTTGGTTCTTCCAGATATTTTTTTATCATTCTCCTGTGATGTACAACGGGCATTTCCCCAAGGAAAATTGGACCAATTTTCGAACACTTAGCCATTTTTCAAAATTTCTCCAAAGTTTATTTCGAACCCTTGTTTTGGAAGACCTATAACTTTGTCATAAAGCACTCTTTTGAAGAAATGAGACCATGGTTAGATATCCTATTCAACAAGCTACAGCCTGACAGGAAGGGGTGGGAATTTTCCTTAATCCATGAATTATGGTGGGCATGTTACTGAGGCCACTTAGGAAGTTTTAATCCCTCTGGTGCAAAAAATCCTACAACCCTGTTTTGGAAGACTTGTAACTTCCTCCTCAGATGCTCTCAAGACAAACTAAGACCATTTTCAGGTAGACAGATCAACAAGATTCAACCTGGTGCTTCCAGATATTTTTTATCATACTCATGTGATGTATGGAGGGCATTTCCCCAAGGCAACTTGGACCAATTTTCCAACACTTCAGCCATTTTTCATAATTTCTCCAAAGTTTATTCTCAACCCCTGTTTTGGCAGACCTATAACTTTGTCATAAAGCACTCTTTTGAAGAAATGAGACCATGGTTAGATAGACTATTCAACAAGCTCTAGCCTGACAAGAAGGGGCAGGAATTTTCCTTAACCCATGAATTATGGCGGGCATTTTACTGAGGCCACTTAGTCAGTCTTACTCCCTCTGGTGTGAAAAAGACTGAAACCCTGTTTTGGCAGAATTATAACTTCCTCCTCAGACATGCTTATGGTAAAATGAGACCATGGTTAGATAGCCACTTCAACAAGATATATGTTGATATGATGGTGCAGGCATTTTTCTCGAACCATGAATTATGTAGGGCATTTTCCCAAGCCCACCTGGACTAGTTTTCCAACACTTAGCCATTTTCAAGAACTTCTCCAAAGTTTATCTTGAAACCCTAGTTTGGAAGACTTATAAATTTCTCCTCAGACATGCTTATGGAAAATTGAGACTGTGAATAGATAGCCACTTCAACAAGCTATATCCTGATATGATGGTGCATGCATTTTTCTCAAACCATGAATTATGGCGGGCATTCTCTTAGAGCAGTTTTGACTACTTTTTCCATAGTCAATTTCCAAAGTTTCACAAACTTGCCAAACTTTTCAAGAAAGATGTCAGATTGCAACATTGACTTAATGATTGCACAAAAACACCGTCATGTGTCTTTCCAGCTTCATCACACATACCACATCATCATACATGCCACATCATCACTTATAGGTCCATTTTGGAAGCTAGGGTTTTGCTCAGTAAGGGAGTGTGCAATATTTGCACATGGGGGTCAAATTTGCAAAATCATAGTTCGAGGACTTATGGATAGCGTTCCCAACTAGAACCTTCCTAGACACACTTGCAGGACTTCCCGGAACCCGGTTTTGCTGCACGATTGGATTTCTATGGCCCGGTAGGTATCCAACTGGTGTCCCCGAAGGTCTTTGGGATGCGAGTTGGAAAGAGATATAGAATGACTACCGTGGCTCGGATCGAAAAATAGTCGACTCTATTGGATTCAGGACATCGGGATAGTGCTAGGGGTTCCCCTCTCCTCTAGTCCCGTGGACTAGGTGTCATCTTTTAGGTCCATTTTGGAAACTAGGGTTTTTCTCAGTAAGGGAGTGCGCAATTTTTGCACATGGGGGTCAACTTTGCAAAATATTCGACCAGGGAATTATGGCTAGAATTCCTAGCTGGAACCTTCCTAAACAAACTTGCAAGACTTCCCGGAACCCAGTTTTGTTGCACAGTTAGAATTCTATACCCCCGGTAGGTATCCAACAGGTGTCCCTGAAGGCCTTTGGGATGCAAGATGGAACGAGCCTTAGAATGACGATGATGAATATGATGATGATGGAGATGATGGAGATGTTGATTAGGAAGAGGGAGATGATGATGATGATGATGATGCTGGTGGTGGTGATGACGACGACAACGATGATGATGATGAGGATGAGGATGAGGATGAGGATGAGGATGAGGATGAGGATTAGGACGATGATGATGATGATGATGATGATGACTAGGATGATGATGATGATGATGATGAAGATGAAGATGATGAGGATGATGATGATGAGGATGAGGATGAGGATGAGGGTGGATGGTAAGGATGATGATGATGATGATGATGATCATCATCATCATCATGCAGATGTTGATGATGAGGAGGAGGAGGACGATGATGATGATGAAGATGATGATGATGGTGGTGGTGGTGATGAAGATGATGATGATGAAAATGATGAAGATGTTGATTAGGAAGAGGGAGATGATAGAATGAAAAATCACCCAACAAGGGAAAGCTATTAGATACCTAAGTATCCTTTTGGGTTTCATTGTCTCATTAGTTCAACAAAGATTATTAAGTAAGATTGAAAGTAAATTACAAAAGGAATCTTGTGGAGATATATCTCTAGAAAGTAAACTTAGCATCTTGGATATGACCTATCAAATAACCATTTTTTCCTTTTACCTTTATCATCATAATTAAAAAATGGAAATGGCTTTAAGAAGGTTCTTATGGAGATGAAAATGAGGAAAAAATATCTATGTTCGATTATTTGGAAAATTCATGCTTCCTTAGAGACAACGTCGCCTGGGAAATATGTACTCTTTATGAAGACAAAGGAGACCTATGTTTCATTGATATACATTTTGGAGGAAAATATTGGCATTGGATTGGATTGTAAGACCCAGATATGGAAAATCTTATCAATCTACTATATGAACTTTTGGATGCAAATTATACTTGCAACAATACTTGGTCTTATCAAACTTCACATAATGAAGTTTCAAGTATACACTTTTGGAAATGATGGCAATGGCATTGACAATAGATTTGTGATGATGAAAATAGGCATTGATGTCATTGACAGTATTGACTCTATTGTATAATCATGAATGGAATAGGGATACTAATGTTGATATTATGGTGAATATGATGACATGTCTATGTTGACAGAGCCATGGATGAGGTAGTATGATGTCAAAGAAGGAGGTGGAAGGAAACATACAGTTGAAGTGGACTCAGATGGATTTGTTTACACTATCAAGTCATTGTGTTGCGCTGGATGTTGATGGGCGTTGTTACACTTGGGTCTGCAATGAAAAGGGAACAGGACATGGTAGTATCCCAGATTAACAAGTCGATGTGGACCAGAGGGAGTAGCTGAAGGGTCCAAGAAGAGACAGTAAGTTCAAATTCGCAGAAGGCCCTAGCCATCACAATGCCAAAGAATTTGACATCTCCATTTGGGATATAAGCACCTCTGTAAGATGGAAATGGAGCATAGGAGATGCGGTTGCTATATAGGAGGCATTAAGACATAGAAGAGCTAAGGAAATTCTTGTGAAGCTGCAAAATTTTAATGAAGAAACAAATCCACTCATATCCACAAAATAGAGTATTCAATGGTGTCAATGGCTATCTCTATGATACGAAGCATATCCTATATCTGGTACAAAGCGATGCCTATCATGGAAGTTCAATGGGTAGCGATCGATCGATGCAAGAAGCAAAGGAGATGAAGATTTGTAGTAGAATCCATTACAAAGACTCGTCAACCA